>JAPXFQ010002614.1:1200000-1800000 GCA_028564705.1 Apricaphanius iberus
ACTGAGCGTTCTCTACGACTTCTCCACAAGCTTACCCCTGACCCGTCTGGAGTGTTCCTTGGTCTTCTTGATGATGTTTATTCACTACTTTTCTCTTATAGACCTTCACGGAAAAGCTGGATTTATACTGAGAATATGTTACCCACAGGTGGACAATTTACCAACTGGGGGATTGCTGAAAGAAACCGGTTGCACTAGATCTTGCTTGGGGCTTTCAGAATACAATAGGCTGAATACAAACACACGCCACAAGTTTCTGATTTAATTTCTGAAAAAACTTTGATAACTGTGTATACTTTTATTTGTTCTTTTCAATTAAGCTCTTCTGTAAGTTTCTCCCTCTCAGTAAAATATATTAAAGTTTGTGGTTTTAATGTGATAAAATGTAAAAAATAAAATGAAAGGGGACAAATGCTTCTGCAATCTACTGTAACAACAGGGATGAGGGGTCAAATGAAGTCGGTCATTGTCAGCTCTTCTCATTACCTGGTTAAATGACGACTTGACTCATGGACTTCCATCTCGTTGCTCTTAAAATCATTCAGTTCTTTCCTTATTGCTGCCTGTAGACATGAAATAAGAAAATTAAGTAAAGTAGCCATGGCTTCCCAGAAAAAAAAAAAAAACAGTCTCAAAGACCTGTACCAAACACTTTTTTTGTACACTTGCATTGCATTATTTATACTTCACTCAAGACTATGAACAATTCCGCTGAGTTCTCTCTTCACATCACAAGATCCGCACATTTTCCTTCTTGAGAAGATTATGAGCCCCAATATGATAAGTAGCCCTCTTCTGGTCAATTATGTTTGTTTGAGTAAATCGAGAGATTTACAGGCCTACAATAAATAAACAATTTTAGACACACCCCATGTACATATTTTGAAAAACTGGTAGAGAAGAAAATCAACCAGGAGCTCTAGGGCTGGGCAATATGGCTTAAAAATTAGATCTATTAATATGAATACTATATTAATATGAATAATATTTTGTCATAACAAATAAAATTAAAAAATCGATTCCCGATTTTGATTGATGTTTTTCTACCTGTATTTTTCTAAGAAGAAATTGCATGTAACAAACAGCATGGCAGCTAGTGTTTCAGCCATGCAGCATGAAATTTACCCAGTAATATTACTGCCATTAAATTATTATAAAACATAATTGGTTATGAACACTTGAATCACTATGAATTTTCTACATTTCACTTTGCAATTAATCAACTAAACAGTGAGTTGGCATACAGCTAATCTCTACTATAACCTGTGCTCTCTCCATGTATTGGGACCTTTGATAAAAGCATGTAAAATGGTGCAAATCCATTAAGACTTTAGTGTCGGAGCAAAATCCCCCACAAAAATACTTTTGCAAGTTTCTTAAAGTGACCTTAGACAACTTTACTGCTTCCATTCCACCATTCAAACTTAGTTCATCATTCAAACGTTCTTGAAATAGTTCCAATTGTTTTTAACTCTTAAATCTTTATCTTAATCTAGTTGCTAACATAGCCAATTAACATGGAGGAATCCCTTTGGATCTGCATGCCTTTTTAAAGGTACACTGAAGATGCATTTGTCTAGAAAGGCTTATTTTTCTTAGCATACTCTTTTGTAAGGTTTTCTTTTCTTTTATGTTCACGTATTGCTTGTTTATCTTGTTCTGTGCTTTGGTCTTCCAATGTGGATGTTTTAAAGTGTGTTATAAATCAATGAATCAATTAAAACCCATCAATTTAAGGAATAAGAAATAATACAAATAAAGAAAATTTAGCTAATACAGAAAATACTTTATAATTAACCAACCAGTTATCAGAAATGAAATTATAAATGGTGCAAAATTATAATATTCTTTAAACATGGGAATCAACATCTTTTACCTGAGAAATAATGGTCATTAATGGGCAGTTAGTGTAAACAATCACCAAGTAAAACATATCTAGATATTGAAAGTCAGCAAATGATAACAAACTTCACTGATATTACAGAGAATCTGATCCTAGTCAATTTAATCTTTCAAACTAATCCTTTCAAGAGTTCACCCTTAAAGGGAAGGTTCAGTTATTTTTTGTTTTTTTTTACCCGGACCTTATTTTTTTTAGCATTTATTAATGTGGAAGATGCTGCAGTAGAACCCAACCCGTCTAGTATATAGCAATGAGGAGAAGGGTTTATAGCAGTAAACAATTTATAACCAAAATCACCCCAACGATGTGGGTATACCTCTATTTCCTTGGTAATAAAATAAACTATTCTTATTTTTTACTTTCATGACCGAGTTCAGTTTTAGAAAATAAATGTTATGCTTAAAAAATGAGTTTTTACACAAGGCATGAAAGTAATCATAAAAGCATGGTTTCAGCAGGGGATACTGTTGGTGGTTAGGCAAGTCGCATCACCCCCACAGCAATGATCCATGCTCTGAGAGAACTTTCAAGCCTAGCTCACATATAGTGCACCAAATAACTGCATTACATGTCCATGTCCAGTGAATCATTGCCTTTATGTGATACGTCTTCAGCAGCGGAAAGGCTCAGGACATAAATCGGTCCGCCAGGGGGATTTTAAATCCAATTTAAAATGTTATGTGTGACGGCAATCCAGCAAGGTGATGTTATTGCTTTTACTATTTAACATGACTCAAGGGGACATCTGCAGCCACAGGGAACAAGTACTGAGGACAGCAGAACAAAAATTCTTTAACCAATGAAAGAAAAAGAAGAGGAAAACGTCAGCAGAACAGCACTATGGTTAGGGGTCCCGAGGCGTGGTTTATCCAATTATTTACTTATGTAAGGGACTTAGTTGCGTAATAAAAATGCTGATTCCCTCTGATGTTCACAAGATTTCCTCAGGTATGACCAGGGGTGCTCTGAGTCACAACTCAGCAAGTTGAGAAAAGACAGAAGATGCGTTCAGTACAAGTCTGGCTCTCATTAAAAGTCAGTGGTGTAGATCGGTGGACAGTCAGCAGGCGGACCGCTTCAAGATGTTTACTTGCATACAGAAACAAAACAGCAGAAGTGGAACATGACGCTACAAGACAGGGGAAATATTATATCTTGCTGAGTCATGGTCTGCCTGTGTTAGAGGTTATGTCATGTGAAGCAGCCATGAGGAAGCTTAATTTACATTTAAACAGACAAAGATACATTTTGACCAAATTAAAAGATGACATCAGTTTAATCAAAACATTCAAATTAATTAACACTTGCCTTATCAGCTGCCGTGAGTCGGGTCCAGGGCTTGTCGGCTCGGCGGTCATAGTCCTGGGCATCCGAGACCTCTACATAGTCACTGAATCTGATAAGAATTTTGGCTTGCCTCAGCTCCTCTACAGTGGGCCTCTGGCTCAGCTGGAACAAGAAGAAAGGAAAAGGTTATGAAACTGAAAAGCTAATAAATCTATTTGAATCTGCTGGATTAGATGGACCTCAAGACTTTTTATATAATCAAGCACACAAAAGGGAGGCCTGCACATTAGTTTTCCGTGCAAATATATTGGGGAACAGTTCTGGATCAAGTCGGGGCATCTGCACAAGACCTTCGTATTTCAGATCCTGAACATTATCTTTTAAACAAAAACTAGCCATACACTTACTCCTTTACAGCCAATTGCAAATAAATAAAAAAACACATAAAAAACAACACTTCATAACCTTAAATAAACTGAAAATAAATTGAATAATGGAATAGGTCAAGTATTGATTAGCTCTCCATTCTAAGTGATGCTCTACATTCTTTACTTCTTAAAAGTGGTAAGGCCAGAACTTTTGTTTTTAAATGAGCAAAAAACTAAATATTTTATTTGGTGACAATGCTGCTACAGATGTAAGGGCTTTATGTTTTAATAAAAAAAAACCCACAGGAATTTAAGGGTAATATTCGATCAGGATTTTAGATTTAAAAACCAAATCAACTTTCTCGTCAGGAAAATCTTCTTCAAGCTGTGTCTTTTGGCCAAGGTTAAATTTGTGTTTCACAGTCCAGCATAAATACCCCCCTCACGACATGCACATATTGCCCCTGTGTTAGTTTTTTTCCCTGTTCTTTAATTTATCAGTACTTTTAAGTGTTTGTGTGTATTTCTAGTCCTTAATGGTCACTAATGTGTTAGTGTAAGCAATCACACATGTAAAACATGCTGCCAAAGACGGCTCCAAAACATCACAACTACAGTGTGTGGAAACCTGGTGAAGACACACAGGACTCGTTTGACTTCTGTCATTGCTAACCAAGGTTAGTATTGTATAGGTTAGTAGTTAGGTTAATTTTTGTTATTGACCAAATACTATATTCTACACTATTATATAGGGATGCACGGCTACTGGTATCAGCCCCAGTACTATCTAATGTATCAGTTAAAGTTAACCGCTACCATGAGCAAATACTTAAAATGTCTAAACTCTGCAATAATTTCACAGAAAATTTTAATTTTAACTTAAAATTTTAGTTTTGTGTTCATTGTTATTGATATATATATATTTTTATGTAATTGAACCTAATTTGTTGTAACAAGCACAGAAAAAAAAAAAAACCCCTGCCGATTCATTTTTTGTGTAGTAGAAGTATCGTATTGGTACTCTGTATCAGCAAGTAGTCTGACCCAAGTATGGGTATTGTATCTGTCTGAAAAAAGTGGTATTGTTACATCCCTACTATTATACAATTATTTAAAAATCATCCAACCTGGTTTACTTGATGTTGTTTTTACATTCTGTATCTCGCAGATGAAGTGTCCCTATGATAAAAACTATAGACCTCTCTTATCGCTTTGAATTGGACAACTGTCACAATCGGTGGCTTCCAAATACGTTTTTGCCTCACTGTAGGTGCTGGCTTAGACAATAGTAAGAGTTTTGGCTCAAATGTCAATTTTTAGCCTTAAAGGTGCAATGTGTGGGAATTTTACTGTGAATTAAAGAAGCAACAGTCCAATGTCCCAACCATGCTTGAAGGAAGTTTACTTTGAAACAGATTTCGATCTCAGCCAGCAGGGTGGTTGTAAGTTTTTATTTAAAAAAACGCTGCAACAGGATGTAGTCATTGTTTACAAGATCTGTCCCGCGTCCATATTTCCTGGTTCCAGGGAAAATCACATGTGAGCCAGCAAGGTTAGCAGGTCTTCAACACAAAACAGTGTGCAACCATTCTGACACTGACTGGGCTAAAGGCTTACGTTGAGCTAACAACGCTAACAGTAAAATAGTCCACTCTATAAATATCTCAAGCTAGTTTTTAAATTACCACCAATTCAATATTGCTGTATGCATACTTATCAATATACTGTGAATAACTCGTCTTCGCTCGTCATCGAGGATGAGATTGAGAGTGGACTAAGCTGTTTTTTTCATGGTATGCACTGCTCCAATTTGACAACAACATGTCAATATTACATATTGTACCTGCTTTTCATCTTAAAAGAGCATTGCTTTTCTACACACTTTTAAGACCAAGACAGATTCTTTATAGTATTTAGCTCTGTTTACATACAGACAAAATGGGTATAGTTTCAAAAACAGTGTGTAAAAATGGCACCTCATAAAAAAATAAAACTTTTGTCCACATGGTTTCACACAAACTAGTTGAAACTGCTAGTGACTATCCCGGACCTATGGTGGCACTGTAAAACTGCCAGAGAAACACAGAAAAGAACATAGAGTCGTCCCGGTGGCAAACATGACGAATCAACCTTCAAATGAGAGCTTTATTCAAGGCATAATGTCTGGATAAATTTTTTTTTTTTTGCAGCTAACGTCACGTCAATGACTTGATGCAATCTGCTGGAAGTCCTTAAATATTAAACATTTTTTGACTGGAATGTTTGTATAATTGTATTGAAATTATATGTGAGATTTGCCTCAAGAGCAGAAAGAGTTACTGTATTATTGACATTGAGGGGAACAACACCTCCCTATGGGGTCAAAAGATTTGGAAGCCAACATGCTGAAAGAGAAAGGGCAACAAAGGACATCAGGGTCTCCAGTGACAAAACCTAAAATAAAACCAACGTAAAATAGCCCAGTTACAAATTATATTAAGAGACAGAGAAAAACAAATAAAATAAAATCCCTGAAAAGATGCCAAGGGGATACAATGCCAGTGCTTTTAAAGACATGATTTTTCAATGTTCCAAGGTGTATTTTACCATGGCCTTTAATTTGCCCCCTTCAGTGGTTTGAACAGCAAGTGTGAGTTTGCACCTTCACAGCTATTTTGGACTCACCTTTCGTGTCAGCCTCCGTTTTATTTCTCTCTTTTCCTCCAGTTCCTCTTGCTCATTGCGAGCTGCAGAGAATGAGAAGATTAAATGGTTTACTTTGAGAGCAGGGATGTGCAAAAACAAGGCTCTTTGTGGATTTTTAAAAACAATTGTAGAAGGGATACAAACACTATTTGCATAATGTGGCACATTAGACTCACACTTAACAGGAAAAGGTTTTTCAATGCTTTAAATAGTTTCAGTTATTGACTGTTTATTGCCATTTGCTTCGGTTATGGGGAAACAATGATCGCTTTGTTCCTTTCAAGTTCTCTCGAGGCGTCCGGGGCCGTGTTTATAATTAAGCGCCTGACCCATTTTCTATGTGTTAAACTACAGATTTTCACTGCGTCACAGGCGCAAAAACATCAGACTCAGTAAGACCGTTACGGAAACGATCGTCAACTAGACCCATCCTGGAACCCTGTTTGCAAAAACTCCATCAAACAAATATTTACATGCATGAACTGTTGTTGCTGCTTGTAGTTTTGTATTCTTAATGTCTCGTCACTAGAAAAGAGAAAAAAGCCGTTTGTTTAACCTTGGTGTTGGTGTGTGCAGGAGTGATGGATTTATCGCTCATTTATGCTTTCCTTCTGTGCTCTGCCTATCATCCAGGAGCCTCTGGGAAAGCAGGAACTGCTGGTAAGCCTGTCTTTGATGTGAGAGCTGCATAGTCCCAGGCAACCGAGCTGCTGCTTTCTGATACTATGATGCCTGAACTAAGACACAAGTCTCTGTAGACATAGTTTCTCAGGGAGTCCTGCTGCATGCCTGCCTTACAGGAAAACGACTGACCAAGGAGAAACAAAGCAGCAAATGTATGTCAATCATAACTATGTCAAACTGCTGAACTGCATGAAAAATAGATTGCACAGACAGCCCAAATAAATGTCATGCAACATTAACGTTTTCAAAAACTACAAAATTTCTGAAATTGGTTAACAGCTTTGTGAAAATTCAAACACACTTACGTTTGAGGATGTTCCTTTGTTCTAGTTCCTCTGCTGTAGGTCTCTGGCTCAAGCGCCTGACGAGAAACACATACACTGTCAGAGAATCCCCTACTGCAAAAACTCAGTCAAATAGTCAAAAAGCTTTCATCCACTTTGTAATGGTCATGTAATCATTTAGTTTTGATTATGACCAACAATCTAGGTGAATTTATACGTATATATATTGAAAACAAAAGCAATCTAATATACATAAAGAAAATGTTCAATTTACAGTGTCAAGCTAAACAAATTTCCCTTAAAACTTTGTCAACTTATGACCACAAGCTTCAATGAAATTCATAGGGATTTTTGTGACACACCTAAAAAACAGAATTGCACATTAGTGAAGCTGAACAAAAATGACAATGTCTAAATTTGTTGCAAATACAAATCTGATGATTTAGGTGTGCATTTATACATGTGGCTCTCTAATTCAACTCTAGTATCCATAAATAAAATCCAGTTATGGATACATTTTAAAAACAGCACAAGGAATTAAAACAATATTCTCTGCTCTGAACAATTCCGAGAGCACTGTAATTTTCATCTCCTGAAAATGGAAGGAGTAAAATAGCAAAACGTACACAGACATGGTTGTCCATCTAAACTTTTATGGAAATCCTTGAAGATGTCAAAGGCTTCAGGTTCGGGTTGGAGGTTAACATTCCAACAGTCCAGACTGCCAGATCAATTTCTGTTCATGTGCTAAAATGTATCAGTCCAAGTCCACACTAAAAACAAATCGAGAATCTAACAAAACTTTTAAACTTTGTTCACAGATTCTCTTCATTCCTATCCGACTGAGACTGAGGTATTACATAATGAAATGGACACAAAAATTGTCTCTTGATCTGTAAACCAAGCATACTTTTTCTTTCACTTCACAATTATTTGCTACCTTGTCGGTTCATCAAATAAAAAACGGAAAACCCCTCAAATTTAGTGGTAGGAACCTTACAATATGTGAAAAATTTGAAGGAGCACTGAGGGTTAATGACCTCTGTTAATGTTCTCAACAGACCGCAAAGGACACTAAAAAAAGTATCTATTGCTGATTTACAATCGGCATTATCTTGATTTTTTTTTTTTGCATTGCTTTTAAAAAAAATTCTCTCAGACTAAGGCAAGAAAAACACAATATGAATCTAAGTTCAGGATGGAAAAAAAAGAAGAAAAAAAAAAACACCTTAAAAAGTGTCAGAGCAGAACATCCAGTACTAGTTCAAGCACACACAATGTCTGCTAATCCTCAGATAACAGATCTTGACAACTGAGCAGTTCAGGTTCCCAAAATGCACATGTGTAGCACTTGAGTAGATGTTCTACAACAGTGGAAGAGCACGTCTAGTTCCATTGCTGTCAGCTAAGATCTGAGGCTTTAGCGGGCCCAGGCTCACCGACAGAAAAAACCCCCCAAACAGTTCAAGTCTGAAAATATGTACTTTAGTCTGCATTTGATCAAGTTTAATTTCTGCTGAGGCTGCAGACGATATACTTAGAATTTGGTGCAGACAGGATAAATCTATCAACCCATGGAAACTGCTGGTACAGGTTTCCATGGCAGATGCTTAATACCAATCAGTCACTGATTGCATGCTTTAAGCCATCAAGGTAATTTTGCTGATCATGTTTATCATATTTCTGCATCATCTCTTGACATCATATTTACCCATATTGTAATGGATACACAATTGTTGCTTTGAAAAAAACAATAATGTACCTATTAGTCACCTAAATCATGCTACATGATTTAGGTGACTAATGCAGTTGTTTATTTTCACTTTTGAGCTGATTTGGGAGACTATTTAAAATGTTAATCCATACAATATCCTGTTCCACAGTGAAAATATGATCTCTCTCTGGTTTCATAAGCACAAAATTATATATTTCAGCTGTCAACCAATCTAAATTCTGGTAAACACCAGTGTGATAATGAGTAGAGAGATATCCACAAAAATCAGACCTTAACAACACTGTTGAAAATAATTTAAAAAATAATAATCATGGAAACCCAAGCCAGAATCCAACACATTTTAGATCAAATCAGGGGTAAGAAGTTTCTTACTTGGCATGGCAAGTGCAGTTCAGGAAAACGTAAGCCTTTTTCTCTTGCATACATTTTCCCCCTAGCTTTTTGACAGCAAGTCCCTGGAAAGTTAAGTAGTTGGCATTCACAGAGCAGGTTCTTCTGCAACTGACTCAGAGATTTGGACTAAAACACTGTTATATAGTCCAGGCCCAAATCATATAAAATTTGTACTTAATTCTCAGTTTTTTATTTTTGAAATGCTTTCTACACAGTGAAGACTCGTTTTTGACCCACTTAAAGATTAAATGCTATACGTAACGAAAGCTTGAGAGAGCCACACCTTAAAGCCTCCCGCAACTGTAAACCCACCTCAATAATGTTCAACTGGATCTATAATAATCCACAAATACAATGCATTAATTACAATAATTACATGTCAGACTGTACTATTGCTTTGATCCAGCATAGGGCAAATAAATTATAACAAATATTTGAGCAAACCAGTTCATACAAAACGTTAAAAAACATAAACTCTTTACTTCGGTATACCTTTTCATTGCAACCCATGATGTCTTGGGAACTATTTTAATACAGAGATTAAATAAGGTATTGCACATATCCCTGATAGATTTTGGTCCATATTAACTTCCAATGATTATGTTGATTCTGATGTTGCATGCTAAACGTCCATGATAAAATCTTCCTTTCACTGCATACCAAAAAAACTCTGTTGGAGTGAGATTTAGTGACACTCGAGGTCATGTTCAAGAAACAATAATAAAGGTGCAAAACGGACATAGTTAGGAAAAATATTCAGCTTGCCAGTGACATTCAAACAATTCTAAACTGGTACTAAGGGGCGAACAACATACCAAGAAAATATTCCAAATACTATTACACCACTCTCATATGACTACTGACAAAAAAGCAGGATGGATCCATGCTTTCATGTTGGTTACACCTAGGAATGAATTTTTTTCAAACCGATACAATACCAATACTTTGATCTGAGTACTTGCCAATACAGAGTACCAATGCCGATACTTCTACCATACAAAAAATGCAATGAATTGGAAGACAGGTTTCATTATTTTTTCTGACTGTTACAACAAATGATGGTGAATAAGATAAAAATATGAAATGTTAATAACAATGATCACAAAACAAAAATTTCAAGTGAAAAATAAGCATTTTCTGTGAAATGATTGCAGAATTTCTATTTTAAGTATCGATTCATGGTATTCAATGATACCGATGCAAGTACATAATTACGGTATCGGTATTGTTGCATCCCTAGTTATATCTGATCCACAATACTAGTCTCCTTGTCACAAATCAACTTATACCTGACAAAAAAGTGCATGAACATTCCAATAGATCAGGGGTGTCTTAAATTGTCAGGCAAGCCTGTCAGGCACAGATAGTCATGCCACAATTAAAATCACTGAAATTCCATTTCTTTCCCATTCTTATGCCCTGTGAAAACTTTGGAAAGGTGTTTTCATGATGTCTATAGTGCTTAATGCCCTGACTTGGTGTCATTTGATAGACTATGTAAACATTTGTCTTAAAAGCTACTCATCAGGTATACCTAATTATTGGCCAGTAAGTATATAAACAAATGTGTCAGGAGGACATGGCAGAAGAAGACCTATCCCTTGATTGTCTAATTGGCAATTTCATAGCATCCGGCCTGGTCTAGTCTTTGCTCTACCTTGAAACCTGTTTTGGATATGATGGATGTGCTGTGGAGCAACAACAACAAAAACATAATAATTCTTAAATTCAAAGCATGGTGACAAACACAAAAGAAAACCACAATTTAGATCGAGAGCAGACAAAAGAAATTACTGGTTTAGTGTGGCTAAAAAAAAACATTTTCTAATTGGTAAAAGGACAAAGCAGCGATTTCAGTAAATCAGGGGCCGTATTCACAAAGAATCTTAGGGCTAAAAGCAGGTCCTAACTGCCGAATTTAGGAGTAACTCCTAAAATATGTGGGCGTGTCACTCTTAAATTTAGGACTCCTAGTTTCTTAAGATAAAAGTAATTCACAACCTCTTTTAGGCCTAAAAGCAGCTCCTAAATCTGGGAGTCCTTAAGAGAAGTCAAGAGGACTCCTAACTCCCTAACACTGTGTCCACACTGAACGCGATAGGAGCAACTATAAAGCGCGACACACGCCTAGCTGTTGGCGAGCACATTCGCACCTTGAAACATGTACAACATGAACTGGTCGCGCTTAAAACATGGTATTTTCAGGGGTCGGAGCCCGGATAGAACATCACGCCGTCTGGTCAGGGTCCTGGGCTGGTGGGCTGCTCTTGCCGGTGTGGGGGCCTTGGCGGTCTGCTTGTCCCCGTCCTGGTGGGCAAAGGGGTCTGTCTCCTGGGTGCAGGGGCAGGGTTCTCTATTGGGGCGTCTGTCCCTGGGCCTGGGAGTATGGAGTATAGTGTACGTATGGGGGGTATGAATGAGTGTATAGCGTCCTTTTTTCGTATGTCCTGTATTTGTAAGAATGTGTACGCATGAGAGGGAGGGTACGTATGAGTGTCTCTGTCTGTCTATGTCTACCTGTCAGGTTGGGTGTTTGGCTGCTCTCTGGCCTGATGCATCTTCTTCCCTCCCCGTCACTCCCCGTCGGTGATGGTTGCTCCTGCCCGCTGGTTGATGATGACTCTCGATGCATGGGGCTGGGGGTCCCGGTTGCGGCCCGGCTCGGTCCTGGTGCATGTCGGGCGGGTCCTGGGTGGTCCGGTGTGTCGGGCGGCCGCTGTTTCGGGCCGACGTCCTCCTTGGATTGACTGGGGCACCTCTTATGGGGGTGCCGGGGTTGTAGAATAGGTTGGTGCCGTCCGGTGGATCGGTGGGGACCGTGCCTGGCGCCCAGTCCTCCTGCCGGTTCCAGGACTTCTGCTGGCTGGTCTGTTCACCTGGTGGGGCTGTCCGGCATTGGCTGGGCCCCTGATCTTGGCGCCCTACGTGGGGCGGGATCTGGACCCTGGAGCTGGAAGATCTGGATGTCCAGGTGCCGGCTGGGCGCGGCCTGGGGAGGGCGTACATCCGCTGTGGCTCTTGCTGTGGCTCCCTGGCGTGTGGGTGTGTGGAGGCGGGCCGGGTTGTTGGCGGTGGGTATTCGTCCGGGGTGGCGGCGGCGTGTGTTGTCCGTCGGTTGGCTGCGGATCCTCCTTGCCTGCGGCGGCGGCGGGGGGCCCTTGTCGGCTGGTCCCTGGTTGGGGCCCCGCTGGGGGGGTGTCCCCGTGGCCTCCGGTTCCTGATCCGGGCCCGCCCTGGCGTAGCCGGTTACCGGCGGAGCCCGTGGGCTCGTCACTGCGATCTCTCGGGCCCCAGCATTGCGGCTGGTGGGTGCTCCCCTGGGGCTTCCATCTGTTCCTCTCTTGGTGGGTGATCGACCCTGCGCTGATCCGCCTGTGGACTCTGTACTCTGTGGGACCCTGGATGCATACATCTCTTGCCTCCTCCATGTCTGTGCCGATTCCTGTAGGACGGATTGACGGTTCCTTACACCAGCTATCAATCACTTGCATGGGGAAACCTTATTCAGACCTGCATGCTCGCACACACATAGGTGTGGGGACATTGGTGAGGACGGACATATCTTAAGCTGAGGTTATCATCATTAGTTAGTTGTTCACAGGAGCTTACCAGAAACATTTGTATTATGTTCATTAATCAATGCTTGTGTGTAGTGAATGTATAATTCTTAGTTTATTCTACTAGATCCGAACTATTGGTTTGGTTCTGTACAGTTTGTTGTTTTTGTTTTGTATTACTGTTTCTCTGCCGTCCGGCAGAGGTGGAGGACTGGGATGTTTTCTTGTGTTCTTTGTTTGCCTCCCTGTCTTGTGTCGTCGGTTCGCGCCTCTGTTGGTCCGGTTTCTTTTCTTCACCTTCTTCCTTTCTCCCTTCTTGTCTCAGTTTAATGTCCATGACGTCAGGAAATTGAACCCACAGTAATCACTAATAAAGATTTTTCATACATATACATCATGGGGCGTACTACAGCGAAGCTGTAATACTTTGCTTGGGAAAGTAAAACTGTTGGACTTGTACTTGGTACTCAGACACCAATTCTGAGTAGCATACTGCTAGACAGGACACGTTAAAAAAACAAAAAAACATGGTATTTTCATGCGCGAACTGGCCTTCAGCGGAGCTAGGGCCAGAGTGCATCTGCGGTGGATTATGGACCGAGCTGACGGAGGACAGCGTGTTCGGCCCGGGCTTCAGCAGAGATGGGGCTACAGTGCAGCTGGCGGTGGATTATGTACCGAGCTGACGGAGGACAGAGTGGATTACGTGTTTAGCCTGGCCTCTGATAGACCGCTGCACTGGGGGTTTGGTGAGCTACAGATACAGTCTAGCTACGGCGGAGGGATCCATAAACAGCAGCGAGACTCGCATAAACATCGGCTCCTCGCCGCCTGGAGAACGTGACCTGCTCGCCCAGTTTGTGCCGTGAAGGTCCAAGCTTCGCCTGCCGAAACACCAACTACATTTCTGAGCAGCTATTTTTACAGCAACAACGGCTCTTTTAAGAGCCACCCACAAACCTCTTAAGAGCATTCCTGTCTAAATAGTTTATTTTTCTATTTCTGTCTCTGTATAGCAAACTGCTTGTGTCATGTAGCTCGGGGTGATCAGCCACGATGTTTATCAGTATTTCCTCCATGTCCTGCTGAGGCTGTGACTCCATGACAGTCACAGAATCACTGAAACTCTGTCCCCTGATTGGTTGTCGCGGCGCGATTTGACGCTGGAGTTCAGATTTTTCCAACTCGAGCGATAGAGGCCATGAGCGCGAATGCACAACATGCACCACATAAAATGCAGCGCGGATTTTCCATCGCATCTGTATTTGCATTGCGGGAATTGTTCGCGCAAATCAGGCAGAAAAGCTTTTTCGCGACGGAAATCTGCTTCTGAAGTGTCGCGGGACACCAAGTCGCGCTTCATCGCGTTCCTCCATTGATTTTGCATGTAAACCTGACGCTCTAGTCGCTCCTATCGCGTTTGGTCTGGACACACTGTAATACCTATTCACAAAGACTCCCAAAATGGCTGCAGCCAGACGCAATGTCTTAGACACTCTGGATGATTCTGAATTGACCAAACACTACCAACAATGTCCACAAGTAGCAAGATTTTTTTTAAACGAAGATTTTCCTCCGCTCGTTGAAAAAAAAAAATCTCCATCCACACGTAACCGGAGAAATGCGTTTTTCAGCACATTCATAGACGTGACAAAGCAGTACGGGGCAGTATTTCTCCCAAATCCTATCCGCTAAGAATAACTTTCTTTCCTCTATCTTCAGTACGCAGCAGTGATAGAGCTTATAAAAGCAAACAAACAAAACGTGTTTTAACAATGGATGATACAAACACAGCATTGAGGGCATAAATGTTTTTTTGTTTTTTGAAGAGTACACACAGTTCACACAAGTGATGTTGGAGCATTTTTTTGTTGCGGATAGGGACGTTACGGTTCTTAAAACTCCGTTTTCAACCGTCCAAACGCAGATACTGAAAACGGAGAAAACGCAAACCTCCACTTTGGCCGGAGTTTTTCAAATGATTCGTTTTTGGTGCCGAAAATCTCCGGTTACGTGTGGGTGACAGGCTAAACCGTAGAAAAATATCTCCATTTTCTGAGATAACCGGCTACGTGTTGTTCCCCCTGCACAAAGAAGAAAACGTGCACGTCTTCCAATTAATGCAACATATAGGGATGCCTGTATGATGGACATTGCCTACCTGTTGCAGCAGCATCCTTCTTATAAGCGGCGATCTCCAGCCGACACTAGGACTGTAGAGAATACCATCTCTTCTCACAGTCTTCTGCCATTTGAGAAACCGCTGAATAAGATGCATTTACGTTTCTGCTAATTTCCACCCATGCCTTCTCTTTCTTCTTATTCATAATCCAGGCTCCGAATCACCCTTTAAATTAGGTTTCCTTGTTCTTTTCTCGGCACTCATTTTCAGTTCACGAGGTGCTTTTCACGATAGTGGGGGGGTCTATTTAAGATGTGGCTGATGTGCTCATCTTCACAATTGTTTACAGCCTACTTGCAATCACTCCTATAATATGATGCATCCATCCATCCATTATCTATACCGCTTTCATCCAATTCAGGGTCGCGTGGAGGGGGGGGCTGGAGCTTATCCCTGCTATCAGCAGGCGTTAGGCAGGTACACCCTGGATAGGACGCCAGTCTGTCGCATAATATGATGCATTTCACGTTTTTTCGTTTTTAAACTTCACCCTCTCTGTAAGTAGGCTATTGTGTGTAAGTTGTATGAAGTGTCAGTCTCGTGGCCGACACAAATATGTCATCGTGCATCATTTTGCTGCTATTTGCGCTGTTCATAATTACGCTTTTATCGACATTGAAGTTTTCCATTTCCTGGTTTCACACGTGTCATTCAACAACCAATCACACTGCTGTCGGTCTATTTAATCATACATAGGAAATGACATTTTCCATAGCAACGGGACACTCTTATCTTATTTTTAGGAATTTGTCCTACGTAAAAGTAGCTCTTAGTGCATTTGTGAATAGGTTTTAGACGACAACTCCTACGTAAGATCTTTTAGCGCGAGTTAGGAGTAACACCTAACGGTAAGATAAGAGTCTTTGTGAATACGGCCCCTGGTTTTTTTGACCCATTAGTTCATACATATTTCAGTTGCAACAGCGACAAGGATATGCATGCATGTCCTGGTGAGAACTCACTTCAATTCATTTTTTCTTCAGTGTTTTTTTTTCTTAATCTTCTCTTATGAATAGAGAGTTGAAAAACCAGCATATTATCACCACCTGCCCCATCCACCTTTCATGATCTGCAGTAAAACTACATATTTGAGTGGCAAATGGATAGAAGACATTATGAAAACAAAAGTATAAGTGTCGGTGAAGGTAAAGCAGTGTCCACTTTTTACTTATGAAGAATGTGGCAATGTTTACCAACATCCTAGAACAAATCTCCAAGGTTTCACAAAACATGCCCTGTCAATAAGAATGAAACCAAAACATTGCAAAAACAACAAAACTGAAATGTGTCAACCCACATCTGCCAGTCCCTGGTACAGAAGTTCACAGGTCATGTAAACGAATTCTGTAGCATCCTGCATTTCTTGGAGGAGGCAAGATGTTAAACGTAAGGTAAGAATCTGAACAACAGCTTCATAAATAAGAACATGTCAATGGTTGATAGACCACACACCAACAAATCCACCATCCACTTCTCTTGCTTCCACTTACAATTATGCACCACTTTGTGTTACTACAAAAACATCTACATCTGTTTGAGGTAGTGATTTTAACATGAAAAAGTATAAAATATTTTTTAATAACTCACTGCAACCACTTTTTCTACTAAATTTACATTTTTAGAGATCAGCAAGTCATTTGACAGACAAAGCTGAACATTTACAATAAACTCTCATTCATAAAGTACAACTGCTGTATATTATACAAAAAGGGAAATCTTTCTCTTTATGGAACTCCCATGGTGAAAACATTATTTGAATAATACTGTGTACAGATGGTAACATAAGGGGGGAAATAAAAAAAAACATGCAGAGGGATTAAAAAGAAAGAAAGGAATAACAATTAAACATGTGGCTCAAATGACAGTTTATTAAGGACAATGTCAGACATTTTGGGGAACATAAAAAGAATTTAGCAAGCAAAGATGGCAAAGCAAATTTTCATTAAACTTAAACTGTGATTTAAAAACAAATGAGAAAATCTATTGAAAGGTTGACGATTTGGTAATGGTTCACAGTCTTGAGGGGTGAAAGCATATCAATATATTTAGTTAAATATATTTGTTGAATTCTGAAGTTTTTTAATAAATTCAATTGAGGAAAGGAGAAAACAAAACTGGGAAAACATATATATATAAAAAGGCGTAAGTAGCAGAAGTTTAAGAGTAGCAGAATATAGAAAAGGTTCAGTGGTTAAAATAATCTAGTAAGTATTCGGTAGTAGTTAAAAGGCCCAAAAACTTATGGAAGCAACCAAAGTAGTAAAAAAGAGTAGAAAAAATAAAATCAATATTTTTTGCATTGTAACATCTAATACGATACCCATTTATGAGATCGCCACATAGATACTCATTAGTTCAGTTTATAGATCCAGCTCCAGCATCATGTTAGAGTGTAAAATTGCTGGTATGGAAAAAAAAAGGTTTTCATGGCACTGCTGTGAAAAACTGGAGTGGAGCTAGTTTGGCACATGCATCACCGTGGTGATTCAGTGAGCGAGGGAGGAAGTAAGGCAAGAGGAAGAAAGAGGAGAGAGAGAGTGAGAGCACACTGGAGAGAAGACAAGAGAAGAAGACAAAAAGGGAGGGAGGATGCATCACTGAAATCAGGTCAGCTCCACTTTCAGAGACTTCTTAACGAGATAAAGCATGTATGCTTATCAAATGTTTAGAAGGGAAGATGAAAAAACAAAAAGGACAAAAATAGAGTTTGGAAAAAAAGAGAGACATCCGTTTTAGACTGAATGGCTATTCTGTGAGCTCATCTGTTAACAGAACTGCTTGCTTCTGCTGTGATGAGCCATTACATTCGCCAATGAATTGAGATCACATGAGGAAAGCTATAGTAGGTGTAGTGTAATTATATTTAGGTAAAGCACATTCACCTTGTGAGTTTGGTGCCTATCTGCTGCCTTGATTCCAGCCTCTCCTCATCTGTCTGCATAGGCAAGATGTTTTTTTCCTCTAGCTCTCTTTTTGATGGACGATTGCTCAGCTTGATGGCCAGAGAATCTTTTCGTAGCACCTTCTTAGCCAGGGTACCTTTAAATAGAGGCCATATTAGCAATTCAAAGTCATTTCATGTCGAACCTCGGTTAAACGTTTATATAGATTTTCTTTTAATATACATATTAATGTAGGAAATTTCCATCTCCTGAAAGACCTCAGAAGTACTCTTACAGTAGAAGGGAGGCTTCAACAAATTGTTCTTTTCATTTTATGCATCATACGGCCTCTAAATGTCTATTGGAACATGAAGCGCTATGCGTTCATGAATCTGTATAAACTCCAGTCTAGCTTACTTGTAAATATGGCGTCGTCGTCTTCGTCGTCCTCCTCATCGTCATCGACATCATCGTCATCGTCCTTGTACATGCTGGTCAGGTCTTCGTAATCCGACTCACTGGGCATATTCTCCTTGTCGTCGTCGTAGTTAATTATCACTGATGGCACTTCTCTCCTGTCCATAGGAGCGCACTGAATGCTGCCCAGTAAAGCAGAGCTGTAATGTAAAACGGAAAGTTATTTTTTTTAAGAGCTTAATAATTTTTGTTAACCCTCATGTTTTGCTTCTATTTTTTTCATTTTAGAAACCAATGTATTGGCATAAAAGCCTAAGCAAAAAATAGATAAATAAAAGAAATAGGAAAAAAACACCAAAATACAACAGTTTGCTTGGTGAACTTTCATACTATTACTTCTACTAGTAGTGGTAATACTACTATACCACAATGCAAATACAGAATATATTTTCTGTAGTGATGCGGGAGATTGTTCAATCAGATTGACAGACAGATGAGCACCTGGGAAGACAATTGCAGAAAATGGACAGATGAAAAAAAAAATGGCTGGACCAACAAACTCACAAACAGACAAACAGAGTGACAAATACATTGATAGGCAAATGGATTAATTGTCAGGCAGAGGAATGATGGATAATGGATCAAGTGACAGACAAACAAATGAAAAGACTGAAAAACAACATGACAGGTTAAAGGACAAATAAATGGATTGATGATAGAAAGACAAATGGACAAAGAAATGGACAGACAGATCAATTAGAAATACCATCATTCAATTATTTTTCCAGAAATTTTACAGCCTGGAAAACACTATTTAAACTCAATAGTTTTTGGGACTTTTGGAACCCTGTACTTCATGAGACAAACAGCCTAATCTCAAACTAACACAAAACTGTAACATCCACTTTGATGCAATTATGACAGTAGGAGAAGAAAGAGAAACTGTATAAAATATTACTGTATAAAAAAAAAATCTGAACAATAAGCCTCAGTTCCCAGCGGCATCGCAGGTTAACCAGCTGCATATTTCATAGAATGATTAATAAACAGTCTGGTTGAAGCTTCTTATGATGAGCCACTGTTATGCAACCACTCCGAGCTTTCAGCCTAACTGTGAGCTCTGTCAGTAGCATTACTTCCTTATCCCTGCCCAAACAGCTCTGGCGAAAAAGAGATCCTAATGCAAGAGGTTACATAATGTCCAATCTACTACCGTGTCACTCTTCTCCAAACACGAAGAAGCTCGACTCTTGTCAAGAGCAGCTGGTCATGTTATGTCAGGCCAAACTGCTGGAGGGACGCCTACTCCATGCGTTTGTGCCCACATATACACACGTTTAAAAAAAAAATAACCAGGCCAGGCTGCCCTGAGAGGCAGTGTGCTGATTTAGACCTGTACAACAGTGCAACAGAGCTGCCAGTGTGGTATGTGGTAATATTAACCAGTAAACTAATGCTAGTTA
This sequence comes from Apricaphanius iberus, assembly GCA_028564705.1. Taxonomy (NCBI): domain Eukaryota; kingdom Metazoa; phylum Chordata; class Actinopteri; order Cyprinodontiformes; family Aphaniidae; genus Apricaphanius; species Apricaphanius iberus. The sequence goes on from JAPXFQ010002614.1 coordinate 1,219,841, forward strand.
AATGACCACAGATGTATTGACCTTTTGTTTTAAATTATGTTACACTTAACACGCATGTTCAGCGGGGGCCGCGCTTCCATTTTTTTGTTGTTGGTCATTTTGACTGATGGGGTCAAAAAGAAATTTGGTTATAATCAATTTTCACCCAACATTTTTTTAAATGATGACATATTCTTTAGTTCGTTTTCAATCCTTCTGATTAATATTCAGTCCGAATAAACAGATCCGAGCCTCGCTAATTCTTTTTCATTCTGTCAGCTTGGAGAGAAAAAGATACATTGGGTATGGTGTTCAGGTCTGAGATGATGCTCAGATGTTCTCATCTTTTTTTGCTTGATTTAGCTATCTGTACTCTGTGCCTAAAGTTGATAAATGCTGAAAATTTGCTCACATTGGTCAGAGTTGTGAACACTAATTAGTCAAAAGGAACAATGACCTTCAGGTTTTCTGTCACTGCTTAAAAGAAAAAGTTATTAATACAGAAAATATTTGTTTAATGCAACCCCTGATTATCAGCTAAGTTCAATCAGATCCAACTAAGACACTGTTATATACAGGGAGGCAGACAGATGTCACCTCTTAATCCATCTTTGCGTTCCCCAGATAGATTTAATAAGGCAGAGGCTAACCTTTCAAACCGCTGCATGGATAGTGCCAGGGTTTTATTAAGCTCCTCAATGATGCGACTGGGGGCGTGCAGGCTGCCGTACTGTAGCTGAAGCGGGTGGCCATGGCTCTGGTGAAACCCGGGCAGCCCGGCGAGCTGGGAGGGCAGAAGCGTTCCATGGTGAGGTGGGCATTTTGGCTGGTGCGTGTTGAGGGGGTTGGGCGAAGGAGATGGCGAGGAATCCAGCCCGCCTGGAGGCACGCAGATCATTATTTTCTTAGGAGGCAAGGGTGGGGAGTGCTTTGACCCGGGCATGCAGGGCAACTTCATTGGCTGGCAAGAATCTTGAGCAGAAAAAAAATACAACATTGGGGGAACATAAAATTTAGAATGTGGGTACCTCAAATTCTTTAAAGCTTTCCAACAGAAAAGGATAAACAAAGGTTATTAAGGATCATCCATAGCTATCGATGTCAGTGCAGCGGGGCGGGAATTAGGCCAGAATAACGCCTCTTCCCTGCACCAACAGATTGGTAATGACAGCAAGAGCCTAGCTGAGCTAACCGCAGTAGACTTTAATGAGACTACTATAATCCTGTGAGTGGCAACGCAGGTACAGCATTAGGACTAGTCATGAACTGTTTGGCAGGGTGATATGATGAGGAGAGTTTATAGTTAAAGCAGCAAATCCAAGCAAAATGTACGATTTACCTGTGCTATGGTTTGGGATCCTAGAGAAAGGCTTTGGAGGCAGGGCAGGAGGCTGCTTGTGGTAAAGTGGTGGCTTGGCAGGCGTCTCCTGATGGTCACTTGGAAAGGATACTGATTTCTTGGTGGGCATGACCATAGATGTCTTAATAGAGGGTTCCTGAGGACATATACCGCCATCCATGGAGGATCGGAATTCAACAGTAGCTAAAGGGGAAGAGGAAAGCAATATTTAATTATCTTAAAAAATATACATTTGTGCAATAGGATCAATTAAACCCAATGTTTAAGCAAAGCTGTAAATATAGAATTATGGAAGAACAGGTGCATCTCAATAAATCAGAATATGTAAAACTCAAAGATTATTTACACGCAGCCATGTATTTCTAGTGTTTAATTTTACTGATTATGGCTTGTAGGTGGTGAAAGCCTAAAATCTATTTTCCCAGAAAAAAACAGCAGTACATTAGATAAAAAAACTTACATAAGCACTGGACAATATTAGGTAAACAAGCAGATTCAATGTTACAGCTAAATACAGCAATGCCACCCCTCTTTTTTGTCATGCGTCTTTCCGTCATTATGACATGTCTGCTGTTTTCTGTAAGCTTCAGGGTTTAGGGGATCAAAGTCAACATTCCCATGAGTCTTATATAGTTCAATATTTATAAATCCATCAAAATATACTTGAAATATAATAATCTAGTAATAATCTAAATATTGCAAGATCCTCCTTTTTAATTTTGAAATTGCACACATTCCTACTGCAATGACAATTGCGAATTAAAATATTGTGCATCTCTAACAGAATAAAGGAGAAGGTTGCTGACTTGACAGTTGACAAGCAGGGTAAAGGACGGTGAGACGCAAAATTTCTTTGCTAAAGCAGTTGTCTTTTCAGTATTTAAGCATAATAATGGAAAGTAGAGTGAAAGTAAAAAAAATATTTGGCAGGTTGCACACGCAACAGGGCCAATCCTGTCTCTAGCCCAGAACATGCAAGAGTTTGAGAGAGATTCAAAAGGCATAGATTGCGGCTACTGTCTGTTGTTCTAGAACCACCATATTTGTCCAGGACATGGGCATAGACTATTAGGTTCCTTGCTTTAAGCTACACCAGAGGTGTCAGAATGAGAAACAAAAGTGCAGTTCACTTGTCCGAAGTCCTCTTTTTAGATGAAGGTAAATTGTGCATTTAATTTTGAACTCAATGTGACAGAACTAAGAGGAAAAGTGAAGAATCAAAGATTTTTTTGCTGTCTAGTGATAAGCTTCCACAGTCAGTGATTATTTGTAGAGTTCAGTCATCTGCTGGTGTTTAACCACTTTGTTCTTCAAAACCAAAGATGGTACATTGGTCTACCAGGAACTCTTTATGTAAATTATGACATTTTCTTTTTCTTTTTTTAGTGGGGTTTAACTCCAGGTCACACTACCAAAAGTATGAATAACGTAAAAGAATAAATAAGGGCCAGTATTACTGCACTGAATTGGCCAGAAAATTCCATTTACCTAGGCCCCTTAAAGAGAACTGGTAAGCTCTACTGAGGACTATTATCAAGAGTAAGATGAGAGACAACAGAACCCAAAACGTCGACAAGCTGAAGATCTCTATTAAAGTAACCTGAGCTTCCTGAAAACCTCAGCAAACGGACAGGCTGACTCCCTTACTGTTATGTTGCATTGATAAAGTAATTTATGCTTAAGGCAGCCTTGACCTAGTATTGGGTGGCCACACTGTATAGTACATGGAAATACTTCTCAACAGGCTGTTATTTCAATACTAATAATCTTTTTTCTCTCTCTCGGAAACTAAATTAATCATGTGCACAGCAGATCATAAAACTGTGGCAGGAAATTAGGTAAATTTGCATTGTATTCTTATATTTAGTGTCAAACTGTTGGTTTCACAGAAATTTGTTCTTGAAGTTCTTGCAATAACCTGTCATATACATTTTCAGGCATGTTCTTGAGAAACAATCAGGTTGTAAACCCTCTTTAGTTTCACTGAGATGACTCTCCACTGTCTGCAGCATGAAATTTGAATTAATTTCTAATTCTTATTACAGATAAAAAAAAGACGACATTTTCTTATCATCTCTTTCCACATTTTGGCAAGAGCAAGCGGACTTTTACAGCCGTGCCAACTTCTTACTGTTAAAGCCCTGAGGCACAGACTTTGTTCGAATCAGATATAGAATTTTTTTAATAGACGGTACTGAACTCCTACAAAATTTTAACACAGAAAGATTATATCTCTGAATGCTCCATGTCAAATTCTTGAAAAGGAAGATCAGAGAGTAAGAATTTAGGAAATGGTAAATAATTAGTCGTTCCACATTCACTTCACCTTTTTCAAAGATCTCCTTCAGAACCCCTCTCTTGATGAGTTCATCTCTGCTCTGTCGCAGGGACATCTTCCTCTCCAAAGCTAGGATCAAAAGGAGAAGTTTGTCAAATGTATTTCTGTACCCCACTATCGACATCACACATGCTGATTAAATGGTAAATAACTTGTACATGTATAGCGCCATATATTGTCCTGAGGACTTGTGTATGTTTCATGCTTTATCATGCATGTTTTGTGTGTGTCACACTTAATTGCTGGTTTTACTTTACGTGTCATGTTCTGTGTGTCCTTTATACTTTATTACTGTTTTTACTTCATTGCCTAATCATGTAAAGCAACTTGAAATACCCTGTTGTTGAAAATCTGCTTTACATATAAATTGCCTTGCCAAAGAGTTTCCCACTACATTCATACATTCACCCATTCATGCACACATTCACAGACTGGTGATGGCAAACTACAGCTTATAGCAACATCTGCCCTGTAACACATCGACAGAAGCGAGGCGCCAACGGGCCCTCAGACCACCTCCAGCAGGTAAGGCAAGTAAAGTGTCTTGCCTAAGGATACAAGACTGAGACGGAATGAGCGTAAGTTCGAACAGGACTACCCTCTGGTTACAGGATGAACTCTTACCTCCTGAGCCACGGCTGCTGTTTAATTCAATTCAGCTTAGTTTAATTATATAGCACTTATTAGAAAGCAAATGAGTTTAATTTAATCCTATGGATGGGTTCACTTACACACATTTCCATATGATTATGTCTTGCGCTCTATAAATTTATTTAATGAAGGCCCTGGCTAACCACGTGTAGTTGTTGACTTTAAGAAATCCATTTACAAAATCTGTGTCTACAATTCCATGTCCGGAAGAAATATATTTTGCGCATAGCAAAATATTATATGTAAGATATTTAGCAAATATCCTGTTTCACCTTTCTATCATCAAAGCAGTAAAACTGAAATATCAAACATCACATTACTATCATTTTCTTCCGGGAAAAATAAAAACATGATGTGGACATGCATTACTCAGTGAGAGGTTTTCAAAACTGCTTTTCATACAGTTATTGTGTAAAGCATGAGTGCTTTCAAAATATGAAACATCACCGTACTGGATGTGTGCAAAAAGATGCTAGAGCTTGCAGCTCATTGTTAGAGGTTGTCATGGTAACACAGTAAGCTTTACCATGCTTTTAAGGAGATTATCAGGCAAAGAAAATAGATCTGACCTGTCAAGCAGAGATCAGTGAAATAAAGGTTATCACACCATCAGCAGCATAGTTACAATCAAACTGGTCTAACAAACATAGCTAAAATACATAATCAATATTTATTAGGCGAAGAGCCAACAAAATGTGGAATTTCCTTTTAGAAAACATATATTTGGCTCAATCGACGTAATGAAAACAATAAGCCATTGTGACCTTCAAACTTAACATAAAAAAAAGTAATTAAGCTTCGTAAGAAAAAATAAAACTACTAAACTAAAGCCATCCACGCAGGATGGTGATTTCAGTACATCGATGGCAGCCTGACTTGTCAGAGTTCCTCTAACATCAAAATTGGCTTTTAGTGGATACCCCAACTTATTATAGCAGTACAGGGTTTGAGTGATATTACGGCTGTATACTAAATCTTTACCATTTAAGTCATATTCCTTTAACGGCCTTCAAACTTTCATGGGCAACAGATATTCTGGTTAATTGACGAAATCCATCAGTTTTGTTTAAACATGATTCTACCCACTGAGTTCAACTAACCCTGCTCATTTTGGAGGTGCCTTTTATTTTGCATTTGATTTAAAATTTTATAATTACAAATTGGCTGTTGACCAGAATCTGATAATTTTTTGTGTTTCTCAGATGCATAGTGAAATAGTAAATTATCCTCCTAATATGAATAATTAATGACCACTCACGGCAGACAGGCTAAATAAAAGATAAGAGTTAACACTGTTCTTATATATTCTTCAGTTATAGTTCCAAAACAGAGAAAACTGATTCTGGCATGTCAAATCACAAAAAAAATGGAAACTGGCCACAAAATTCACATCTGGTTTGCTTTTACCTATAGGTTTTTGAATATGCAGCACTTTTTTAGTTTCCAGTTTCCAGCATTTTTCAACTACTGAATGTGATTATTTCCACATCTATCCCTGAACAGTAACCAGGTAAGATTGAGAAATGAGGATGTGTAACAACACTATGCACAGAGGACACCCACCGAGCTTCTGTACTTTGGCTTCTGCTTATGAAAAGGATCACAGCTTCTGCCATCTGTGCTTTTTGATTCAAGAGTCCTAACTCTGCCTCAAATTTTATTGCAATGGCAATGTGTTTAAAGGTAAATCACTCTACTGAGCAGATTTGTGACAATAATGACATCCTGCCCTCCTCCTGTTCTTTTTCATTACATGGTAGACCTAAAGGTAAAACCTCCAGAAGAAATTCCAAAATACAAAACTCCGACAGGCAGGATTGTGGAAAAATAATTTGGATACTATGACAATGAGGGTCAAATAATCTATCGTCTAGGATGTTACTAGTAAGCAATATGCTGTGCTAGATTTTACTCTTCCACAAAATATGTAAAACATCACTGCGTAAGCTTTCAAACGTAAGCCAGTCTGAAAAATCGGAGCCAATCCTGAAATAAGTTATTACGTAACAGTCTAATCTTTCCCAGTTTTTGAATGAAAATGGTCACATCTCCCCAGTATGGAACAAAAAAATCCCATTACCTCTGAAAAGCTGTATATGGGGGTAATTGAAGACATTGAAATGCAAATAAAATGTGCCTTTTGCAGATGCTATTTTGAGCTATTCTTGCAAGCAGCCACATAAAAAATTGATTATGCCCCACATGGAGGAGCAAATTTAACATTAGGTCATGCATATCGAGGGGATAGTAAACAGAGCTATCAAAGAGTTGACCCAGAATCATCACAGCACATTTTTTAGACTGATTGTGCAAGCAGCAACAGCAGCTGGACTGCTTTCCGAAAGCACTGCAGGGATTGCATGTAGATAGACATCATACATGCATACGTTCAACCTGCACACCAATGAAAATAAACAAAAAATGAAAAGGATACTGCACATTATACACAGGGACAAAACGGGTAGAGTTTCAAAAACAGTTGGGTATTGTTTCCAAAATAAACAGCTCCACAATAAAAAAATAAATTCAAAGATGTTCACACGATTCCAAACAATTTGCTGAAACTTCCATAATACCTTTGCTGAGCTCGTTGTTGGCACTGTGACACCGCCAAAGAAACACTAGTGCATCACATCATGCATCACAAAGAAATAACATTATGTGGAAACATTGAAGTAACATCTACAGACATCGGCTAAGAAGTTACAGCTCAGGCACAAATGGGTCCTCCAAATGGACAATGATCCTAAGCACACAGCAAAAGTGGCTACAAAGAGCTGAAGGAAATAAAAATCATTCAGTGCAAGATAAATTCATATTAATGCCTTAGTCCAACTGAAATCAGACTTTTGAACTGGATGTACAGTATACATCTTAGCTCCACTTAAGTCGAACCGAACTGGAGTTTGAGAAATTGAAATAAGGTATACAGATAATGAGATTGGCGATTCTAATTTCTCTGCATGTAAACGCCCATCAGCATCAGCCAAGTTCTTGGGAGCCTGGGCACCCCCCCTTTTGGGAAGTAATGAGATTAGAGAAGCGGTAACAACAACAAAACGTAGCAACAACAAGTGGAACACAATCGAACAGTGCAGTATTTACAAAATATTCTGTGCTGCAGCGTTATTGTCCATTTCTTTCCTCATTGTGCATATCCTGCTTTTGCTTAATCTGCTTCACTGACTTTAGCATTTTTTTACCATCTGTGTGACCCTAGTCCAACAGGAGAGTCAAAACGCACTTCATTTAATTATGCCATTTTCTGTGTGACATGTAAACTGGGACATGTGTCTCAACTCTGCTAAGCCACACGCCTGATTTCCACCAAAAGCTTGATTTAGATATGCATGCAAACTTACTTACATTAAAGAACACTGAGCATGCGCAGTCAACCCAGTGGAAACACAATCAATCTAGCTTTAAATGAGGGCTTCATTTAAAATCATATAGCGCCTGTGGTTCTCTGCATCCATTTCTTGCTGCTGGTGATAGAGGAGGGACAGTAAATCATATTCTAAGAACCATAATAAGATCAGTATTTGCTTTATTAGGATTGCAACATGGTACTGCACCATGTTTGTTTACTTTATAACAGAGTTACAAATGCGCTTTAAGTATAGGCAATGGGCGACAACGTTTTCCGCTCGCAATAAATGCCAGAGAGCCGGCGTTTCTCCTTTTTATCTCATCCTTGTGGATGAGATAGCTATCCTATTAAATATCTTTGCTGTTACACCTGGTTTCATCTCTGTGTAGACAGGGACTAAGTTATGAAAGCAGTTGTTATGTCTAGGGGAATTTACTTTGTCTCTTAGAACCAGATTAGTTAGAACCAGCATTTGATAAATAAAATATTTTGCATCATATTTAATACGGTTAATGTTGCTGATATTATTATTTGTTCAAAATGTTGTAAGAAAACTGATACATAAACTTTTCACTTTCAAACAATTTGCAATGTTAATCTAAATAAGTAAGTGTATCAACAAGACTTTTTACATTACCAATAATTTAAAATAATAAAATATATGTTACCATCTAATACTTATATCTTAATGAGACATGACTCATGAATCAGCTTTTAAAATGTTCTCTTTTAGTTTCAGGATCTTACAGGATTTGTGTGTGAATCAGTATGAATAATATAATTTCATGAAATTCACTTTAATTCATCTTACAGAAACAAAAATATTGATTGATACTTTATTCAATTATACGGTTATTTATGATCCGTAGTGTTCAAACTCACTCCACTATATCACAGATTTCATGGATATCCAATCAGACACTTAAATGAGACAGAATAGAAAGAAAGCAATTGTAAAAAAAAAAATGCTGAAACTGAGAAACCTACAAAAACACTGAGAAAAGTAGGGGCAAATTGTCACTTTCAAAAGGGCAGTGTAATGATCCACTCAAAGATTAATCTTCTTTTTCATTCTAAATGAAAAACAATTAGTCAAAGTCTTATGACGTAAATGGCATGGGCAAGGGATGTGCACACTTACGCAATACCATTAACTCAAAAGCTTCAATGAGAATATTAGGTCCTCAGATCTGAAAGACAGACCACGCGTATTCAGGAAATAGAAGACACAATTGGTCAAATTGAAGCAGATACATGTCTAAAACCAGCTGAGCATAAAGACATAATAATTTCCCCTATCCTCTCAAAAGGTTTTACGTAATATGCATTCACTATTAGAAGGGAAAATGTGGGTTTTAATTTTAATATCATCAGTATGGGCTTGTGGTGTACATTCCACTCAAATTTCACAATTTTACCAAACATAGACATGCACCGAGCTGATTTTTCCTGACTGACAATGGTTCTTGGTTGGAGAAATTATTATTTCAGGACCAGAATCCCCAGGAGATTTCAAATCCTCAGCCTCCTTCTTTGATAAAGATAGTCGTTTTGGATAAACAAAGTATACATCAAGGTTATCCTCACACTTTTTTTCCTCTTTCTCATAATTAATCTGACTAAATTTGTTGTGATTTAGGCCAGTTTGAATTAAAAAAAGGGATTTGCAAAATGGCAATGAAAAAATACTTTTTTGCTGTTCTTTTTTCCCCATTTGTCCTTTTTAGTTTTTGGTTAAAGCATCTTTTAAAGCTGTGTGACTTGGGTCATCATTTTGAGTATCCTTTAACAAGCTTGAACAAGTATGGTTTTTGTACATGCGTATATTTTTTAAAACAGCTGAAAAATGCCACATTCAGGCATCTGAACCACAAGCCTGGTTTATTCAAGGTAAACAGTCACCAAGATCCACAAATCTCTTATTTATATCTTGTCTGCTTTATTTAGATATGTCAACTATGTCAAACAAGACAAGAAGAGTATTTGACTCCTTAGCATAAAATGCATAGGTGTGCATTACTTTACTTCAAAGCCATCTAATCACTTTCCTAAATTATTTAAAGGGACTATACCCAAGTTTAACCACCACGTTCTACGTTGGCTAGATATAGCTTGGCTCCAAGAGATGTGCAGGTCAAACAGCCTAGTCTATATAATCTGCACTCAGGAGAAAGAAATATACTTACTATGGAGACTCTGCTGAGAGCATAATAAAGGCAGCCACAATATCCAACCTCCTTCTCTATTGATTTGAGTGCTGCACTTAGATTTTTAGAAGACAGAAAAAAGGCATGGATATTCAACTGTGAAGTGACCCAGATAGTCAGAACCTATTCTACCGACCTCTTGAGGCTCAGTAGCTCAAAGTGAGCGTTACAAAAACTGCATTATCAAATCAAATGCTATTTCTAGAGCACTTTCATGATAAAATGAGCACAAAATACCTTACATGATAAAAACAAAAATATAAACTCTCAGCACACACAAGACAGATACACCCACCCCCACCTTCACTGCAAAATTACTGCCCAATCCGTTGCTGTCTCTAAGTGAACATGCAATAGAAATAAATATCTAGAAAGATGCTATTATAAAGAAACAATGTCTTGGGGATCAAGTCACACTGGAAGTAACCCCACAGCCAAAGAGGAGTCACCACAGGGACCACCATGATCAAGGCATGCAGGTATCCAAAGCATAGCCATAGGATTGCATTGCAGAGCCCACAACGACAAAAGCAATCCCAGTGGCAGCGACCTCCATGGCTATACTGGACGGGCTCCCAGCGAGCAGGAATCGCTTTAATGTAAAACCTGGAGTTAATCTATATAAAATGATTTCTAAAAACAATTTGGTAACACATAAAACTAATACAAACGAGTACAACTAAAACTAAAGTTTAGCAGATAAAATAACTAGGTGATATGATCCCTCTGATCTTAACGACCAATGCTTAAAACGTAAGTTTTGTCAGTGTTCCCCTTCCATAGGTGTTACCGTGGCGCTGCACCAATGGCTGAAATTTCAGCGCCTCGCCTACAAAATGGAGATTTTTTTTTTTTTTTATGGGGACATCGTCAATACTTCAATTGAACCTGCGCTGCACAGTGGGAGAAACTCGGTTGTTGCACATGAACACAGCACATATCATGGGCACTCCCTGTTTCCTATGTGATAGGGACCGAGAATTAAATATGTTACATTTGCATTTGCATTTTGCAAAGAAAAGAATTATGGGGGACCGTTTCATCATTCTAGTCAAATACCTCACCTTTTGGTGAAATTTTTAATCCAAAATAGTTCACTTACGTAATTTGTTGTATTTTCATCAATGAGAAAAATAATCAGCTGTAACAAGTGACACATCTGCACGGACACAGCAGCGAGCGGCAAGTTTTCAGGACAGCAGTCTTTATTTGAATGACAGGAGTTGTAGTTTCATTTACTTTTTACACCTGCTGAGTTATTTTAAAATCTGTTTCGACCGACCTCCAGTCTATTTTCCTTTTATTTCGGCTGGAATGGTAACTTCGGCAGTGCATCAAGGCTCTTTTTCCAGCCCGAGAGTGCAGCTGGCCATGCTTTAGGTCTGACAAAAACTGAAGTGAAAAAAAACACTTTCTACTTTAAAGAATGTACGTACCCATCACATTGTATTAACCACAGTTTTCAGATAAGCCTGATCAAGTATTTTTCAAAAAAACAAATGGCAACAGAGGAACAGAGCTATGGTCAGGTAAAAGAACCAATGCCACATCATGCAAAATAAATTGTCAAGTAATGTAGGCAAACCGTTCCAATATCCAAATAATTAAATCGCCCCTTCACATCATAAATGAACCTGCTTTTCAGTAGAGATGCTGGATCAATGACTGGCTTTAGCCATCTTAAAATCATAAAGAATAAAATTACATGAGACATGTAAAGTCTGGGCAGGAGCTTAATTAAAACTGGTTAAAAAAAAGTCTGCTGTGTGACAGGTTTCTTAAAACCCATACAATTCAACTGATTTAAAAACTTGTTTGTATGTGAATTAAAGCTATAAATCTACATATTTAAATAATCTATTATTACAATTTTGTTATACTGAGCATGTAAAGTAGATACAAATTCAAAGTATTCTTGAATAAAACAGGAAAAAGGCTTAAATGGTCCGCAAACTGTAACACATGAAACAGGGTGGTTGCTAGAAATAAATGCATGATGCTTGAACATGGTGTAGTCATTTTGTAGAAAAGTTTTTTGTCAAAATTGAATTTCGAGCAATTGCAGAAGTTCCTAAAACTTATCACCTCCCCTGATAGAAAATAAAAATATAAAATCTGGAGGGAAGCCTCTGTGAGAATAGCAGGTCAGAGCCAAGCCAGTTTCATTAAAAAAAAAGACAATATTTTCAAAAAAAAATTCAAAAATAAAATCATTAAGAATATTTGATTTGTTTAAAAGAGAGCAAACATTTAAAAAGACATTTAAAATAAGGGTTAAAAGCCATGTTAAAAGTTGCAGGAGATGCTGGTCTAATAGACAGGGATTCCCTGGGGATAACATTTCAGAGATTGTTCATGTTAATGGTCTTGTTTGAGGAGTATTTGTGACTGTGATTGTTAGCAAGAGTTATTTTTCTTGGAACTTAAGTTGATCAGAGGTATGGTTTGCATACTATAGATTGTAGCAGGAATGTTGTCTACAGAATGACTGAGAAAATGTCCCAGTCACTGGAATGAGAAATTATGAATAGCTTAAAATGTTATTTGTTAAGATCATTACAATTTTTATGTAGTATTTTATCAATATGGAGCTCAGCAGGGCCTCTGCCCCAAAAGCAGACCTTCTAGGCTTTTGACATTCATAATACATTATCAATTTGTACACATGAAATATGTCATTTATATTCAAATTTATAATTAACCCAGCAAAACATGGCCCTTGGATAGTTGCTGTTTATCTGCTAATGAGATTAAAAATAAGACACCAAGATAACATCAAAGAAACCAGATGCCTGTTCTGATGAATACTAAGATCTATTCCTGATAAAGGATCACTGTTAAACTGTACAAAGTGCTACGAGGTGTCATGATGCACACGTGCAACATTCAGGGCCCTCCTCCAGCTTTGCTGAGGTAAAGACTGCAGTAAATTTGCCCGGGAAATGATCTCCTTAACAGCATGCCACATCTATAATCCTCTATTGAGCTCAGCATCCAATTATCCATAACATCTGCATAGGTGGCGGCTGGAATTCTCCCCACTGAAGCAAAAAACATAAACAAGAGCTATGTTTCAAGGGCAAATGTGAGGACAAAAACGACATGTACCAATTGCCAAAATATGAAAAAAGTTGTGAAAAATTAATTAAAAATCAAGCACTGACTGAAAAATATCATCAATACAAAGTAAGACAATTCAAGTCTCAGTAAGTCTGTGAAAAGTAAACCTAAACAGAAAGTTTTTTGAGTTTTGCACTGGAACACTGAAGCAGCACCAAACAACAACTCTACATAAAATTTCCCATGTATCACTGCCAGGTAATTTATGACGGACATCATATCAAATCTGGTGATTTAAGTAGATAAATAATCTTGTTTATATTCAGCCATGCTTTATGGGCTTTATCTTGAGTCTAGCCTATGGAATAGAATTAATTATGTATGAAAAACTTTTTTATAAATGATACACATTGATTTTCTTGCTTGCATTAGTTAAAAGATACATTAGAAAAGCCCCATAAAAAATAATGGCAAAATAAATCGCAATTGCAAAACTGAAGAAAAAAAATGCAATTAGATTATTTTCCAAAAATCATTCAGCCCCAATATTGACCAGAGTTTTAGAGTAATGCAGCAATCCCGCCCTCCCAACCACCTGCTAGTTTGGTGCCTTGTAGTGAAGCACACAGACATGTAACCCCAAGAACAAAACAACAATTGGGAAATGCTATTGGTTATCATAACAGTAATACTCAAGATTATACTGTGAATGTTTCATTTTACTCAGATCACAATGGGATAATCTCTTGTAGCAGCATACTTGCTGAAAGGAAGACATTTAGATTTTCCTTAGAAGTCAAGGTCTCTGATACACAGTGTTCAATATCTGGACCTTTTTTCAGCAGTTGTTATGTTCCCTCTTATCTTCTAATGATAGTTTTGCATTTTAATCTTTTTTTTTGTTCCTTTTGCTTTTCTCCTTCCTCTCTCTTATAAAACAGCCAGTACTGTCTGAGAACAAACAGATTACTTGTTGGAACTATTCCAGAAATTACTGGGTACTTTCAGAAACCAGGCTGTGTTATAAGATGACCTATATTGTGGTACATTCAAAACTAGCACGTTCTGAGAAAGTTGCGGCCATGCAGTGAGACAGTAATTTCCATGGAAGTCTCAAGACCCAGAAGGTTGCAGGAATGTTCCAAGTAAGTTCTAGGACATTTCCTTGCAAGTTTCATGAGATTTTAAGGACTTTTTTTCTCTAACTGCAAAAAGCAGCTGTGGTCCATGCTTGTTGCTGGAGGAAAAAGAGTCATAGCTCTTTTATCTGGGGTTATAAGAGCTTAGTTTCATGCATCAGTCCAAAATGGATGTGAAGGGGTTTAGTCTCTCCTTAAACATCGGTCGCTGATGCAGTTGCTTAAGCGTTGGGAGCTACTTGGGAGATCACCTACCACTGAAAACATCATGGCAACTTTGAGGCAGTGTAGATAGACGAGGCAGTTTATCACTGGCTTGGAAAACGAATTCAGTCCGAACAACAGAGGCACCAAAATTATTTGGAAGCGGCAGCATTATGCAAACAAAACAAGTGGATGAGAAAAGCATGAAAAGAGCTTTCCCTCAGCTCCACAGTGTATTAACACTAGGAATAAAAAGCATCTTTTGTTGTTTGGTTCTTGATTATTGTCCTTCACCACAAAAGGGAGATGCTGTTATCACAGGGCAAGCACAAATGCACCAGTGAGGATTTACAGCAACTCTATCATTGTTCTATCAAGCAGGCTCTCTGGTGTAATACAGCAAAACTTCAAATAGTCAAGCATCTAAAGCTGTAGAATGTTTTGATCAGCTCTTTTGTCCAAAGCTGAATGCCCAACAATTGTTTGGCCGATGGATGGGGGTATCTAAGGGGTTAAATTATAAACTAGAGCCAAATCTCTACTGAAAAAGGGAGCGTACCAAAAAGTAAAATACGGCTCATGTTGCTGGAAAGCAATGAAGCCAGAATTAAAGCTTTTATTGCAGAGAACAGGATCAAATTAGACTGAGGTTGAATCATTCAGCAAACTCACTCTGGGGAACCATAAATTTCAGAATCCAGAATCCGAACAGCTTGTCCTGTTCAGCTTGGAATTAGAGTAATTGCTCAGTCTCTGCAAAGGCAAGAATTTTCTCTCCACTCTGGGAAGCACAGTCTGACAAACTGCCTCACCCAGTTCACGCACACTGACAGAAACATTGAGGATGTGTCCAGCAATAAAAATAAACAACAACGAAAGAGGCCACCGTGTCCTTTGATTGCGCTGTCTGGTCATCACTGGGTTGTAAATATCCAAGAAATTCTCAAAAAGCACCGTAAAATATAATTTTGCAGTAAGATTTATCCTTTTCAGCATGACCTGCGATAAAAAAACAACATATTATTTACCTGCAGATGTCTGTTTGAACTTTTCGCTCTTCTTCTTTCTCCACTTCCAGGGCTTGAGGAGTCTTCCAAGAGTCGCAAACTTGCTCCGGTGACGGATGGGAGGAGTGTGTGTGCCAGAGGCCAGGGACTCTGAGCGCATGGCAGACAGCCGCTCTACTTCCTCAGCTGCAAATAAATAATCAAACAAATAAATATCAGACTGATAAACGCCATGTGCACACAGAACCAGGGTTTGAAAGAGACGGACTATTTCACTTTTTAAAAAGATCCCAGGAGTGGGAAATGTGTGCCAAGTAGCCTCCTGAAATCTGTAGTAACTTAATGAGATTAAACCAAGAGCAAAAACAAACCTGCACGTCAGATGTCATTATGCAGAACGCGCTCAGAGTATAAACAGTTTGAGGCTGCGCCCCATTCCGAGCAATTGATGTGTCATGCCAAAAAAAAACAACAAAAAAAACACACAAAAAAAAAACATACTAAACAGACTGACAAGCACTTCATTATGGAGGGAATTTTTCAGCTCTACATGAAATATTCATGAAGCCCAGCCTGTCTGACATCAAAAGCAAATAATGTACAGCATTTTGTTCCAACGCAAACTATTAAACAGAAAATTTAATGGGACTACAAAGAGCTAAAAACCGTAACGCTAACGGGACTAAAAAATATGCCGAAACTCAAAATGCTACAAAAAAAAGAAAAAGTGTGACAGGGACATGTTAACATACAGTGACCTGAAAAAATAATATTTTCACAAAGGTCTCAAAACTCTGTATTTGGATTCCGTCGTCCCAATTAGACACTTTAGAGAACCAGGTTTTGCTGCAGTTCCAGCTGCAGGTCTTTCGGAGTATGTATCTATGAGGAGTAAACATCTACAACTTTGCAGTTGAGATCAAGCTGTCAGTTTGCTGTTGAGATACTTGGCATCCAATTTAAAAATAGTGCCACAAGTTTTCTATTGTAATTAGATCTGGACTTTGATTGGGACATTCAAGAAGACTAACCTGAGATCTAATGGTACGTTCACAATGCCCCAAACGGCAACGTCAGCAGCGGCCAGATTACATGTTACTTCTATGTTTGAGATCATTGGAGGAGCGTTGCAGTCTCTGCAGCGCTTTGTGTGCGTTGGCTCCATCAACTTTTCAAGCTTTTCCTGCGTTTCAAGCTTCAAAGCGCCAGCAACATAGAAGTTCAGGAAGTTTAACTTTTGACGGTCTAAATGCTCTTAACGTAGCACAACAACCACAATCCACATCCAGCAGAGAAAGACCCGCCAGCGAGCTTTGCAAGTTTCAGTTTAAAAATGTATCTGCTGTCTATATGCGTCCAAGTAGTCGCTTTGTGAGCGTTGCTTGATGCTGACAAAGCGTGCGGTGTGAACGCACCATGAGTCATTCCATTTTAACTCTGGGTTAATATTTAGGATTACTGTTCTGCCAGAAGGGGAATTTCCACTCCGGTATGACGTCTTTTGCAGGTTTTAACTGTTTTCTAACAGGATTACCCTGCATTTAACTCGTCAGCTCTGACATGCATCCCTGTCTCTGCTGTACAAAATCATCCCCACAGCATAATGCTGCCACCACCAGGTTTCCCTGTGGGAATGGCGTGTTTAGGGTGTAGGATAGTATTACTCTTTCAAGACACAGAATTCTGCATCCAAGAAAGTTTTGTTTTTGTCTCATCTGAAAAGTAATGGTGTTCCATGTTTGCCGTATCCCCTATAACAGTTGGGCCAGACTTTAAACAGAACTTGTTTGGGATTTTTTTTTTTCCAACAATGGTTTTCTTCTAACCACCTTTCCATTTAGGTCAGTTTGACCGAAAAAATAGTAATTACTCTAAGTAAAGGTTCTCCAAACCTGAGCAGTGAACTTTGCCTAGTTCATGAAAAAGAACATGTGGTTGTAATTTGACATTTGTTTAGCAGGATATTTTTAATCAGCTCAAACTTTATCGAATCACACGGTTTAATATTTCAGGGCAATCCCCTTAGAATGTTGTCCTTTTTTTTTTTTTAACACAACTATGTGTAAACTAAAAGTGCACAAATATTTTCAGCCATCATCAGTAGGACTATGTTTTGTCCGTTCTAATTTATGAAAGTGTTACATGCAAAGCATACAACATTTAAAAGGATTTTGATTTCTTGATAACTTACATTCAAGAACCTAAGACTAAGTTTTCAAAATATTAGATCAACTCAACTGAATATTTAAAAATAGAAAAGCATTTTGAAATTAAAATATTGAATTGATCTTTAACATATCTCATGGTACACTCTCGTTCATTCATTTTTTATACTGCAAGGTAATTTTTTTGCTAAATACGTTGATTAACTTACTCTGGATTTAGTATAATGTATAATTTTAGACATCATAACAAAATACTTATATCCTAAAAAGTCATAGGAATAAAAGGGTCAAAAGTCAGGGCTCCGTATATAACAGATGACCTCTAGCAGGATCAGATTTCGTCCATAACATCCTTTCAGTTAATCCCAACGTAAAAGAATAAACCCCATTCACAAGATTTGCCAACACAGACATAATCACTTTACAAGGAAGCCTTTTCCCTGAGGAAAAGGAAAGGCCAGATAAATAATGTGACAGTAATGCAGTGCACACATTTGTCCAACAGATTGGTACTTGAATGCAATCTTGCCTGTGTGCTGGTCTATAAATAACTCAACAATGAGTGCCAATTTTCAAAATGTATTCTCTCATTAGAGGTCTCAATGCAAGGTAAAGACAGAAAACAACTCAAAGCAGTGCAACTTTGAACATTCACGTGATGGTGTGCCATATTTTTTAACGAACCCCACTCAAGCCCGGATGAGGGCTTCAAAGGGCTCATCACTGTATTTTGAATCACGCTTTTGGGTGAAAGAGTTGGTTCGAAATCAACTCAAAGTGATTACGATTCTGTATATTCTTTATCCAAGAGGTCTTCAAATAAACAAACTGGACCATTTTCAAGCAGAACACATGAACACACGTTCAGCACTCACTATGACAGATCAATGTTCTACAGTCTATTCAAAATCCTGACAGATGAAATAAAAGCAGAGAAAAAATGTATTTCTTAGTAAGAGTGGTTGAAGTGTTGAGGTGCTTCCAAGATAGGTGATCCCTGACCCCAGCATTTTCTCCCACTAAATTATATAATTATTCTTTCTTTCTGTTTAAGTCCTACAGTATGTCTACTTTTAATTAAAAACACTCGTTTGCATACCAAGATGGCTGAGTGATGATGTAATGACTTTGAATAAGAAAATGCTTCAAGCAAAACGGATGTAAAAGCAGCATGGCCTCTATGGAGTAAAAGGGGGTAAACTATTTAAATGTTCCAAATAAGGATTAGTGGGTACAGATGTCTTTGTTTTTGGTGTGGATGAACTCAGTCATTAAGTTGTCATGTTCTCAGGCAGTTTCCAAAGCGTCTTAAAGCAATTATTAGAAAAATCTAGCCACCCTAAATAATACTATACATCATTTGAGAGCTCAGCAGAGGGACTCATCTGGTGTCAAACGCCCTTATGAAGCTTTGAGGTACAGCCACCCTGCACAGCGTGCTGCAGGAGAAGCCGAACTAGCCTACTCACCGTCCTGTGTGTTGTTTCCACGGCTGCAGTTGCTGCAAATGTGCTTGATTTCCTTCCCGATCTGACAGTGGATGGTGAAAGGCATGTTGTTGTTGTGGTGGTGGTGGTGATGGGGTTGCTGATTCTGGCCGCGGTCCTTCTTGTTACTCAGAGACATTATTTTGACCAGGCTGAACGCCTTTTTCTTAGGTTTCTCCACCGCTACTGGCGTGTTTTCTCGGAACCCCGTGGAAAGCCAGGCGCCGTGCATGATGGTGAACGCTGGATCCACCATCGGGTAATTTGCCGTCTTGAACATTCGGACGCGCAAAATAAAATCAAATAAAAATAAATCGGAGCGATGTTACTACGATGCGGGGTTTCAATTTAAAGGGCCATGTTTTGAGTCCTACTCGACCTACTCCTTGGAGCCCGAATCGACTGCTCTTCTGTAATTCCACACCTTTTTTTTCTCCTTTTTTTTTTTTTTACCTGAGATTCGTATTGTGCTCTGGGCTGGATTCGAATGCGCAAATTAAGATAGTTGCAAGATCCAACGGAGGTAATAATAAAAGAGTCTGAGTAGTGAATGGCAGTGACTGTCTCTCTCCCTCCTTGTGCTATGGACTGCAGTCGATTGTGGCTAATCCACGATTAACGGAGTAGAGCACTGGCTGCAGCTGATTGGCTGCGCAGTGCGCTCCTTTAACAACCCTATGTGAACCAAGCAAAAGTTGCTTGTTCTCCATCTACTGTACAGGACGCCAAGCTGCACCATTCTACACGATGTGAACATATAGTGATCTGTTAAAGTCCCAGTAAGATCATCATTATCCACAAAAGATATGTAGTATGCCAGTGAAACACCGACCACAGTGGTTTAATCAATTAACTACAGCATTCACCACATCCTGAACACATTAACAAAACTGAATTCGTGCACTCACTGATGCACATAAATCAGGACATCTACATAAAAATAGAAAAAGAAATGAGGAACCCAACATTGCACTTGGGTTGATTTTGGATTTTTTTTAGGGTGTGGGGGTCAGGTAGCTTACTCCAAAAATATCTGCATAAATTAAACAAATGCAAAATTATCACTGTGCCATTATTTTTACATGAACTGTATTTACATTTGCTGCTGCATTGTTGAATATCCCCAAGTCCAAATGGTCCAAACCATTGTATTAGTCAAAAGGACAATGTATTTTGATAGATTATAGACATAAATATTCACAAATATATTTATAAATAACATATATGTTAAAATATATAAAACAATGTAACACAAATTATTATTACTTTCTTAAGATATCATATCAAATCTTGTTTGACTGTGGTTGTAATGCCTCCTGATAAAACCAAAACAACTATTATTGTTTTTTGGTGATAATTTGTTTTGTTTTTTTGAGTTACATAACCACATTTCATATTCCTATAACTATGAAAATTGACTTTGAGGATGGCAAACAGCAGTGAATGCAAATTAATGGATATGTGGTTTTAAAAGCTACCCAGAGTTGCTGGTTTCTCAATCAAAATGACAAAAGAATAAAATAGTAAAGGGGTAAAATTACTACCTGCATTTGCTCTTAGCAATAAACAAATAAAACCAAAGCAGTGTAACAACACTGATTTATTTCCACTAAAAGCTTTTAATGTATAGCTTAATCACAGTATCCTATCGATATAGGGCAGACATATAAAAGCAGAATGGACATTCTTTATATCATCAATTGGTAATAGTTGAAATCTTGATTAAATCTTGGTGGAACAAAAGTCAATTAGAGCTATCAAGAAATATGAGGAGAAGGTTTATTTGAAATCTTAGTTTACACATCTGTCCATGTTTTAGAAACACTGCAGTATCACTATGAGCTGAGTATCTAAAACGTTATATGCACAGTCTTGCCAAAGGCAACATTCAAATGTGATGATTAAAGGCATACAATAAAAAAAAGAAACAAAGGGACTAGCATTTCTAATAGGAAATTACTATTCTTAAAATAATAATTCCCTCCCTAAAGAGACTTTGGATAATATTTTTCTTCACAAATTTCAAATACCCACTAATTTGATCCCAAAAGCTTTTTGAGTAAATTCTTGTGATCACAGCTAACATTAATATTCCATTAATGACCGAATAATAGTGTAAAAGATATGGGACCCAAGGGCATATCCAAGCACATATCTTACAGAGCACTGACTGATTGCAGGCAGAGGGGTGGGATGGGATTGTTGGGAGTGAGGACGGGGCTGTCTTTGATGTTCACACAATGAGCCCCAGCTTATTCCAGTGGCATCAAAGCTCTTTTTGGAATGAGGTGGAGGCACACAGATCTACTCTCATCACATTGCAATGCAGTGCTTGCCTTGCCTTCAGTTGCCTACTAATATGTTAACTGTTTTAGAAGGTTAAGAAATTGTTTTAATGTTTATGTATTGACATTTTTCAACCAAAATGTCTTAGTTGAGTATCCATCCATTCATCTATATCACTTTTTTTGTGCAGCATCATGGCAGTGCTAGTGCCCATCTCCAGCATGTGTTCATCACACGCCACAGGTAGTCTGCCACAGGACAGAGACACAAAGGACAAAAAACAAGGTTTGTACACCCTCATAAGTAGTTATTCAATTAGTATTCAGAGTATTCAATCAACCTAACAATCATTTTTTTTATTCTGGGAGGTAGCCAGAGTATCTGGAGAGAATCCACACGTATGCCCCGAAATATGGTTTATGCTTACTGTACTTACATTTGTTACTTAAATGAGCACAAATGGTAAATGAGCCCACCAATTCTGAAACAGAAGTATGTTCATTATTTTTGCAAGTAGTTACTGACTTTTACTTATTTTTATGCATTATACATACTATTTATGTAGTACAGTTCGTGTTTTGGTTTTCCTGCTTTTTTAGACAAATCTTAAGAAAACCCAGTTGAGGGACCTTGTGTGTGTTATAAAGACCAATGAAAGCATGCTTATCAGCATCCTTAAGTCACAACTGTCAGCCAGTCCTAACCACTGTTCCAGCACATCAGTCAGATTTAATGAGCCATTCTCAGCTGATGTCATTTGTGAAGGAGAAACCTGATTGTTGTCTTTAAAAAAAGGCAAAATAAGTATTTAATTAGCCACCAGTTGAGTTTGTTCTCCCACTTAAAAAGATGAGAGAGGATTGTAATTTTTTTTATCACAGGTACTGCATATCTCAACTATGAGAGAGAAAACGAGAAAAATATTCCAGAAAATCATAGTCTGATTTTTCAAGAAAATATTTGCAAATTATGGAGGAAAATAAGTATTTGGTCAATAACAAAACTTCATGTCAATACTTAGTTATATACCCTTTGTTGGCAATTGACAGACGTCAAATGTTTTCCTGTAAGGGAACCCAGAGTCCAGGTCAAGGAACAGGGACTGCCACCCACCCACTACCCTATAGAGATAGTTTCCCGTCCACTACCCAAAACTAATGAATTAAAAGTTAATGCTACTAGAGCAAAGTATAAAAATCTCATAAAGATAAATAAAACTCGGACTGAACATAAAAACAAATCAATTAAATGTGGTTTACTAAACATAAGATCTCTCCCCTCAAAAACACTCTTAGTAAATGACTTAATTTGTGAAAATAATATTGATTTGTTTTGTCTTGCAGAGACATGGTTGCAGGAAGAGGACCATGTCACAATAAATGAGTCAACTCCCCCTAGCTACTTAAACTTTAGTGTCCCTCGAAGTACTGGTCGAGGAGGTGGAGTAGCAACTATCTTTCACTCCGATTTACTAATTAATCTCCAAAAAAATAATAGTTACAGTTCCTTTGAGCATCTAGTTTTTAGCCTTCCTCATTCACATAACAAAGCAGTAAAGCCACTTTTGTTTGTGGTCTTATATCGTCCACCAGGACCTTATTCTCAATTTTTAGATCAGATTTCAGATTTTCTATCTGACTTAGTTTTAAACACTGATAAAGTCATTATAGTCGGAGACTTCAATATTCATGTTGATAATGAAAGTGATAGTCTAAATACAGCTTTTAACACTATCCTAGACTCAATAGGCTTTACTCAAAATGTGCAGGGACCAACACATTCTTGTCACCACACTTTAGATCTTGTGCTGACTTATGGCATTGACTGTGAAGAAATAACAGTCTTTCCACATAACCCTATCCTGTCTGATCATTTCCTTATCACTTTTAAACTTACTCTAATGGATCATATCAAACCTGAAAGAAAACTTCATTATACCAGAACGTTATCAGACAACGCTGTAGCAAATTTTAAAGAAGCTCTTCCAACTTTAATTTCCTCAGTTTATAAATGCAGAACAGAAAACAGTGATTTAACTCGTGACCCCTCACAACTTGACATTTTAGTTCATAGCGTTAATTCCTCCCTGCGTCGGGCAATAGACAAAGTTGCCCCCTTGAAAAGGAAGGTGGCTAGCCATAGAAGATTAACTCCCTGGTTTAATTTAGAGCTACGTACCCTAAAGCAGAATGTTAGAAAACTAGAGAGAAAATGGCGCTCCACGCATTTACATGATTCCTTTTTAATATGGAAAAATAGTTTATTGCTATATAAAAAGAGCCTTCACACAGCTAGAACAGCATATTATTCATCTTTAATCGAGGAGAATAAAAATAATCCTAGGTTTCTTTTTAATACAGTTGCCAAACTCACACAGGATCATAGCTCTATCGAGCCAACCATTCCCCAAGCTCTAAGCAGTGACGACTTCATGCAATTCTTTATAAATAAAATAGACTCCATAAAGAATAAGATAATTGGGAACCTTCCCAATATGCTTGCTTCCTCCTTAGTTAATGAGGCAGCCTCAAAAATGGTGGAACCTAATATATGCTTAAACTGCTTTAATGCAGCCGAACTTTGTGATGTACTAAAATTATTAGCTTCATCTAAACCTTCAACTTGCGTTTTAGACCCAATCCCAACTAAACTCTTAAAAGAAGTTTTCCCTCTGATCGCTGCTCCAATTTTAAATATAATGAATCTATCCTTAGTCAATGGATATGTACCACAGGAGTTTAAGATTGCTGTAATTAAACCTCTACTTAAGAAACCCTCTCTTGATCAAAACGACTTAATTAACTATAGACCGATATCTAATCTTCCCTTCTTATCTAAAATTCTTGAGAAAATAGTTGCACACCAGATATGTGAGCATTTAAACAATAATGAGCTGTTTGAGAAGTTTCAGTCAGGCTTTAGAGCTCATCACAGCACTGAAACAGCTCTGGTGAAGGTTACTAATGATATTCTCATAGCCTCAGACAATGGACTGGTGACCATTCTGGTCCTGTTAGATCTCAGTGCTGCCTTTGACACTGTTGATCACAATATTCTCATAGAAAGGCTTCAACGTGTCGGTATAATAGGAACAGCCCTAGGCTGGTTTAAATCTTATTTGTCTAACAGATTTCAGTTTGTTCAAGTAAATGATAAACCCTCCTCAACCTCAAAAGTTACTTGCGGAGTACCACAGGGTTCAGTGCTTGGGCCGATTCTTTTTACTATATATATGCTTCCTATTGGTAAAATAATTAGGCAGCATGGGATAAATTTCCATAGTTACGCAGATGATACACAGCTATATCTATCCATAAATCCTGATGAATCCAATCAGTTAGGTAGACTACAGGCATGTCTGGAAGACATAAAAACTTGGATGACTCTAAACTTCTTGCTTCTAAATTCTGATAAAACAGAAGTTGTCGTCTTTGGACCAGAAGCTCTGAAAAAGAAACTACTTAGTCAGCCCCTTCACCTGGACGGCATTAAATTAGCCTCCAGTAATAAAGCAAAAAACCTCGGTGTCATTTTTGACCAAGATATGTCATTTAGATCTCACATTAAAGAAGTCTGTAGGATTTCCTTTTTTCACCTTAGGAATATTACAAAAATTAGAACCATCCTGTCCAGGACTGATGCTGAAAAACTAGTCCATGCCTTTGTTACTTCAAGGCTGGATTACTGTAACTGTCTATTATCAGGTAGTCCACAGAATACAATTAAAAGTCTTCAGTTAGTTCAAAATGCTGCTGCTAGGATTCTGATGAATATTAAAAGAAGAGATCACATTTCCCCTGTTTTAGCTTCTCTTCACTGGCTCCCAGTAAAATCTAGAATAGAATTCAAGATCCTCCTTCTGACATATAAAGCCCTTAATAATCTAGCTCCATCATACATAAGAGACCTGATTGTTCCATATGTTCCTAACAGAGACCTTCGCTCTCAGACTGCAGGTTTACTGGTAGTTCCTAGGATTTCTAAAAGTAGAATGGGTGGCAGATCTTTCAGCTATCAGGCTCCCCTCCTATGGAACCGGCTCCCAGGGTTGGTTCGTGAAGCAGACAATTTGTCTATCTTTAAAACTAGGCTAAAAACTTTCCTCTTTGACAAAGCTTACAGTTAGAGATATGTTTATAGGTAGTTAGAGTCAGGTCAGACAGGTAGATAGGAAGAGACAGGTTAATGTTAGTAGTCAGGCAGAGTGTCAAAAGTTAGGAAGAGATAGGAAGAGGTAGAGTAGCTAGGTAGAGATAGATTAATGTAAGCCAGGTAAAGATCCGGAGCCGGTCGCGGCTTACCGCCGCGGAAGAAATGCGCCCCACAGGGGCCAGCCAGCGCCGGAGAGAGGTCCCTCAAGGGGATCCTCCCGCACAGTGCGGCCGCCCATTACCTGCCGGGTTGAATCCCCCGGGCAGACTGTGCGGACCCCACCCGTTTATCTCTTAAACGTTTCTCGCCCTCTTCAACTCTGTCCTCTCAGTTCTGTCTATTTTTCCTTAAGATAGTTGTCGACTATCGGTCTCGTGCCGGTATTTAGCCTTAGATGGAGTTTACCACCCACTTTGGGCTGCATTCTCAAACAACCCGACTCCGAGAAGACCCCGGCATGACGGGGGCCGTTACCGGCCCTACGGTGTAGGGCCGGTAAGGAGGACTCAGACAGAGTGTTGGTAGCCAGGTCTCCTAGTAGCTAGGAGACAGGTTAATGTTAGTAGCTATGCTGCTTTAGGCTAGGCTGTTGGAGGACATTATTAGGGTCTGTTCCTACTTTCTCTCCTACTTCTCCCCAACTGCATGATGTGCTGTCAATTCAAGCACTAACCTGTTTTCTATTATAGTAGGTGCTCCGGATTAGCCCTGCTTGACGACCCTGACTAAGATGGCATTGCAGTGACGGAAAATTCTCCACGTCCTGCAACAAACTTCTGCATCAGTTCTATTGCTCTTTCTGTGTCTCTGTTATGTATTCTCCAAGCCACAGACGGTCGCGGCAGATAACCGCTTGTGCTGAGCCTGGTTCTGCCGGAGGTTTCTTCCTGTTAAAAGGGAGTTTTTCCTTCCCACTGTCGCTGCATGCTTGCTCAGTATGAGGGATTGCTGAGAATTCCACGACGCAATCTTCTGTGGTTCTGTAATTTCTACACTAAACATTGTATTGTAATAACTCTTTTTGTAAAGTGCCTTGAGATGACATCTGTTGTGAAATGGCGCTATATAAATAAACTGAATTGAATTGAATTAAGTGCTGGTATACTTAGCCTTGCTGATGGAAGGAGGTTTTCATTCAAAAATTCCCAATCCCCAATCATTCTTTCCTTCACATGGCTTAGTCGTCCTGGCAGTAAAATCCCCCCATACCCTTACAGAAAAACAGCCCCAAATCATGATGTTTCCACCCCCAATTTTCACAGTAGGTATGGGTTTTTTTTTTTTATGCAATTCAGCATTCATTCTCACCATATGACATTCTCCCAATCTTCTTCTGGATCATCCAAATGCTCTCTGGTAAACTTCTGATGGGCTTGGACATGTACTGGCCTAAGCAGGGGGACATGTCTGCAGGATTTGACTCCCTGGCAGTGTAGTGTTTTACTTATGTTAGTCTTTGGCTGAGATCTTTTGTGGAGTCCCAGATTGAGATCAGTGGTCTTGTATTTCTACCATTTTCTAAAAAATACTCCCTCTTTTATCTTTTTTAATCGGGAGCACAATATCGATTGTATATATATATATATATATATATATATATATATATATATATATATATATATATATATATATATATATAAGAATATAAGTTTTCCTATACTGCAGAATATAAAAAAATACAATGTGAAAAGCTCTTTCGATTAAAGATTTACTCAAACCTTAAAATAATATTTAAAATATGGTTGCGAAATTGTGATCGGGGAATCTCCATATTTTGTTATGTACTGTGTTGCTGCAGCATTTCTTTTCAAAGGCCCTCTGAAATGATTTGCTTTAGCTCTTGTCCCCGCAGGTCACCTAGCCCCAAGAGCTCCACCTGCTCAGAAAAGTCCGTTTATCTCAGAAAACACTAATGTTTTGGCAGCTGGCTTCTCTTTTGTTAATGGATGACTGAAACAAATCACAGTCCGTGGTGGAGCTGTGCAAATCTATTTTAAGATGAAGACTTCAAATTAAGTAAGAAAAAATTGAACTTTACCTATACAGATGGAAAACAACCATCCATCCATCCATCCATCCATTACACTCTACTACCAACCTTTTTTTTAAACTGTGAGTAGTTGAAAGTTCAAAGGATGCAGAGGCGAAAAAACTCTCAAAACGTATTAAAAGTCTGTTATTTCTTATTACTCGGTACATCTGAACGTGCATATGAGCAACACTATTTCCAACATTTTTGGTGTAAAGATCCACTTACTTGAACTAAAACTGTCCTGTTTTTTAAAAAAATACGATAAATGAGGTGTTTACAACAGAATGTCAACGAAATTCATGTTAGTTTTAAGTTTTATGAACTGTGGCAATCAGAGACAAATATATCAAATCGATCAATTGAAATTTACTTGTCACCACTTATAAATTAAGATGAGCAAACAGAGTAAATATTAAAGATAATCTGGTTCTAAAACCTCCCAGGAGTATTTTTGTGATTTAGTACTACACTACGCCTATTAAAGGCTAGTCTCTTTTACTGTCCTTTTTCCTACAGGTAGTTTATTTACTTTTGGAAATCACCAGATCAGTGCTTGAACTAGCTCTAGCCCTGCTTATAATGCTTTTGGTCAGAAATCATCTGATTAAAAACTTGATCAGAGACTATATTATACCAGAAGCGATTGCTAATTTTAATTCCCTGAGGTGAACTTGATTGCGCACGATGGTTGTTCTCCAAGATGGACCGCAAGTAAATTTAGTCAAGTAACTGGAACCACCTTATTTTGAAAAGCATTGTGTAAGGACTGAAAGCTTACCATGCCACTGTGGATGATTAGATTTATACCAAAAATAGTTATCTTTAAGTGTTATACCTTTAGTTTTACAGGAAGCTTACTCAAAGCCTCTAAAAAGTTACAAGACATGTTTTTGATCTAGTAAAAGATTTTCTAACTCACAGTGTTGTTTTCCATGGATTCTTTCAAATATTTTTGTTAGTTTTTCTGCATTTATTCCAAAGCTATTTTTACAAAATGTTGTAGAACCTTATCAGAATGTACCTATTTTTACTTTAAAGAGGGTTTTCTTGTTTTTCTTTTTTAGAAATCCCGATTCAACTTTTTTCCATGGCTGTGGTGCAGGTTTTGAGTTTAACAAACGTACAACTTCCGACAGAGCAGCCTGTCTCTACAAATGTGCTGTACCCATTCGCAGTGTTATCTCTCTGTCTCTTCCCATCTGTCATTTTCTCTCTGTGTTATTGTCTATCTAACTCAATGTCATTAAATGTAGCACATTTCTATGACAAGGTATAAATTACATAAAGCACAAGATAAGATTGAACATAGATTTCTCTTCTGAGCATTACTATTTTTACAGCATTTTAATTATGATTTTGTCTCCACCTTCTGCACTGAGTGTCATCTTCAGTATGTCAGATCATAGAAAAGAAGCTTGACAAATCTGGATGTTTTTATTCAGAGTAGAAGCTAAACAGAACAAGTTGAGGGAAAATTACAAATAACTGGGAGATAAAATGTATCTGCTTTTTTTATGTGCACAACAACATCATTATCTCTTGACATTATTAGTCACCATGAATATTATTCAGCTCCAGCACCGATACCAACAGAAAAAAAAATCAAAAAATATTGCCACTAACTATGAATGACTACACTAAACTGTTGGACTGTTCTTCCCCAATGGTATAGACAGAAATATATTCATTTTTCATTACCATTATTATTCACTTGGTCTTTCTGCTTTATTCTATGCAAATATGAATCTGAAATTCTAAATTTTCAAATAAACACAAGCAATTTTTTCATGTTTGTGTTTGAGTCCATTTTAAGTGTTCATAATCCACTGAAATATATATGTTTTTAAAGTTTGTCTTTTAAATACCTCATTTATATCTGTTGATGTTGTTGAAGTTGGGAATAATAAGCAAAAAAAAGTATTGATACACTGATAACTAAATCGATTAAATAAAACACCCATTAATATTCTGTGCTGCAGTGATGCTGCTGCAAAAAGAGTCAAAAGAAGAAAAACTGTGAAGTGACGTACAGAGGCCTCTTCACTGCAGTGCTGCTCTGTCTGTTACAGTATTGCCCTCTTGTGGCTATAATTGAGAACTGTAGAAAATAGTACTACCTTGGAAAAGCCGTTGACACCAATTTATTTGGCAGGCTTTATTAATGTTAGGATTAAATGTTAACATTACCATTTAAATATTAAAGGACAACTAGAGGACAACTGAGAGGGAACGTTCAAATTATAATTAGCTGATTAAGAATTATAACTTCATTGGCATCTCTATGTCTCCATCTCTTGCTCTATCAGAAATACATTACATTTTATTCAAAATTTAGGATTATTTTATCCAATTTAGATATAGGTAAATGTTTGAAAAAAATGAAAAGAAAGAAGAAAAAAATAAAGGTAAGGCATTTATTTTTTATGTTTGCTATGACCACCTCTGAACCTCCACAAAAAAACTAGTTTGGTTTGAAATGAAACTGTTGTTTTACCTCTCTATGAAAACTAAATCTGGACCTCAGCAGATGTTAAGATGCTGCCTACAGGGAATATCTCAACACATCCTCTTTTGGCCAGGTAGGTCATTCTCACACTGGCCAACAACTCTTCTGGAACTGGCTTTGAACGTCTCATTGGTTCAAAATGCAAAACCAAATTAAGACTATAAAATGTTATTTTGCTAAATAAGTTTGATTTTGTCTCTATCAGAGGTGTATGAAGGCAAAAAAAATATATAAACCTTGTTGAAAGTTTACATAAAGTAAAGTTACTTAAAAAAAACAACATAGTAGTAAAAAGGATGGAACCAGATGCTAACCAAGTTGATCAGGCTTAATAAATTCAATTGGACTGCCAGTATTTTTACATTTCTCTGTCTTGTCCCTCCATTGGTCTCTGCATCCCAGAGAATCAGATAAGATTCAAGACTTAAATTAAATAATTTTTCTGATTACGATGTCATCCAGCCATGGCCAAAAATAGAGTATTATGGGTGTTTTTTTTAGGCTATAACTAATCAATGCTTTCAAAAGGTTACTTAGTTGTAATATTTTTGTTGTAACTAACAGATTAAATCATTAACTTTAAGAAATATTTTGGCAAGCACCAAATGAAAGCTTCTGGACATCACAGCTTTAGGGTCATAAATATCCGTTTTTAACAAGACGAGGAACATCATGTGTGGAATAAAAGAAAATTAGAGCTCAATTTAATGTCACAATCAAAAATCTTCAAATGTCTTGGTCACATTGTGAAACGTCTTCACAAAGATTCTTGAGTGTCCATTGACAAGCCGTCCCTTAATAAAAAAGGGAAATGATTGGTTATGACAACAAAAACCAACATCCAGTTTATTGAATACAAAGGGGGGCAGGATTAAGTTGCATCCTAAACTAAAGGTTTGCACTAAGAATAAGCAATACAAAAAAAGTGCAGTTGGGTTTTACTCTAAACAATCACACCATTTAGGTTTTTCTCTGTAATGTTCAGGATTTTTTTTTACCTACCAAAGATTTTGTACAGTCATTGTTAAACAACAGACATCGCCCACGGTGGTACTATAAGCTTGACTGATACTTTGTGACAAGAGTGTTTCAACTGAAACCGCACATTTAAATGTTGCTCTGCAGAGACTAAAATCTTGTATGTGGCTTATAAGAAACAGTAGTTAATGCTCCTCTTGTAGAAAGTATATTTTACTAACTCTGATGTCTTGAAAATGCAAAAGAGAAACAAAACTGAATGCAGCCCTCAAATGTGTTACTATTCCAGGGAATACTTTTTACCTTCAAAAGTACATGTATCACATCAGAAAGGTGTCAAACAATCATCTGCAGGCAAAGAAAGCATTCTAAGGAAAACTTTTTCACACAACACAAAGCAAAAGCTAATACAGTATACACTTTTTTTTTCAGGTATTCTCTGATACCTCCAAAATGAAATTATAGGCTTCAAACTGCCCTCAGCGGTCATTTAATTAGTAAACAGAGTTCACCTGTGTGTAATTTATTCTCAATAAAAATCAGTCTGTTCTGCAAAGGCCTCATAGGTTTGTTAGTACTGACTTACTGACACGTGTTGACGAATAGAAATACATATCACATTATAGATTATTTTTTTAATGTAGAAAAAAAAGAAGATGAAAACCAAATAGTTTGGTTGAAACATAAAACAGTCTTTTTCATTCCACTTCAAATGGAAAAAAACCATAAAAGATTTGTGTTCTAATGTGACAAAATGAGAAAAGGTTTAACCAGATCAAAATCTCTTACTGTATGTGATAATTATTTAGGAAAAGGGAAAAAAAGACAATTGAACACACACTTCTTTGTAGTAAAGTAGTAGTAGTAAAGTGACTGCAATGTCCAAAGGCAGTGAGAGTCCAACTGAGTAAAGTTCTGCAGCAAAGAGAAAGTGAAACTGCAACTCTCAAACCCTGTACAGATGGCCGGGGGAATTAAACACAACATGTGAGATAAGGACTTGCTAAGAACCTCTCTCATGTGACCATAATATTCCAACTCCTGTGTCTTCTGTGTCTCATGTTGTTCTGAAGACAACAAGAAGGCAATAATAAGGTTGTGCTGATTACTTTGACAAAAGGAAAACAAATATGATGCTGGTCCCGCCAAAAAATGATTTATTAATAATGAAATATACACAAAACACACACACACACACGAACAGAAACAAAAAGCTTAACAGCTTTTGTGATAAATGGCCTGCCTTTGTATAGTGTTTTTCAGCCAGAGGACCACAAAGCACTTTACACTACATTCAATCATTCACGCGCTTATGGTGGCAAGCTACTATATTGTAGACACAGCTTCCCTTGGGCACACTGAAAGAAGCAAGGCTGCTGGACACACACACTACCGGGCCTATTGACCATCACCAGCGGGTAAGTGGGTGAAGAATCTTGCCGAAAGCGACCAAAAGGGAGGGAGCTGGGATTCAAACCAGCAATCCACTGATAACAGAATTAATTACTACAAAACGAGTAATTATGTACATACAAAAATAGCTTGTTACTCTTTCTACTTCAGGATGCTGCTGTTTGGCAAAAAAAAAAAATGTTTTTTCCAAATTAATCTTTAAAGTTTTCTAATGAAATTATTATGATATTATGATAGTAATGATTTATCAACACAGTTAAGAATTTTTTTATTTAATCAGTTTATTCTTTGGGATCATTATCCATAAATTGTTTTGCTATTAATCAACCATCTGATGAGTAAGCTGGTCAAAATTTATGAAAACTGCTACAAAAACGTTTCAATTAACAGTAAGAGCAATTTCCTGATACCATGAGGGATTTGCTGTTTTTCGTTTAAATGATTAGTATTAAATAGACAGTTTTCTAGCTGATTATTAAGAAACTGATCAAGTATATGTTTGTATGTGTCTGTGAACATATTTAGCCATTTATTGAGGACAGTGATAAAAAAAAGTCTCCACAAGAGAGCAGTGTTGCACCAAGGTTCGATTTAATGTCACTATCTAGTCAGAAGTCGATTAATAAGATCCATCTTTCAAGTTATTTTCAATTTTTCAGGTCACCTTTATTGAAATTAATACAAAAAAACAATCAACTAAGTTTGTTTATATCAGAATGTAATCTATTCTACAAAACATGTTGCTATTAAAAACCACCAAGGATGAAAAATATGGAAAGCTTTCCATAGAAAAAGCGACAACCTTAAGGACCAAAATCTCAGGCTGTTAAATTTTTTATTTCCCCTATAAATTAAAACCATTTTTACCAAATGTTTAATGTCCAATTTAAGACCTGTAATAGCAGAGTTTTTCTCATTTAGAATTCTAAACCCCTTTGTTCGAAATTGTTTAATTAAGAAAGAGGGTTTCAGACGAGGTGATTAAGAGTCAAAGTCAGCAGCTTGTCTTGCAAAAGATGAAATTGACATCGCTGTTATGAGAGCACAGTCTGTGTTGTTGCTGTATAATGAAAGGTGCAGTGAAGTAGAACGTGAGCTCTGCTTGCTTTCTTATTTCTCTGCAAATGCAGCCTTCTGAACAGGCTGCGTCCAGGCAACCAATTTCAATGCAATCACACTACTTGACAGCAGGCAAGTGAAAATCAAAAGCCAAGAAATTGCACAAAATGAAAGCAACTTCCCCAAGCTCTGCCGGGCAGAAGTGTACTATTTCAATGAGAGGGTCTTGTTGTCTCTATCTGCAGAGTTGCTGTTACTGTCAAAGAAACAGAAGCAAAAGAGTTTATTCTGCTCAATAAACACCTAGCTATTGTCAGGAGCAAAAACTCAGAGGAGCTCAGGTTTCCTTTGAGCCCATTTTGTTCTGCTTAGTTAAAGTTAATATCTCTCTGTTCCAGGGACAATCTTTTTTCCCTTCTAATAACTAATGGCCTGTAGCTCCTGCAATGTATCTTCATAATTTTGGTTATTACTACATAGCAATTTACATCGTATTAGATCCTCCCATATTCCATTACAAAGGTGCTCACAACCTGATCCCTGAGTCTTAACGATATAAATATTTTAGAGCCCTGTTTCTAAAAGAAATAATTGAAATTTACATATTTGGTTGCTATTCAATTGTTACTTTTTTCGTTAAATTAGATAAATAAAAAAGTGGTTGTTTTTGCACTACTTTGAGCGGTTAAATACTAATACTGGTTTACTAATACTGGTTTACTTTGCCCTCTTTTTTGGTCACACTTAATTGTTTCACATCTTTATAAGCATTTTTTGTATTAGGAAAAGATAACATGAGTAAATACCAAAAGCAGTTTTTTAAAAATGATCATTTCCTTAGTTGAAGGGAACAAATCTGTCTAAACCAAAGCCCTGTTTGAAAAGGTAATTGCCCCTAAACTTAACTTAGAAACAACAACTCACATTATGAGTTTGAAATAACTAGCAGTACCACAGAGGAATGCTGGCCCACTCTGTTTTGCAAAGTGCTTTATTTCAGTTAGTTTATTTTTGAGTTTGAACACTGTAAATGTTATATTGTTATATTACAGTGTCTGAATTGGATTTATGCCCAAATTTTGACAAGGCCACACCAAAACTTTGTTTTTGGTATTTTTAAGTCATTCGGAGGTAGCCTAGCAGCAGTGTATTGAAACACTGTCCTGCTGCATAACCAAAGTGTGATCGCACCTATACTTTTTTGCAGGAGTTTTGCCAGGGAGTAAACTTTATGATTCCATCAATTATGAGAAGTTATGGCCAGATCTTGATGAAACAAAACAGCACCAAGCTCTCACACTACCACCAACATATTTGACTGTGAGTATGGTGGTCTGTTTTTGGCGTTGGCTTCGGAAAACACCAATGCATATGATTTTGCCTAGTATTTCTCCTATTGTTAATTCTTTAAGTGAAGCAAATGAGGTCTGAGCATCTATAGATTTGGTTTTTGGACTTCTTGGGTGGATCATCAATGTGCTCTCGGACTACTTTTGGTTGACTGGCCTCCTGAAAAGGCCCACCATTGCTGCATGTTTTCTCCTGTAGATGGACCCAACCCAGATTTTTTTCAAGTATTTTACACTATTCTCTTAGCTCCACTTACATGTGGCTTGCCAAAGGCAAAAGCCCCTCAACAGTTGGTTGTACTACATCTGCTCTCTTACAAATAGTGTGATCCACCATGTGCATTGTAGTAGGTACAATAAATATTGAACACATCCAAAAGAAATTTCAGTAAATATATCTCTGAACATATGACATATGTCAGCAGCAAACCAGGCAATCCAAACATCAGAATCAGAAAGGGGTTTATTGCCAAATGTTGGGCAGATTTACAAATTTTTGTTGTAAAGTGCCTTGAGATGACATTTGTTGTGAATTGGCGCTATATAAATAAAAGTGAATTGATTTGAATTGAACATTAAGAAATTGCTGCGGTATTTTGTGGAAACATACAAAAAAGTCAAACACTTAAATAAGAGTAAAACCACAATGTAGTTAACAGATGTATACATGAGTTCAGGTAACAATCAGTCCAAATCAGACAGGTGCAGCGGAACACGATATGGGTCATGTGGTTAATACAAAGCAGGTGATGGGAACCTTCTTAGGGTTATTGTTCATGAGTCCAACAGCAGAATAACATACAACTAGAACATAAAAACATACACAGAATCTAAGCAAATTAATCTCCAAATAAAGTCATGGGTACAAGAAAAAAACAAAAAAACTGAACTGAACAAAATTAAAGAAATGTATTATTAAATCTTCTGTGGAAAAGTCATTCTTTCACCAAACACTGTGCAAGTTATTTCATCATATACAGTACACTTCCACTGTGAGAGACATAATTTGAAAAAAATTTGATGATTATTAAAGAAGTTATGGGCATAATGTTGAAAAAACAAAACAAGTATTTGATTGATAACAAAGGTTAATTTCAGTGCTTTGTTATTTAACCTTAGTTAACAATGACAACGGCCAAACGTTTCCTTTAGGTGTTAACCAGGTTTGCACAATCCGATATGATGTCCCAGATTTTTCTTTTTACATTCTGTCTCTCACAGTGTGCCTATGGCGAAAAATTACAGACCTCTGTCATCTTTTTAAGAGATACAGCTTGCACAATCGATTAATGCCAAATACTTTTTTGCCCCACTTTACATTCAAAGAGAAAAACATTGCCATGTTCAATACTTATTTTTCCTACAATTTTGAATGCTGGTTATAGTTCTCAAAAACAAATGAGACTCGGCTTTTAGTGGTATGGTCAATTTTTGGAAACGTTAAAAAACTAGAGTAGAAATAGATCCGAAATTCTTTGAACAGTGAATCTAACTAAATTTTTTTTTTCCATATAATATTTTGGAATTATAATATTTAAAATAAAAAAAAAACTCTTTCTGATGTGATTAAAAGCAATAACTCTGTATACTAAGCTTTGGTAGAGGAGACAGAAACAACTTTTAATTTAACTTTCTTACTTTAGTTTTGGTCTTATTCACTTTGATGCTAATCTTTACGTTGTATGTATATATACAGAGCTGTTAGAAGTCTACATATACTTCATTGATATAAATGTCATATACTTTTGAGCTTTTAATCCTGGTTTTGAAACAATTTTGAGGATAGCAAATTATAATACAAGATGTAGGTTCAGAAATGTACATTTAATGTTTTATTTCTAACCTCAGCAGGTCACAATGTTGCAAACAATATTAAATATGTATAAACAATCCAACTAATATCTTCCTTAGCAAAACACTAAAAAAAACAATCATTGTATGTGGCAGTTGAAGTTTGACCCCTCTTCTTGTCAGAATAACTCATTAAAATGGTTGGCTTCCTGGTAGAGACGAGATTTTAAGCATAATGCATACATTTAAAATTTTTAGTTTGAGGGTGGCGCCAGAAACTTTGTATTAGCCAGTTTCATATATTCTAAAACTTGTTTTGATGAGCCTTAGAGGGTTTTTCCTTTGGAGAAGAACCAGAATTGGAAATAGAGCTAGAGCTTAGCCGGTTCTTAGCTGGTTTTTTCTTTCAAAGAACCAGTTTGCTTTTGCACTGACATGGAGCCTAGACGGTGCTGCATCTCAACGTCAAAATGTTGCTACGTAACTGTACATACCCACATGTGGAGACAAACACAAGAATCCTGAACAGAGACAGATTAGAAAACATAGTAGTTTATTGTGCCTTTCAAATGCTCATGCTATCATGTTTTTAGCTACAGGATTCAAGCCATTTATCAAGCTGCTTATGTGATCTTATACCAGCATTGTGTGGTTAATTAATTTATCAGTAGCATCTCAGAATGTTCAGTAAACAGGTGCAAAAAACACCCATGGCTTTTTTATGTACTGGGCTGGAAAGATTTACTTAGTGGACTTAACTATGTTGGTTTGGGCTCTGTCTAAAGCCTGGAGATTTTTCAACTAAAATAGGCTTTATTAACTGCGTTTTTGTACAAAAAATAAAAAAATAAACCAAACGTCTGAGCCTTTAATATAACAGAGTTTAATTGTGGTACTTCTTGATTTTCAAGTCAGAATACTGTTTGAGATTAAGCTCAGCACTGTTTGTCTCAGTGTGATCTGCTCCCGGATTTACAGCGGAGCAGAGCGGAGCGTTGAGTTGCAGGAGGTGGGTTTATAGAGAAACGAGCCGTCTAGGACATCTGGGATAAAATTGTATAGCTGCACAAGGCTGGGACAAGGCTACAGGATAGTAGGCAAGCAGCTTGGCGAGAAGGCAACAACCGTAGGTTCAATAATTAGAAAATGCAAGGAGTTCCAGACGATGGTCAATGTCCTCGATCCGGAGCGCCCTGAAAGATCTCTCCTCGTGGGGCATCAATGAGTATGAGGACAGTAAGGGATGAGCCCAGAACTACACGGCAGGACTTGGTCAATGACCTGAATAGAGCTGGGACCACATTCTCAAAGAAAACCATCAGTAACACAATCCGCCGTCATGGATTAAAATCCTCCACTTCAAGCAAGGTCTTTCTGCTCAAGCCAGCGCATGTCAAGCCCCGTCTGAAGTTTGCCAATGACCATCTGGATGATCCAGAGGAGGAATGGGAGAAGGTCATGTGGTTTGATGAGACAAAAGTGGAGCTTTTTGGTCTAAACCAAATTTATTATTTCAAATTATTTCACTTATTCAAGTTCTGTACTGGAGGAAAAAGTTTGCCGGAGTCAAATTCCTTGTATGTAACATACTTGGCCAATAAACTGATTCTGATTCTAAACTCCACTCGCGTGTTTGGAGAAAGAAGAAGGATGAGTACAATCCCGAGAACACCATCCCAACTGTAAGGCATGGAGGTGGAAACATAATTCTTTGGGGATGCTTTTCTGCAAACGGAACAGGACGACTGCACCGTATTGAGGGGAGTATGGATAGGGCCGCGAATCGTGAAATCTTGGCCAACAATCTCCTTCCCTCAGTAAGCGGATTGAAGAGGGATCGTGGCTGGGTCCTCCAGCACGACCCAAAACACACAGCCAGGGCAATAAAGGAGGAAGCATGTCAAAGTCATGGATTGGCCTGATCAGTCTCCAGACCTGATACAAATAGAAAATCTTTGGAGAGAGCTGAGAGTCCGTGTTGCCCAGCGACAGCCCCAAAACATGAACGCTCTGGAGGAGACCTGTATGAGGAGTGGGGCAAAATCCCTGCTGCAGTGTGTGCAAACCTGGTGAAGAACTACAGAAAATGTCTGGTCTCTGTTATTTCAAACAAAGGTTTATGTACCAAATATTGAGTTCTGTTTGTCTGATGTATCAAATACTTATGTCATGCAATAAAATGGAAATTCATTATTTAAAAACCATCCACTGTGATTTTCTACATTTTTGTTTTATATTCTGTCCCTCACAGTTGAAGAGCACATTTGAGACAAATTACAGACCTCTACATGCTTTGTAAGTGGGAAAACTTCAAAAATCAGCAGTGTGTCAAATATTTGTTCTCCCCACTGTACATAAATATAGTACTGTGCAAAACTTTGTAAAGTGTGGCCATTTTTTGGGGGTAAAAGAATGATTTCAGAAATATAAATAATTGTTTACTTTTTATTAATTTACAAAATGCAAAGTGAGTAAACAAAAGTAAATTCAAATCAAATCAATATTTGATGTTACTACTTTGTGCCTTCAAACCAGCATCAATACTTACTGTATAGGAACACTTGCATGAAGTCAGGGGATTTCCAGGAATATAGTCAGGTGTATGATTAACCAATTATATAAAACAGGTCCTTATCATCAACAATGTCATTTTCAAGGCCGTATCTAGAGTTTCACATTTAAAAAAGATACACCCAGGAACATAACCATTATCTCAAAAGTGAGGAGGGGTTTCAGGGATCAATCGCGTGATTTATCATCCTCTCACATTTGCACATTACCTCAATTGCTAAAGAACCATTTAAATCACTGTTGCACAATGAATGTGCTGGATTAGGTCTCAGCAAAATTAATAGTAGTTTAAAGACAGTTATTATTTATCCTTATTACTATCTATAAAATCAATAGTTAAAAGGCACCACTGTGCTCTGCAGAAACAAATAACTTAGCTCAAATTCAACTTTCAATTGACTGTCAATCTAAAAAGATTTAACAACTGGAAGTAAAGGAATAAAGGTTCGAGTTCACAAATTGGCTCCAGCAAAACATACTAAATTACACATGATGATGGAAGATCACCTCTCCAGAAGACAAGTTTTTTTATAGGTTACCAAACTCACTGACATCAATTGGATTACCACAACAAAAACAATCCAGTTTGCTAGATTTACCATGTACAAAATGTCTAGTTTGAAGGGACGTGGCTAAAGGTTTGAAAGAATGATAAAATAAAGTTCAGGATTTCTGATCATGGTCGGCTACCTACAGAAAAATAGATAAAACATATTTTGGAATGGGAATGAGATTCATTCCGAAATATCTGTTAAAACCCTGTCCTGATATCTGCTGTGTTTTTACAACAATGGATCTCTTCTTCTCAGTGATTTCTAATCTCTCCTTACTTATGAAGACCCTGGATCATCACCATACCTGCTGCTGGCCTCTGGTCTGAAGTCTCCTCCTTGACTATCCTTGTCTTTTCTATTGTGACATTAAAAATAAATGAAAATGTAGAAAGTAACATTTTGATATAGAATTAGGGTGATTAGCAGTAATATTACTGTGGAAATTAACCTTGAATGGCCTCTTAAGCAGTATATATATATTCTCACCCACTATTGTCTTTCCACCTGTGCAGACCCTCCCTGACCCTGCTCTGTTTACTGTAACAATAAATATTTCTTTCAAATATATGGAAAGCAATAAAGTTCTGCACAGAAATAAAAGAGAATTTGGTTTATTCCAGGCATGAATTAACTAGCAAGGCAAATAACATTAGTATTGTTAGTGTTGAATTAAATATTATCAAAATTAATTCAGTGCATGTTCAAGCAGAGACAAAATGGAGCCAATTTCCAGTTCTTAACATTTATTTTGAACAGATTAACAAATTGCAGTTTACAGAGAAAGATGCCCTAGTTTCTCTGGGCCAGACAAGATTTCTGACAATTGAATGATCTTCATGTCACAACTTTTATAGACACCAGGCCTCGCCAGGACTCTAGGCGTTCCCTCTCCCTCGAATCTGCTCCAATCAGAACATTTCCAAACAGTGTCTTAACCATGATTGGCTGTCAGAGAATTATGCAGTCATAAGATGAGTTGTGTCCCTGTCCCTGGTCAAAAGTTCATTCTCCCATGCTTTATTGACCCAGTCCTAAAACAAAAGCTGGTTAGTGTATTGACCATTGTCCTGCTCCTACATCACAAGATCCGAGGTCTGTCCTGTGAGTCCATCCTGAAGTTTATGGTTTTATAGTCTGCAATAAAACTCTTTGTCTCAGAGGTCCTCAAAGGTCACACATACTTCCAACATATACAAGGGCTTTGATGTTCCTCAAAAGGTGCCCAATTATCCAGCCTTCACATCCTGTAATCGTGCGATTTTCAATATGCCATCATACATGACATTTAACACATATGATCAAATTTTGCATACTACATTAGCCAGCATGATATATTCAAATGTAGGCTACTAGGCTTCATTTAGCTAATATTACCTGCATAGAACAGCATAACTCAGCTCAAACTGACATATTTTTTTGTTTTGTATTGCCTTTTGCTGGCTCTAGCTGGTTTGCTGGACGTCCTAGTCTACTTTGCTCAGCAGCACCTGTCCCCAATACTGCCCACGCATGTGTATGCTTAAGGTGTATTTAAAGACAGTTCAGAAAAAATAAGCTACCACACATTAAGGGACTGAATGACTTTGACGGCAGAAAAAAAAGAGGGCACTGACAGGACACAGGAAAAGTGGATGATGTTTCCCAGGTGTATCCTGTGTCTCCCTCCACAATTACACCAGATACTATGCAGCCAGTTTGAAAGTATTCTTTAAATTGCTTGTCACTGAATACACAACAGAAAATTACCGACGTCTGGACGTCAGTGTCCTCAATGGTAGACACGACCTCGGTCACACATAGGTTGAAACACAGTCATTATAACTCAAGCAGAAACATCTGTGTACAAGGCTTAAAACTGGGTGAGGAACAACCAAAGGAACAACAGTGAAACATGGTGGAGGTTCCTTGAGTGTTTGGCGCCGCATTTCTTCATATGGAGTTGGAATTTTGATCAGGATTATTGGTGTTCTCCTGTTGAGATTTATGGACAGATACTTATCTATCATGCAAAACCATCAGGGAAATGTATTACTGGCCCCAAATTTACTCTGAAGCAGTACAATGACCCCAATCTATAGCTAAAGTCATTAAGAACTATCTTCAGCGTAACAAGAAGAAGTCCTGGAAGTGATGGTTTGGCTGCCACAGATCCCTGATCTCAACATCATCATGAGACAGAACGATGTGAGGAAGCCTACATCCACATAAGGTCTATGGTTACTTCTCCAAGATGTTTCCAACAACATACCAGCTGAGTTCCATCAAAAAGAGTGTACATGTGTAGAAAGAACAATTGATGCTGTTTTTAAGGCAAAGAATGGTCACACCAAATATTGATTTGATTTAGATTTCTCTTTTCTTCATTCACTGCAGTTTGCTGATATATGAAAATAAATTAATTACCACTTACATTTTTGACAGCGTTCTTTGACTACAACTTGACTAGGAAAAAGTTGTAGAACAGATTTATTTTATCCCAATAATATTTTTGCTGATGAAAAAAAAAATGTTTGAGAATCATCCATCCTTTGCCCTAAATATTGTCAGGTGTTTCATGTCCAAATGCACATAAACATTACTTTTGTTCTAAAATGAATCCTGGGATACACTGTATAGTTTGGAGGGAGTGGTGAATGCTGCAGTGCAGCTTCGATTGAACTTGTCTCAGGTTTGCAGCAGCACTGAGGGGAGTCTGACTCTGTGAAGGCACTTAGTCAGCAGAATGGTCCTAAAGAGCTGCTGCACCAGGGGGACTGCACTGGTGACACCTGCAACTAATGCCTGTCTTTAAACATCCATCATATCTGCCTGATGCATTAAATGCATGTCCAAACAGAATATAAATTTTATCCTCACAAAATTGCAATTACATTATTCCCATGCATTTCACACTTCATTGTTTTTCCCCCACAGTATTAAATAAAATGCATGTTGCTTCAAATGCAGAATTAATTAAATTTAGAATAAAATATGATGCTCTCTCTGCAGCATTTTATAACATTTATTTATCTTCCTCCATATGTACAAAGCACGTCGCAGCCAAACATCTTTCCAAATGCGTATTAAACACCCTCTCATCCTGAACTATCTTTCTACAGAGGTTGCTAGATGTTCTGGCCAGGTGGCACTGACTGTTGATTGAAATTGTGAGCAGCAAGGGTCCTTGATGTAGCACTGCTATTTTTTACTCTGATTTTCCCACTCATGTTTTATTCAAACCCAGGATGCTTCACTACAAGAAGGTCTATTTGCAGCCAAGTATGGATGCTGGATGCTTGGATTCTGTGCTTTCCGTCCATCTTCTTTAATGCAACTGAGGTACTTTGTGGCTAGGTGGAGGGATTTGAAATACAAACTGAGAACTGGTAAATGTCTCCTGCTTCTTATTATTGCCACTTTGTGTACCAGAGTTGCAAATATCATTCAGTGTCGCTACAAGCAGCTATAAACATTACAAATTCAACTGGCTCCAGCCCTGCTACCTCATCAGAAATTCCCTTTCTGGTTGAGGAAAGCATCCAGCAGCTTGAATTGATGACTACAAAGCCTGTTTGCATCCTTACAGACACTTGTAACCATATTTTGTTGTCCTAAACCAGCTGTTTCATTTGACCAGATATACTCAAAAGACAATATTTGTACGTGCCTCAACTTAAATATTGTCCTGCGTCCATGTAATATGTCTCTCTGACATATTATAATGCAGTACTGTATGCCTGTATTGTAGTGACTCAATATGCAGTTGGTGTGTATTTTTTTATTTTTATTTAGATAGCCAAGCTCACTGTATGGTGGGACTGCAACAGAAATAGTGAAGGAGGGATCAGTGGGTGGTGAATAAGAAGAGTTTAGCTTTTTTTCCTGTTTGTTGTGGCTGCATTACAATACAACACATGTTACATATTTCAGTTTTATCTCTTTGAATGTGTGCTTCATATCTACAATTGTTTAAATTGTAAAATTGGATTAAAAGGTATCCATGCAGTGTACAGGTCTGCAAACACAGGTGTACACCATGTAATACAGCATGTTTTTTTTTAAATCTCCAATATCCAGTGATGCAGCCAAGTCTGGGCTGCAACTTTGCTTCCCTGTAAGCAGCTCAGCATATTACCATATTATAAAAGAGGGAGCTCCAGCTGCTGGCATACATCCCCTCATATTCCAGATGCCTTTTCACAGCTGGCACACAAGCAGACATCAAATGTGGGCCTTTTAATAATTCAGATGAGAATAGAAAAATATAAACTGAAGCCAAGTCTCCTTTTAATTATCGCTTTTTGGAAACATTTGTTCTGTGATTA
This sequence comes from Apricaphanius iberus, assembly GCA_028564705.1. Lineage (NCBI taxonomy): Eukaryota > Metazoa > Chordata > Actinopteri > Cyprinodontiformes > Aphaniidae > Apricaphanius > Apricaphanius iberus. The sequence goes on from JAPXFQ010002614.1 coordinate 1,263,803, forward strand.
ATTTTCTGAGGTAATTTGTAAAATTTTACTTTTTTTCTGTTTACTGTTCATTTTTATTATTATTATTTGCATTTAAAAAAACGATGTATATCACTAAATATCCTCAGGTTTGCTAAATGTGTGTTTCATCATGTTTTAGTAATATTTCTGTTATCATAGAATGTTACGGTTTCGCTATCTCATTGTTGTATTATGTAACATGGTTTTGAACTTTCTTTTATGTTCGAGGCTACTGAATTTTATCTGCATGCTTAAATAGAATAGAGCTCTTGCACAAAAGAAAAAAATATATAACTGAGGTGAATTAAACTTCTTCAATTAATTTGGATGCTACTATTTAATACAGTTTTTACACTTACTGCTCACAAAATCTGTGTTAACTGAATGCACAGCTGTGAATCCATTTTAACTTAATACGTCAAACATGATGCACCCTTGAATGACAATCTAGGAAAATTAACAGAAATCAGACAACATATCAGACAGAGAATTGCGGATCTCCACAAGCTTAACTTATTCTTGGGTACAATTTCCAGATGCTTAAGTGTGTCACATTCATCTGTTCCAAAAATTGTATTAAAGTAAATAGAATGGAAATCTCCATCCATCTTATTATTTAGGAAGAAAGAGGGTTGTGTCCCAGAGAGTATAATGTTTTTGTGTAAAAATGTGCGTATCAACACCCAAACCAAAGCATAAGACCTTGTGAAGATGCTGTCTGTTGTTGCTAATAGGGTTTTCTTATACAAAGTGAAACAAATCATGTGCCAATCTGATCTGAAAGGCCACTTGGAGAGGAAGAAGCCATCACTCGCAAAGCATCATTCAGTGTTTTTTTTCTTTGTGTTTTCTGTTCCGTGATGAAATCAATCATTTATTTTTACCCTACTTATACCACAAAATTAGCTTCAAAGTGACTCAAGGACAACGACAATAAGTCAATTTGCATTGCACATTTCAGTAACAAAAGACTTCAAACTACTTAACATGATAAACATTACACAATAAGCAAACGAAAAACATTACATTACAGTGACAAAACAAGAAAAGCACTCAGAGTGCAATTTGCGGGCAGAACTACAAAAAACTGTTTTTGCAGGTTGACAAACAAAACTGACTTTGTATTATCAATTCTGTCAGGAGGAATGGACCAGAAATCCAACAGATCACTGTGAAACCCTTGTAAAAGAATGCCCAACATAATTGATGAAGGTTATACAGTTCAAAAGACAATTATTAGAGAACTGTATGTAAACGTATGACTTTGTCTAACTAATTGAAAACATATGTAAAAAAGAAACATAGAAATAATTTTGGTATTCCTGAAACGGGAAAACTTACTCTGATTTATTGCCAGACGTTGGAGTAAAAAAAGTCATCTATTGCTTTTGTCAGAGTCCTTTGTTGAGTTTATTGTGTAAAGCATGAATCTGCAGACAGACATATCAGTGCTGCTGAGATGGGCTTTTGATAGACTGACAAATAAAAGCACTCCGACAACCTCGTCAAGTTAAATAAAAGCTGTATCAGCATGCATCCCATACGCAGCACACTAACAGGAGATTTACATTTAAGCACATTTACTCTGTGCTCAGCAATGTGGATATAAACTCTATTTCATGTGTTAGTGAGTCTCTTTTAATTTCAATAAACAAAAAGAAAAAATGAAAAACACAATCTACAATTTCTGGCAAGCTCTACAAATGGTGTAAGTTATCAGCTGCTGTGCTTTTGTTAGTGTGAGAGATCATTAATGACAGAAAGCTTAGGCACTGATGATTGAAATCAAACAATGTTTAAAAGGTCATCCATCCATCCATCCTCACCTTTGGCCTTTCATGTTTTATGACAGATGACACAATTGTTAAAGGCTGCATGACTCCATCATGGTGGATTATGTGTTTGTGCCTGTAAGCAGAGCTGGTTAACTGTTGAACAAATTAGTTTAGTGCTGACTCTAAACAGAGCGCTCCAATAAATTCATGCTATCTTATTTCATTAAGAAACCAAGGGGTATCTGTCATTTGTACTGCAGCCTGGGAAGACAGTGTTGTCACAAGGATCGAGCCCCTACAGGGCTGACTGATCAACAGAAGGGCTGAAAATAAATCCTTGTAGCAGTAGCATATTACTCATAGCATGTAATCATATATCAACTGGTGTGGTTATTACAAGCACATGTTCTAATGTTAATTATAAAAATGCGATTCTAATAAAAAAGAAAACCATTGATTTAATAACAAGATATTAACCTGGACCTTATCAGTTGGGATTCACTTTTTTACAAGCTATTGAAGCTTATTGAGCACCACCATTTTTGTCATTTAAGCAGATAATTATACTGGGTTAAGATAATTATTAAAGAAAACAACAACAACAACAACAGTCAAATAAATTGCCCTGTTATGATAACTAATCGTATGGTTCATGTTTTGCATCGCTGGCAGCCTAGGTTATTTGTCAGTGTTAAGCACAACCACTTGACTTTTGGTTTCCTTGGCAATAAGCAATCTAAATCCTGCTCCACTTCTTCAGGTGGAAGTGAGTCAACTGAGCTGTTGTACTAATCGCCCCCGTACCATTCTCACGCTTTCGCATGAGCTAGTTGTGGAGCATAGACAAAACTGGAACAGAAATAGGAGTACAGAGACAAATGGTAGTCTGTTGTAATTGACAACAGTGTTTCTCCACAGGCAAAACACTCCCTGGCACCAGCACACTAAGCCTTGAAGCATCATTTCATTCATTGATCAAGAGTGCACAATTCTTTTCCACTGATGCCTGGGCTCATAGAGCAGTCACTGGAGCTTTGAAAGCAACTGCCAAATTGTTGGCAAATGAAAAGCTGCAGTGGAGCCATAGGTTCTCATTCTCGTTTATGATCGTATAAATTCTGTTTTTTGTCCTTCAAGTAGGACAAGAGAATACACCTGAAATAAAATCATCGGTAATTTTTCAGTTTCCTTATTCAGCTTATCAAATGATTTTTTTGAGTCCTCTAACTTGGAACTTGTACATTTTTATCAATCTAATACTATTTCAACTTCGGGGGAAATTTGCCACGACTGAACAAGAATGCTTTATTTAGTTAGTACACACGGTGCCTCGTGAAAGTATTCAAAAGCCCTTTTTCACATTTGGTCACATAGCAACCACTTACTTTAGTGGATTTTACAGAGAGTTTATGTAATACAGCAACATAAAGTAGCATATACACCAGACAGCAACACATCAGAAAAGCTCAGGGATAAAACTCTGAAGATCTGAAAACGGAAAGAGGGTTGCACAACTGAAAACGTACCAAGAAATGACCGTCCACCTAAAATGACAAGTAGGGTAATCAGAGAAGATGCCAGAAGGCCCATGTTAACTGTGGAGGAGCTGCAAAGAACCACAGCTCAGGTAGAAGAAACATTTAACAACACGATAGTGAGCTACAGTATACACTCCATAAATTTGCCTGTTTATGGAAGAGCACAAGATGGATCAGAGCATATTTATGTGTAACAATGGCTCAGTCAAATTCCTGAACAGAGAGACTCTGACAAGACTTGGAGCTTAATCTGTTAAACCTTTCACCCTCTAAATGTGCAAAGATAGTAGAAGACCACAAATAGTAATAGCTTTAACAGCAGTGAAGGGTGTTGCCACATAGTATTGAATCCTTAGACGCTGAACGCAAAAGCATCTCACAGTTTTCAGATTCCTGTAACTGATCAAAATGTTGTGTTGACCAATCTTATAAAACTCCAGTGTAAACAAATAGCAGTAATGTGACAAATGTGATCAAGCTCAAGTGCTATGATTAATGTGTTTAGTACTGCTGCTTATACAGATGATCCATGTCATAATAGTTCTGCTTGATGAATTGGTGAACTGTATTGCCGACATTTGAGAAGAAGAAGCATCGTATTATTCATATTATTCATTTTTATTTATTTATTTTTTTTTTTTTTTTTTAACGTGTCCTGTCTAGCAGTATGCTACTCAGAATTGGTGTCTGAGTACCAAGTACAAGCCCAACAGTTTTACTTTCCCAAGCAAAGTATTACAGCTTCGCTGTAGTACGCCACTTGATGTATATGTATGAAAAATCTTTATTAGTGATTACTGTGGGTTCAATTTCCTGACGTCATGGACATTAAACTGAGACAAGAAGGGAGAAAGGAAGAAGGTGAAGAAAAGAAACCGGACCAACAGAGGGGCGAACCGACGACACAAGACAGGGAGGCAAATAAAGAACACAAGAAAACATCCCAGTCCTCCACCTCTGCCGGACGGCAGAGAAACAGTAATACAAAACAAAAACAACAAAGTGTACAGAACCAAACCAATAGTTCGGATCTGGTAGAATAAACAAAGAATTACACATTCACTACACACAAGCATTGATTAATGAACATAATACAAATGTTTCTGGTAAGCTCCTGTGAACAACTAACTAATGATGATAACCTCAGCTTAAGATATGTCCGTCCTCACCTATGTCCCCACACCTATGTGTGTGCGGGCATGCAGGTCGGAATAAGGTTTCCCCATGCAAGTGATTGATAGCTGGTGTAAGGAACCGTCAATCCGTCCTACAGGAATCGGCACAGACATGGAGGAGGCAAGAGATGTATGCATCCAGCGTCCCACAGAGTACAGAGTCCACAGGCGGATCAGCGCAGGGTCGACCACCCGCCAAGAGGGGAACAGATGGAAGCCCCAGGGGAGCACCCACCAGCCGCGATGCTGGGGCCCGAGAGATCGCAGTGACGAGCCCACGGGCTCCGCCGGTAACCGGCTACGCCAGGGCGGGCCCGGACCAGGAACCGGAGGCCACGGGGACCAGGGGCACCCCACCCCCCAGCGGGGCCCCAACCAGGGACCAGCCGACAAGGGTCCCCCGCCGCCGCCGCAGGCAAGGAGGACCCGCAGCCAACCGACGGACAACACACGCCGCCGCCACCCCGGACCAGTACCCACCGCCAACAACCCGGCCCGCCTCCACACATCCACACGCCAGGGAGCCACAGCAAGAGCCACAGCGGATGTACGCCCTCCCCAGGCCGCGCCCAGCCGGCACCTGGACATCCAGATCTTCCAGCTCCAGGGTCCAGATCCCGCCCCACGTGGGGCGCCAAGATCAGGGGCCCAGCCAATGCCGGACAGCCCCACCAGGCGAACAGACCAGCCAGCTGAAGTCCTGGAACCGGCAGGAGGACTGGGCGCCAGGCACGGTCCCCACCGATCCACCGGACGGCACCAACCTATTCTACAAACCCGGCACCCCCATAAGAGGTGCCCCAGTCAATCCAAGGAGGACATCGGCCCGAAACAGCGGCCGCCCGACACACCGGACCACCCAGGACCCGCCCGACATGCACCAGGACCGAGCCGGGCCGCAACCGGGACCCCCAGCCCCAGGCATCGAGAGTCATCATCAACCAGCGGGCAGGAGCAACCATCACCGACGGGGAGTGACGGGGAGGGAAGAAGATGCATCAGGCCAGAGAGCAGCCAAACACCCAACCTGACAGGTAGACATAGACAGACAGAGACACTCATACGTACCCTCCCTCTCATGTGTACACATTCTTACAAATACAGGACATACGAAAAAAGGACGCTATACCCTCATTCATACCCCCCATATGTACACTATACTCCATACTCCCAGGCCCAGGGACAGACGCCCCAGTAGAGAACCCTGCCCCTGCACCCAGGAGACAGACCCCTTTGCCCACCAGGACGGGGACAAGTAGACCGCCAAGGCCCCACACCGGCAAGAGCAGCCCACCAGCCCAGGACCCCGACCAGACGGCGTGATGTTCTATCCGGGCTCCGACCCCTGATGGTCCAACGAACAGGGGTGTGGAAAGACCCCCCAGCCTCTCTCCCCCAGCTCAATGTGGTGTTGTTGCGTGTTGTTCTAATGTGCACTTAAAACAGAGGGGGGGGACATGGGAATACTGCCGGGTACCCCCATCTCCCCCCCCGGGCCCTCAGTGTCTAGATGCGTTTAACCAGTGGGTGCCGGCACCACAGGCGAGGCCCCCACAACGGGGGGGCCTCGCCTGTGGCGCCACACCGCCAGGTCCCTACATGTGCGTTCCCTGTAAATGTTGCAAGTGTAGTGTCTAAATTGCTCAATAAAATCGGGACCCAGGCCGCCACCGGGTAGCGAAGACGGAAGCTCCATCCCGCACCCCAGTGACGTGCCCACGTCCCAAGGCCTTGTGAATGGTAGAATGAAGGAGCAGGTGGACAGAGGCATGGGGATGGGGAGAAAATAACTGGGGTGACCATTGCCAACCCCAGGGAGCCAGCTCCCCTGCTGACTCCAATAGGCACCCCCGTTCGGCCCGATCCACCAGGGGTGGGAGGCCCCAGCACGTCCAGTCGGGGCCCACGGCAGCGGTACCGCCGAGCCCCATGGGGGCCCCGGCAATCCACCAGCCCCCATGCCAGGGGCATACCTAAATCCTCCCCAACATTCACACTGCTAACAAAACACATGTCACTAGACACCCAGGTTGAGTTTAGCCCCCCCTCACCCTCAACGCCCTCCCCCCTCCCGTCCCAAGCGCACCCCGTTAAAAAGAGCGCCTGTGCTAGATGGTAAAAAGCCTCCCCGCCAATAAGAGACGCCCCAGGCACCGCCAGCGTCCGAGGACCCCCGGGCCGAGGCCGGACCCCGGCGCACCACCGACTCGGGTACCCCGGACATGCCGCGCCAGGCCCGTGAGCAGACCGAAGTCCCGGGCGGCCAATCCCCAGGCCGACATCCTCCAGCCTTGCTACTACCGCCCGATGGCCGGGTGGCAACAATAGTTATTAGATACAGACGGTAAGCATACTGCTGATCATGACAGAGTGATGTTGATGGAAGGAAAACAACTTTCAAATCTGTAAAAAAAAATAAATAAATAAATAAATAAAATAAATAAATATATATATATATATACAGATCGTTGGATGCAGCATGTGCCCTAATTATATTGTAGTGCAAAAGATCTGAATCCTGTTGACTCAGTCAGCATAAAATGCCAAGTCACCATGGTAACAGAGTATGCAACACACACATGGATGATGGAGACAGAGAATTACTAATCAGAGTTTCTTTGTTCCAGGTTAAAAACAGAAATAAAAATGTGGGATAGGTTGATAGTTGTGATTACTAACTAGAAATAAAAGCATTCAGAAACCACTTGTCCACTCTACATTTATGCACCACAAGCACAGAGTCTGAGCTTCTGAAGGCCACGTTGTGGCGCTTTTGGTATTATATAATTGTATATAACAACAGTGATGTTAATGTATAAATCTACACACAAGACGTTGTTCAGGTGATCAGAAAAAAATGTAATTTCTAAACTCATTTATTTGTGCACTAAATAAACCAGTCGCTCTTATAGCATTGGTCCACTAAGTTGCATAACATTTCGATCACTACCCCTCTGATTAACAAGCATCGCTGTCCATTGATGATGTGTGGAGGAATAAAGCTCACAGCAACAGTCCACATGGGAACAACAAATTGCAATCGTTTTCCTCTCGTATTTTACTCCATAACAATTACCCCAGTGCAGATGCCGCGACATCTGGCGTGCAAATCAAACGGATCAGAGCGCAGGGCGGGCATGTGCTCCTACCTGTCCGCAGATTGAAGGATCTTCTGGCTTCTACCAGATATGGGATGTCGCTCGTGGAGTGGAGCCTCCTGAGCGGTCTTCGGTCTGTGCTGCTGGCTGGTGTGGTCGCCATCAAATTGAGCCAGTGTCCAGAGATGACTGCTGGCCGACTGGGACGGAAGCAGAGCCGCACGGCCACTCACTCGCTGGGAGGCAGCGATCGATGAAGAGGAGGAGGGAGTTCATACACATACACAAAGGAGAAGGCAAGAGAGAAAGGGAGCGAGAACAGGAGGGAGACGCGTTGGTGGGAAAGGATGAAAAGTGTAGATTTTTTTAAAAACATGAATGTCATTTTGTGATTGAGAATCAGCGACTTTAATATAATAAAAATACTAAGAAAAATAATTATACCGTAAAAAACAGAAATCAGAAATAAATAATAAAAATAAACAATACAAGTAATATTTCAAATAAATAATGCATTAAAAAAGTTCACCGTTGGAAAAAAATAGTTTAGAATATTTTTGTGAATATGCATAGCAGGTTTATGATAGGCTACATAATTTTTATTTGTGTTTGCCCATTAGAAATATCTTCAGTTACATCACATGTCAGCATTCTATATTGGATTATTCAAAGGTAACATTATATTTTTCAATGTCAGAATACAGTAAAATTAATATGACAGTAATTTATATAATATTAAATGAAATTAAGCTATTATTATTATTATTATTATTATTATTATTATTATTATTATTATTATTATTATTATTATTATTATTATTATTATTATTATACACTGAAACAGCACTGTTTTGGGAGCAAATTATTAAACCACAGCAACAGCTACGGATATCCTCCAACAGATGGCGCGATTGAATCACATATAATTTCATTATTATGTTCGCTTTACGACACTGTTGTTCCTTTTCGGCCCTTGGACAGATAGGTAAACAAGCCCAGCGTGTCTTTCTGGTAGGACAAAAAAGAAATTCTCCTGTCGAGGTCGGTGCAATCTAACTTCACATGTAAGTTCATTCTAAAAAGTGTTCTTCTTCACCTCGTTTTTGCTCGATACAAGCCAATGTTACGCGGTTTTCTTTGCTCTTATGGCGTTTTTACGGGGCAGTCACGTACTTCACGACTGTTGGGAAACACAATACGTCTGCAGTTTGTAAAGAGTTGTGAAACATATCGACATTAAGCTGTTACTTTACTACTGGCACATTTTCTTTGTAGGTTTTTGATTGAAAATGCTGGTAACCTCAGAAAATAGTTTTGCGTAATGACTTGTACAAGCATGCAGGACGCCTGTAGAGATTAAGGGTGTAATCCTTCTTTTATACTGAATATTTGACATGCTGTTCAACTAGTTTCCATTTGTTTGACTTGGTTCAGGTTAATAGGTATGTCCGTTTGATTGTTTATTGACTCCGTTCCCTCTATAGTTTGGTGTTACGAAAAGCTAACACAATCTTAAGTTTCCTCTGTGTGCACATTCCTTGCCTTATCAGTGTAAAGAACACCGGACTGTTCTCTGCTGTTGCAGCTTTTGGCTGCAATAAAAGTACAGCTATGGCTGTTTAGCATTCCCTCTTTTAGCAACATATCTGACAGTCATCTAAACGAAATGTTGACAAAAGGAGGTGAAGAAAAAAAAAACATAAACTCGTTACATTGCCCAAAAGCAAGAACATTACAAGTCCTCCTTACTGTTTTTAGTTTGTGTAGCTTTATCAGCTGAAGTTGATCTGCTTGAGATTATCCTGACCAGGAGTCCCATTAAAAAGAGGTTTTTGGATGAATACATTTAAATGAAAATACATCTAAAATATGTTAATGCACCATGTATTTAAGTCTTGCTTGCCAACAATACATTTGCCCAGTTGGGCTTTAATGTTGATTAACTCCAGTCAAAATCGTCAACGAGATCACATTGTTATCTATGCATGGTAACATGTAGCCATGTAACAAAAGCAACAGCACACAAAGCTATGTTTATGGTAACATTTTAGTCAATAAGGTTTTGTTTTCTAAAATGTACTTATATCAAGTTTTTTTGGTTGGTTTCTTTTTTTCCTTTATTAAATTTGTAACATATTTGAATCATAACTGATTGTATATTAGGTTTGAAATGATGTACAAAAACTGACAATTCTTTTGGGTTTCTTCTGATTCTGTAGTCACAATGCTTCTCAAGACGCGACCTGTCTTTTCACTTGGTCTTCGCATGTGCTCCACACATGTGACAACAGGACCAGTGGTTGAATTGGGAACACCAAGTTCAGGTAAAACAATTTACGACCACAAAGACCTCTTTTTTATCAGGCATTATCAATTAGAAAATTGTTAAGTGAAATGCTTAGAAATGTGATTTTGTGACATATCACCACTATTTAAAAAAATTAGGGTATAATGCAACTGAAGGTGCAACTCACCCCAAAAGCAACCTTTTTTGCTGATAGACTGTATAAATGACTGTCTCATAGTGCTGTCTATATTTCTGTTCTGTATGTTAGTAGATTTAAGTAAAAATATGAATTTTGTACCAAAAAGTGTAAGTGGAGTCCCCTCTTCAGGTTACTCTTTAAAGGAAAAAAAATAACTATTACTCTGTTTACTAAAGTGGGATTTTTGGTGAAGTTTTTATAATTGAACGGAGTTCTTGGTATCGTGTAAAATAAAATCCCAATCTTATGGAACTGAGAAAAAGCTTAAAACTATATAACTGTAAAAAGTTGTAGTTTTATAAATGTTTTCTAGATTTTCACTTAAAAAAATTAATTTCAAAGACCTTTTTTCATCTTTTCTTATCATTGATACCATTTCAACTTTAATGGCAGATAATTGGGTATTGATATATTTTTGTTTGACTCTCAGACATGTCTGAATTCCGAAAAGCATTCGCTAAAGCCAAAAACATAGCAATCATCACCGGAGCGGGTGTGAGTGCAGAGAGTGGGGTACCAACTTTTAGAGGAGAACATGAGAAGTGGAGGAAGTGGCATTCTCAGGTAGATTGATAAAGAAGCTATTCACACATGTGCATGTGTGACTGGAGCATTCCTGACTCAGAGCTCCATCCTTTAAACTTGTCCATGTGGATTTCTCCCCTAGGACCTTGCTTCTCCGGAAGCCTTCTCTCGTAACCCGTCTCGGGTCTGGGAGTTTTACCACTACAGGAGGGAGCTTGTGTTGGACAAGAAGCCCAGCGCCGTCCATTTGGCCATAGCGGAGTGTGAGGCTCGCCTGAAAAAGCAGGGGCGCTCAGTGGTAGTTATCACTCAGTGCCAAGACGATTTGCACCGACAGGCTGGGTCAAAGCATGTGCTCAAGATTCACGGTGAGTGTTGGTGGGAATTCTGCTGTAAGGAAATTTGTAAGAACATGGTGAGCAGATTTTTAATTTTTTTTTCCCTGCACATTTTGATTGAGCAGAGGTTTTTGATTTTATAGTGGACTCAGGCATTCAAAGAAATTCTCACAATAAAGATGAATTAACATTATAATACATTATATTGCTAAAATTATTTACATATCTATTTTCACTCTCATATGAATTTAGGTGACATCCCACGTTTAATCCATAGACGTTTACTACAGTGTCAGGCCAACTGTTTTAATTATGACAGTTTTAATCTTCTGGGTTTACTTTCTGTGGGGTTAAGTAATTTATTTATTTTCCATTTTGACTGTTCGTCTTGAGGTCAGACCCTGATGAAACCTGGTCCTTAAAGTTCCTCTTTTAGGTTATGGTTGGCACTCTTTGCATATCAGTCGTGTTCTTGAACACCACACTTTTTTCATTCAGGTCTTTATGGAGCTTGTGATGTGTACTGGTGTGTAGTTATGTTGAAAATCTACTGTCTGTCTGACATGACAGTAACTGCAACACCTGTTTTCACTGACCAGGACAAGAGAGTGAATACCTTAAACCATATAGTGCATGTTGTTTTTGCAAGGTGAGATTACGGTTTTGCAGTAAAACTTTCTTGAGAGTCAGTACTGAATGTTTGTAATATTTTTTTAGGATGTCAGGGAGCACTGTCTTGTAAAAAGATGTTATTATTTTGTCTTTATTGTATGCTTTTTATTAATGTCTTTTTTTTGTTGTTGTTGTTGTGTTTATGTTTGTGTAACTGCAGGCAGTCTGCTGGAGACACGCTGTATGAGTTGTGGACAAGTGACCGTCAACAAGCATAGCCCCATATGTGCCGCCTTAAAGGGCAAAGGGTTGGCAGGGATTGATGAATACATATATACACACTAATAAACATTCAGAATTTGCAGTCTGATCCCTTCTGTTTGACTGTGCACATTCTGTTTACTTTCAGGGCACCTGGCGCAAATGTTCCTGATGCACAGATTCCTGTGGATAAACTGCCAAGGTGGGATTAGCGACGTATTGTATTAATAACACTGATTAAGTTCGTGAGCCTTTCAGCTTGTTTCCACATGTCACAAAGATCAGATCAGTGTTTCTAATGTTTCTAGTCTAATCTATTTTTATATTCATTAATCTCCTTATCTAAAAAAAACACTTGAATAGTTTTTAGACTCTTGGATTTTGATTAATCTGGTTTAAAAAAATATAAATCATAATTTTTGTGAGTCAAAAGTTCAAATAAATAACTTCGCTAAACAGTCATTGGAAATGTCAGATACAATAAGTCTGACTACAGGAAAAGGGACCTAAACTACATATGCCCTTTAAATTAAGAAGCAACTCAGGGAAGTGAACTCCTCCACTGGAGGGCAGTGGCGTGCTTCAAGGAGGTTCAATGTCACATTGGTTAGTAAGTTTGCCTACGAAATGACTTAAGAGTTATGTATACATTTTTCTGTGACATTTTGAAAATTTTTCCAATTTTGTTTACGGCATTGTCTTTGAAACATGTTTCTCATCTGGCTGCACCCGCAATGTTTTGATGACAAAAATTGCGAGCTATATATATTTTCGAATGGTTTTTTTCTCAGTAAAGGTAATCTAATGTAAACTTTTGTTACTGCCCTATAAAGATGCGAGGAGAGAGACTGCCATGGTCTTCTGAGGCCTAACGTGGTCTTCTTTGGGGAGACTCTGGACTCTCACATCCTGACCAATGTGGAAAAGGAAATGGAAATCTGTGATCTCTGCCTGGTGGTCAGTTGTGTTTTATGTTGGTACAATGACACACGTTCCTCCTGTGTGATATTTTGATGTAATACTGTATTTTTTCAGAGTGTGTCAAGGACTTGACCAGGATTGCAGTGTAGGCCAGAGAGATCTAAAGTTGACACTCGGGTTATTGCTCCATGTTGTTTACTTGCAGGTGGGGACGTCATCCATTGTTTACCCAGCAGCCATGTTTGGTCCCCGGGTTGCAGCGAGAGACGTCCCTGTGGCAGAATTTAACATGAATACAACACCCAAGACGGAATATTTCACGTAAGTCAGTAGAATAAATGCACTCCTATTTTAGAGACATATGTCTTTGTCTGCAGAGGACTAACGTTGTGAAATAGCATCACTAATCCTCACTTTCTAATCTCTGTGTTTTCTTTTATTTTTTTGTTTGATGGGACACAGGTACCATTTCCAGGGTCCATGTGGAATCACGCTGCCTCCAGCTCTGGCACCACATGAGTCAGAGAAGTTGTAAAGACCATTAGGCTATTTATTTAGATGGCAGCTGGTGGTTTCTTTTTACATTCTAATTGAATCCAAAGCTGCTGTATTCCATCACAGTTTATCAAATAGCAGACTGCCCAAAAACGGTTTCTTTTTTTTTTTTAAATGTTATGAATTTTTTTAAACTTGAAAATCTTACTTACTAACTGGAATCTGATTAGAAAACTAAGAAATGTATATTCTCTGCTCAGAATAAAGTAGGGAAAACACAACTTTATTATGAAAGAGAATGCACTAGATATTTAGTTGTTTTCATAGGATATTATTTGCCTTCTTCAGATGAGATGCTTAGAGGAGATTCTTCTGTTAATACGATCTCTATTGCTCTTGAAGGGAACAACATATTCTTTCTTGTGCAAATGGATGGTATTCCTCTGTCCCTTTGGTATCCGGTGTGCAGGTGTGCAGACATACTCTCGTGCCTTTTCAAACTGTTTCAACTTTGACAAATTGCTTGCTGTAAACCTCAAGTGCATATCAACCAATGTTACAGAGATTTAGTCAAGTGTTTCGTTTAGAATAGAGGGTAAATCAGAATAATACTTATTGTGTTTGACTGTCTTGATATGTTGTCTGAAGTCATCTGGTTACATGTGTAAAGTATTCAAGAGACAGATGGATTTTTGTATTTTTCTCTGTTTTCTAAATCATTTATGTCATAATGTGGTAAGAATGAAAAGCAATAATATAAAAAAGTTTTTTTTTAACAGCTTCATTAGCTATGGACTATACGCACAGCTCTTTTTCTGATGTATTAATATTGCAGATGTATTTACACAAAGCATCATTATTAAAATCCTTCAATGATGTACATACGGCTTTTTTTCCAATAATTTCTTTTCCTGCTTCACAATGAAAATTCTCTAACCCTTCTCCACCTGGCATGTGCCTAAAGTGAACACTAGAGGCCAGCATATAGCTGTCTATTAAGTTTTATTTTCTGCTCTTGAGAGGAGCCCAGCACAGCCTGATATCCAAGTGTTATTTTGGACAGGTGGTTGTCATTCCTGATTGCTCTCCCATAAGACGCTTAATACCTTTTGCAATTGAACTAGGTTTTAACACAAAAACAGTTGTTTTGAGCTGCACAGTTCATTACAGTAGTTTTAAATTAAGGTTTCTGCTCATCACATGCAAAAGAACAATAAGACATAACCCCAGCTATCAAATGCATGTACAAGAAATACTAGAAATTGAGTTGAACAAGGGTATTGTGATGACCACACAAGCACAATTAACATTGTTAAATATAGTTATAAATACTGATTATCTGTTGTGATATCAATAGCATCAATATTTTTGCAACATTAATTACTTGTCTTTCTTAGGCTCACAAGAACCCACACTGGTTGATTTAAGACCCAAAGTTGAATCCCGACCCTAACTTTGAGAACCATGTGTTTAGTGAATGGAAATATCATTGAAAAGCTTGGATGCAATACTTAGCTGCCTATTTGCACCTCAATAATGTACAGTGCTGTGGAAAAGTATTTGCTGCCTCAGAGATTTATTTGATGTTTTTCAGAATTTATCTGAAGATTTACAATTTTTGTTAAGGAAAAATAAATAGTGAAGCATTCATTTCCTTTATGCGTATCAAGTATTTCTGCCAGCTTTGATAGATGCAATAAAGCATTGGTGATAACTGACAATGAGTATTTTAAAAATGATGTAAAGGAATTTTGGAGTTAATTTTTTTTAATCAATATGTGCGTTTTAGGATGTACCACAGCATCACAAAATGATGCTTGGACATTCTCATTCTGGTAAAAAGCCTCATAGTTCCATCAATTACACCAAGTTGTCCAGGTCATAAAGCACCAACTTACCACTACCATGTTTGACATTTGGTATGATGTCATTTTGTGAAATGCTGTAACTTTTACTCCTGCAGAAAATATAAACAGTGGGATAAATGAGCTAAAGCTCAGCATTACACAATAAATTGTGATGAGGAAGAAGAGACATCACTCTGACAACTGAACAGCAAAAGTAAAATTTTTTTTGTCTTCTAGTTACAGCAGCATCCAAAATGGCCACCGAACAGTATCTCTCTGCTTCATTAAGCTGTCCACCGGTATCACCACATTAACACCTGTGGAAGCTCAGAAGAAGGCAATGCAATAGTGTAGGCCGAAACTGTTAGCAAAAACAGGGCAAAAACAAGCTATTTGCTATTCTGTGTATAAACAAAATAAAGAGAATATAGTAAGGGACACAGAATGAACCTACTAAAGATGTTTAATTCCACTGGTAGGTTTTCGAACCCTGTTTTAGATGAATATCTTTCACCTATATCACAGCTTTATACATTTCTATATTTATCAGTAATGATATATACAGCAAGCAAATCATATATGCACATGCAAAATGTTAAGGATCATTTTATTTACTTTGATTTTGTACACACGATTAACTGACCAAACACTCTTGAAAGCTCTCATCCAATAAAATAGCTGCATTTAAAACGAGCTTCCTCTTTAACTGCAACATAAGTGGAGATCATCAAAGAAGTGAAAAAACAAAAAAATCTTGAAGGGTAATACATTTTTCATTTGTGTTAGCTTTACGAATATTTCTTTTCGTTTAAATACACTTTGTTGATAAGCATTTCCAAAATATAAGTTTTTAACTGAAGATATGTAGTACGTATATATGGATTATGTATTGTGGAAAAAGGATTCAGCAACATACTCAGAGTGATCATTTTAAACATAAAACTAGACATGAGTGGCTTTACAAAGAATAAATCGAACATAATTTTGTTTATGACATTGGATTTTTATTTTTTTCACTCAAAAATAATCTCTTTTTGTCCCATGGATGCTATTTATTTATTTTGTCCAATCAATTTATCTTCTCTTACATTGAGAAATTTATTTTTTGTTGGGGGGGGGGTATGTGCCTCCTTAAATTAATGAGACAACCTGCATCTGCTTCTAGGTCTTGATCATGAAATCTTCTGTGAATGAGCTGTTGAATTAGTTCGTTGATCATCTTTAATTGGGAGGCCTTTTGTGGTATTTACTGCCAACCTAGAGGAGTGTGCGGGAACATGTACCAGAAGAAAAATATGCATGAAACAGTGTATATTCGTCCACCCTGTGAGTAAGACTTTTCATTTTGTATGCAGACTGGCAGAAATGTCAGAGCAAAGCGGGTAAGGCTGACTGAGCCTTCATAAATTTTACATTATTCCATACTAAAACCTTGCAGTTACACGGCACATGTCAACATCTGTTGAGGAAGACACAGTTCACTTTACCATATCTGTAAGGCTGTATGTCTTTTATTTCACAGGCTTTGGTTTCATATGGCTACTATCACATCTCACATAAATAGTTCTGTTCTGGCCTTAAAAATATATATTTTTTAGATAAGTCTACTTTGGCTTTTTTATATTGAATGTTGTTGAATGATTTGCTCTGTATGGTGAGCCTTTTGTATTAACCCCAGATAATTCCTGTGCATTTGTGCAGTCCTCGAATCAGGACAGGACATTGCTATGCTAACCTCCTGGAGAGAAGTATTCTTAGCTGGATGCTGTAAAAGTATTATTATTTTTTTGTCTTAACCATATAAATAATCATGCAATCATTCATTACAGTGCTTTTCTATTGATACCGATGTAATTCAACATTACCACACTAGAAGTTCCCCAGAATACAACATTCTTAGTTTGGGCCACTTTAAATGTTCTAATATCTCTCCAATAGTTTAATTTTTTTATTTCAAAGAACAGCATTCCACTCACTCTGATTGCTGTTCAGACTTTATATTGATTTATTGCAACAGTTTCTATACATAGATGCAATATCTTATTTATATTTAAACAATGTTAAATTAAAGCTAAGAGCCTGATATATGTAAGGTATTATTGTTTATTTTTAATACTTCTCCAGATCCAACGTAGTTTTGTTTTAGACACTCTTAAATAACATATATATTTTTAGGCTTCAACATCTCTAGAGGTAGTATTTTTGTGTAAATTGAGTAGATTCTTATCTGATGTTTTACTTTTTTAAATATGCTACAAATACAACAGCAGGATACCAAAACCCAGGTTGATACTAATTATAGCTGCCATCACCTCACAACTTCAGAAAGGAGACTGGTGAATGTCTCACCTGTATGCAAACCAATGCCTACCTACTCACCGAAACACCCACCTTCAAGGAATGGAAACACACATTTATCTCCTGGTGGTCCCCTCCTGACCTTTACTTACCTGAACTCGATCTGGCTGCAGCAACAAAGGTTTACAGTTAATCTCCGCTCTTGGCACCAGAGCTATGCTAATTTTGAAAGTGGCATTGTCATTCTTCATCTTCCCACAGGCTTGTGCAAACCTCACCTGTCCAGATTCTACTGTGTTTTTTTACTTCTTTATAGATCTGTTTGACATTGCCTAAGTGATACTATCTGAAGAAGTTACATCAGTTTTTATATACAGTATATAAAAAGTTGTGTATTACACTTATGCATGTAATATCAGTGAATTGTGCTGACTATGGTGTTTCTAGGAAGCCTACCTGAAAGGGAGTTGTAGCAGAAAAGCTGAGACATTGGCTCAGGTGCATGCTAATCTCTTCTAACCCTGCTATAATTAGGATCAAAGCTAGCGGCCACTTTTTCCTGGTTATTGATCACTGGTTAATCCTTTAGACGTTCTAACATGCTCTGTCGTGATGTAAAATACTAATTCTCCAATATGTTTTCTTCAGTTGAATGTTTAACACTTTAAAAACAACATCTATCATGAATTGGTGCTATACAAATAAATCAAATATAATTTAATATCTCTGACTGTCTTCATCTGTCAATGCTGGCATTTTCCATCTTCATTTATGATTCCTTACAAGTACCAATGATGGCAGAGTTACTGGTACTTCATATATTTTAATCTGAAGATATATACAAAGTTAACTCTGAATAATTCCACATTTAGAGCCGTTTTAACATTTATTACAAATTTATTTCATGTTTTTATCTGATTAAATTTTTTCTGTATCTTTACTTTCCTGATAAACCCTTTCCTGAATCACCTTGTGTATGAATAGGGATATATGAATAAACTTGCCTTGTGTTACCAATTTATATATTTTTAATGCAAAATAGCTGCCACTTATGGCTTCAGCACACTTCAGTCTACTAGTTTCAAGTGGATCCTAAGCTGTACTAAGTAAATCAGCACCAGAGTGGATTAGTCAATAATGTCCAGATCAATACTATACATATTTGCACTAATTTGACCATTTATTCCTCTTTTGCAGTCTATATATACTTATTTAAAAGAAAACAAATATCTCCCAACATACTTTACTTAAAATGTGCTAAAATGTCTTCACTGAAAGTGTGTGAGCACAAACCTGGCTTGTATATGTGAATAATAACACAGAAGGAAACTAAACTGACGAAACATACAGTACATAGCACTTTTCTAGTCATACTGACTCCTCAAAGCACTTTACAGTGGAGCCACATTCACCCATTTGCACTCGCAAACACGCACACACTAATACACAGATTTGCAGATTGGTCGGCAACTATGGCTTAAAGGTGTTATGAATGATCTTTTTCTTTCGGGTGGATAATCTACACTATTGGTCCTCCTAATTGTCAATCGTCCTAAGAGTCTGCATACTCATGCACACTCTCACATGTTTATCTGTAGCCCTACGCCATCATCCGTTCATTCTGCCTCACAGTTCTCACCAAGTCTTTTTTTAAATGGCTGTGAATTACAAGAGAAAAAGAGTCTTTGAGGTGTATGAGAAGAGAAAGGGCTCAGAAGAGAGAAACAAGACCAATGTGATTTTAGAAGATTCTTTCCAACGATGGCGTGTGCAGACAGCACAGGTACAACAACATCACAGGTACAACAATCTAAGATATATATTATCAAATACACAAAGAACACATTCCAAGAATAAACTAAAAACAACTAAACACAAAGCAATGAACCATTATGGCAAAACCTTAATGAATACAACAACTACACATTTTCTAACAATAACAAACCCAGAAGTAATTAGAGAGAACACATTGGAAAAACCAAAACACAAACACCTGTGGATTGTGCCACATTTACTTTGACATGTTCTGCATCCGTGACTGTATGAGTCTGTTGGTCTATCTATGTGTATTTCCTTGTGACGTATCTCGGACTGTAGACTCTAGGTACTTAGATTCAGAGTGGCACGTGACGCTTTGAAAGACAACCTCACGTACGATGGAGGGCACTTAAACTGGACACAAAGACACCTACGCAAACACACGTACACACTCAGATTATCTGAATTATCTAAAGCTGTAAGAGGATTTCTGAAAAGTGGGTGTTGCTCTTGAATCTCATGCGCCTGATGGCTATTGATCCATTCTAAGCTCACAAATAGAAACGCGTGCAACAAGGGATGGTATTTCTTGCAATCATTAACAAGCTTCCGACTTCTTTTTGTTTACGAGTCTAATGCTGCCTTCCAATAGTATCCAGCTATATGCACACACATACACAGATGTGTATATATAAGTTATATCAGAAATCCTGACAGAAAAAAAAATGTATCTCCTAAAATCCTTGCCATCAGATATAATGTCCCTTCATCAACAACCTCACCTGACAGTCCGCTGACTATAAGCTGTTGCTTTTCAGCTCACACATCTGAGGGATTCATCCAACACCCTATGCATATATATATATATATATATATATATATATATATATATATATATATATATATATATAAATGTGTGTGTGTGTGCGTGGTGTGTGTGTGTATGCGAGTGCAGTTCAATATATTTCTGTAACTACAGTATATCCAGTACTTGTTTCCTGTCATCCCATTTTTAACAATAACTTAATTTGTGTTTTACTTGGACAGTTTATTAGATTTGAAATTCAACACAATCTATGCTTCACCCCCTTGCTATAGAATAGACAGATACTGGATGTAACTTAGACAATTTGCTTAAAATTTAAAGACATTTACACTTACTGTCCACTTCATTAGACACACAGGTCCAGCTGCTCGATAACGCAAATTTCGAATCAGCCAGTCACTCGGCGGCAAATCAATGCATTTAGGCATGTAGTTATGGTCAAAATGATCTGCTGCAGTTCAAACCGACCATCATAATGGGGAAGAAAGTTGATTTAAGTGACTTGAATGTGACATGGCTGTCGGTGCTAGACAGTCCGGTTTGAGTATTTCAGTAACTGCTGATCTACTGGGACTTTCACGCGCAAGCATCTCCAGGGTTTACAGAGAATGGTCCGAAAAAGGGAAAATGTCAATTTTGTGGGCAAAAATGCTTTGTTGATGCCAGAGGTCAGAGGAGAATGGCCAGACTGGTTTGAGCTGATAGAAAGGCAACACTAACTCAAATAACCACTCATTACAACCAAGGTATGCAGAAGAGCATCTCTGAATGCACAACATGCTGAACCGTGAGGCAGATGGGCTACAGCAGCAGATGACCATACCAGGTGCCAGTCCTGACAGCTAAGAACTTGAAACTGAGGCTACAATTCAGCCAAGCTCACCAGAATTGAACAATAGAAGATTGGAAAAAATTTGCCTGGTCTGATGAGTCTCAGAATATGGTGTCAACAACATGAAAGCATGGATCCATTCTGCCTTGTATCAATGGTTCAGGCTGCTAGTGGTGGTGTAATGATGTGGAGGACATCATTACACTTCTGACATTTCTTGGCAGACTTTGGGCCCCTCAGTACCAATGGATCATTGTTGCAAGTCACAGCCTACCTGAGTATTGTTACTGACCATGTCCATCCCTTTATGACATCTCTCTGTACCCATCTTCTGATGGATACTTACTAAGCTTGAATCATCTTAGACTGGTTTCTTAAACATGAAAATGAGTTTACAGTACTCAAATGGCCTCAACAGTCCCTATATCTCAATCCAATCGAGTACCATTGGGATATGGTGGAAAGGGAGATTCGCATCATGGATGTGCAACTGACAAATATGCAGAAACTGCGTGATGCTATTATGTCAATATGGGCCAAAATCTCTGAGGAATGTTCCCAGTACCTTCTTGAATTTATGCCACATGATGAAGGCAGTTCTGAAGTTAAAAGGGCTCCAACCTGATACTAGCAAGGTGTTGTACATGTTGTTTTGCATTATTACTTGTTAGATTGCTTTTCCACACTTTCTCATTCTTAAAATAATTCAGGTATCAAGTAAAACAATATTATATCCTCCTCGCTCCCTCCGACAACATTTTGATGACTAGTCCCCCAAGGTTAACAAAACGCTTCACACTGCAGAGCTTAAAAGGAAATAGAGGTTCCCTAATCAAATCTGGTCCTCATTGACATCAGTTTAAACACCATAATGATCTTCTACATGGTATAATCACTAGATGCATTTATTAACATGTAATAATCAATAATTCACATTACCTTGAAATACTTCCATCACACATGTCAGTCTGTATTCATTTTCATTGCAATTTCTCCATAAATAATAAAAGAGAAATAGATTTATCATTAGGTCACAATGCAAATGTATAAACACACATTATATATTGTACTGGATTCTCTATATTGTTAGTATTTCTCTGCATTCAAAACTCTAAAGTGACACAGAAGGGAAAACTGACTTTATTTTGTTTTGGTTTAGCACTTTGTAATGATAGCTGTCATTAGCTAATTTACAGCTTGTGCTGTGAGTCCCGCCTGGGTATGTCTTGGCTCTTTCATGTGCTGCTGTTGAGCCAGTAGTTGAAACAGCCAGTGTGTGGACTACTGGGATTGCTGGTTTATCAGCTATCATCGCAAACGATTATCTGTGCATAGCAAGTGTAAAGCACAGTTTAGATGGGGGTTACAGATCTTAATATTCCAGCTGATATGTACTCTGCATTTTCTTTTCATTATGTTTTTTCATGTCCCCTTGCAGGATTCATTTATGTGTAAACTATTTCCAGATGCTGAAAATCCCTGCTCCCTGAAGATGGAAACATGCAAAAGCTTTAATTGATGGGATAATTTGTGGAATGCCTTACTACTTTTACTACAGACATAGAAAATCCACATTTCACATAAACATTTGTTTTTACAAATCGATTAATACCCCGCATATTTTATTTTTTATATATTTTGTAATGTTTCCACCACAAAATTCAATGCATTTTATTGGAATGTTACATCATTAGGCTCACATGATTTACAAATAATGAGTTTGCCTTGTATTTGTGTTCAGTTCCCCAGAGTCAATGCTTTGTAGAAACATGTTTTCGGTTCAGTTACAACTGCAGGTCTTTTGTGGCATGTCCCTACCAGCTTTGGTCAAGTCTTCGCCATCTTTTTTTATAATTCTTTTTTTGGCTCTAGTTTCCAGTGAATGGTTCAGGCTAGGTGTCAATTCCAGGATGGCTGTGTCAAACAATGTTAGCCTTTGCACATTGGATGCCTGCTCTATCCACTTTGCTACACATAACCCCATCCTCCTGTGATAGACTGGCGACCTGTCCAGGGTGTACCCCGCCTCTCGCCCGTTGACAGCTGGAGATAGGCACCATCCCCCCCGTGACCCTTGGAGGACTAAGCGGTTCAGAAAATGGATGGATGGATGGAACCCCATCCTCTGGAAGATGGATGAATCTAAAAGATCCACCCATCTTCCAGTCAATGCTGAACAACTTCTCTGTCTCTGCTGAAGAGACCATTCCAGCAGCATAATGCTGCCAACACTATGTTGCACCCTCAGGTTGATATGTGTAGTTTTCTGCTGCACGTACCATTTTCTATGTAGGCAATAAAGTAAAATTCAGATCTCAACTGACCAAATTACCAACCTTCCACATGTATGATGTGGCCTCCACATGGTTTGTGTTCCAAAGTTCTAATACTGCCTCACTATAATTCAGATAATCTACTTTAAATGAATTTTGTTAGTTTATAAATCACATATTGGCTTAGCATTCAAATACATAAAAAAATCTGTAGTCATATCAACGTGCCAGACCGCTCAAGTCTTCTGGTTCAAATCTGTTCTGCATCCCCAGAATGAGAACCAAACATGGAGTAGCAACATTCAGGTTTTATGCTCCCTTAATCTGGAAAATACTTCCAGAACACTACAAAACTGCTCAAACACTGAGTTCTTTTAAATAAGGGCTAAAACCCCAATTGTTTATTTATGCCTTTAATCAATAAGCACTGGAATAAATATTAATTCCAGTTTGGATTGCTGCTTTTCACTACTTTGCCAACAACGATGTTGCTAACACTGGTGTTTCACTTAGCACATTTCTGTGATATTTTTAAAGTTTGTGATTGTTTTCATAACCTGTACATTTTAAACTGCTCGATAGCTTTATCTCTGACCTGTCCTATGTCCTACTTACATCACAACACATGTAAGAGCACTCCATTTACTATTTAGTTGATTTCTAAAGTCAGTTGGTTGCACTGGATTTTATGTAGAGAGGCCACACTGTTCAGTTTTTTACTTGTCGAATATATATATATATATATATATATATATAGGCCAAAAGTTTAAACACACCTGTGTTTTCTTTATTTTCATGACTACATTGTAGATTCTCAATTAAGGGCATCAAAACTATGAATGCACACATGATGTATGGAATTACTGTATGTACTTAAACAAAAAGGGTGAAATAACTGAATACATGTGTTATATTTTAGATTCCTCGAAGTAGCCACCCTTTGCTCTGATTACTGCTTTGCATTTGCAAGAGGTAGTCACCCAAAATGGTTTTCCAACAGTCTTGAAGGAGTTCCCAGAGATGCTTACTACTTGTTGGCCCTTTTGCCTTCAGTCTGCAGTTAAGCTCACCCCAAATCATCTCGATTGGGTTCAGGTCCGGTAACTTTGGAGGCCAGGTTAATTCACAATGTTTTGTAAAGTACTACATAATTCCACATGTGTTCCACATTCATATTTTCGATGCCTTCAGTGAGAATCTACAATGTAAATAGTCACGGAAATAAAGAAAACAAACTGAATGAAAAGGTTTGTCCAAACTTCTGGCCTGTACTTTATATAACACAATGTTACAATGCTTTACTACTTTTTATTAAAAGTTACATATGCTATTAATAAATCACATCAAGGTTTGTCATTGGTGTGAACAGGGCACTGTGTCCACAAACAAATGACAAATCTCATATCAAAGAAAAAAATGGTGATGCGCATATATTTTAGAGAGACATGCACACATTACAATCTTATATTAGATGCATGGGTGTTTTCTTTTTTTGTCATTTGGTTTCACTTAAAATATGTTCATGTGTGTGTTTAAAAGTCAAAGACACAATTAGAAATGCAAGCAGAGAGAGAGAGAGAGAGAGAGAGAAAGAGAGATATAATATGTTTTAGAAGCAAGGCATGCAGTAGGAAGCTGGCTCCCTATCTGTCCCTTTTGTCTGGTGTCCTTGCAGTGTAGCTTTGTACTCTGAACTCCCATAAGACCTCTCTTTGATCTCAGAAGATGAGGCCTGACAGAGACTGACCATCCACCTACAGCTCAAGTCACAAAAAGTGTAAGGAATAATATGTATACACTGAACAACAGCTCAGCTCTAGTTCTGCTTAGTCAAAATCAGACCAAGATGACTTCCAGCAATACTGCACTCAGTTAAGTGCAAATCAGTTATATAAAAAACTGATTCTTCCAATACATTAGTTGGAATGTTATTGAAATTAATACAACAATTAAGATATAGTAGCTTTAATGTTGAGATTCATTTAGGAGGTGCAACACTAGAAATGTTAAATTAATGATATAGGCAGTGACAGAAAATCAGTTCCAGATTAATTACAACCCGGTTGACAGACTACAAATATTAAGAGCATGTTATTTCATTTGCATATCACCTTGGTGAGAGGCCCCGCTGACAGGCAACATACAATAGCATGATTGTCATGTTTGTGTGTCAGCTTATTAAGTCCAGTGGAGGGGACATCTTTGTAGATAAAACTGAATATCAGTGAATATCAGTGTGAAGGCAAGGTGTCCTACATCCTGTGTCCCACACCTCAGTCTCTCTCGCTCTCAGAGGAGGAGAGACTGAGAATACAAAAAAGGAAGCCAGACTGGAGGAAAAGGTGAAACCAACGATTTAAATCTAGCTTGTTTTGTTTCACAGAAAGCAAGCTGGCTTTAATGCTAATCTATTAAATTACTTGACTGGTGAATGTGATAAATATAAGGTGGAAAATATGATCATACTTGATACAAACACCAAACAATTTCCAACTATGTCTCTCTCTCACATAGGCCTACACGTGCGCACACAATAGAAAATCTAGCAAAACAAAAAAGAAAATTACTGACATCAGCAACAGTAATACAATTAATAGTGAGAATAGTTATTGAAAAATAATCACCAAATGTCACAGATCTCTTCCTTTTATTTCCTTCTGTAAAACACTTCTTCTTTTTTGTTTTTTTGCACAATAGTTTCCCTAAACCTCCTTGTTTCTATTTTTTCATCCCGTCCATACCCCCACCCCCCCCCCCCCCCCCCCCCCGCTCTCTTTGTTTATCTGCCACACTCTATAAACTCACTCCATTTCTGTGCTGGATCAGTGAAAGCTGGGACACACACAGCTGAGCCAAAGAGACAGAGAGAGGGAGAGCTGTCGGGAGGAGGGCGGGGAGAGGGACAGAAGGCGTGCGGGAGTCGCGGTAGCATGGACGAGTGCTGGACTTTGGCACCAGCCCTCCATCTGTCACTTTCTTCCAACCTCTCTGTGGCACTGACGGGTTGCGGCGATGGCAGCCACTGACGGATGACTAATCTTCTGCTGGTAATGAATGAGGCACCTCTCTCGGAATGCCAAAAACCGTGCTAGTGGTAAGGGAGGTCTTATTGTGAATGGGATGCATTTTTTTATGTAATGCCTGAACCAATCAAATACACAGCACTTTCTTGTTAGCTGATTCACAATGTAGTAAGAGCATAAACATTTTTTTTTTCTAAAAATATAAATATTACATTTTCAGGGGTGCAATGATGGAAACACGTCATGAACGGGTGGAAGAGAGAAGGACACTTTCATTATGAAAGACGATAATGATGCGCTGCTCATTTTGTTTGACTGTCTGTCTCCATTCAATACGTCTTGACTCTGTGCGCTGAGTAGCTCAGACGTGTCTTGTATTCACCTCATAATGCGCAGGCGTGATCCTATCAGAGCTCCGCAAAGAAAAAAAAAAGCTGTAACCATCCAGAACTAGACGTCGTGTGCGTTGATCATCGTGTGGCGCTCAAACGAAAGCTGAAACATACATTTTGCAGGTCGAGTTAAGAGACAGTAGGGGAATGAAGAATTCCTTTCCCGGTAAACCATCTGGGCAACACAGTCCAACCTGTGGATAGTGTAGAGCGCGTCTGTCCAGTCTCCACTATCTGGGACGCTCTGCTCTCCCTAAAGCTTGCTAAGAGCATCTGCCTTTTTTTCCACCGTTGGCGGCTCGGCGTAGGATCTGCGGTTCAAGCTGAGCCTTGTGCAGGTATTCAGTTTATGAATGGCACTAACATGGAGGAAATACCGTTTCAGAAAGTCAAAACCAGGCGGAGGAGAAGTCACTGTCCACCTGGTGTCCCCCTGACCACCATTGCCTGCGAGGATGAGTTCGACTGCAAGGAGTTGGAATCCCTCTTCGCAAACTACAACCTAAAACTGGAGCAGACATCCACGCTCAAAGCCCTGGTTATCCTCATCTTCACGTCCGCGACGCTGGCTGTAGTGGAGCTGCTGTCCGGTCCGAGCCTCACTATCTCCAAGGGGTCCCATCCGGTCCACGGTGTCATCTTCCTCTCCCTCTTCGTAGTAACTAACGTCAAGTACCTGCAAGTGACTCAGCTGCAGCAGATCATTAACCTGACACTTCTCTTTGGCTTCACTTTTTGCTTCCTCTGCTGCCCCTTCTCCCTGGGCGCGATGGGGCTGGAGCCCCCGACGTCCCCGGAGCAGGGCGTGTGGCAGCTCATCCTGGTCACCTTCGTCGCCTACGCGCTCTTACCTGTTAGGACGCTACTGGCTGTTGTGTTTGGTGTGATGGTCTCCATCTCCCATCTGATTGTCACTGCCACTTCTGTCACGGTGAAAACTCAAAAACTGTGGAGAGCGGTGAGTACATTCATACACTGCTCACTGGTCGTGTCGTCTTCTTTATTATAAGTGAAATTCATATTAATAGCAGTATCCAAAGTACTTTATTTTCCAAATCCCGGCGCAGACACGGTTTTGATGTTAGTTCAGTACCAAGGACAGCTCCTCATCGAGACACCTGATAAGTTTTGTTCTGACCAAATCCGGCCACAAATAAAACATTACCAAACAATTATCAATGGACAATTACTTATCAGTAAGTCATAAAATAGAGACACACATTATGAGTATAAAAAATGCAATTAAGAAATTATTTGTGTGACATCGTTCCAAAACCAGAAGTAGGGCAACTTATAGGGTCAAAAACAAGAACCACTAGGACCACAGGTATCAGCAGTAGAAAGTAGGGCAAAGTAATCTAAGTCAAACTCTATGCATTTTGGTATTTCTCAGGCTATGTTGAAATTTTTGACTATCATCAGGTAGTTTGAAGAAGAATGTCAGAACATCAGTTATTACCTAAAAGGGCTAATGTAACATTTAAGCTTCCATGCTACTTATGACAAGATGATTTTACTGATCTTAGAGCAGTTACAGTAAGAGATTCAGTCAGCTCTTCACACCATTAGAACATGAGGATATACTCGCAGAAGAAATGTTTTATTTTTTCTGTACAATGCCTAAGAAATACCTGTGTAGATCTGTGAAGGACAGTGGTAGCTATACGACAACAATGTGGAATGACCCTGCATGTCCCAGATTTGGACCAGCCATCCACTACAGGTCTCAGTTATTCAGTGTTTGTCTCAGTTTTTTATTCCATTACTTGTTACTGAAATGAGTATGGACTATGAATTAGTCTCCTTCTCTTCAGCTTTAGGATTCAGTGTCAGGATTAAATCTAAACACACTGTAAATAACTTTAATCAAGAACACCATATCTGCGTATCCATCATAAAAAAAATATGATATGCATGTAAATTTATTTGAAGATGCAACAGTACTTTACATTCTTCATGACCTTCATTTGAAAGTAAAAAAAACAACAATATTTACTGTGTATAAATATATATATATATATAGGTAAAAATGGAAATTTCAGTCTCTTTTGTAAACTGAGCTATGCTAAAAGCTTTTTTTCTACATTGTTAATGTTCACTACATTGTTGCTGATATATTCTACTACAAAACACCCCAAATAGTGCAATTTAGTCAGCATATTATAACCAATATTATTGCTTTTGCATTTATAAAGTTGTGTGCAGAAGTGAGTGAGTGCTGCAAGAGTGTCAGTTGTTGCCAAATTAACACAACAAATAGGGAGAACAAAACAGAGAAGACAAATACATGAATAAATTATTTTATTTATTTCCCTTGGAACTCAATTACTGTCAACAGTGAAAGCATGCTTGTACACACTTTGGAGGAGTGTATTCTGTCAACAAAGTCAGCGTCCGGTAGTCCTATTCAGGTAAAAGAAATTGTATCCTGTACAAGGTTAAAATGAGTCACACAGCTGCTGCCTCTGTGGTGATGAATGATCAGAGCAAGGGGTCACCAATGATTAAATGCTTTAAAAAGAAGAAATAGAGTATATCTATTGCTGACCCTTTCATAGGATGGATTTGTTGAAATTTTAAATGATAAATAAGAAATATTTTTAGAATTAAGAATTCTCTTATTAAGAAAAAGTAATGGGGGAAAAAAGCGATTAGAATGTATTTTTTTACACAAATTTTAACCATTAGACAAAGAAAAGCTGAGTCAATATAAAAAGCAGTTTTTAAATGATTTTATTTAAGACAGAAAACTATTCAAACCAACTTGCCCTGTAAACCTAGTAACGGTTTATGCCACCCTTGCCTACAAGGGTTGGCTGCAAATGCAACAAGCATTTGTGATAACTGGCATCGAGTGTTGTACATCTGTTGGATGAAATGTTGCCCTCTCTTTTTATAGAAATGTACCATGTATGGTGTCTTATTTTAAATTATTGAGTTACCTTTACAACAGATGTAACATGATACACACTTTCCAATAAGTTTGATTTTTGTCTAATCACTCCCCAAAATATTTTCCAATCATCAAGAGGAGCTTTGAGATGATATTTGAGATATGTAAGCGGGACCTCTGTATTTCTTATTCAGCCATGGTTTTGAACTTGTAACTCTCTCATGGATGCATTTTTTCTCAGTCTTCTTGTTATTGTCAGAAACACTGACATTTACTGAGGCCAGTAAACCTTGCAGTGCTTTAAGTATCTGGGGTGAGTTATTGGCATGCTTTTGAAGTCGGGCCACTCCTGGTATGGTTTGCCAATGTTTCATAGGTAACACTTTATCAGGTTTCTTTATTAAACACTTATAAATGTTTAGTATGTAATTAACAGATCATTTGCAAGGTACGAGATAATGATATGCTATTTATGTATAAGGGGTTGTAAAGATATTTACAAATGCATAAATAAGAGTCAATTAAACATTTACAATTCTTAGTCAAATTCAAAGATACTTTATTGATCCTAGAGGGGAATTTGGTATTATTGTAGCTCATAACTAAGTCATTCTTCAAGGAGTTGTAGACCATGATGGCTGTGGGGAGAAAGGATTTCCTGTAGCGGTCTGTGTTGCAGTGAAGCTGCAGAAGCCTCCGACTGAAGATACTCTGTTGCTGTAGGATAGTCTCATAAAGATGATGCTCAGGGTTGTCCATACTTTTTATAATTTTATGAAGAATCCGTCTTTGAATCATTGTCGCCAGTTGTTCCACAGTCATTCGCCGAACAGAACCAGCCTCCTTCATCAGATTATTGAGCCGTTTTAAGTCCCTGGCTCTGATGCTGCTACCCCTTGTTAAAATTTGTTTAAAAACAAGGCAGGGTGTCTGGGCCCTCCCTTAGAGATAGAGTGGGAAGCTCAGTCATCCAAAGGGGGTTCAGAGTGGAGCTGCTGCTCCTCCTCATCAAGAGAAGCAACTTGAGGTGCTTGGACATCTGGCCAGGATGCCTCCTGGACGCCTCCATGCTGAGGTTTTCTGGGCATGTCCCACTGGGAGGAAGCCCACATGAAGACCCAGGAGACGCTGGAGGGACTATGTCTCTTGACTGGCCTGGGAACGCCTTGGAGTTCCTCCAAAGGAGCTGGCCCAAGTGGCTGGGGAGAGGGGAGTCTGGGTCTCTCTGCTGAACACTTTGGAGCGCCATCTCTGCTTGATGTTCCTTCTGCTGACGCTTGCGTTGATTACGTAAAGGCACTTCCATCCGGTCCCAGCCAATTATAGTTAAAGAAAATATAAAATTAAAATTATATAAATAAATAAACTTTAGGGTAAATTCATATAAAATGTTTAGAAAGATAACCAATGCTTTGATTCTTATAGTTTTTCAAATTGTTTGTATTACAAGCATTTAGGAAAAAAAAATGTTAATCTTATTAAGGGCTTAGAGAAATCATATTAAAAAGATGGGCAAGAAATGAACAAATAACCCACAAAAGGTTACCTTTTTACATCATCAATATAATTTCATGTTCAAAATCTATAAACCATTGTCAAATATTTCAATATAATTTTAAAATATTTTGTTAATCATTAATAAATCATTTATAAATCCCTGGTGCATCATAATCTCATGTGGAACCACTAATTGTTCTAACTTGGAAAAGTTATGAATGATTTATGAAGTAAATGTGTATAATGCCCAAATGTGTTAATGAACATTTGTAAAATGTTTTGTTAATCATTATTTATTCATTTGTAAATTACATTACAAGCTTTTATAAATGAGGAGTAGCTCATTATCTAATAACTTACAAATTGGATAATGACATACTAAACTTGTGATGGACTGGTGACCTTGTCCAGGTTGTACCCCGCCTCTCGCCCGTTGACAGCTGGAGATAGGCACCAGCCCCCCCGCGACCCCTGGAGGACTAAGCGGTTCAGAAAATGGATGGATGGATGACATACTAAACAGTTATATTTGCAAATGTCATCACAAGTCTATATAAATAAATGTTACATTATTATCTAATACCTTGTAAATGATCTGTTAATGACATACTAAGCACTTATGCGTTTTTAATAACAAAACATTATTATAAAGTCTTACCATTTCATGTTATATCCATTTGTGGATAATAGTTGTCATTGTTGTTTTCAGTAGTACCAACATCCTTTTTAACCCTAGAGTTTTGTCACAGTACCATCTATAAAACAGTATATTTAAAGCATAAAGTCTAAAAATATAACTTAGAACATACATAACAGAAATAAATTCAAACCTACTTCATGTGTCAGATAGGTGCTGTTGACATTTCTTATTGATTATGGCAGTAATCAGACCTGGTTGTCATTAGTGAAAGCTAACTCCGTTTTATGAAAAAAAATGTTTCTAATCCCAGGTAATTCAAGATTTAACTAGTTGTTTACTTTTTCACATTGGGCCAGGTTTGTTTGGTAAGCCTTTTTTTCCTTAATACACAACATCATTATTTGAAAACCACTTTTTGAAATAATTAAACTTATCTTTGTTATATGACAATTTGTTTGATAACGTCACAAACATTAAATGTGATAAGAAAAAAAAATCAGAGGAAATTAAACTGGCTTTTACTTTTTACTCCAAAAAAGTAAACATCTGAGAACTTGATCATGTTCTATCTCTGTACAAATTATTGTACTGATACAATATATTAAATTTAGCATCACTTCAAAAAAGTTTGAATGTCCCCAATTAGAAAGAGTTTTCTGTTTTACCCATTATTTATTACATCTATTTCTCCCTCCTTTACAGCTGGTTGCAAACACGGTACTATTCACTAGTGTCAACTTGTCAGGGCTGTTTGTTCGTATCCTGACTGAGCGAGCCCAGAGAAAAGCCTTCCTTCAGGCTCGCAACTGTATTGAAGAACGTCTCCGAATGGAGGATGAGAATGAAAAACAGGTAAAGTCCCTGTGCCCTAATTACAACCAGGGCTCAAATCAAAATGGATATCACATATATCTGATTTATGACCAGAACATGTCTTATTTTTGGCAACACATTTATTCACAGTAATGTTTTTGCATTGCACTATTTTACTGAAAAGTGCTTCATATTCTCCCTGCTCCCCCTCTTTTTTTTTTTTTTTACACACACATGCACTCAGGAGCGCCTGCTAATGAGTCTGTTGCCCAGGAACGTAGCTATGGAGATGAAAGAGGATTTCCTGAAGCCCCCTGAAAGGATCTTTCACAAAATCTACATCCAGCGTCATGACAATGTCAGGTAGGACCTGATCATACACCATCATTGTTGCACCAAGTTCATTTGAGAACAAAACTCTCCTTCTCTTTGTGTTGACTCAGTGTTGCCACTTTTATTGATTTTCAATTTGGAGAGTATTTTCTGCTCAAGGGAAAATGTTCTTTATACAGCAGAAACGTTATCAGTGCGTTATAATGCATCCTCAATGATCTGTGTAATGTCAACAAGCATGCACTGTGAAATGGCCTCTAAGGACTGTGCAGAAGTATTTTAAGGCCCTATTTACAAAGAGACAAAATGCATATAGTTTCAAAAACAGAATCTATAAAAAGGGCACCACAAAAAAAAAGGTCCACACGATTCCACACAACTTGCTGAAACTGCTGTAGTACCTATGCCAAGCCCATTGGTGGTGCTGTGACACTGCAAGAGAAACAGAAAAGAACATCGAGCATGCACAGTAAATATATGGCAAACACAATAAATGTAGAATATGTTGTCTGTTTTTCTGCATAAATTTTTGCTGCTAGTGATAGAAGATGGAAAGTAAGTCTCCTCCTCTTCCAGTCGGCCCATAGTTCCCCTGGCCGAAAAAACAATGAATGGAAGTCAATGGAGTGATAAAAGTTATTTTCTGGTCCGCTTTGTCTTACATCCTGAATCACACATACTTTGTACTTCAGTTTAAATGATAACTAACGGTGTGCATTTTGACTGTGTTTGTCAAGTGATTTGAGATTTATTTGATTGTAAAAAATTGCAATAAAAAAGCATACAAATCAGATATGATATCATATATAACGTCATTCAGCTAACGCAAGCTAGCACTAGCTAAAACAGGTAAAACCCTCACGAAACCTTGTAGAGCTTCTCCCGCATGCTGGCTCTCACTCCACCGACAGCTTTAACCCCGACATAGCTGATACTTTTCACATGGTAAGATTTATAGTGTTTTTTTCTGGTTTAACGCTCCTTCCTTCGTCCTGGAGTCTACAGCCCATTGTCTCTTTCTTCTTCTGCAGTTGTAGTCCGCTAAGGGTTTTTTACGCAAAACCTAAAGTAACTTTTGCCGCCCTTTCGAAAATCCGCATTTTCTCTGCATCAAAATGTGTCTTAAAAATTCATGGAAATCCTATATTCGATCCATGGCGCATTTGAAACAGGATCAGAAAAAAACGTTTATCTCTCCATTGACTGTCATTCAATGTTTTTGGCAGAGCGGACCCATGGACCAGAAGTAGAAAGGCGTGACTTAGGCTCCCCATACTAGAATCCACAATAATGTCAGTATTTGCTGTATTAGGAGTGCAAAATTGTACATTGCCATGTTTGTTTACTTTTTCACAGAGTTGTTGCATGCACGTTAAATATAAGAATGTGTCAGAGATGTCATCCACTCAGAAAAAATGCAAGAGAGCTTGTTATTGTGGAGAGAACTAAATCAGCTATGTGAGATTCCTCTACTTTGGGACCTGGTTTCAAATGACATTTCAAAATGCTGGCTTTGTGGAAGAGGCACCTATTTGATTAAATATATTTGCTCTTACACTTGATTTCATCTCCGGGTAGACAGGACTTAAGTTTGCAGAACTGCTGACTACTAGCGCAGATTATATATTATGATGTCTGGTGAAAGATATTACATTACAGAAATAGGAGAAAAAACTGATTACCTGAATGAGAAATTATAGGAGATGATTAAAAACAACTATGCCTTTACCTTTGTCTTTAGCACTCTTTTCCTTGACTCTGTAAGTATACAAGAAGTAAACTTCCCAAAAGAAATCAGGAAATTGTCCATTCTGACAACACATGGCAGGCTTTTCACATGATAGATCATGCTAACATGTCTCAAGATCCTTATTAGATGCGTAAAATGCTCCAACCGCACAGATGACTGTCATTTTCACATAATATTCCTTAAATCACATAAAGATGTCCTACCCTATTACCCTTCTAAATGTAGTGTTCATCCTGAATATTGGAAATGGACCAGTATTACAATTGTTTTAAGTCAGAATAATGTCTCAAGCTGGTAACTACAGGGCCATACCTCATTACCAGAAATTTCAAAGGTTACTGAAAAAGTTGTAAGGGAACAACATATAGATATTTTTTTTAACACAAGTAGCTTTGGGCACACATCATTACATTTGGTTTAATTATTTAACTGAAACCACTACTTTGGGGAGAGACTCAATCAAATCAACAAGATTTAGCTGGTACATTATTTTTTTAGATTTATGTAAAGTATAGGTAAAGTAGACCAAAGTCCTCTAATATAAAAATAAAATTTTTCACTTTGCTCACAGGCTTCGATATTATTATATTTATCAAACTGGCTAGAATTTGTTAAAGTGGAGATGTTGGGTCTAGCTATGTAAAGTATACACAAGATATTCCAGAAGGATTAGGATCAGTCGTTGGTTCTCTGTAATTTAGTCTTTACATTAATGATTCTTCCAGAACACAGTTTTGATGCAGATCTACAAATGTATGCAGATGACACTGCTGTATACTTACATTACAATTCAGCAGAAGTTTCTTCAGCTAAGCTAACAAACATGAGTCATGCCTGAGCTTCATTGTCAATAAGACTATTGTACAACTATTGTACAACCTTCTACTGTTAACATGATTGTTAAAATGAATGGATTATTATTATTATTAGAGGCCGACCTGTATAGGGTTTTTAAAGGCCGATGCCGATCCAAATTTTTTGGTTGCCAATGGTCGATATCCAAGACAGATATATATACTTTTTAGCTATGCATTGATTATGAAAAACAACTGAGCACTGTCTGTGTGCAATATAAATTAAAAAGTCAATAAAACTATTTAAATATTTATTGAACTTCAAATATAAGACATTATAAAAAAAACTCAATATAGTAACCTTAATGCAAATGGTTTCAGAAGAATAGAAAAAAAATATAAAATTCTTTTAAGTATACAAAATAAAATGAATTCAAACAGTATGGGGATCCTCCTTTCAGTCAAGTAATGGCTGCGGCTGGCCGCAAATGTGCCTAATCCTTTTTTTATCGGCTTTTGAAATGAAATTTCGGCTGATGGCCGATATATATAAAATTTTATATATCGGGCTGATATATTGGCTGGCCGACATATTGGTAAGCCTCTAATTATTATAATCCATTATTATAATGGATTTACAAAATATGAATACCATTGGCTAACACTGCCTGGATCCGAATCAGAATTTTAGACATATTAAAAGTTCACCAAACCAAGTAAACATAATTTATTTTGCATATTTTGAACCACTTCACGCAGAACACAGCAATGATATTTCGGTAGGATTTTGTCTCATATGTCTTATTGTGTCACTAACTAGGGGCAGACTGGTATTGTCACATTGAAAACTGCTTTGTTGATATGCAACCACTGAATTTGATTACATCTCTAAGAATATTTTCCAGATCGCATAACTTTATTTTGGACAATCAGCTTTCTAAAGAAGTAACAAATCAGTGGAACATGCTGAAGATTAGAGGAACTGTAGATACTTTATATCCATTAAAAAGTTTGTTAAAGGCCACTCAGAGCAACTATTATTGATTATGATTTCAAAAAAATGTTGTGTCGTGTCATGGGTTTATAATTGAGTAAGACAATAAAAACATACACAATGTTGTGTATGGACTGTGTTTGCTTTGTTTATTTTATTGACTATTCTTAGCTTGATTCTTAATTGCTTTTAAACTTTCTTTTTGTTACCGTGGTTTGTGAAAAGGTATTGTCGATAGGAATATTTTAAAGCTATGATCTGGTACAATTGGTAACATCGATTAGGAATACAAATACACCTTTCTGCTTTTGATTTCTAATCAGTAGATTAGAAAGAAAACTACAGCTTCTTTTCCGGTAAGACTCTCAGTTTGAAAAGCATCTTAAATGACAGCACTATCTGCTAAATGATCTAATCAGTCATGTTGCATCACTTCCTTCACTGTTACTGTTTTATTGTGGCTGACTAATTGATGAATGCAAAAAACACTTTAATGCATCATAAAACAATGATGTTGTTCTTCAGAAACATTAACACTGCAGGGTAATTTATTCTAACTAACACAGTTTATTCTTGATTTTTGAGTTATCAGAAAGTTTTTGTTTATTGTTTATGATATATTAGTCACATTTAGTATATTTTCCCAATCCTTTACCTCTAAGTTAATTTCTCAAGTCAAAGACAATAAAATAAAAAAATCTGAAAATGTGCATTCAGTCCAGGACTTTGTTATAATCCCCTACTTTTGTTTTCATGGTGTTTTAGGCCTATTCCCCCTACCTCTGTTGTTCTATAAATTGTGTTGGACCTTTAACCCTTTCTCAAAAGTTAATTCATTCCAAGAAGATGTCCTTCCTTTTTTATCCTTCCACTTTTTCACTGTTTCTCTGGTTTCATTGTGAAATCTGCCCTTTAATTTCCAGAATCTCCTTGTTTTGTCTTATCTTTAGCTCTTCTCTCTTCCTTTCTTCTGTGCTCTCAGAGTAGCAGCAGGGAGGCTTGAGGACGAGAATTTGCTTAGCCCTGGGATTAAGTTGCTACAGGGGATTAAATGCAATGGAGACTAGATTCTTGTTGCGTAACTGTATTTGTGTGCATGCTTGTTGGTGCACATGCTAGTTAAAGTTGAACAGACCTCAATGGAGCTCTGGTGATTTAGTTTTTTGCCTTCAACTCCTTTCAAGCCCAGTTTTAGTGGTGATAGAGAAAGGACAGGACTTAACTGGGTGGTCTTTTATTTCTAAACAAATTCTACAATTCTTCCTTTTGTGCTAAGAATATATCTAAGCTTCCTGCATATCAATGAAAGTGTGAAATTGTCTTCCCACTTTAAAAAGACAATAACAACCAAACAATTGTTTATCTTTTGAAAAAAACCTAATATAAGTTGTCATCTAAAATGGCTCAGTCAATTACGCTTTTTGTCTGTCATCTTTATAGTGCTCTGTGCCTTTGTTATTTTAAAGAGACTATATCATGCTATTTTACAGCTTTTAACTTATGGGATAGAAAGATATATGATAAAATGTTACCGTTGGTGTTATACAGTATTAATTTGTCCTGAAATGTAACTTTCATCCTGTAGTCAATGTTGGACCATGAAGTGAAACGGCTCGTTTCTCTATAAACCTGCCTCCTGTACCCCCCGCTCCACTGAGCTGCAGATCCGGAGCAGATCAAACTGAAACAAACAGAGCTAAGGTTCATCACAAACAGTATTCTCACAAATAAAGTGCACTAAAAAAATAGAATGAAATCCTTTAATCCATGCAGCCAAACAGGTGTTTTCACAGAGAAAGTAAAAAATCCAACAAAAAAGTGTTTTAAGCTGACAAAAACCAAAGCAGCCATTAGCTGTGAAAAGGACAAGGGTGTATTTGAAAATCCAGCAGTGGTAAGCCGCTCTGCCTGCAGGGGCGGTGCAGCACTCTAGCTCTTCCTTGCTTTCACTAGCTGATGTCAGCTTGTGAACAGTCTGAACACTCAGTAGTTTTCTAGGAGAGGGAGGGGCAGCTGCTCAGAGAGCAGAATTCAGGAGGATTGCTCAGACATGCATAAATTAAGCAAAGAAACACTGGTGGGTTTTTGCAAAAACATGATTTTGCATGATATAGGCCCCTTAAGTAAAGAAATATGTTCAGTAATCTTTACTGTACATCACTTATATGAAAAGGATTCACTGCATTTTGTCTTATGTCAAATAACCTTTATACCAAAACTGCAATTAATTTCCCCCCCAATTTTAAAAGAGTAATATACCCAAATAAAATATTAGTACAGCTTAGTGCATTTACATCCACATTAACATCCAGATTTGGGTGACTCGGAACCCTTCCTATTAACAATAACATCACATAATGTTCACTTCATTTTGTTTAAAATAGTTCTTGAAGAAAAATTTGTGAGGAACTATTTACTGCAGTGAGTGGGTTTACTTAAAAAAAAAAAGAAATCTAAATAATTAAAAATAAACTACCACAGTCAGTCACGGGCTGTTCATTAATCATCCAAGCCCACTCAAAAAAAAACAAAAAACATGTTATATAGTCAAATTATGTTGCAAGCATATTGCGCTTTTATTGACTTGCCGTCAGCACATCCGCTGCCCACACTTTATCTCCAGAAGGACCCATCCAGTGCTAACCCTGAAGCTGGCTCCATGCTCGTATCTTTGACTGCGTGATTAAATTGATATCACATCTGCCAAAACAGCTACAGCGATGCCTCCTGGAGCAGGAAAGAAGATATTTGCATAACTGGGCAAATAAGTCTTCAAATAAGTGCCGCTGGAGAGGAAATGATGAATGAATGTGTGTGTATTTGTGTTTGTGTATGTTTATTGGTGGCACAGTTTGTCAGATGATATCAGGTATAGTGGTCTAATCACCACACGATTAATGCCGTTTGTAATTTGTGGTTCAATTATCCAGACATCTGTAACTGTACATCATTCAAACCATGATGATGTAATGTATATTAATATACTTTTCAGAGTTAAATCTTGATCTATTTTTGTTCCATGTACAATTTCAGTTGCCCTGCTATTCGTTCACGTGTTCTGATTCTTGTCCTTATTATGTGGCTTACATGTTTAATTGCAAATAAATCTAGATTTTGGGAGGGGCAGCCAAATTAACACCCTGCAATTCTATTAAACCACACTGCTGGAAGTTGTAGTGAATGAGCTCTGGCACTGTCTTACTGAAATAACTGTCAACCTTTTGGGAAAAGGCATCCCCTTAATTGTAGTACGAGTTTCTTCAAAATTCCAGAATGTGCATTTTCAAGATGTCTCGTGTATGTGGATTATTATTATTTTTTTTAATCAGTAGGCTTAAACATAGTCTACTATTCAATCAATATAAATGACAATTTAAACAACAAATCATATTACTGTATCTGATTAAGTGTTACCCTAATAAATATATTAAAATGTTTGGATAGGTATCTGGCTGGTGAAATGTTATATTTTACAGAAATTTCCTATACATTTTAGGTGAACATTGTATTAAATTTATTATTAGTGTGGTTTTTAAATGTTGAGACAAGCCCCTGCTTGCAATTTAATTAACAATTTTACATCCCACTCCTAAATCTGTATTTAAATGAGCAGATAAACAAATTTAAAGGTGTTTGGGGTTCATCTGCAATATCCCCCTAGAGTCACTTTAGGATGAAAATATTGAAAGTTCATTGTTGGAAGCTCAACATACAGACTTTATGTTGTTGTTATCGTCGTGTTAGATCACAATACATCTTGTTAGCATAAGTTATATGCACTTTATTTCCTTTTTTATGTGGATGCATTTAATTATGGCTTTATGTAGCCTAACTTACAACACTAATGCATCAATATGTTTATTGTGAATAAAGCATTTAAAGCTTAACGTATTACCATTCTGGGTGGCCCGTGGTGAATAACGCCCTGTAGCCTAAGTGTCCCTTATTTTAATTTATGAAAGTTCAGGAGAGGGGTGACCGCAGAAGAACCGAAACTAGAGTAGGTGAAGCTAGATGGACCCACATAAAATATTTGTACGGCATCAAACACACATGGAAACGACGACTTTCCTCCTGGATTGGTAAGATAACTCACTTGCTAACTTTCCTAACGTTAGCTGTTCTTTAAACTCTTCCAAGATACATTTCTCAGTGGACATGGTTCAGGCTGGTCACTGGGCGTATCAGCAGCAAACCAGGCAACCGAACAGCTCAGATTGTGTTTTATTGTTGTAACAACAACCTAGATAAACCAGATGTCACTATCATGCTCAAGTTCCATATCCAACCTTTAAGACATCTGACAAAAACACAGTTAAAACACCAGGACACTAGAAAATAAAACATAAACCAGGACAATACCATACAGGGCCCCTGTAGAAACAGTTGGGTGAACAGTTACCATTCATTACATCATATTCATACAGTGACTTCTCTCAATATTGTGACATTACACCAGAATATCACTGCAAACGTTGAAGTAAAAAATCTCTGCTTTGAGGTTTCTTTTTTTTTTACAACCACAATCAGTATATAATTAAGAGAA
This sequence comes from Apricaphanius iberus, assembly GCA_028564705.1. Taxonomy (NCBI): domain Eukaryota; kingdom Metazoa; phylum Chordata; class Actinopteri; order Cyprinodontiformes; family Aphaniidae; genus Apricaphanius; species Apricaphanius iberus. The sequence continues at coordinate 1,304,536 of JAPXFQ010002614.1, forward strand.
TACCACATTTTCTTTTTCCCTTTATTTAATAATGGACTGCATCTTAAATAGCTTCCTACTAAATGTAAGAGTTTTTCAGAGTTTCTTTAGAATTACAACTCTTAACTAAAAAGAGTTATCTGAACTAAATCAGATCTAAGGGATATTTGTTTCTTTCTGTGAGTAGACACTTTCTCTGAATTCCTAGAAGTTATTTGCTTGTGCTTTATAGCTTTTTTCTTTTATTTAACAATGCACTATGACAAGAATACCTGTTTTGATCCTTGCATGTTTTTTTTTTTTTTGCATACCTACAACTAGCACTGACCCTAGACATTTTTTTTCTTGCTGCAAGATATCATTAATACGTATGGAGCCCGGCAAGGGTCAGGGGTAAAAAAAAAAAAAAGGCTGTTGGAAATCCGTGTGCACGGATTATTAAACTGTGAGCATAGATTGTTAAACTGTGAGCATGATTTGTTAAACCGCGCACGGATTGTTAAACTGTGAGCACGGATTGTTAAACTGTGCGCACGGATTGTTAAACTGTGAGCACGGATTGTTAAACTGTGCGCACGGATTGTTAAACTGTGCGCACGGATTGTTAAACTGTGAGCACGGTTAAATGGTTTAACAATCCGTGCGCACGGATTTCCAACAGCCTTTTTTTTTTTTTTTCTGACCCTTGCCGGGCTCCGTAGATACGAATAAATCTCATCAAGAAACTACTAAAACACCTTTTTGATAAATGCGAATCATGTTTTAAGTGTCATGATAAGTAATTTCTCTTTGGAGATTTCTTCTTTGATTGCTCTGTGTTACACTTAGAGTGTTTTAGGTTATCAAATTCATTTTATTATCAGACGAAGATAGTCCCAATAAATGCGAAATCAAATTTTATATAAGGAATTCATTGAATCAGGACAAATAAAAGAATATCCTAGCAAACTTGGGTCTAACTGTACATGTAATTGCTGTCTTTGTTAAACTGTCAATCAGCTGTAATTTACCACTTATTTTTAATTTAGTTTTCATTATCACAGCCATGTCGGATTAGTTTCAGACCTATGAAATCCACAAACTCACTTTTCTGAAAACACAAAGTTGGATAAGAGATGAAGTTGGTTAATCAAAAGAAATTCAGAAAACAGCTGATAAACAAAGTTATGGACATATATCAATTTGGAAAGGATTACAAACTATTTTCTTAGCCTTTGGGACTCCATTAAACCACAGTGAGAGCCATTATCCACAAATGGAGAAAACATTGATCATTGGTAAAGCCTCCAAGGAGTGGGTGCCTATAAACATTACAGGCCTGCATTAACAACTCGCCCAGGCGGTCAGAAAAGAACCCAGAACAAAAATCACTCACTTGCCTCAATTAAAGCTATTTTTCTTTATCTGAAAATAAGAAAAACAAACTCAGAACTTAGGGGAATGGAACATCATACAAACATCATATTTGTGCTGGGTAGTCTGGGGTTGCTTGTTGCAGCCAGACATACACAATTTGCTTCTAGTGGTGGAAACATGCTCCATGCTCCCTAGCAGAAAATCCTATAAAAGATGTCCAGCCATCCTTTTGTGACCTCAAGGACTCAAGGACACTATTATGTTACCTTTATGTTACCGTAATCTTTTTGCCTCAAAAAACAAAATGTAGGTTTTGGATTGGACTTGTGATGTGGACTTCAAATTAAGCTGCAGCCCTATAATATTAAATAGGCTGATAATTGTTAAACAACAACAACATATAATCTGGCTGAAATATAACATTTCCGCAGGGGTAACATAATCATTTATTTTATTTAGGAGCTAATAGTAATTTTTATAAAGACAGGTTGGTTTTCATTGTTTTTGTTGTTGTTTGTCTCTACTAAATCTGTTCAATAGCCATTTAAAATCTACAACTCTTCACTCTGGTTATTCTTGTTTGGCATATAAAAAAATTGGTCAATAATCGTGAAAAAATGTGGAAAAAAATATATATACATATATATCTATATATATATAGATATATATATATCTATATATATATATGTAAGTGAAAAACTGCTGTTGTCACCACACTGTAACCTCTTGACTCTTGAGTATCTTGCTCTCCAGATAAAGCTACCCTAACAAAGCTTTATTTCTAACTTTATATAAACAACCAACACTTATCACCAGTTTCCTCAATAATTTTAGTGACCTTCTTTCCGTAATATGTACATGTATCTACTATGACCAATTCATCCTTATGGGGGATTTCAACATCTATACTGACAACTCCCTAGATATACAAGCAAAAACTTTATATGATACACTTCATAACTTGGGCCTGACCCAGTATGTCAAACCATCAGAACACAACCGAGGACACCGAGCATGTCCGAAAGGGAGAATTGGGGCAGAATCGGCCTAAAAATCCTGCTTTATGAACCAGGCCTTAGATGGTCAATCTGTACATCAGTACCAATCCAATTAATTCAGTTCAATTCAATTCACTTTTATTTACATAGTGCAGATTCACAACAAATGTCGTCTCAAAGCACTTTACAACAAAAGTCATTTCAGTACAATTATACAAACATTCCCATCAGTTAAAAGTTTCATTGGTTGCGAGCAGATTACGATGACTCATCGACATGCGGTTGTGCCCAGATCATGCAGACTCCAACCACAGCAATTCCTCAGCAATCCCTAACACAGACCAAGAATGTAGCGACAGTGGAGAGAAAAAAATTCCCCTTTAACAGGAAGAAATCTCCAGCAAAACGTGGCTCAGTACAAGCGGCCATCTGCCACGACCGTCTGGGGTCTGAGAAGACAGAGAAGAGACAGCATGGAGGATGCTCGGTGACTTTGAGCATCATCTGGACCGATGTTCCCCATCCATCAGGGGACTTTATAGTTGAGCAGGGTACCAGACCATGTGGAGCTTCTATGGGGAGAAAAATACTGAGAGAAAGTTGGGTTAGCAATTTCAATAACAGCAAAAAGAAATATATCTGGAAAGTGGTAGAAGAGAAAAATAGCAGGGAGAAGAAAAGTGGTCAGTCTGTCCTCCAAAAGTCTAAATCTATAGCAGCATAACAAAAAATAGCTCAGGATAACCGAAGCCACTCTAACTATAAGCTTTATCAAAAAGTAAGGTTTTAAGTTGACACTGTTGACCACAATATTCTCATAGAAAGGCTTCAAAGTGTCGGTATAATAGGAACAGCACTAGGTTGGTTTAAATCTTATTTGTCTAACAGATTTCAGTTTGTTCAGGTAAACAATAGATCTTCCTCAACCTCAATAGTTACTTGCGGAGTACCACAGGGTTCAGTGCTTGGGCCGATTCTCTTTACTATATATATGCTTCCTATTGGTAAAATAATTAGGCAGCATGGGATAAAATTCCATAGTTACGCAGATGATACACAGCTATATCTATCCATTAATCCTGATGAATCCAATCAGTTAGGTAGACTACAGGCATGTCTGGAAGACATAAAAACTTGGATGACTCTAAACTTCTTGCTTCTAAATTCTGATAAAACAGAAGTTGTCGTCTTTGGACCAGAAGCTCTGAAAAAGAAACTACTTAGTCAGCCCCTTCACCTGGACGGCATTAAATTAGCCTCCAGTAATAAAGCAAAAAACCTCGGTGTCATTTTTGACCAAGATATGTCATTTAGAACTCACATTAAAGAAGTCTGTAGGATTTCCTTTTTTCACCTTAGGAATATTGCAAAAATTAGAACCATCCTGTCCAGGACTGATGCTGAAAAACTAGTCCATGCATTTGTTACTTCAAGGCTGGATTACTGTAACTGTCTATTATCAGGTAGTCCACAGAATACAATTAAAAGTCTTCAGTTAGTTCAAAATGCTGCTGCTAGGATTCTGATGAATATTAAAAGAAGAGATCACATTTCCCCTGTTTTAGCTTCTCTTCACTGGCTCCCAGTAAAATCTAGAATAGAATTCAAGATCCTCCTTCTGACATATAAAGCCCTTAATAATCTAGCTCCATCATACATAAGAGACCTGATTGTTCCATATGTTCCTAACAGAGACCTTCGCTCTCAGACTGCAGGTTTACTGGTAGTTCCTAGGATTTCTAAAAGTAGAATGGGTGGCAGATCTTTCAGCTATCAGGCTCCCCTCCTATGGAACCGGCTCCCAGGGTTGGTTCGTGAAGCAGACAATTTGTCTATCTTTAAAACTAGGCTAAAAACTTTCCTCTTTGACAAAGCTTACAGTTAGAGATATGTTTATAGGTAGTTAGAGTCAGGTCAGACAGGTAGATAGGAAGAGACAGGTTAATGTTAGTAGTCAGGCAGAGTGTCAAAAGTTAGGAAGAGATAGGAAGAGGTAGAGTAGCTAGGTAGAGATAGATTAATGTAAGCCAGGTAAAGATCCGGAGCCGGTCGCGGCTTACCGCCGCGGAAGAAATGTGCCCCACAGGGGCCAGCCAGCGCCGGAGAGGGGTCCCTCAATGGGATCCTCCCGCACAGTGCGGCCGCCCATTACCTGCCGGGTTGAATCCCCCGGGCAGACTGTGCGGACCCCACCCGTTTATCTCTTAAACGTTTCTCGCCCTCTTCAACTCTGTCCTCTCAGTTCTGTCTATTTTTCCTTAAGATAGTTGTCGACTATCGGTCTCGTGCCGGTATTTAGCCTTAGATGGAGTTTACCACCCACTTTGAGCTGCATTCTCAAACAACCCGACTCCGAGAAGACCCCGGCATGACGGGGGCCGTTACCGGCCCTACACCGTCCACGGGTCAGGAGGACTCAGACAGAGTGTTGGTAGCCAGGTCTCCTAGTAGCTAGGAGACAGGTTAATGTTAGTAGCTATGCTGCTTTAGGCTAGGCTGTTGGAGGACATTATTAGGGTCTGTTCCTACTTTCTCTCCTACTTCTCCCCAACTGCATGATGTGCTGTCAATTCAAGCACTAACCTGTTTTCTATTATAGTAGGTGCTCCGGATTAGCCCTGCTTGACGACCCTGACTAAGATGGCATTGCAGTGACGGAAAATTCTCCACGTCCTGCAACAAACTTCTGCATCAGTTCTATTGCTCTTTCTGTGTCTCTGTTATGTATTCTCCAAGCCACAGACGGTCGCGGCAGATAACCGCTTGTGCTGAGCCTGGTTCTGCCGGAGGTTTCTTCCTGTTAAAAGGGAGTTTTTCCTTCCCACTGTCGCTGCATGCTTGCTCAGTATGAGGGATTGCTGAGAATTCCACGACGCAATCTTCTGTGGTTCTGTAATTTCTACACTTAACATTGTATTGTAATAACTCTTTTTGTAAAGTGCCTTGAGATGACATCTGTTGTGAAATGGCGCTATATAAATAAACTGAATTGAATTGAATTGAATTGAATTAAGCCTAGTCTTGAAAATAGACAGAGTATCTGACTCACGGACTAAAACTGGGAGCTGGTGCCACCTGAGAGGAGCCTGATAACTAAAAGATCTGCCTCCCATTCTACTTTTAGAAATCCTAGGAACTACCAGTAAACCTGCAATTTGATAATGAAGTGCTCTGTTAGGAACATATGGAACAATCAGATCTCTGATGTACGATGGAGCTTGATTATACAGGGCTTCATAAGTAAGGATGAGCATCTTTAACTCTATCCTGGATTTAACAGGGAGCCAGTGGAGATAAGCCAAAACAGAAGAAATGTGATTTCTCTTTTTAATATTCATCAGAACTATTGCTGCAGCATTTTGGATCAACTGAAGGCTTTTAACTACATGTTGTAGTCTTCCTGATAATAAGGAATTACAGTAGTCCAGCATTGAAGTAGCAAATTCATGGAGTAGTTTCTTCATATGGGATTTAGACGTAACGTCTTGGTCAAAAATTACACCAAGGTTCTTTATATTATTACCAGAGGCCAAATTAATGCCATCCAGATGAAGTGATTGATTTAGCAGTTTCCTTTTTTGAAGGTTCGGGTCCAAAGACAACAACTTCTGTCTTGTCTGAATTTAAAAGTAGAAAATTCAGAGTCATCCAGGTTTTTATGTCTTCGAGAAAATTACCAATGTCATCCCCACTCAGCACCAATACAGGTAAAATTCCAAAACCTAAACTTAAAAGACACCTTGACCCAATCAAGCTCTTATTCTTGCTTCCTCAATATCTTACTCAAATATTTTCTTAAGAAGATTATATCTGTCATTGGGTCTGATCGGATTCAAATTCCCTCCTGTCAGGTGTCTTCGCCTACTAAACTAAGGTCCAATCTCTAATCTTCCATTCATCAGCAAGACTATTGAAAAAGTTGTGTTTCAATACTTAAATAGCTTCCTAACAATGAAAAATAATTTTGATATTTTTCAGTCTGGTTTAAGTGCTCAAACACCAACGACACTGTCCCTGTCAAAGCTTTAAATTACATTGGAATAAATACAGCCTGTGGTAGAACCACAGTGCTGGTTCTGTTGGACCTCAGTACAGCATTCAACATTGTTAACCATGATATTCTTTTGAAATGACTGGAGAGTTGGGTCAGTCTCTCTAGTACGTTACTTGGCTAGTTTGAGTCTTGAGACACTCCGCTTTGCATTAAAATGTCTCCAGTGTATTTGAACCCATCCAAACCCTAAGTGAATACATTGAGCAAATCAGTGGATGGATGTGCCATGATTCTCTCCAGTTAAATATAAATAAGACTGAAGTAGTTACCTTTGGACATAAAGAGAAACGATCAACAGTCAGCGCAAAGCTTCAGTTATTACAACTAGAAACTACTGATCCGGCTGGAAATCTGGGTGTAGTAATGGATTCAAAACTGAACCTCCAGGGACACATAAAAGCAATAACAACGCCAGCCTTCTATCAGTGAAAAACGTTTGCAGGATTCAGACTAATGTCGCAACGGGACTTTAAAAAAAGTCATACATGTTTTTTATCTTTAGTCAGATTGATTAATGCAATAGTGTCCTCACAGGGCTGTCTAAAAAGTCAATCGGACAGCTGCAGCTGATCTAGAACGCTGCTGCTCACGTCCTCACTAGAACCAGGAAGGTAGAACACATCACCACAGTTCTAAAGGCCTTACACTGGCTCCCTACAGCTTAAAAGACAGACTTCAAAATACCTTTACTAGTTTCTAAATCCTTGAATAATTTAGCACCAAAGTATAAGGAAGATATTTTTTAACTATACAAACCCTCTGACTGTCTTTAAACTCAGGTCTGCTAATAATCCAAAGAGTTAGAACCAAACATGGAGAAGCAGCTTTCATTTTCCAGACCACTGCAAAGCTGCTGAATCACTGAGTTCCTCTAAAGCAAAGCTAAAAAAAACATCCTCTTAAGCTGCCTTTTAGTAAGCAATTAATGATAGCCTGAACGTCCTGTGTTTTAAATGTGCCATACATTGTCTCTAAAAAAAATTTTTTTAATCGTTTTGCTCTTATTTTTATTGCTGCTTTTATTGTATCCCCCACCCCTACTCACCCAAAGTACTTTGAATTGCTTTGTTGTTGAACATTTACTACACAAATAAAGTTGCAATCCTTTTTCTTATTCCATAGTTTAACTGAAGTTGACCCAAAGTGTTTAAAGAAGCATGATATTTCATATTCCACATTTTTATCAGCCACAGATGGTTGTTGGATAAAGTATTTAGTACACACTGAATCCACTGCCCCTCATTATGGCGACATCTGTGAGACAACAAAGTGACATTTAACAGTTCTCTCTCAGAGATCCAGCACTCTGTCATGCTGTGAAATCTCAAGCCCACATGAAGGTAACAGTCGGCAATCAGTACTAGAGCTGCAGACGTGTAAGTTGTTTGGGACAGTTTATGACTAATCCCCTTCACACCACCAACTAGCAAATAGTACTCCGGCCCTGTGCTTTAGAAACTATTACAAAACAGGAGGTATAAATGAGGACACCAGATTTTTTGGGCAAACAAATTGGATGTCAAACTGTTCCAGAATATCAGTATGTGAGTTCACTCAGATGTAAAATGATATGATTTTGAGAGAAACTCTGGTTTTAATTCTCTATTTGTTTGTGAAAAGAGATGCTACAACATTTATTTCAATTAAATGTTCAATTTAAGAGATCAAAATGTTACATTTGTAACCAACCATTTTAATGTGGACAGTTTTAGAACTCCATCATACCTCTGAACTTAGGTGGATATGCTTTCTTTTTCAATAAAGAGGCAAAAGGGGTGGCTTACCGAACAATTACTGATTAAATGGATTAGAGAGAACTTTTAATAAGGCTGTAACATTACATCCATCTTAAAAATGAGTTAATAGATGATACTTGGTTCAGAGTGAGAAGATAAAACATTTTAAATTATTTGAAAAACCGTTTAAAAGCATTTTTATGAAAAGTGAAAATCCACTTTTTTGTGAAAGCTAAAAAGTTTTTTATAAACTGTGTAATTAAGAATCTAAGGATAAATCAATCAGTCAATTCTTTTTTTCCATTTCCCCTAAATATTAAAATTTAAAAATGTTTTATTTTAACCAAAACATTTATTTCTGATCGGAAATGGGACAGCTGTCTCTCAAAAGCAGATAAATCAATTTACAGGTAGAATCAACTTAAAAAAAGAAGTTTTTATTCAGTTCATTAATGTCAGGTTGCACCTTATTTATACTTTCCTCAATAATAATAAAAAAATCTTTATTTGCATTGCAGTAATCAAACTATTCTTCTTTTTCTGTGTTTTGGTATTTTTCTTTGCTGATGAGCTGCAGGGCCCTCATTTATCAACTGTACTTATGCAATGATCCGTGCTTATTTCATGTGAAGGTACAATTCTACGCATTGTGTGGTATTTATCAATTTGTACTTGTACGTAGCAATGTTCCTAAAGCTCGAATCGTTCCTACGAACAGGATATAGTGTTAAAACAGAGAAACTGGGGTGACTGTGGCTCAGGAGGTGGGTGTTTCCCTTGTAATTGGAAGGTTGCCGGTTCAAGCCCCGGCTCTGATGGTCTCAGTCGTTGTGTCCTTGGGCAAGACACTTCACCCGTTGCCTACTGGTGGTGGTCAGAGGGCCCGGTGGCGCCAGTGTCCGGCAGCCTCGCCTCTGTCAGTGCACCCCAGGGAAGCTGTGGCTACAACGTACTGTAGTTTAGCATCATCGGTGTTTGAATTTGTGCGTGAACGGTTGCATGACTGAATGTAGTGTAAAGCGCTTTGGGGTCTGTAGAGACTGAGTAAAGCGCAATACAAATGCAGGCCATTTACCATTTTAAACCAGTTTTACTTAAACAGAATATTTTCCTCAGCAGTTTATCGCCACTACCATGGAGCTCATGTTGTCACGTGTCAGTCTTTTAGCATAAATAACTCAAAAAGTTATGTACAGATTAACAATCAACTTTCAGGAAGTGTTTGAAATTTGGCAAGAAATAAATAATGTTTGGGTTGATCATGCATGGAGATCCTGTCACTCGCAATCTGCAGACCCGCCCCCAAACCACCCACCTACCTCCCTGTTTATTTGTTAATTTACACCAAGTGCTTCAGTTTAATAGGATGCTCATACACCTTTTATTAAACGGTTTGCAAAATGCACGGTGACAACTAAATGGTCCCGCTTATCACTAAAGCCGATTGCTTTTTCCTTGCGTACTGACTGCAGTACAAGACGTTTCTCCGATTACTTTGTATTAGATGTGGTCCAGCTCTGTGCAGGGACACGATGTATTGTATTCAGTTTGATATCGAACCATATTTCCAACAGGAACAGCTCCACTGTCCCAACCGCATTTACTGCCTCTGTCACTTTCTCCCAGGCAGAGTTATTTTTGTTACTGGTTTCCCCTGAGCTGATAGAACCAAACAGCAATGTTCAGTATTAACTTATTGAATTTGTTCAAAGAGGTTAAGGATTTACCCAGAAATTAAAATCGGCAAATAAAATTATTCGCAAATCTTTTTTTCCTTCTGCGTACTGGGTGGAATTAAGCAGAGAAACCGCTGATGGTAAAAACTATCAGTGGTAAAATGAATTTGTATTAACTGCCATTTTTTTAAAAGTCTGTTCATCATGCATATTTTTTTTATTGCCCAACCTATAATACACCTCGATCTCTGTGTCTCTGAAATTCCTTTCTTCGCTCTCTTTATTATTATTATTTTAAGGAAAAACGCATAGACTTAATACATGTGACAGAGGACGTGGTATTACCAAATATGGTATATTCGTTTCTGTATGCAATTGACTGTAAATGGACACAAGGACCTGGGTACGCACAAGTGTGATTTATAAACACATGATTGAGGAGGAGCGTGCGTACCAGTGGCCACTGCACATTTCATAAATCTGACTTTTGACTGTTCGTACAAAAATATTAAATTTCATTTATAGGATAGAATATAGTATAGTTTCTACAAACGCTTGACAAATGAGGGCCCTTTTCTGGCTCAAGACCATAGTCTCGTATTTGGAGGTGCTGATCCTCATCCCAGCTGCTTCACACTCGGCTGCGGACTGCTCCAGTGAAAGTTGTAGATCACGTTCAGATGACGCCAAAAGGACCATATCATCTGCAAAAAGTAGAGACCCGATCCTGAGGCCAACAAAACGGATCCCCGCAACACCTTGGCTGCACCTAGAAATCCTGTTCATAAATGTTATGAACAGGATTGGTGACAAAGGGCAACCTTGGCGAAGTCCAACTCTAACTGGAAACGAGCCCGACATACTGCCAGCAATGCGAACCAAAGTGACACCGGTCATACAGGGACCTAACAACCCGTATCAAAGGGCCTGATACCCCATAATCCCGGTGTACCCCCCAACGTACAGGTGCCGAGATGGGGGGTAAACAAGTATGCCCACCCTAGCTCGGCGCTTCTCAACGGGAGCAACTCCAGAGTGGAAGAGAGTCTAACACCTCTTGAGGAGACGGGTTCCAAAGCACGAGCCGTGCTTTGAGGCAAGGCCAACGATGTTCAGTCGGAACCTCTCAACTTCGCACACCAGCTCTGGCTCCTTCCCCATCAGACAGGTGACGTTCCACGGCAGAGCCAGCTTCTGCAGCCAAGGATCTGAAGGCCAAGGTCCCCGCCTTCGGCCACTGCCCATCTTGCACTACACCTGAACCCTATGGCCCCTCCCCCAGGTGGTGAGCTCATGGGAAATTGGGCCCATGTTGCCTTTTTGGGCTAAGCCCGGCTGGGCCCCATGGGTAAAGGCCCGGCTATCAGGCACCCGTCAACGTGCCCCTCCTCCAGGCCTTGCTCCAGAGTGGGGCCCTGGTGACCCACAACCGGGCCAGGGAACACTGAGTCCAAAGTTTCCTCTCATCATAGGGGTCTTCAGGCTGCACTTTGTCTGATCCCTCACCTAGGACCAGTTTGCCATGGTTTTCCCTACCAGGGCATAAAGCACCCCGACAACCTAGCCCCTAAGATCATTGGGACACTCAAAGCCTTCCACTGTGATAAGATAGCAGCCCAGGGAGGGGCTTAAAAAAAAATACATGTCACAAGAAGAAAAAGAAATTGTTGTCGTATCTGTGTATCCTGTTAACTCCTGATTAATCTACTTATAGTTCATGGGTAACATAAAAAAAACAAGTAATTGTTTATACAACTAATACCTGATGTCCCAAAGCTACTCCACTGTTATTTTGAGGGTGAGATGCAGAAAGTTTCTAAACTATACTATCATGTTATAGAATGGTAATTGGTACAAATCTTGTATTCTCCACAATAGCAGAAGGCAGATATTTAGCTCCAAAGCAGGGGTTCTCAAAGAGTTTCACCCCAGACCAACAATTGAGCACGAGAAACACTTGCAGCAGAGAAGTTAATTTATCCACTGGAAGCGCTTGCTTGAAGGTTGCATTAAATACTGAACACATTTTGGAACTTCTATTATGGTGCCATAAAATTACAAAATCAATGAGAAATAAATATCTTTATACACACAGCTATTTCCAAAGTCAGCTTCAGTTCTATATGCAGCCTGCTAAGCTTGAAAATAAATTTAAACTGTAACAGCCCCTTTACTGGTTCACAATGTCTTAGAATGACTCCTCTGCAGCTCCTAACAGGCCATGTCTCAGATCCCCTTGAGATACTCCTGCTGCTTTTTTAAATTTGCTCTGCTTGGCTGCATGCTCTGCCAGTCAGTTGGAGAATGAAATAGATTCTCTCTCCGTCTCCAAAGGTTATACATATAGATGTTTGTGTATTTTTTTCTTAATCCATTTGTTAATTTTTAAATTGACTTTTGCTATTTTTTACAAGAACAATGTTTAAAAATGGTAATATGCTATGATTAATAACGACCACTGACTTGATTTATTCTTCTGTTTCTCTGTTGCAGCATCCTTTTTGCAGATATAGTTGGTTTCACCAGCCTGGCTTCTCAGTGCACAGCTCAAGAACTGGTTAAGCTGTTAAATGAGCTGTTTGGAAAGTTTGATGAGCTTGCCACGGTGAGTCTGTCTCCCTTCCTTGAAGCCATATTTCTTCAATTATAGCCACTGTTGGCATTCAAAGCAACACTCTGCAAAGAGTGTTTTGTCCAAATTCTGACACAGCGGTGTGTGTGTGTGTGTGTGTGTGTGTGTGTGCTTGTGGATCTCTTTGGCCACAAGCTATTGGCACACTCCTGTAGCTTAGCATGATGTCACAGTTAATATTGGAAGCCCATATGATGCTTAATAAGATTATCCAGTGCTTCATTTGAGGAATAGTTGACAGACCTCTTTAATCTCAGCCAGATTTACACACGCCTAAAGCTTGCCTCTTCTGTCGTTTGAATGAACCAAATGGACGGGATTCCATGGGAGATGCATGTGGCAAATATTTCAGCTATATCATCTATTAATAATTCACGCTGTGAGTTATGGGTCAGGGTTGACAACTTACTTGTTTATTTTTTTTTCAAATGTCACTATTCTTATTAATTTGTTAAGTGTGGCACTTCTAATAGAACAGAACAGTGATTCTCATAATTTGATTTTATCCTGTATGAGATGTGAATTTGTCAAGAGAAAGGAACACATGGAAAGCATCTATGTGTTTCCACAACCTGTACTTCACATGGCCCTTTCAAATCTATTACTCTGCAGGATTGCAACAAACCACTTTTGCTTTTATAAAAAGGGTTTTCTTTTGCTTGGTCAGAAGCTTCTATTTTTATCTTGTTTGTTTACAGGCACAAATCTAGGACTAGCTAAAAAAATTCAGATGCTTTGTTGTCAGTTGTTGTTGTCCTCATCTTTTTAATGATTTTGAATAAGTTGTTTCACAATTGTTGCTAGTTGCTGTTTCTTCTGCATGCAGCAGTTTTGTTTCATCCTTGAGGTCAAATTTTTTCACTGTCATTTTTTAAAACTGAAAAAAGGAAACTGCATCTTTAGAACTGGATTTTCAAACTGTTTTGATACTAATAGTTGTGCAATTGATTAGATGGTTTTATGCTGCACTTGGCAGCAAGCTTAGAGCTTTATAGTATCCTGAAAGGCTTGTCCCCTGCTATTACATTTGCCCTGACCCAATGCCACACTCATTCTTATCCACTTTGGCAGGAAGTGGCAATGCCAGTGACTCATAGCCATGGTCACTTTGGGCACGCAAACTCCTTTTCGTCGCATACGAAGAGCGGGCGATGCCACATGGCCACTGGGCATCATCTCATGGTAGCATTCCAGCACCATCCCCACACCACCTGTCCACTCTTTGGACTTGTCAAGCTGCATGGGAAGCGGGCCAGGAACACAGTGTTCTCCTGTAGTGCTGTTGTAGTGATGTAGCAGACCAAGTCTCCTCTTCTCCTCTCTCTCTAGATTTTAACATGAATGAATGTAAGCTGGGCTTTATTCAAACTATTCCTCTGAGTCCAACTGCAGCATCAATCCCCTTGTAAGCGATGATGGTCAGTAAATTTCTTAAGATTTTCTCTAAAACTGACAGAATCTCCACATCAAATCTTGTTAAATAGTTTTGTGATTCAGAAAGACTTAACACAAATCATCCACTATCTCCTTATTTTCCTGGCATAAGGATAAAATGCTAAAATTGTTGTCTAAACAGTAATTCAATGTTCTTCCAAAGTCACATTTGCTTGTTATAAAAGTGACACACAAGGTTTCATTAGTTTGTATTTAGACATTTCCTGCCACTGGAGAGTACAGGTTCATTATCGACACCTCTTCAGGCTCTGATGTTGTCTCTGCCAGCTCTTAACTAATTAAGAGTGAATGTGCTGCTCGTGAATTTCCCTTCCAGTCCAAGTGTGGCATTTCCAGGCTTCTCACTTGTTTTAAGAATTTATTCAGTACCTAGATTCTTGTCAATTTAAAACTAGGATGTGACTGCGCGTCTCTAACAAATAAATATGCATTAATCTAAAGTCTCAAGTAGCCTTTATTGCAGCCTCTAATAGTATATCTTCCAGGATTGCCAAGTGTTTAGTTCCATCCATTTTCCCATTAACTCTGTCTAGCTTCTTCTGTCACTGTTAAAGGAAAGTATCCCCTATAGTTATGCTCTTATCACCATTAGTTGTCTGCCAAACATTGCATATTGCATTTGGGCCAAAAGGGTTTATCTGATCAGAGCACCTTTTATCCAAGATTGTTGCATTACCAACATGACTTTTGGTAATGAAAAGTCTCATAGCTTTCTTTCAAAACTGTCTTTGGATTTTACTACTTTTACAACAAGGTTAAATTTGTGGAGTGCATAGCAAATACTTTTCAACAAAAACAATCTAACACCTAAACTTGAACCTCTGCAGCTCCCATGGATTACCACGGGCTTCCTATGTATGTTTTTATAATTATCTTATCTGGCTTGTCACTTTACTTTACTTTGATTTATACCAGTTGTGTTGTGCCATGTTTTTCTTATTTTTTTTAAAGTTGGATTGAACGTTGCTCTATGAGATGTTCAAAGTTTGCATATAGTATGGCAACCTAATTCTTTAAGCTTTCCAACAACTTTTCTCATGACTTCTCTTGATTGTTTCTTGGTCATCATGAAGCAATTTCCTCAACAAAATTTGTTAACAAATTAGTTTTGACTCCTGAAATCAATGGGCTTCAATGGACTTAGGCTTATCAGAGGAATATGGACTGAATCCCAAGGCACACAGATACATACAGATTCCCATTAGTAAAACATTAGGATGAAACTGATTGAAAACGTTTTTGTGAAACAACAACTCAAAGGCGAGTACTTAATAATAGAACATCAATAACAAATCAATTAGAATAAATATAACAGTAAATTCTGACTCGCAGAATCCAAACCCTTGTTCATTGATGTTCTGTTTGGTTACCACAATTCTATGAAGAATGGCTTACATTGTCTTTATGAGGCAGTGCAAATATTTACACTGGAGCTCTTATACTGTTGATTGATTTTGTTACAAGTCAATGAAACATGTTGTTACTTTGATCTCATCCCAATTGGACTTTGCTTCCTCTTGCTAAAATTCTTTTGAAGTCAGCTAAGTGGTATTTTGTTGTTTTTACTTAAATCACTGCAAAGCCCAAGAGTAGGAAGACACAGTACAATAAGAAATAAAAATGAATGTATGGATACATTTTGACTGACAGCTGACTGCACTGATATTATGGAGGAATAAAACTGACATAGTAAAAAATAAAGCATATATAAAAAATGAAAGCATATATATATATAATTTTATTTTTTTCCTTATATGTGCATTTTTGCAAGGAAATATATATATATATATATATATATATATATATATATATATATATATATATATATATATATATATATATATATATATATATTTACATGCATTTAGGTCAAGAAAAAATAGACTTTTTTTTTGCTTTTCCTTGTATGCATTCTTGGCAAAAAAAAGAAAATGTTCTTCGTTTTCCTTATACATGCATTCCTTGTTTTTACATTCCCAATCTCCTCTTTTTACTTTACCTTATGAATTTCTGCCTTATTATGCAAATTAGGAGGACTTCCCTTCTTGGTCCAACTCCTTTACTGAGAGTCCATACTTAGGAAGGAGCAGGACCCATGTACAGATATTTCGTTCTCAAAAATCTGGAGATCTAATGGGGCAGCTTAATTTTCCGTGTCTGCGGTTTAACTGGAATAGGCTCTCACTCAAAACGTCTATGCCCATGATTCTCAAACTGTGGTACAGTACCTTTATCACCAGTGGTACCTAAGCTCTCCCTTGTGGTACTTTGAAGAAAGTTCTAGATATTTTTAAAAAATAAAATTAATTCAAAAATGTACCATTCAAACACAGTGTGTCTGTGGCTGGCAGCAATTACCCAAAAATAATTATTAGGAGTAAATAAGCCTCCTTTGTTAACTGCCTATAGTTAAAAGGGTAAGCCTTCTCTACTGTATGTTTAGGTTGGTCATTATCGTGGTACTTGGAGAGCTCAACATTTTCTCAAGTGCTACCCACTGTAAAAATAAAAACAAAATACTGGTCTATGCGAAATAATAAATACTCATCACTGGCTATATTACTTTCAGATAAGATAGCAACATGCCTTAATTATTCTGCATTCATCTGACCCCTCTCTGGTAGGACTTCACTCCCTATCAATCAAGGCATTCTCCTCAAACGGCCAAAAGCACAAGCATGCACAATAGATCTGCACATGGATCCTGCTCCTACCTGTTTATCGACCAATAGTAGAAGAGTTGGAGTAAGAAGGGCAGCTCTCCTCACCTGCATAATGAGGCAGACTAGGGTATTCAAAAATAAGGAATACATGTATAAGGAAAAGGAAAAACAAAAATATTTTTTTCTTATATATATATATATATATATATATATACATGCACAGTACAGACCAAAAGTTTGGACACACTTTCTCATTCAGTGCATTTTCTTTATTTTCATGACTATTGACATTGTAGATTCTCACTCAAGGCATCAAAACTATGAATGAACACATATGGAATTCTGTAGTACTTTTCCAAAAACTGTGAAATAACCTGGCCTCCAAAGTCACCGGATCTGAACCCAATCGAGATGATTTGGGGTGAGCTGACCCGCAGGGTGAAGGCAAAAGGGTCAACAAGTACTAAGCATCTCTAAGAACTCCTTTAAGACTGTTGGAAAACCATTTCTGGTGACTACTTCTTGAAGCTCAAGAGAATGCAAAGCAGTAATCAGAGCAAAGGGTGGCTACTTTGAGAAATCTACAATGTAGTCATGAAAATAAAGAAAACACATTGAATGAGAAAGTGTGTCCAAATCTTTGGTCTGTAATATATATATATATATATATATATATATATATATATATATATATATTTTTTTTTTTTATTATGTAAGTTTTGGTCCTCCATAGATAAAGGGGCATTTCCAAGCTAAACACACAGCTTATTACATGTATGTTTAAGATTTTTAACTGCACACGGCATGATGCTTTAAAAAAAATGTCATATAAATACTTTCTGCAATATGCTGTCAGAACTGATTCATGCTGAAAGCTTGACTATGACATGGTGTCGTGACGTGGAAACAGGCTTGAGTTTGGAGATATGGAACGTGGGATGTACCCTCAGGGTCGAGGGTAATTGCAAACGTCACCGGTTTGATGATCTTGGTTATGGGAAAAGGGCCAATAAATTTGGGGGACAGTTTCTTGTTGGATACCTTAAATGGTAAGTCTTTAGTGGCCAACCATACCCTTTGTCCCACCAAATATCTGGAGCCCTGCATCCGTCGGCGGTTAGCATAGCCGACATAGGAGGCAGAAGTCTTACAGAGGGCGGCTCTGGCTTGCCGCCAGACTCTCAGACATCTTCGGGCCGAAATGTGAGCTGCTGGTACTTGAACCTCTCTCTGTTGAGAAGACAAAACAGGAGGCTGGAAACCACAAACAACGTGGAAAGGGGACATACCTGTGGAGCTGGATGGAAGTCCGTTGATGGCCAGTTCCACCCAGGAGAGGATCTGGGACCACTTCTGTGTATTTTCCATACGGAGGACCCTGAGTTTGGTTTCCACCTCCTGGTTCATGCATTCGGTCTGGCCGTCTGTTTGGGGATGAAAACCAGAAGACAGACTGATAGTGATACCTTATAGGGAACAGAATTCTTTCCAGAATCTGGAGATGAACTGACGGCCTCGATCAGACACGAAGTTCTGGGGTAGAACCGAGCCCTGACTTCGGCCAGAACTGAGGCATTGGGTAATTTGGGAAGAGGGACCAGATGAACCATTTTAGAAAAACGATCCACAACTGTGAGCAGAACGGTGTTACCTCGAGAGTTGGGGAGACCCGTGACAAAGTCCAAGGACAGGGGAGACCAAGGTCGACGAGAAATGGAGAGTGGATGGAGCAGACCTGCTGGTGGCCGCCGAGGAGTTTTAACTTGAGAGCAGATGGAGCAGGCAGCCACAAACTCCTTGGTGTCCTTCAGGAGTGTCGGCCACCAGAACCCAGACCGCACCACTTTCAGAGTCTTGGAGATTCCTGGGTGACAGAAGAACTTGGACCCATGGCAAAACTGCAACACTTGGGAGAGGGGATTATTAGGTACAAACAGAGGATTCTTGGGACATTGTGCGGGAGGAGGCAGATAACGATGGGACCTTAGTATAGTACATTCAAGTGAAGTAATGGCTAACCTGGTTTTGTCCGGAAGAATGAAGTCGGGGTCCTGAGGGCTGGTTGATCGGGGCTCCGTCTGGACAATGCATCAGGCTTAACATTCTTGTTCCCAAGACGATAAGACAGAGTTAAGTCAAATCTTCCAAAAAACAGG
This sequence comes from Apricaphanius iberus, assembly GCA_028564705.1. Lineage (NCBI taxonomy): Eukaryota > Metazoa > Chordata > Actinopteri > Cyprinodontiformes > Aphaniidae > Apricaphanius > Apricaphanius iberus. The sequence goes on from JAPXFQ010002614.1 coordinate 1,323,241, forward strand.
GCCCATCGAGCTTGTCGGGGCCTCTTGGCCTCTTTGAAGTTCTCAAAGTTCTTGTGATCGGTCCATACTACAAAAGAACGGAAGCCCACTCAAACCAATGCCGCCATCGTTCCAGAGCCAACTTGATAGCCAGTAAGTCTCTGTCCCCCACATCATAGTTCCTCTCTGACGTAGAGAGCCTTCGGGAGAAAAATGCACATGGATGTAGACAATCATCTTCAAATCTCTTGGACAAAACCGCCCCAACACCGGTATCAGAGGCGTCTACCTCGACCACAAACTCCTTCTCAGGGTCAGGAATACGAAGGATGGGTGCGGAGGTGAAAAGTTCTTTGAGTCTAAGGCATGCTTCTTTGGCCTGGGTGGTTCATTTAAAGGTTGAGTGAGAGGAGGTCAACTGGTGTAATGGAGCAGCGACAGAGCTGTAGTTCATGATGAACCAACTATAGAAGTTGGCAAAACCCAGAAAGCGTTGAAGAGCTTTGAGGTTGCGTGGTTCTGGCCATTTCAAGACTGCACTGACCTTAGCGGGATCCATACCGATCTTTCCTAGAGAGAGGACTGCCCCTAGGAATGTGACTTGAGACTGATGAAACTCACACTTTTCGGCTTTGATATATTATTGATTCTTAAGAAGTTGGATCAAAACCTGACGGACGTGTTGGATGTGGGTTGTCAGATCTTTAGAGAAAATAAGAATATCATCTAGATAGACGAAAACTGACCTGTTGAGGAAGTCCCTAAGGACTTCGTTAATCATTGCTTGGAAGACGGCCGGGGCGTTACAGAATCCAAAGGGCATGACGAGGTATTCATAATGTCCTGAAGGTGTGTTGAGGGCCGTCTTCCATTCATCTCCTTCTCTAATTCGGACAAGATGACATGCATTGCGAAGATCCAACTTTGTAAAATAGGAGCAACCCTGAAGGAGATCAAAAACGGTGCTCATGAGGTGAGGTAAGAGATATCGAGAGATATTCTTAATGGTGATGTTAAGACCACGGTAATCTATACAAGGTCTCAAAGATCCGTCTTTCTTCCCCACAAAGAAATCCCTGCTCCAGCTGGGGACGAAGACTCAGTGATTAGACTTGCCTTGAGAGCATCAGTTAGATACCTCTCCATGGCCTCTTGTTCACGTTTGAGGAGAGCATATAATCTGCCTGGGGGGTGTGATGAATCGGGGCAGAGCTCAATGGCGCAATCATAACTTCGACAAGGGGGTAGTGAAGTAGCCTTGACCTTATTAAAAACTTCTGCCAGATTGTGATATTATTCAGGGACTCGGGACAGATCTGGATAAAAATTCTCATCGTGGGTCTCCCCTTTGGTCTCTGATCTTTCAGCCAGACAGGTCTTAGGACAGGATGCACCCCAGAATATAATCTCACCAGTGGACCAATTAATCATGGGTTGGTGTTTAGATAGCCATAGTCTGCCCAAAATGAGAGGAACTTCAAAGGATCGAACCACTAGAAATTGAATCTGCTCCGTATTAGACTTGTCGACCTGAATGGTAGTAGGTGAGGTCTGATGAATGATGGTCTAAATGACATGACCATCAATGGCCATGATTTTACGGGCTTTGGGCAGAATTTCAAAGGATTAATTTTTAGTCTTAGCCGAGTCATTATCAATAAAGTCTGCATCAGCTCCGGAATCAATAAATACCTGGACTTCAGTGAGTTGGCGTGAGTCCAGGAAGCGTAACGTGCAACCTGAGGGTTTTTTTTGTTCAGAACAAGAGATAGGATAGGATTCAGTAAGGCCCCCTGACCCCTTGCTGAGTCTGTCCTTTTAACAGACAGCCCGCTACACGATGATCATTGTTACCACAGTAGAAACATAGGCCTAATTTGAAACGACGCTGTCTTTCATGATCAGATAGTCTTGTTCTGCCTAACTGCATGGGTTCCTCATTCTGATCAGGTCTTACCGGGGAAGTATACCTGATGGGACTCTCCTTCCAGAGTGGAGTCACTCTCAGCCTCTCCCTCCTCGTTCTCTGTGTCGAAGATCGATCCTGGTTGCCAGCTGTTCCAGAGCTTTGAGTGATTTGGGGGGGTCTCTAGCAGCTAATTCGTCCTTGATCTGTTCAGAAAGACCTTGGTAGAAAGCACCAACCAGAACGTCACTATTCCATTTGCTACTGGATCGGAGGGCATGAAAATCAATAATATATTCAGTGACCTGGCGAGAACCCTGTTTCAACGTAAACATGCCCCATACTGCTTCACGTTCAGGGCGAACAGGATCAAAAACTCTTGTGAGCTCCTCTGAGAATTCCTGATATGACCCGCAGATGGCGGCATTACTCTCCCACTCAGAGGTACCCCATTGCTTGGCTCTCCCCGACAGGAGAGAGATGGTGTAGGCCACCTTGGCACGTTCGGAAGGAAAAGATGACGGCTGCAATTCAAATACGACGGAGCACTGGGTGAGGAAGGGTCTGCACTGTCCTGGTTCCCCGGCAAAACGTTCAGGCGGAGGCAATCTGGGTTCGCGGGTGGACTCAACCTGCTCTCCATGACCGGAGGAGGAGGAAGCACTGCTGGGAGTAGGAAAGGTTTTAAGGTTAGCAACACCTTGAACAATCTCGTGAACACTGCGCTCAAGCACTGTGATAGACCCCTCTACCTTGTTACACCAATTAGAAGTTGGGTGTGGATCCATTTTAGGCTAGATCATACTGTGAGGTTCAGACAAGTACAGGTCAGCCGGATCACAAAACAACCAAACTCAGAAACAGATTTAAAAGGTTTATTGAAAGGAAGAGGGTGGATCTGGGTCGATGGCTCGCTCAGCGTCACAGGCGTAGGAGACAGATAATGATCAAAACAATCCCCTTTAGAATGTGGGTGAATTGAATTCTCAGATGTGGGTTCTGATGGTGAATCTCTCCACTTCCTGATTTTCTCTGAGAGGGTAGAGACCGAGGGAGAATGGCAGACTGAAACTGAAGCTGGAGGAGCTTACTGTGCTGAGAGACCAAAGTTGGCGTTGAGACTCCGATGAGCTCTGTGGTCAGTTTGACAGGGGCGAGGCAGGAGGGTTTCAAGGTCAAAACAAGCAGGTTCAGGGCTCAGGCAGGCAGACTAGATTCGTGGTCAAAACAAGCAGGTTCAGGGCTCAGGCAGGCAGACAGGTTCCGTGGTCAAACAAGGTCAGGTAATCAGGGAGGCAGGAAGAAACGCTTGAAGGACTCTGACAGGGCAGCAGATGATCTCGCACTGAAGCAGCAGAACTCAGGAGCTTATAAAGGGAGCAGCACAGGTGGAGGAAATCAGCGCTGATTCCACTGAGCTAGTGTCACTGCTGCTCCTGCAGGGAGAAGGAGGATCACACCCACAGTCAGGGCCGGATCATGACACATGGGTTTTGTTCTTCTCAACTTAGCTATTAAATTGTTGACCATTGAGGCAGCATTCATAAACAAGCTAGCAAAAAATATGTTGTTCTGTCATAGTAAAACACCCACTGTAAAAATGTATACTTTTCATCTCAACTTACACACTGGCACAAACATGTGACAGCAGCATTAACATGAAAATAAAGTCTACTTTTTGACATTTCTGCAGTAGAAAATTATTTAGAAATTCACTTTTATATCACAAGAGGATATAACAAAATGTATTTTAAAGATAAAAAATTTGATTTAACCCACAGGTCAGTTTTTATGAGACCCCTCCATCTTTTAATAAACATTTTGAATCTGTTTAAATTCTGTCTGTCTAGTTTCAAGAGCATCAGTTGTGAAAGGATTATGATCAATTTATGTTTTTTATTGTGCTGTGTAACATTAATAGCTCTGTACTATACCAGCATTGGTGCGTTTGTGCACACAGTATACCATTGATGTTTCCCTGGCGGAGTTTCACAAAGATTTTTATTCTTGTCCCTCTTTTCTCTCCTATTGCAACACCTCCCTGCATCACAGCTTTCAGACTCCTCCGCTCCTTGTTTCTCAGCTTTTTGATTGACATGCAGCAGCCTACTTCCTTCTACTGTGTCTTTTAAGCCCCGTGGTTCTCTGCACTCTCTTTGCTTTTCATGTTTCCATTTTTAGAATGGCTCAATGATGGATTTATCTACTGTCTCTCACTTTCTTCACAAGTGAGAGATTTGTTTTAGTTCCCTCATTTACGACTGTGAAAGCTCACTGAATATTTCCCAATAAGCATGGTGCACTTTAGATACTTCATCAGGATCTAAAGTAAAACTTGTTTTTCTTTAGATACTGTAGCAGATTGTAAGCCGAGACCTTATATATATATATATATATATATATATATATATATAATATATATATATATATATATACGCAAGAAATGTTTAGTCTAAATTTTATCTTGGTGGCAGTAAACCCCCCCCCCCCCCCCAAAAAAAAAACAAAAAACTTTTTTTTTTAATATTTGCATATGGTTTTAACTGAAGTTTCGTTACCCTTAATTTAAGAACAGGAAGTATTCTCTATACACATGGTGACAGCTGCTTTCCTGAAAGCAAAACCTGGGCTTGCGTACAACCAAATAAGCTTGTCTTGGTTTGTCTCAAGAGCAGATGCAAGGATCATTCACCAATCCTGCTCCTTCCCGTCTGACGTCTGTGTACTTAAAACTGTAGACTGAAGCAAAACCCCAAACAAATAAGCCAGCTTGGATGCTTAACAGCAGAGTAAGTAGGATAAATGTCTCCAACAAAAAGCACCCTGACAATGGTTTCTGTTGCATTAATTGTAGCGTATGGCAACCTGAACTTACGTTGTCTTTTTAAAAGCAAATTTAACCCAACATGACCTGCACTAGCTTTTGCATTTATGTTGGAGCAACTGACACACCAATGTAACATTCTTAGGCAACATACCATTCAATTACTTCCCAAACTTTATGTCATGAGCATACAGTGGGAAAGTGCAACACCAGAAAGTTGACCTTATTTCTGCAAAAGAAGCACTTTAATATTTTTTGGGAAACATTTTTTAATCTTTTGTATGGAGCCCGGCAGGAGTCAAGAGCAGAAATAAATGTAAGTGTTAAGAATAGGTACCCTTGGTTTAATAAACTGTGCGCACTGATTTTGAACTGTGGCTTGGATTTGTAATCTGTCCCTAAGGCAAACTAACTGGCTAACATTTTCTGTATGTAAAGCTTACTTTTTTTTATTAATGTTGGACAACCCTGAGTATCCTCTTAACGGGACTATCATACGACAATATAGGGATTTCAGTCAGAGGCTGCAACACAGACTGCTACTGTAGTGGAGGAAACACTGCTGTCTACTGAGGTACTGTTTCAGGGTGGGATGACTGTCCACACTGGGAGTACCTGCCAGAGCACAATTTAAACATGTTGCTCCACTCTTGTCATGCCTGCAAGACATAAAAGATTGATGGCTCTGAGCTTTTTAAGTTTCAATGAAAGAAGGGCCGCACCATGGCACAGTGGTTAGCACTGTTGTCTAGCAGCAAGAAGGTTGTGGGTTTGTATCCCAGCCCAGGGTCTTTCTGCATGGAGTTTTCATGTTCTTCCCATGCATGTGTGGGTTCCCTCCAGGTACTCTGGCTTCCTCCCACAGTCCAAAAACATGACTGTCAGGTTAATTGATCTCTTCAAATTGTCCTTAGGTATGAGTGTGTTCATGGTTGTTTGTCCTGTCTGTCTCTATGTGGCCCTGTGATGGACTGGCGACCTGTCCAGGGTGAACCCTGCCAGTTGACAGCTGGAGATAGGCACCAGCCCCCCCGCGACCCATTAAGGATTAAGCGGTTAAGAAAATGGATGGATGGATGAAAGAAAAATGGAAGTGATGTTGGTCTGAGCAGCTCCTGTGACCCCTCCACACTCGTTTTGGGTCCCCCTTGCTCAACTTCTTAAACAGTACATCTGGGTTTTATAATGGAAAGTGATTTTTGGATTTGATCATCATTTAAAATCAGTGGTAAAGTCCAGCTTATTTACAGTTTATTTCATTTGAGGCAGTTGGTGAAGGTGAAGCCATTTTTATCTAAACGGCACTTTGAGACAATAATCCATGCTTTTATAACATATCAAGTGGATAACTGTAACTCGCTGTATTTTGGCGTTAGACAGTCATCCCTCTCACATCTCTAACTTGTGTAGAATGCTGCTCTTCGTGTTCTGGCTGGAGTGCGAAAGAGGGACCAGATGATACTAATCCTGGCTTCCTTTCACTGGCTGCCTGTCCAGTTTAGAATTCATTTTAAGATTATTTTATTTGTTTTTAAATCTTTCAATAGTTCTGCACTTCCATACCTCTATGAGCTTATCTCTCCCTACACCCCAGCTCAGTGCTTCAGGTCAGCAGATCGGCTTCTCCTGGAGGTACAGAGGTCTAGAGGAAGCTCAGGGGAGAATTAGCTTTTTCAGTCTGTGCACTGAAGCTGTGGAATGCGTTAGCACTGAGCATTTGTCAGCATCTTCAATATCCACTTTTAAAACACTTCTTAAAACTAATTTCTACAGGCAGGCATCTGACTGTACATGATTCTCTGCTCTGTTGGTGTGGTTTTTGTTATATTTTAACTGTGTTTTCATGTTTTTTACCTGTTCATTTATCTTTTTAAGTGTTGTTTTACTGCTTTGAGTTTTTATTGTATGGCAGCCTTGTTTGACTGCATGTTAAGCATGTTAAGGCACCATATAAATAATACAAATAAATAAATATGCAAAATAAAGCCATTAAAAGTATGAGAAGATATGAGTTGGAGAAAAGCATGTTATATTTGTTTATTATTTCCACGCAGCTGTGGATACAACCCATTTTAGTAGTGAGATGAATGTATTTGTGATCTCATATTAAAAATAATAACACTCATCATCGATGTAAACATTAGGAATGAATGCTCTTATTGCAAAGTAGCAGTGTCAAGGGAGTAGGTTTGATTTTGAGATTGGTAGGGACACAGAAGTGCTCCAAGGCAGCACTCATGAAAGTTTAATTTTTTTGCATTAGCAATCATAATTATGACATTATTATCACATTATGCAGACATTATAGGTTAAAGTAACTAACGGAAGACAAGAAGGCAAATTCGAAAGGTTCCTATCTTTACTCTTTAGAGCAGGGCTGTAGTGCAAATGTGCATCATGTCAGTTAACATACTATCAACAACATTTGAAATAAACATAAATGAAATGTAAATGTATTTGTCAATAACACTTAAATACAAGCACGTTAGTATCCACTGATTGCTAGAAATAACCTGGGCTTTTCACTGGACGTGTCAGCAGCATGTTACAGGAGCAGTACGTTTTACTCGCATATTCTGCTCCTTAGCCCTTTCCACGGGGGGCATCAGCAGCACGAAGCAGCTGTCACCGAGAGAGCCCGAAATCATGTGAGATCAGCAAAAAGACTTCAACATGGCTACAAAACGTATGTGTTTTATGTTCTGTCTGTTTTACATTCGCCAATAAGTTTATGTGATGTCAGGGAATATACAAAATCTCTCGATGTGCAAAAGAAGGTTAGTGGCGATCCCAGGTAGTGCAGACCCTCCCGCGACCTACAGACTTCTCACGGGGCTACACAGGTAGTAAAGTAAAGCTACCGGAAAGAAGAACCTTTGTTTTGTTTTGAAAATTTCCGGATGCCGAGCCGTCTGATTTCCTGTCTTCCCCTATCCAAAATGTCAAAATTTTCATGTTTCACAGGCGTAGCGCGTAGAAAATAGGACTGCCGCATATATTTAGAAAAGTATATTTAGAAAAGTGCTGCGACTTGACGCTCCTGTGACAGGGCAAGCTCGTGCTGCTTTCACCTCCTGTGGAAAGGATTATATTGATTACAGCGTTGGCTAACAGCCGCGTATGACGTGCTGCTGCTGTAACATGCTGCTGACGCGTCCGGTGGAAACGAGCGGTAAGGCTCTGATTTTAAAGCCATATGGGGGAATCATTGTTAATCAGATCATCATCATACTAACATTTTTTAACTATGTTATATTCTGTGTGTGAAGGCTTGTTTACTTCTAATTTTTAAACTGTTTTTATCATGTAAAGCAGTTTGTGTTTCTGTTTGCATTAAAAGCTCTTTTTAAATACATTTGGTTTGATCTGTCCCAGTGCTGATTCTCATGACTAACACATCCAGCATTATTTAACCTGTAAATATCCAGCCTCTTTTTTAGCTTCTCCTTCTCCTCTACCTCCTCCAGCCACTATAATTTCATCTAGTCCAGGCTCTCCTCTGTTTCCTCCAGCCTCTCTCCCCTCATTTGCTCCTGCTTCTCGTCCTCTACCTCCTCTGGTCTATCCTTCTCCATCTCATCCAGCCTCTTTGCTGTCTGTCACCTTACAAAAATATGTTGATGCATGACAAACAGATTAGGGATAGAATGATCATAGAGTTTGATGGTAAAGTTATTACCCGAGCAAAAATGGCCTTTACTTTCACACTATTGTGTGTAATTTATTCCCCCCAAAAATATGGTTACATAAAATCACATGATTCTCTAGAATATGAGGTTTTATTCTATTTAAACCATAAATTGTATTGATGTGTTTTTAAACAGTTACTCTTTTCTACACCAATACATGAAAATAAGAAAAAATGAGAATAAGAATAGAAAATAATTTGAATCTAATTTGAATCTCTTTGGCATTTTCTATTTTAATATTTTAATTTAATTCTAATTTTAAGCAACTTACACTTTGACTCCTAAAGAAGTCTCTTATATTGAGTTTTCTTTTCTTGGACATCCTTCAAATCCTATACAACACACAGACACACACACACACACACACACACACACACACACACACACACACGCATACGCACGTACGGAAACAGACTCAAACATAAAATGTAAATGACCCAGACATTTCATTCACAGATGCCTCTGTATCTGTCCCCAATCAGACAATGCCAATGAGCATAACAGTTTTAATTACCATAAACTATAAAATATTTATCTTGCACATTTGAAAGAAAACACACACATATATTTTGAAAATATTTTTATGCTATTATTAAAAAAAATCCATGTTTTATTTAAGGTAATATGGCAAGTTGTGAGTAGTGGGGTGGCGTCCTCGTACCTTTATTTGCCAGCCACCACTGCAACGGAGCCCGGCAGGGTCCATGAACAACACATTCCTGTCCTGTCTGGTAGTTTGGTACTCGGAATTGGTGTCTGAGTACCAAGTACAAGCCCAACAGACTTACTTTTTCAAGCTGAGCATTACATCTTTGCTATAGTACTCCACTTAAAATATATGTGTGAAAAATCTTTATTAATGACTACTGTGGGTTTAATTTCTTGAAGGTATGGACACAACAATGAGTAAAGACAGAAGAAAGAAAGAAGATAAAGAAGAGAGACAGTAGAGGTAGGAGTGTGAACTGACAATACAAGAAAGGAATGAAAACAAAGAACACAAGAAAACATCCCAGTCCTCCACCTCTGTTGGACAGCAGAGAAGTGAAAAAAAAGCAACCAATAGAACAGAAAAAATATTATAAAAACATATCCAGTAATATGAACTAAGAACTACACATTCACATTACACAAAATGGATTTATAAATACAACAGCAATATTGCTGGAAAGCTCCGGGCCCCAACTATATATTGATGATAACCTCAGCCCAAGAATATATGTCCGTAGCCTACACACCAATGTCTCCAAACCTTTGAGCATGCAGGTGTAAATAAGGTTTCCCCATGCAAGTTTTTGATAGGTAGTGTAAGGAGCCGTCGATCCGTCCTACAGGAATGGACCCAGACATGAAGGAGGTCGGGGATATATACATCCAGAGTGCCCCAGAGTCCGAGAGCCACAGGCGGACCAATGCAGGGCCAACCACACCCCCAAAGAGAGAGGAAAAGATGGAAGCCCTAGTGGAACACCCAGCAGCTACAATGCCGGGGCTCCGCCCCAAAGCAGGGCCGGCCGGGATCGGCCGACAAGGGCTCCCCGCCGCAAGGAGGAACCTGCATGTGGCCGACGGACGACACATTCTGCCGCCCCCCTGGGCATTTCCACACCGCCCCCCACCACAAACATAGATACATATTGTATAGTCCATTTTCATTTTTTTTTCCATTTTATTTGAAATATTAAGTTCAATATCAAGATTAATCAAGATGAAAACCAAATGACAGTAATCTGAAACAATTGTCAAAAATTTCCTTTGGCTCATATGGAGTCAAGTATCTGAGGCACCATATTTATTTGTCAGGTTTAATCAAGATTTCTCCTTACTAAAATGGGAAGCAGTATGTTCTGGATCAGGATTCTGCAAATCCAGCCCTCGAGGGCTTTTGTCCTGTAACTGTTAGATATACCTCTCCACACCTGTGTCAAATAATCAGGTCATTAGCAAAAATCTAGAGAACTTCCCTGCATTCGAATACTCCTACTATGCCTACTACGTAGTAGGCGAAAAGCAGTATGCGAGCGATATAGTAGATCCGAATCTCCACTATGGATTTGAGTAGTAGGCATAAAGTTCCCGGATGTGTACTACCGCCATAGTAAGCAGCTGGTGTACTCTACACTATCCCACAATGCAGTGGAAACCCCAAAATCGTACAAGAAGAGTGACCTCGGCTACCGAGGAACTATCAACCATTGATACACCACAATTGCGGCGTACAAATATAAAAGTGTGGCGATGTTACTGATTCATTTAATAGTTTTTTTGACAACTAATTAAACATTTAAGTTGATAGGATCATGTTTAACGGGACCACAGGCGGCGTAACGTAAACATCCAGTAACATGGTGGAGCAGTATTTCCAATTTGATGCCTATTACTTGCTCATTTGCTACGCAGTATGTACTGCATCAATGGGCAAGTAGTAGCTGCTACGTAGCATGTAGTACATACTAAGGATTCGGATGCAGGGCTTGCCTACATACTGAGCTGGTAATTCAGCTACTTGATTCAGGTGTGTTGGAACATTTAAAAGTGGCTGGACACTGGCCCTTGAGGATTGGAGCTGGATTTTTATCAGATGTATGGCAGCTGGTCCAAGCTCAGAGCTTTGTTTTGAAGCACATCATATAATGTAGCCTAAGTATCTGTTTGTCATGATCTGTAGAGGTTTAATCCTTTAGTTTCATTTGCGTTTTGATATTTACTCGCTTATCTCAATGAATCCTGCTTTAGCTCATTCCTATTTTTGTTTACTTATTGGTTTATTATTATTTTTGTACATGTAGATTTGGGTTTCCTATGGGATGTTTATCTCTGTTTTGCTTGCTTGTTTGTTTCAGTTTTTTTCTTTCTGTTTATCTTTCACTTTTCCTCAGAGTGCTCCCCTTCCCAGCATTTTTCTTCTCATTTCTCTTCTGCTGTTTCCACTTCTGACTTTATTCATACTTGTTGAACATTTTTAACTTCAAAGTGAAATGTATTTTATTTGTATATTATGTGATTGAAAGAAAATCCAAAATAGCACTTAATTGTGAAGTTAAAGGAAAGGGATACATACTTTTGCAAAGAAAGCTCCATCCATCTTTTATATCAAGCTTTATGCCAGCTTCTCTGTACCTGTTGAACAAAAGCATCCTCACAGCACAATGCTGCTGCCACTTTTGTCGTTTTCATACAGTCCAGGTGGTTGGCCATATTTTGGTTGGTTTTGTGCCATAGCTTATCTGTTTTCGGTTTGATTGATCAGTCCTCTTTGAGATTTTCAAAGCTTGATCCACTGTTTTATGAGAGGACCCTGCTTCAAATAGATCTATAACTTTATCCCTAAACTGTCTGCTATGTTCCTTGGTCTCCATGATGCTGCTTGTCCCCTAGTGTTCCCCAACAAACCTCTGGGGCCTTCAAATAACCTACTGTATTTATACTTGGATTAAATTACCAACATTTGGATTCAAATATATGACACATTTGTGCCACATTTGTTTAATTTCTCTTTTTAAATCATATATGTACTTTTTTCAAAAGCTTCTGGTTGTAAAGTAAAAAGGTTGTGAAAAGTTTGAGGAGCATGACTACTTCTACAAATGACTCTTTTGCAGAGTATGATTAAGATTAAATAATGATAATATAACACCATATTTTAAAAATTAATTTAATTAAGATATAATATTTTTAAATAGATTCATCCAAAGAATAGGATGAATTTAGTTTAAGAAAATTTGAGGAAAATGGAAATATACTCAAAATAGATTTAGACAAGGCAGGGCAAGGCAACTTTATTTGTATAGCACACTTTCAACAACAAGGCAATTTAATTTAAGAGCTAATTCCCATGGCCAGCATCAGTAATGTCTTAGTATGAATACATTTTTTGATCTTTGTTTTTTGTTGTCTTTTTTGTTTGTTTTCTTAATTTTTTGATTCTCTCTCTCTCCCACACCCATTAACCTCTTGAAATATTTTTTTGTGTGTTGAAAAAGGAGGAACTGTTATGGGGAAATCATTTCAAGATTAGATCTATTTAGTGATTAGTAATCTTTAGTAAAAGTGTCCAAGGGATACAGAAAAATACTTGAGACTCAATGAAGAGACTGAAGTTGAAAAAGACTGAACATTTCACATACTCTAGTTAATTGAAGGAGTCATCTTAGTGTTGTTACGTCTGTAGAGTAGACCAAACAATTTTGATAGAAAAGCTCTGGAAGCTCGCACAGGTAGAAAGAAACAGCATGTTAAAGGGAGAGAGATAGATTCCCAAGGAGCACTTATGTACCTTCCTAACAAATATGTAAAAAAGCCAGTGGAGACTGAATCATCCTTATCTTTATCTCAATATAATTCTTCCATGACTGGAGCTGTGTACTCACTCTTGAAAGTTCCTCTTTACGTCCAAAGATAATAATTTCAGTTTTGTTTCTGCTCTGTTTGAAAAAAAATAATGCCAAATGTATTCATTGATTTGCTTGATCATTCACGTATGGGCTGGATGAGTTCATAGTCACCTGGTAGATAGATAGATAGATAGATAGATAGATAGATAGATAGATAGATAGATAGATAGATAGATAGATAGATAGATAGATAGATAGATAGATAGATAGATAGATAGAGAGATAGATTGATTTACAAATACATCTTAGATTGGGGGGAGAAAGAAAAAAAAATACCATAAAATACCATTGGCTACATATAATGTAAAACTGAACGTCATCTGCATAGTTATGGTAACAATCTTATTGGTTGCTATAATCTTGGCTAGTGGGAGCATGGGGATATTAATAGAAGGGGCCCCCGAATGGAGCACTGGGGCACTCCACATGTGATTTCTGTATTCAGTTCAATTTCAATTCATTATTATTTATATAGCGTCAATTCACAACAAATGTCACCTCAAGGCACTTTACAATGAACAAAAATGGTCAGTTGACAAAAATCATTTAACACCAAATATCTAAATTGTTGAATGTTACCAGTCAGAAAAGCAGATTAATATAAGATTGTGTGGTTAAAAATAATAAAGACTAAGATAATACATTTAGACCTGCTGTTGAGATAAGCAATCCCGTTTAACCAAGGAAAAGGAGAACATCTCACTTTCAAAACAGAATGTGGTTCCCTGAAACACAGATGCTCACAACACATTGTCAGATGAAGAGCTGAGGTATACAAATGAAAGATCTCCCCTGTCATGATTTCTTTAAATGCAAAAAAATCTGTCACAAGTATGTTTACATATATGTGTATAGGACACATAATCTAATTTTCCTAATGCCTGAGATTTATTCAAGCTAAACCCTTACTGTTTCAGATAGGTTACCTTTCTGAGTTTGTACATGACACATTTCACTGTCCAGAATAACATTATCATACCAGTGTCAGTCCTCATTTTCGCTTTTTTGCTTCTTTTTTTGCGTCTTTTGCTTTTTTTCCGATGTTGATACACACATTTTGCACCAAAACTTGTTTGACAAAGAACCCATCTCCTTTAAAGCTGCAGTAGGTAACTATAATAAAAGTCACTTTTTGTGATTGTTCCTAAAACTGTCCGTATGTCCTGAAAGTATGAAATTAGATTAGTAATTTGTGAAAAAAGCAGCTCCATTGGTCACACCTACTGCTCCTACTGCGATTTGCAAGAATCCACCGCTCCCGGTAGAAAACACCCAATCAGAGCCAGAGCAGCGTCTGATGGAGTGTCTGACATCTGTCTATCACTCCTCACACACACCACGACCCGCCCCTCGCCCCGCTAAGCAAATAGGTACGCAACCGCCTGAGCTCTGTCAGAACAGCTAGCGGCAAGAAGCTAGGAGTAAGCTATGGCCGGGCAACAGGACAACATGTTTTCTAGCTATGTGGAGGTGAGTTTATGTTTTGCTCTTACCGGTTCGCACTCCATTGCTTATGCTTGCCGCTTCAAGTCGCGTCAGCTGAGATTCTCAACTAGGAGGGAGGAGCAGGAGGGCCTTGGAGGCGGGGCATGAGTGCAGAGAGGGAGTGGGAGTGATGTGAAGCTTGTTTGAGTTCAAATTTTAGCTTTAATAGTACAATGGCTGGATATTCTTTTGGCTTTTAAACTTACTTTTAAACTTTTCTTTTTAAACAGAAGATTGTAGCATCAAGAGTGGTCATCATGAATGTGTGCCTTATGGAGGTCCTGAATTCTCTTCCTGATTTCTTGACTAAATTCTGTTGTTTTTCTCCAGGGTGTTACTTTCCTAAACCCAGTACAGTATCTTAGTGTCCAAGAATAAATTACCATTATCAGTCCTAGAAAATTGTGTTCCTTTTTTCTTATTTTGTAAATCCTATCAGCTGTCCATGAAGCCAGTGCCATCCTTAGAAATTAAATATTTATGGCACACTGAGCATTTGTTATTTGCCATATCTGTTAATACATCGAGGTTTCCTTCACATATCTCACCCACTCGCTCCAACCCACTAAAGTGGCGTGAGAGAAGGAAGTGTTGATAGATTTTTCATTTGCTATAAAATATCTGGTGAAAAGCAAGTGAAGTTTTTTTTTTTTTTTACTGGGAGTGGGGAGAAAATCATGAGCACATTTCTTTGTCTCCTGTTAAAAGCCATTTTTCTAATGCTCTTCACTTCTGACTAACATTTTTACAAAAAATAAACATTAGTGCATTATCCAATGATGCTAACATGAAACACAGAATAAGGAAGAAGCCAGTTTACTTTATAGATGTAAGTTGCTAAATGGCATGAGAAAGTGAGAAATGTAATTACAGTTCTTATATTTGAGGATGGTAGAGGTGTTTTCTAAAGTGTGTATTACTGTTATTGAACACTGCATAAATTTACAGACAAATAGCAAGCGTTTTTTCAAGTTGCTGTAAAGGAAGAACCTTACCTTCAGCGCTATCACCACAGCGGTTATCTTTTTTGCTGTATCAAAAGCAAGGCACAGTGTGTTCTGCTCTGCCCTTTGGGAACTTAGAGGAAATGAACTGCTACCCTCAGCTGGCTCATATTTTTCTTCATTATCATTTATTGAATGTTTCTCCTCCCCGCATTGATGCCTTGGTATTTGCCTTGTTTGTCCCTTCTGTTTTTGGGTGCACAAGACCTGTATGAGATTTGTTAACTTTGTTGATAACCTTAAGTGAATATTATCACTGTTTCACTTGATCAAAATATTAGCAAAAAAAAAAAAAAAAAAATCTAAACAAAGATGTGAAACATAATCAAATTCATTTTATCTACTACGGGAAAAATGTAGCTACTAAAATTTTGATTGTTATGGTTAAGTCAATGTGTATAACATTTATTTATTATTTGATGCATAGACCTTGGTAAAATAGAGAACAAACAGTAGTATAATTCCAAGTGATTGTATATTACTACTTTTTGCAGTTTTGCTTGTACAAAGTAATACAAGTATATACATAGAGTAGGGTAACACAAGCAAAACAAGTTGACATTAACTAGTTTATTAGTCATTATATCTGCTCTGGTTGCCAGCCTGCACCCAACTCTTTAAAAGTAAGTCAAGACAAAACATTTGTTGAAATGACAGAGGAAAAACCAAGACAACACTTTCATGTTGTTTAAACATAATTGAAAGGAAAGGAGAGAGGGAACTACATAAATATTTATTTATATTGCTGAACGTAGTTGAGATTGAACTAAATAGAGCTAAAGTTTAGCTAAAAAACTTGCTGGCATGAAACAGGATTCAAAAGATATTCACCAACATCTAATGTCAAAGTCATTGATAACTGCCTCATGCCAGGTGTTCTCCTCAACATTTCCCGCTTAGCATAGTATATTATTATATTAATTTCTTAAAGATAGCGCTAACACAATGATTTCAACATAAAAGTTTTTTTTTATTTCTTGTTTTTCCTTTTCAAATGAAACTGTGAATAAGGGGAATAAGAGGTTACAAGGGCTTTCTTTCTGTGTGCTTGCACCTATGACCACCCAGACTGCTCACAGTACTGCAGTCACATGACGGTGGTAATCCTGCGTGAGTCTGAATCAGCTTCTAAAGCCTCACAGAGCAGATTAGCAAAGGAAAAGTACAGTGTAGGAGACTCTTTAAGTACAAGGGCTTTCCCTGCTTCCTGTAGCGTCGCCATGCCTCACCAACACACCATCTGTTTCTGTACAACCTCAACCCCAAGTTACCCCAAGGGGAGAAAGGCTACTCTCTAATAACAAAAAAATAGAAAACACGAAAAACATTTTTAAAGAAAGCATTATTTATAAAGTAAACTATCAATATAAAAATTTAGACAGACGTACAGATAGATAGATAGATAGATAGATGGATGGATGGATGGATGGATGGATGGATGGATGGATGGATGGATGGATGGATGGATGGATGGATAGATAGATAGATAGATAGATAGATAGATAGATAGATAGATAGATAGATAGATAGATAGATAGATAGATAGATAGATAGATAGATAGATAGATAGATAGATACTGTACTCGCCCTCCTGTCCACTGCTCACACACGCTGTATCAGAGCTCTGAGTTGTATCTGCAGTCTGATTTGTAGAGTGTGAACAGACTTGACCTGATTTATCATTGGACTTAGTATACAGAAACACTTGACACTTGCAAGCAGGTTTCAAAAATCTGCATTTATACTATAGAAATGTTCCAAACTTCCCACAGCTTTTCAGATCAAGTCAAATTGTGAAAACAATGAGAAAGGTATCTTTTTTAAAAAAAAGTCATTTTTAGGACAAGAAACAACCTCTAACTATCCAGCTCTACAGAAACGCACATGGTTTCCATGTTAAAAATAGAGCGTCCATCCTGTCTCATACCCACCAGTGTACATAATTATGAGTCTTTGTGCTCTACACATGCATGAGCAGCAATCCCATTACCTTAATGGAAACAATGAAGGGTTATGAGGAGGCGCCCACGGTAACCTGGTCTCCCTGGTAAAATGAATGTCTGTTCATATCCTCTAATGAAAGGTTATATTTGTAAGCCATCTTTCCTTGCTGCTGCTTACTGTTGCAAAGAGGGAGTGACTCACCTTATTCCCTAAAGTGAGACAGATCTATTGGACTGAGGGAGCTATTTAGTGCTAGTGTAATTTAAAGGTCTAAGGAAATGTTTATTAGGTAATAGATCAGGAAATTGACATGTAGACCCAAGAGAAGCTATTAAATGACAATCCAGATGTTAATTTTATATTTAATCAATCATAATTTTTAAGTGTAGGAGAGGTGTTCTAATGAGCCGATTTTTTGAGGCAAAACAAATGGAATGCATATGTTTATTTGCACATTTGCAAACAAATCCCATTACAAGGAAAGGAAAGAACATTTATATTCTTGGGCTTGACAACATTTTTGCACATACCTATATATATTTTGCACATACTAAGATTGCGTGGGCAATTCATATTAGGTGCAAGTAGCACTATTGAAATGAGGAGTTTGCGGCCGCTAATGCGAGCTGCATCACGGCTAGAGAGAGTAGGAATATGCGCATGGATCCATGATGCGTCTTTGGCATAAAATAAAGGAGGAGGGGGGGAATGGACATATGTAACAATTCTTTGACTGTTACAACATCAATTACCATTAGGCTAAAATGTTGTAAATTCTGCTTTTCATTTGTCAGTAATAAATGTAATTAATGCGGTGTACATCTGCTGCTCTCTGCTGCATGCACACATCGTCTTGCAGGGTTAGACAGATTAAAACTGCAGCATGTCCAGGTTTGGTCGCTAAAATGTCCTTATTCTACTAATTTTGAAATGCATCACACTTTATCATGGCCTCTATTTAATGTCAAGAAAAAACATTAAATCTTGAAAATATGTAATCCGAAATGTCTGAATTTTGTTTTCAGAATGTCATATATGATGCCAATTATCATTTTGGTATCATATATGATTACTACATTTTATTAACTGGACTCCAGGAAGGTTAACCACTAAATTAGAAACTAATGAGGATCCACTAGGATCATGTGCCCTCAACACGTCTTCACCAAGGGGAGACGTGATGAGAGCATAATGAGTTATGATGTGTCTTTAGGTTATATTGTGTGTGAATGTAATTTTTTGTTTGTCAATAATAAAATTATGTTGAATGTGGTAGGGCACAATGCTCTTTGCGCCATGTTGAGATTTCAGCCTCAACCTGTTTTCGCGACGCTGTGTGCAAACTGTTGCTAAATTAGGCCCTAAGTGAATAGAAAGTAATACCATTTTGTTTTCAATTACAAATCTCAGAAAGGTGAAACATATTTGTATTTAAACTTTCGTGTTAAAGGTGTGGTAGACGATCTTGGGAAAGCTGTTCAGGAAGCTATATTTTGGAAAAAAAAAGTCCAACTCTTTTCTTCAGGCTCCCTTCCTAAGCCACAGGAATGGGTATACATCTTCCTGAGGGTTCATGTGCAGGCATCCACAGCGAGAATAACCAAGGATTGACTCTCTCTCTCTCTCTTTCTCTCTCTCTGTGTTTCCCTATATATATATATATATATATATATATATATATATATATATATATATATATATATATATATATATATATATATGTGTGTGTGTGTGCGTGTGTGTGTGAACATCTTTTGGAAACGAAACTGCAACTTTGTGACGATCACAGCGACTCAGAACCATGGCCACTAATGCATTACATTACAACATTACATCATAATCTGTTTTGTACTACTATGAAAGGTACTTTTGACTGCTCTTAATGCATTATATTATTTAAAATTATTATAATTAAGAACTATTATTTATATTTATACTGCTCTACGATGTGCCTTAGAGCATGCCGATTTTATAACGTAGTATTTCCCGTACATATGACTGACAATAAAGTAAACCGTAATTTTAAATTAACTTTGATTTTCTCTGAAACCAATGCAGCCTTTGAAGAGTAACCATGGGCCTCTTGGCTCCTTCTCTAAACAATACTTTCTTTGGGTATCAGCTTAAGTGGCCTTCCATGTTTTATAAAATATGGAGTTGTGCCATACTCTTTCCATTTTTGATGATGGATTGAACAGCTCGCAAGATTTCTAAAGCTTGGGGTAATGTTCTATAACCTCATTGCTTTAAACTGTATTCCTGATCTGTTTCTGTGTTTCTTGGTGTTCATAATTCTGTTTGTTCACCATTTTTCTCAAACAAACCTCTTTGAGCCTTCACAGAGCAGCTGTATTCATACCAAGATGAAATTACACACAGAATAAATCTATATACTAATTAGGTGACTTCTGAAGGGTCTGCACTGGACATAGGGTGCTTTCCAAAAAAATAAAATAAACCATAATAATACCATGTTTCATTTTAACTCAAACATGATACATGGTTATGGTTGGTTTTTGCTTAGAAATCTAATTATCAAGATTTATTATTACCAAACGGAACACTCTACTGGACTGCAAACTGTTGACTACATTCCTTGTCAGTTTGTAGTTCACAACGTTTATTATGTTGAAAATGTGTTTCTCTTTTCTTTAAGACATTTAAGTTGATTTCACACGATATGAAAATGCAGTATCTGTAAAGTATACATCTTTAATTGGCTGGACTTTGAAGGGCTGTGCCGGATGTTGAGCTGTGACTTACCTTCTCAACAAACCTTTCAAAAACTTGTTAACATCCCGGTCTGAAATACATTCTAAAGGGGTGCTGAGTAGTGTAGTGGTTAAGATGGGTGCCCGATGTTCAGAGGCCTCAGTTGGCGAAGCAGTTTTCCCAGTATTTGAACACTCCTTGGTAAACGAAAAAAACAAAAGCAAAAAGAGAAAGAAAAACTAAATGCTTAAAATAATCTGTGCCTGCACCACCTATGGATTCATCCTTTTTCAATAAGGGATAACAATTTATCTGTTCAATCTCTGTTTTTGATTAATAGGAGAACCACTGTCGCAGGATTAAGATCCTCGGGGATTGTTACTACTGTGTGTCAGGGCTGACTCAACCCAAGACTGACCATGCTCACTGCTGTGTTGAAATGGGTTTGGACATGATCGACACTATAACGTGAGTTTTTCTCTTAGATAGTGTAAGATTCTATCTTTTTAGCCACAAAGAGTGAGAAGAAGTATTTCAGCTCTTTTTTTGCAGATTAATGTAAATATCGAACTCTGAATTGCTGTTATTCCAGAGGGAAAGGCTTTCTTGGGGAAAGGAAATAAGCAGTATTACTTTTCACATCGACTGTATAGTTTGGAATATAGATTAGTTCTACGTAGACACATAGAAGATTATAAAAAGCTAGATCCGTTGTTTTTATCATGTGCAAGAAACATTTAAAGACTCAAGGTAATGCCCTTTCAATTTTGTGTTGGAGAGTAAACCATATTTACAAGTTGTATTTATTTACCTTCCAACAGTGCTGATAATCTATTTGTATGCATTGATAATGATTAGTCAATAATAGGTTTTGCTTTCTTACTGTAAGTTAAGATTTAGATGCTCTATTAATTAAAACAACACTTGTTGCAAACACAGCTCAAATATTAGGTCAAGCAAACTGGAATGATGAGTTAGAGAAGTGTCATGTGGGTCTCTGCACACATCGTTATGCAAGAACAGACAATACGCTTTGGGAGGAAAAGAAAATTCTTTAACACATTGCCTACTTATCAAAGATATCATCTTCACCACATTTTTTTTCATCACAAGGTACATCAGCTGTGATAATTAGACTTATTTTCAAGCTATATCATATGAATAATAGATGACAACCAAAAGCTGTTGAGGTTTCAAGCAATTCCTTATAATCATATTGTCACAATAAAAAAATTTAAAAAACCTGTAACCATTTCCTATAAATATTATGACATCCCATGTCTGGACACTCAAGGCAGCTTTTTCTTTCTATTGAAAATAAGAAATTGCTGACAATATTCAACAAATTTTAAACATATTTGAGCATATTTTCATGTTCATGTTTGTTTAGTTTTAATATTGGGGAGAAGGATGCAGCTCTTCCATTGTTGTGAAAATAAAGGCTTCAGGAAATTTGCATTAAATTGCTAAACAAGGCTGTAATCCATCATTAAAACTGCATGTATTTTAACTTCTAATGTTCATCAAATATAAAGATAGTCAGATTGGTATTGATATTGGTAGTGCATAAATATATATATATATATATATATATATATATATATATATATATATATATATATATATATATATGTTTTCCAAACAATTCACCAAGCCATTGCATGCGTGGTCCCACAGGTCAGTTGCAGAGGCAACAGAAGTCAACCTTAACATGCGTGTGGGTCTACACACTGGTCGAGTTCTGTGTGGAGTGCTGGGCCTCAGGAAATGGCAGTATGATGTGTGGTCAAATGATGTGACACTGGCCAATGTGATGGAAGCTGGCGGACTACCAGGGTCAGTATACTTACAGATATAAATATTCATATATTTTAAAATGTAGATGCCTTAAAAGGCTTAATCAACATCAGAATTGGTTTCATTGCTAAGTTAGTGTCAAAGATATCATATTCTTTATTTTGGTTCAGAAAACTGCAAAGGTGTAGAATAACAGACAAAAAAAAATTATATATATGTAAGGGATAATGCCCGACGAGGTGTACATAATCAGAAAATAATGGACGACGCGGAGGCGTCGTCCATTAAGCAAGCAACCGTCCGCCGCGAAGCGGAGGACGGTTGCTTCCGCGAAGTCCATTATTTTCTGATAATGGACACCTCGAAGGGCCTTATCCCGCTTATACCATGGTCACTTACGAAAGAAAGACATATTTAATCAAGTAGTAATACTTTAATGTGTTTTAGAGTTAAAATTGCAAGGTTTTTTATATAAGTCGAGCGCACTATTTAATATCTCCCGTATACAGGTGTTGCCAAGCAACGCATCCAGAGCGAGCCGGCCGCAGCGATTTATCAGTGAGGGGAAGCGAAATGATGGCTTTATCTTACGTTACGTGATACAAAATATCCTTTCAGAAGGCCAGTACACTACTTACTGCTTGTGCGTGTCCAGAGGATGATGCAAATAACGTTGAGACTCCGTTGCCATTTGAGCCAGCGCAATAATTTAGAACTCTCATCAGGCAATTTGACGGGACACCTTTCCTAGGTGTACATTATCACTTTTGGTACACCCTCCAGCCAATCAGAATCGAATATTCACCCAGAACATGGTATACCAGTTTACCAGTCCTTAAAAATATAAACATTCTATTGTGTCCTGTAGTTTTCCTTATACTTTTTAGTCAGCTGCATTGTTGCTTAGTCATATGTGAGTTTAATTATATGGTAACTTTAAGTTAAAGTATAGATTCATGATTCAGGCTTTTTTGTGTTTTGAAACACACGTTTAAACTAATAACCCAATCTAATTTACTGGTTTGTTTTAAATTTTATTTTAAAACTACATAAAAAAACATTCCTCTGAAGAGATATGATAACTAATTAAATCTACTGACACATACTGGGTTCTCCCTGTTAAATAACTACAAAACCATCTTGATAGAATCAGTAAAAATACTTTGTTGCAGACTTTCTCAGGTGTTTCGTTAAAACCAATTTAAACAATATGACATAAACGTTTAGTAGGTTTTTAAAAACTTGGTATATAATATTTTATCTATGTTACATTTTATTTTCTATAAATTACATGCTTTGGAATGTTTGTGTTTTCATATGTTTGTACAAAGTAGAGTACCACAGCAATTTCCTAATATTTTAAATCTGTTCACACGTTTGGCAATACACTTTCTGATTCTGATTCAAAAATAGGTTCCTAACTGTTGTTGCTGCTGTTTGGTATTGCTGCTATATATTGAAATAAAATAAATATTTTCATGTCTTTCTTGTAGTGAGCCAAAAATTACATACTTTGTGCATGGTAATGTTTGCAACCAAAAACATTGTGTAATATATTTGCATAATACCAACAAGTGGCCAGCGTGGCATGACTCAAACACAAAATCTTGGCAAGATCCATTCAGGCTTCATGGACAGGCTTCATGAATTCAAGAGGAGCAGGTGTGGTTTTTGTCCTGTTAATGCAACACTGGACCAGCTCTACATGCTCAGCAGGATCAGGGAGGTTACATTGGAGTTTACTGAACTGGTTTACATGTATTTTGTGGAATTGAAGAAGGTATTCGACCATGTTCTTCAGGGAGGCCTGTGGGAGGTACTTTGGTAGTAAGAGGTACCTGGCTCCTTGAAATGGGCCCCTGTACGACCAGCCTCAGAGCTTTGTCCTTAGTGTTCAACGTTAAGTGGGATCCATTTCTGGTGAGTGTTGGACCCCCACCAAAGTTGCCCTTTTTTGCCAGTTCCATTCGTAAACTTTATGGACAGAATTTCTGGGCACAGCCAAAGTGTTGAGGGGATATGGTTTGGTGGACTCATGATTAGGTCTCTGCTTTTTACACGTGATGTGGTTCTTTTGGCTTTATCATACTGTTATATCCATCTCCACTGGAGCGGAGTGTGGAGCATGAGAATCAGTATCTCCAAATCCAAGACCCTGGCTCAAAAAGGGTAAAGTGCCTTCTCTGGGTCAGGGACAAGTTTCTGGAGAAGTATCTCAGGCACAGTGGTGCAGCATCTACAGATATAAAGCATTGTACTGGTCTGTTGTTGTCAAGAGAGAGCTGAGCAGACAGGTCAAGCTCTTATTTACCAGTTGAGCAATGTTCTTACACTAATCAAGTTATCTGAAAAATTAGATCTTCCTCAGCCTTTTTAGGCTTTCCCTTAGAGATAAGGCGAGAGGCCATCCAGGAAGGGCTCAGAGTAGAGCTACTACTCGTCTACACCAATATGAGCCATTTTAAAGGTGCTTACACACCGAAAGCAATAGACGCAACCAGAGAGTCAGGTTTAGATGTAAAGTCATTGGAGGAGTGTGAAGAAGCATGACTGGGGATCCCACGGAAAATCAGAAGCAAATTTGCGTCACAAAAAAGCTTCTTTGCCTTATTTGCGCGACCAAGTAGGGCAGCTGATGCGTTTCAGGCACGAATAGAAAAAAAAAACCTGCTGCTTTTTATGTGGTGCATTTTGTGGATTTGCGATTATCTTGTCTGAAGTTAGAGAAATCTTAACTCCAGCTTCAAATCGTGCCACGTCAACCAATCAGCTGACAGGTGTCAGTGATGCTGTGACTGAGGGAATGGAGTCAAAACATCAGCAGGACACAGACACTGATAAACACTGTGGCTAATCACCCTAAGCTACATGACACCAGCTGTTTTCTTTACAGAGATAGGAATAAAAAAATTAACATTATAAAGTGGTTACACTATTTAGACAGGAATGCTCTCGAGAAGTGGGCCATGAACGGCTTCCTCACCCAGACACCCAGGCCTGATGGCTCCACCACACCACATCCCGTGCCGCTCGCATATTATATTATACATTTTTACTAACCAAAGACAGATGGACAGCCGACCAGCTTCGTAGTTGGTGTGTCGGCGGGCAAAACTTGGACTTTCGCAGCACAAACTGGGCCAGGAGCCGGGATGTTCCCGGCTGGGGGGGTGTTCCACCTCAGCTCAATTGGTAGCTCTCTAAACCCCCACTGCACTGTCCCAGCTCCATGGGAGGCCAGGTTCGCTTTGGACACACTTCAAGGTGTGACTGTGCAAGCTAGGGGCTTGTTGTGCTTTTTGGACGCGTCTATCGAGGTCGATGTGTAAGCACTGTTAGTTGCTTGTGCATCTGGTTAGAATGCTTGCTGGAAACCTCCCTTGTGAGGTGAAGGGCACATCCCACCAGGAGGAAACCCAGAGAAAGACCCAGGACATGCTAGAGAAATTATATTTTTGGCTCGCCTGGAAACACCTTGGGATTTCACTGGAGAACCGGCCCAAATGGTCAGAAGGAGGGGAAATCTGGGTCTCTCTGCTTTGACTCCAGCCCTATACCGTGAACCGAAATTAAAGTGAACATATCATGGTTTTAAATTCCTTCTTTTTTACATCGGAATCTTTCAGTTATGGTCTCTATAGAGTGGGATTGTAATTCTTAGGTCCGAATTCCCCATTATTGTAGCTCTACAGACTCCTCTTCCAACCCTGTTCTAAGGAATCTACATAATGAGTGCATCCAGTTGGGGATGCTGCATACCCCACCGCCCTCCAGGTCAAAGAACCTTCCACTCCCACTTCCACCATGTTTATCAGTTCCAGTAGAGTACTGTAACGTAATAGTAAAAAAAAACGTACTAGATAATAGAGAAAACTGAACAGCCTAAAAAAAAGAGACAAAAACAGAATCCAAAAGTTTTTCCGCAAATGATACATTTTTTTCTTTTTTTTGCATTCCTACGGACTCTAAATGCACCTTTCATGATATGTCCCCTTTAAGTAGAAGATAGTGGATGGATGGATTTTAATAATTCCTTTCTGCTGTTAAGTTTGGGACTTGCCCCATTTATGTTAAGATTACCTTGTTTGTTTTGCAGGAAAGTTCACATCACCAGATCAACACTTGAGTGCCTAAATGGAGACTATGAGGTGGAGCCTGGAAATGGTCATGAAAGGAACTCCTTTCTCCAAAAGCATGAAATAGAAACTTTTTTTATTGTGCCATCGCACCGACGGAAGGTATTTTGTGTTTGTGATGAAAGATTAATGTTGTGTCTTGTTTTTTTTTTGTTTATTTGTTTTTTTATACCAAGGCCGCTTTTTAGTTTTAAACATCAATAACCTCTAATAAGGCTAGTAAAATCCTACACTATGTTAGGGGACATTAATGAAGTGGAAATAGATTAAGTTTAATAGCTGTCATTATTTTTGTGCCAACATTTATAAACTAAGTACTATTCAACTTAAACTATGATTTTCTCAGTATGTTTGTTGTTTTCACTTCATGTAATATGCTATCTATGCTAGATTACAAAGAAAAATAAACTGAGTCATTGGCATCCATCATCTCAAATTTGCACATACTTAAAGAAAAACACATAACTTCAGCAGATGTGCCACAAGCAGCTAGGGGAGGAATTTATATTTATTTCAACTCTCCTCTCCTTTTGTCTTCAATTCATCTGTCTACTTTTGCATTATTTCTGGCAAACATATTTTTTTAAACGAAAGATAAGGCTTGCATGTAAGTTCACAGTTTTACATCCTTGTGTTTTTTTCTCTTTGCTATATCAGAACCTTTACCAATCGTATTAATGTAGCTGATAGTTTAGCTTCACCAAAGTAATTGTGAAGGCAAATATAGGCTGAAACTGTGGTTTTTGATAGTCTGCTTCTCTGTCAGGGACTGATCTCAAAACAAGATATAGAGTATGTTGTAAATTACACTAGCACTTCCCCAAAGCGTTTTAATGTACACTCAATGTTTTTTCACATTTTCTAAAACAGGTTTGAGGTCAACTGTCCTAAAATTAAAAAAGAGGCCCTGTGAGATTAGACTGGCTTAGTTTAACCACCTTCTAGTTTAATTCCTAAGCTCTGTGATAAAGATTGCATGTGTCTCTGTATGCTCAGTGGATGTGCAAGTTATTCACTCAAATATAGAAAATATTTTACTGCAGGGTTTGTCACTTAATCCTTGTTCTCATTCTGGTGACAGATATTCCCAGGATTGATTCTTTCGGATATAAAGCCTGCCAAAAAGATGAAGTTCAAAACCGTTTGCTACTTACTGGTGCAGCTCATGCACTGCAGGAAGATGTTCAAGGCTGAGATTCCTTTCTCCAATGTCATGAACTGCGAGGATGGCGATAAGGTAAACTGGCCATGGTTGACTTTTTTGTGCTTGCTTGTACAATGATTTGTTATGTAAAACTTCCTACAAAAACATTTTTTTTCATAAACTGTTCTAGATCAGCAATCCCTTCAATAAATGCTCTATATGTTTGACAACATTTGAGACTTACTTCATGAAGTATTTCATTTCTGTCAGCTGTTGCAAATGTTAAAGATGATATAAATACAGCAGGGAATTTAAGATGTCATGCAAAGAATTAGTAATTTAACTGGCTGTCCATCACATTCATAGATCTAGTCTGTCAATTTTACATATAAACAAGTCTCTTTCAGAGTAAATAATATAAAGAAAACATGTTAGGTCATCAACTTAAAAAAAAACAACTAATGAAACTAATGTAATATGTCCTTATTCCAGTCTTTCATTTTTCAAATATTAGGTGGATGATGTGAAGAAATTGACTGAATCTGATAACATTCATCCACTCTTTACATTGGCCACCCACCTAGTTGTGGTTCAGTATTTGTGGATTCATCTATTCACAGATTATTTTAAGAAATGTGAGTCCAAATTATCTGTGATGCTCTAAGTTATCTATATCTAATATATTCAAAAGAAAATGCAATTCAGGAAGGTGAAATACCTTGGCTCAAATTAGCAGTGGTGTTCACGAGAAGCTCACACCTGCAGGTTATTGTGTTTAAACCTTTTGAATATCCTAAACTAACTGTGATGGATGCAATTATGGATAGGATTGAGGGTAAGGGAAAAGAAAAGATGTAACAAAGTGTCACATTTTTATAGTAATGAAAATAAGTGATGAAGCGAGTGAGTGCAGGCAACTTCAGCATTAACTAAAGATGATAATTAAACAGGAAAACTAAAATGTAACAACACTGAGGAAGCGATAAATAACACTCGATTTGTCAGATCAAAGAGATCCACAACATGACACAAGCAATTTTTTAAACATCCATGCCATGTCAAGAACTCATAAAATCTCATCACCCAGTTTATCCAACTCCAGCCTTATTAGGATGAACTGTATATGTCATATTGATTAGAAAGCATGCTCATGTACATGCTCACAAACCTGCAGTTAGACAATAAGCACATTTTCACTTTCAAGTTTTTCACTTAGGTCCAATGCACAATGCTTTCTAACATTTTTTGGCTGCTGAAGATACTCTAGCACAATGGGGTGCATTTAATTATGAAGGCAATGCTCTCATTTGAAAGTATAATCAGGTTGTTTACTGTTGACTCTTATTCAGCCTTTTTCTTGATATGATAATACTGAAGTACTGGTGGGAATAAAGAGAGGAGCTGTGCATTTGTCATGAAGGATTATAATTTTTTGCTTCTCTCCAGCGGAGAGCCATGCGAACTGCTCCACAGAAGCTGAGGAACCGCTCCAATGCTAACCAGGCTAACCTAATCCAGAGCAGCCCTAGAACGAGGGTCAACCGCTATATTGGCCGGCTGATTGAGGCCCGCCAGACGGAGTCTGAC
Organism: Apricaphanius iberus; assembly: GCA_028564705.1. Taxonomy (NCBI): domain Eukaryota; kingdom Metazoa; phylum Chordata; class Actinopteri; order Cyprinodontiformes; family Aphaniidae; genus Apricaphanius; species Apricaphanius iberus. The sequence goes on from JAPXFQ010002614.1 coordinate 1,351,842, forward strand.
ACAGCAGACCTCAACTTCCTCACACTCATGTATAAGTGCCCGGAGCGCGAGCAAAGGGTGAGGCATTAAATTTAACACATAGAATGAGATTGTTTAGTGCCTTTTCCTTATTTGACTTTATATTTAGAGTCCGGTAAATATGTTTATCTTGTCAAAATCAATAATCGTCTTTGGTTCTCCAGGGCTAACCCTAAACCTATCATATCTCAAAGTATGTTTTTCTTAATTTTTAATTCTTCTTTCTGACATTTTTAGACAGGTTAAAATTTTTTCCCATGATTAAAACAAGACATGTAAACATCTTCAAATAACATGTCTCTGTGATTAGTCACACCTCCGCTCCCTTTGACCAATGTTGTGTTCTGGTTTCTTTAATAGAATCTAATGACAGGTTGGTTTACTAGAAAAAAAAAATAAGATAAAACTATTTTGCTGGCAAATAATTAAATATGCTTACATCAACAAATTAACCATAAAAAGCTTTCACCTAAATTAATTAAATTATAGAAAGAATAACTTTGAAAACACTTTCATAGATCATTGTCAGGATCTTTCTGTCACAGAATTTTATTTTTTTCCTTAGCTCTTTAATACTTCCTTTTGTCCTGTCCGGTGTTTCACATTAGTACCACCAGGTTCCTGATGAGTACTTCACCAGTGCAGTGGTTCTCTCTCTGATACTAGCGGCCTTGTTTGGAATCATTTATCTTGTCATCATACCACAGTATGTACATCAGATAATATTCATTAGTCTAATGAGATTTACTGAAATATTTTATGTATCATTAACCTTTTTTTATCTATGATTTCTTTTTTTCTGTTGAATTCAGGGGCACCGTCGTACTTGTCCTTCTCGTCTTCTGCATCTGTTTCCTTGTAGCTTGTATTATGTACCTGCATATCACTAGAGTACAGGTAAACACAGATCCTGTTTCAGTCTTCGTTATAAACTAAAAAAATATATACTTTAAAAACATATTACTAATATACTGGTTGTTCATGTTATCAGGAATTTATAAAGCTGTAATATCAGTTGTTATAAACACATTTACACTGAATTCCAAAACTACTTATAGCTCTTTTTATGAATAGATTTTGCTATTTTACAGTCCTTAACCTTAATGTATTTTATTAAGATTCTGTTTCATAGACCAACACAAGTTAAAGCACAGTTTTTGGTATGAAACAGTAAAGTTGAATTTATATGTATTCAGTAACTTTTAATTTGACATCCCAAAGCAACATTAATGAGGCAACCAGTTGCTTTCAGATGTCAGTTACCTAGAAATTAGAATCCAATTTTGTGTAAATGTAAAATTAAGAATAGCTTATAAAAATATATATGAAGGCCTCAGACATGTGTTAAAGAACGACACAGTCAAAGTCCAGACTCGAATAAAATTTAAAATGTGTGGCAGCACTTAAAAAACTTGATATTTACAGATGTTCTACACTCAATCTGACTGAGTCTGAACTAGTTTGCAAAAAAATGGAGAGTTTCAAATTTCAGCTTCTAGAAATGCAAAGCAAGTGCAGACAGACGCCCAAAGACTTGCAGCTTTAATTGTTGCAAAAGGTGTCAAAAATATTGACCATGGGGAACTGAATACAAATGTATACCAGACTTTTACGCTTTTATGTATTAAAAGGTTTCAAGCAAAAATATCCTTTTTGTTGGTTTATCACCTAAAATAACAAGATAATATAGTTATATATGCGGGTGAAACATGATCAAAAAAAAAAAAAAAAATGTAAGTGGTGGTATGAACATTTTTGGAAAACACTGTACAGTTAGTAATGAATTTGAACTGTATATTGTTTTTTATCTTCTAACTTTACTAGAATAGGCTCTATCACCATATCAGTCTTTTTCTTTATGAAAATGTATAGCAGTCTGTAAAATATAAAAATGCTAGTGTATCTAGTGATGACTAATTTACTTCTTCTTTTTGACATTTAGTGTTTTCCAGGGTGCCTGACCATTCAGATTCGAACGGCTCTCTGTCTTCTTATAGTGCTTTTAATCTACGCCGTGGCCCAGGCCTGTGTTGTAAGTCGCAATAGCAACATTCAAAATGTGATATTATATTTCATTTTGTTTCCTATTTTCTACCTTAGCTGCTATTAATCCTAAATTTTATTTATAGATTTTGTGGGAAATTGTAGCAGTGCTTTAGTTTCTCTTTCAGGGAATTACTTGTTTATGTTGTGACACAATAGGTATGTTTTGAATAAATATGAATAATTGCTTAGAGCAATTATTAATGAGATTAAAAAAATTATTTCAATATTACCTAGTTTTGGGCACAAACCTTGGATCCAGGGAAATTATTTTAACCAAATAGTTCAGTCTTGGTTAATGTTTATGATTACCTGCCTGATAAGGCGGAGATAATTAAACAATAGATAAAGGAATGAGTTCTTGACATTCTTTGAACAGCAAGTTACTACATATTTATGTAGAATAATAAAATAAAAAAAATTGACTTTCCAAAATAACAGAGTACATTAACAAGATAATTCAGTTTTACAGTCAAAATGCTTTAATCAACAATTTAACTAAGCTAGTATCACACAACTTAACTACTAAGTAAAATAATAATGAATAATAAAATTAACAATCAAAAGCAAAACAATAAAATGGACAAATATGCAAAGATGAAGAAACAATAACCAATACATTTGTTGTGGTGTCACAGTTTAGTATGAATTTGTATGCTATAAAGAAAAAGGCTTGCATTGAAACATTTGAAAGTGAAGCTAAGTTAGTTTAATTGTGATTAGTGTTAAACTAATTAGCACCTTTTGGTTTGTGATCGAACAATCAATTCACAAAGCAAAGCAAAAGTAAGGACAAAAAAATCTTTGTAGGAAGAAATGTTTCATTAAATCATTTGCTGAATTAGTGAAAAATAACTTTTGGGAGAATTTATTCTATTTTATGGATCGGTCACCCCAGTGATTGATCTAATTTAGTATTTTGACATACTAGTAAAGCAGTTTCAAGAACGACTAATACGATTTGTTTTCGGTATTAAAACTGTCTATTTTAAAGCTGAACTGTATTTTGAATACCATAGATAGCGTTCCTGATTGTTTAAGAGCACTGATGGTCTGCAAAAAAACAGGCCTCTCAAATCAGAATCAAGCATGAAGAGCTAATGTAGCACAGCTAAGAGCTATTCTGTTTAGCTTAGCACCAAAGGACAACGGAAAAATAAGATGGAAGGGAGTAACTAATTTTACATTATGAAAAAAACTCTTTTTATCAGTCAAAAACCTATAAAAACTGTTTGTAATAAAACAAATGAAGGATGAAATCTTCCAAATGCAGAAAAAAACACAGCGATAATAAAAGAAAATCCTTAAATTTATTATTCTAAGCTAATTTAACTCTTCCCACGCACAACCTTACTTGAACAATCCTTAGATCTCCATGAAAGGGGGGCTCTGTTGTTTAGAAAGACCAGCGAAAGATCGGTTAGCTGCAGCTGCATGTGCGGGGTGTGGTACTAGCTAGCCACGGTTAGTCAGTGCCTGAGTCGTCCGGTTTGTTCAGTCAGCCATCTTCTCCCTAGTCTGGTCGCTTTTTACGGGACATTCGGCTAACCATCTCTTGGCTCACAGCAAGGCGTCGGCAACAGAGAGGCCCTCTCTATGTTCATTGGAATCTGTAAATCAAATATTCCTTCAGCAGAGCTTTAAACAAGTCAGGTTCAGGACTTATTCAGTCGGCCAGAAACAATTACATGATCAGTATTTTGGTTCCAATGACATTCTTCCAGAAACTCAATTCCCTCTCCCTGCCAACAAGGAAGGATAGTTTAAAGCTCTGATTTCTCTACTGATGCAAGCCTTGTGCTAGCTCACAGGTGAAAGAGAAAGAGCAGAGTGGAGCTTTGTGCTACAGTAGGGGTGATTATATCCCTGAAAGTCCCGCCCTTTTTCTGTTTAAACTGAAATTAATTGTGGGACTCCGACCGGCTGAAGATCTGTGTTTGGTCCTGTCACCATGGTTGTTCCCAGCATTTACTTTACCAAGACATGACCAAACCACATTTATCAGTTTTTCCAAGGGAAACCCCTCCCATTCTTAGATCATTGTTGTTGTTGTTTTTTTGGATATTTGTTGTGTAAAGCACAGACAATATTGACAGTGAATGAAGTTTAGCATACTGTTCTCAAATATAGATTATATCTTTTAGCTGTTCATACATTTGTATGTTCCTGTTCACAGGTGGGCTGCATGCCATGGATGTGGGGAAGTGCCAAAACAAACAGTTCCATTATTATTATTGATGTGGACAGGGGAGCCAACCGCACCATGGCAGAGTTGCCCTGTGATGGGGTCAGCTATGCCTTTCTTTCTTGTGTATTGGGCACCATCACCTTAGCGCTTTTCCTGCGTGTCTCCTGGTTGCCAAAGATGGCGCTGATGCTCCTTTTAGGGGTGCTGTACATCACTGTGCTGGAACTCAGTGGTTTTCGGAAGACTGCAGGGTGAGGTTCAACACATGCTATATACCCAACACAAATAAAGATCAAAATAAATTGTATCGTTTACTTTAGTTACTTGGCATCTAACAAAACAAATACAATTTACATCCAACATCATCATTTCAAATAAAATTAGAAAATAAAATGTTTAAATGCAGTCTTAGAGCAAGGTTTCAAAATAATCAAACCCCATCTAATGAACAAGGGGACACTGAGCTCAGTAAATACTTTCTTGGATATTCAAAAGTAGTCTTAACCTCATTCTTGTATTTTTTTTGTGATCTAAGATGCATATTCTCAGTTCCAGTATGGCAAATGTAATGCTGTGTGAATCCTGAAATTGATTTTAAAGAGGTTACAACAGTCTCTGAATGCTAAATTAAATGTTCAACTACTAAATTGTAATTCTTAATAAATGATGAAACATTAAAACGTATTTTTTGAAATATCTGAGTGTTGAATTACATAGAAAACTTTGATTGGAATGTTTGTGTAATTGTCTTGAAATGACTTGTTGTAAAGTGCCTTGAGATGACATTTGTTGTGAATTGGCTCTATATAAATAAAAGGGAATTAAAAGTGAATTGAATTAAATTATGCCTAAAGACTGACAATATGATTTCAATTATTAATCTATAGCTTTGCAATCTTAAAAACAAAATTATGAAGACATGTTCAGTCAGACTTAACTCTTGACATGCAGCGGTTTGATATGGACTTGGCAAAAAATGAGTTGTGATCCGTGCAAAACAGGACGTAAATCTTAAGGGGGAAAGTATTTGCAATGAGTTGTGTTTGTCATTCCATCATCACGTTGCTGTAAATGCGTTGCTGAAAATGCGTTATTTTTTTATTTTATTTTATTTTTCAATCTAGGAAGTGCACATATAAACAACAGTTGCATGAGCATTTACAGTCTGTGCACTGTGATGTATGTGTGTAGAGGAGTTGTTGCTTGTCTTCAGCCCACACACTCTTTCATTTTCCACCCTTTGATGCAGCACACATGCTTATTAGATCCAAATCAGAAGCCTGAAAGGACAATGTGGGTTGGATGATGGGACCACGTTAGCTAAGAGCGGAGGGGCTTGGACGGTATTATTGGAGCTCAGATCAGAAATGTGCTTTGGATAATTCTGCTTAAGTTTAGAATTATTTTATTTTTTTTTGGAGGGGGGGTGGGGGACTATTGATTCAGTTACAACCATAAATGTTATCTGTATAGCACAATTTTTAGCAATTTTTTGTAATTCAGTAAATCAAATTAATCTTGACTTATGATCTCTTTCTTAGCGCTGTGGTGGGTCCAGTCGACCCTCCTGTGTTGTTTTCTTTGTGGTCTGGTCTATTGCTGACTTCTGTGTTGGTCTCTTCCACAGTGGGGGGTCTTTCCACATCCGGGGCTACGAGCCCATACTGTCTCTGTTGCTCTTTGTCAGTGCCCTGGCCCTCCATTCCAGACAACTTGACCTCAAGCTGCGCTTGGACTTCCTTTGGGCTGTGCAGGTCTGGTAGAGTGTACTGACATATTTGTACGAGTGTGAAAGACTGCGAATGTTGTGAGACTTCCGTTTGTGAATTTAATAAAGTTCTAAACATACTGTAAGTGCAGGATTTCTGTCATTTCAGATTTATTTTACTGAGTAAAATGAAAGAGATTTAATCCCACTGGCTTCTACCAGTCAATACAAAGACTGAATTGACCATATTTCCCTTGGATTCACTTATGCTTTAAGTTTTATGTAAAGCACACTGTATCCTTAAAAGTATAAAACTAGTAAATCTAAAACCTAAACTCTTTTTAACCTTTTAACAAGCTGCTATATAATTTTGAATCATCCATCCATCCTTTGGTTATATATCCTTATCTTTGCCAGGTTGTGGGTAATTTTAAATCATTCAAGTATGAAATTTAAAATTAGTTATTGGGGCTTATCTGGGAAGGATTTTTCTGACCCCATGTGGTAAATATGTGAAACAGGCTCCGGCATTCACTGCTTTTTTTTGTGTGTGTGTGCTGCTAGGCAGAGGAAGAACGAGATGGGATGGAAAAAGTAAAGCTAGACAACAGGAGGATTCTCTTCAATCTATTGCCTGCCCACGTGGCTCAACACTTCTTAATGTCAAACCCCAGAAACATGGTGAGCCATGCTAATAAACAGGCATGCAGGCAAACTGACCAACAGGTAGATGAAAAGGGAGGAAAACAGACAAATTAGGAAGACACAAAGGGACATCCTTTTTTCTTTTACAATGTTCTGTGTTCTTTATTAGGATCTATACTATCAGTCCTACGCCCAAGTTGGTGTCCTGTTCGCCTCAATTCCAAACTTTAATGATTTCTATATTGAACTGGATGGCAACAACATGGGTGTGGAGTGCCTGAGGCTGCTAAATGAAATCATTGCTGACTTTGATGAGGTATGTTTCTCATATTGAATTCCTGTACATTGAATGTAGCTTGCATTTTAACATTTCTTGTTTAACTGTGTGTTTTGCAGCTTATGGACAAGGAGTGCTACAAAGACATCGAGAAAATCAAAACTATTGGCAGTACATATATGGCAGCTGTCGGGCTTGTCCCCACCATTGGCACCAAGGTAGTTATTTATCCTTTTTTTTTCTGGGTTGGGTGGGGGTCAAGCATTGTTGCTGTGAGAAGTTAGTTTTCCAGCTTCCATAGCATCTTTGTTACAGCACAACATCACATGGGCAAAGTCTACAGACCATATTCTTGTCTGGAAGAACATTTTCAAGACAAAAAAATGCCTGATTCAAAATCCAAAAGTTTACTTTGTTCTTGACAAACTTGGGGTAGATTGTTACCGCTGATGAGTTGGACTGTCACAATCTGTATTCTCCATCAGCATAATTTAGCTTAGTAACCAAGCGGTTTCTTGGAAGAGAAAGTTGCAAAGGACTAAACAATGGCTTCTTGTGAAAATATGGCCTTTTAATATATATTCATATAGCATTATTTCTGATAAATGTCAACACTGTCAGTTAAAACTATTTTAAATTTTTAAAATCATGACAACATCGCATCTTTCCACCACAATTAATGAATCTTTTACTGATAATAACCTCTCCAAATTTCTACCATTTCTCTGTTTTGTAGGCCAAAAAGTCCGTTTATGACCACCTGAGCACAATTGCAGACTATGCCATAGAAATGTTCGATGTGTTGGACGAAATCAACTATCAATCATACAACGAATTTGTCCTCAGAGTGGGTGAGTGGTCATGCAAAAATGAATCATAATGTGAATGGGAATTGTTAATCTAAGCTAACATGTTTTGGAGTAAATGTTTTTGTTTATTTTGACAGGAATCAATGTTGGTCCAGTAGTTGCAGGAGTGATCGGAGCACGGCGACCCCAGTATGACATCTGGGGTAATACGGTGAACGTGGCCAGTCGAATGGACAGCACAGGTGTACCGGGAAAAATTCAGGTAGATAAAACACTAAGGTTTACTACTGATCCAAAGTTTTGTGAATAGTTCTCTGATATACGTTTGCAAAAATAAGGTTCATACAAAATATCAAACACAAGTTCTATATGAAATCCAAACCTTGTATCTTATGTCACTAAGCTATACATTTCTAATTGAAAGTGTACTCTTATGGTGCATTCACAACGCGCCAATTGTCAGCGTCAAGAGCGTTGAGATTATACATAAAATCTCTGTGGTGCTTTGTGTGCGCTGGCCTCGTCATTTTTCAAGCTTTTCCTTTTCCTTTCAAGCTTCAAAGCGACAAAAGCCCTCAATGCAGAAGTTCAGCTAGCTGAGCTTTTGATGGTCTTAACAGTCTTGAATCGGCACGTCAACCAATCAGAGCATCTCACTAAAGTGACGTCGCCTGTCGCCTTGACTAGCCAACCATGATTCGCTAGTATCTAAAACATCAACCAGAGAAAGACCTGCCTATGCACTATGCACCTCAGCCTAAAAATGTATAGGTGTCAAACTAGTCGCTTTGTGAGAGATGCTTTTCGCTGATAAAGCGTATGGTGTGAACACACCATTAGACTTATTTTTGTTTTATTTGAGGTAGTTTCTTTTTAATCATTGAATAGAAATTAAACAAAATCAAAATTAAGCCAAAGCAGTGTAGATCTTTTTTAAAGAAAAAGTAAAGCTCAATGTTTTTATTTTTCAGGTGACCGAGGAGGTATATCGTATGCTGAATAGCAACTATGACTTAGTCTGCCGTGGAAAGGTCAGTGTAAAAGGTAAAGGTGAGATGCTGACATACTTTCTGGAAGGGAAAGTGCAGGGCATTGGCACTGCAATCACTTCCTCAGTGATGCGTTCCACCAGCCTGGCACGCCGTATTCATTCCTGTGGTAAGACGAGCGTACCAACCCATCTGGGCAGCGTTTCCTCTGCTGCCAGCCTGGCTGCTCATGCCAGCATGGGTGGCATCTTTCAGACAAGCCCTGCAGACATCACCAACAGCCAAGCTACATGCCTCCCCTCACCCTGCGTGCGTGTGCTAGGTGAAGTGGAAGATGAGGATGATTTAGAGGCAACAGGGATTCAAATCGAAGACGTGGCAGCTATTGCGGATGTAGCAGTGTAGGAGGAACAACAAGACTGTTTCAAATGCAGCAGGATAACCCGGATAAGTCAGGGATGTCATGGAATTTCTCATAAATCCTGAAATACTGGCGCAACCCTGGATGTTTTCAATCAGGATACAGCAGCCTGAAATATTAAAAGCTAAAACTGACAATCACACTTGTTTTCAGAGATTTTTTAACTGATTGCATCTATTCAGTTTGGAGATGAGAATGGAAAAAAGATGCACCCAACTGCTCAATTCCCTCTGAACATCACTATACCAGATGATTAGCTTTGTGGTGTTCTCGGGTTCCTGTGCAGCTATATCCAGGTAATATGTTCAACCTTGTTTTGTATGAAGTGCATAATCCCATGTACAAGGAATATGTACTCTGATACCCAGAAAAAAGACTGATCATAAATTTGCTTCTGCACTGTCTTTCTGATTATGCCAAGGACGTATTGCATTATTTACAGAAAAAACAGTTTATTAATACTTTGGTGTATGAAGGCATGCATGTTTATAGTTCTAAATGTGTGTATGCATGTGTGTTCAGTTAAAAATTGTAACACATCAGCGCAAAATCCTTTTTGTATTCACCTTTCACCAGATGAAGCTGGCTTTTATGAAATATGGCAGTTTGTCTTAGTGTATGACTTTTTAAAGTTGAGAGCCATAAGTGATAATACTCTGTTTGAGAGAGGAAAAACCAAAGTAATGATTTAGAGTTTTAAAAATTTCACAGGAACAGGATCTTGCACTTTTTACTTTCGGACATTATTAACGGATTAAAAAAGTGTCTTGTCTTGATATCACCCTGATTCACAGAGTCTAAAGTACGTGTTGTGTGTATACAAACAGTATAGACAGACCATGGCTGTTTTATTGGTACTTATGCACTAAAAGAGCTAGGAGGAGAAGAAAAAGTTAGTTGAATGTTGAATGTGTGCTGCTACAGGAACTAGTTCATGCCAAAATGAGAAGGTTCAGTGAAAAATACTACACATAACACCAAGACGTTCCTGCATGTGAGGCACACATGAACGTACAGTGCTTTGAAAATGTATTCATACCCTTTGAACATTTCCACATTTTGTCACATTGCAACCACATACTTTAATGAATTTTAATTATATTTTAAGTTGTAAAATAATTTTAAAGTAGAGCCTTATTGTGAAGTGAAGGGAACATGATGCTAATTTTTGGTTTCTTTAAAATTAAAAAATTAAATGCACTAAAATAAGTAAAGTGTAAGGTGCATTTGTATTCAGCACCCTGAGTCAATACTTAGAAGAGCTACCATTTTGGTTTGCCTCTACCAGCTTTATGAAGACTGAATAGTTTGCCATTCTTCTTTGCTGAAACACTCAGTTTGGATAAACAGCAGGCCTTTCCACAACCTTTGCGTTGGCTTTAGGTCTTGACTTGAGTGGACCAGTTTAACACATGGATATGGTTGTATTGCTCACCATGTCAGCTCTGTCTGTTTGATTAGGATAGTCTCAAATCCTTTGCAGCCTCTAGTAGGTTATCTTCTAGTATTAACCCTTTTAGCAGAACAGTTCCTCTGTTCCCGCTGAAGCAGAACATCCTCACAGCATGATGCTAGTACCACCATAAAATCACCTTGGTAAAGGCATGTCCAAGACGCAATTCAGAGTTGTGCCTTTTTACGTAGAACAACAGTTCATTTGTCGTCTCATCTTATCAGAGCATCTTCTTCCACAAGTTTACACTATTCCTTATATGGCTTTTGACAAACTTTAAACAGGACTTCCAATGGCCTTCTTTTAACCAAGGCTTTATTCTTACTGCTCTACATGGACACTTTTATGGAGTGCACGTATAATAGCTGTTCTGTCAAGAGTATTTCCCGCCTAAGCTGTGGATCTCTGCAGCTCAACAAGAATTACCATGGTCTTTTTGATTTCTTTAATGAGTAATTATGTTCTTGGATCGCATTTCAGCCCAAATAGATGACCAAAGCTTCACAAGTTTGGTTGTGTTATACTCTTTAATATTTAATCGTTTTGGAAGATTGTTTAAGCAGGGCACTACCTGAAGCTATATACAGTGGGCAAAATAATTATTTGACACCTCGCTGATTTTGTAAGTTTGTCCAATGACAAAGAAATGAAAAGTCTCAGAACAGTATCTTTTTAATAGTGGATTTATTTTTAACAGTGACACATAGCACATCAAAGGAAAATTGTAAAGATAACTTTAAATAAAAGATAGAAACTGGTTTGCATTTCATTGAGTGAAATAAGTATTTAAACCGTCTAACATAAAAAGACTTAATACTTAGTGGTAAAATCCTTGTTTGCAAGCAAAGAGGTCAAACGTGTCTTGTAATTGATGACCAGTTTGTGCACATTCTGGGTGGAATTTTGGTCCACTCCTCTTGGAAGATCATCTCCAAATCACTAAGGGTATTTCTCAAAGTTCTGAGGAAACTGTCCTTCCTTGGTCAAAGAAAACGGTTTGGAACAGATTAGCCTTACGTGACCGCGGCTGCTGGCTTACGTGCTATGTTTACGTCCCGCATTGTAGCGTAGTAACATTACTTCATCCATGGAACTGGAAATTTATAACGAGCGTTTTACTTTTTTTAAATTGTGTATATGTCAGCTAAATCATATGTGTAAGCGTATTAGTACCTGGTGGCCACCAAAGCTGTAACTACTAAGCAACAAACCAACCATATATAACTGCTTTGGATCTAAATAATAATAATAAAAAAAAATAAAACAAAAATTTTACATATAAGCCCGATGGTTAAAATTAGTTGACTTACATTTAAAATGTAAATTTACCCCCGAAGTAGCTGCTCCCGACTCCTACCAGGCTGTATTCTGGGACATTTTTGACTGAGAGAAGGCATCGAGGCACGTCTGATGTATCCTTGGTCAGTTAGCTAAACGGCTAACAAACGGAGGACAGATTCCTCCGTAGCACATGAACATTGGAACACGCCTTTGCGGTCCCTGATGACAAACCGTATTTCCTAGGCAACCGGGGCGGGACCAAGCATCAAGGCGAGGTTCCTGGGCATTGAGAAAAACCCTAAGGTTTTGAGGCTATCTCTCTGCAACTGAGCTTAAGCTCCCTCCATAGGTTTTCTATTGGATTAAGGTCTGGAGACTGACTAGGCCTCTCCATGGCCTTTATGTGCTTCTTTTTGACCCACTCATTTGTTGCCTTTGCTGTATGTTTTGGGTCATTGTTGTGCTGGAACTAGGGTTGCCAACCTTCCCATTAAATACGGAATTGTCCCGTATTTGACTATTAAATTTGCCGTATTCCGTATTTTCATTAATGTCTATCATGTGTGTCCGTCATAGGCATGATACTGCTTTATTCTAACTATGTAGCCTATATAAACATAAAAATCACCCTACATTCAGCAAAACTGTTCTAACGGCGGGATCAAACGGGACCGCAAATTATTTGTTTGTGGCTCGCGAGTGATGCACGCTCAGGATATATCAGCTAGACACACACTGGCACTTCCATGCAGCACCTTTAAAAATGTCCCAAAAACGCTTAAAGAGATATAGATGAGTGGGAAGAGGCCCATCCTTGGCTGGAAAAGATCAGTATAGATGAACACAAGGCAAACTGTAAACAATGCAGCCAGTGTTCTCAGTGGCGCACTCAGAGCACTGGCTGCACAGCACACCAGCCACACAAGAACGCAGAAAAAACACGTCTGTGAGACTTATGCGACATTTAGGGTAAAATATTCTGAATAGATTAAATGTACTGTGCTTTTTCAAAGATGTCTCGTCCATGTGCAATTTTATTTTTGTTGGATTAATTGTAGAGGATTTTGTTGTACAATCAATATAAATCAATCAATATAAATTACAACTTTAAGAACAAATCATAGTAATCGATTCATTGTTATGCTAATAAATAGATTAAAATGAAACATGTTTGGATAGGTTTCTGGCTGTTGAAATTTTATATTTTAGAGAAATAGCCAATAAAGTGTAAGTGAACGTTGCATTAAATCTCTTAGTGTGGTTTGATTGTTGTTCAGACAAGCCATGCAAGCCAATTCAATTAACTATTTGTCATCCCACTCCTAAATTTGTATTTAAGTGAGCTGATAGTAGTGTAAATGTGTTTAGGGTTCATCTGCAATATCCCCATTAAGTCACTTTAGAAAGAAAAAATTGAAATCACATTGTTGGAAGCTCAAAAACCAGACCGGTTGTTCTCAGCATCGTCATTGTGTTAGATCACACTGCATATTGTTAAGTCACGGCAAGGTAATGTTATTGTATAGCACACTTTCAACACAAGGCGATTCAAGGTGCTTTACATGATTCAAATTAGAACAAAGAAAAGAGAGCATAAATCACTTTGAAGATTAGCCTAATTTATAAAAATTATGTATTAATGTGTTTATTGTGAATAAAGCATTTCAAACTTAACATATGACCATTCTGGATTATCCACTCACTAAAACAACCACACCTCCCTTTGAGTCAGATGTACGGCTCGCCACGTGGTAAAGAACACCCTGTGTCCGTTATTTTAATTTATGACAGTTGGCAACCCTAGCTGGAACACCCATTTACAACCTGTTCTCAGTTTCCTGGCAGAAGGAAGAAGATTGGATATTTTACGAAACATGGCTCCGTCCATTTTCCCATTGATGCAGTGAAGTTGTCCTGTACCCTTAGCAGAAAAAGCACCTCCAAAGCAAAATGTTTCCACCTCCATGCTTGACAATGGGGATAGTGTTTTGGGGGTCATAGGCAGCTTTTTTCTTTTTCCAAACATGGCGAGTTGTCTTAATGCCAAAGAGCTCAATTTTGGTCTCATCTGACCAAAGCACTTTCTCCCAGTCACATTCTAAATCAGTCAGGTGTTCATTGGCTAACTTCAGACAGGCCTGAACATGTACCTTTAGTGAGCAGGGGGACCTTATGACCTCTGCAGGATTTTGATCCATTGTGGTGTAATGTGTTTCCAGTGGTTTTCTTGGTGACTGTGGTCCCAGCTACTTTGAGCTCATTAACTAACTCCTCCTAGTTCTAGGATGATTTCTCACCTTTTTTCAGAATCATCACCCCATGAGGTGTGGAGATCTTGTGTGGAGCCCCACACAAGGAGGTCGATTGCTGGTCATTTTGTGCTCCTTCCATTTGTGAACAGTTGCACCAACAGTTGTAACCTTCTTTTCCAGCTTCTTGCTAATTGTTTTGTAGCTCATTCCAGCCTTTTGTAGGTCTACAATTTTTTCTCTGACATCTTTGAATATCTCTTTGGTCTTTCCCATGTTGGAGAGTTTGAAGTCTGCTTCATTGATTGATTCTGTGCCGATGTGTCTTTTATACAGGTGACTAGTTAAGACAGGTGTCTTTAATGAGGGTGACTAATTGAGTAGGCGTGTGTAACCACTCTGTGGGAGCAAAAACTCTTAATGGTTGGTAGGGGTTAAAATATTTATTTCACTCAATGAGATGCAAATCAGTTTCTACCTTTAATTTAAAGTTGTTGTATTTTTCAATTTTCCTTTCGACGTGCTATCTATCACTGTTTAAATAAACCTACCATTAAAATGATACTTTTCACAGACTTTTCATGTCTTTTTCCTTAGACAGATGTACAAATTCAGCGAGGGGGCAATACATACATATGAATATATATATATATATATATATACAGGTGCTGGCCAGTAAATTAGAATATCATCAAAAAGTTGAATTATTTCAGTAATTCCATTCAAAACGTGAAACTTGTACATTATATTCATGCAATACACACAGACCAATGTATTTCCAATGTTTATTTCTTTTAATTTTGATATTTATAAGTGACAACTAATGAAAACTCCAAATTTGGTATCTCAAAAAATTAGAATATTTTAAAGGCCAATGAAAAAAAATTTTTTTTTTTAAATGTTGGCCAACTGAAAAGAATGAACATGAAAAGAATGTGCATGTATAGCACTCAATACTTAGTCGGGGCTCCTTTTGCCTCCATCACTGCAGTAATGCGGCGTGGCATGGACTCGATCAGTCTGTGGCACTGCTCAGGTGTTATGAGAGCCCAGGTTGCTCTGATAGTCGTCTTCAGCTCCTCTGCATTGTTGGGTCTAGCGTATTGCATCTTCCGCTTCACAATACCCCATAGATTTTCTATGGGGTTAAGGTCAGGCGAGTTTGCTGGCCAATCAAGGACAGGGATACCATGGTCCTTGAACCAGGTACTGGTGGTTTTGGCACTGTGTGCAGGTGCCAAGTCCTGTTGAAAAGTGAAGTCTGCATCCCCATAAAGTTGGTCAGCAGCAGGAAGCATGAAGTGCTCTAAAACTTCCTGGTAGACGGCTGCATTGACCTTGGACCTCAGGAAACAGAGTGGGCCAACACCGGCAGATGACATGGCACCCCACACCATCACTGACGGTGTAAACTTTACACTGGACCTCATGCAACGTGGATTCTGTGCTTCTCCGCTCTTCCTCCAGACTCTGGGTCCTTGATTTCCAAAGGAAATGCAAAAATTGCTTTCATCAGAAAACATAACTTTGGACCACTAAGCAGCAGTCCAGTCCTTTTTGTCCTTGGCCCAGGCGAGACGCTTCTTACGCTGTTTCTTGTTCGAGAGTGGCTTGACACACGGAATGCGACACCTGATTCCAATGTCTTTCATGAGTCTTTTCGTGGTGGTTCTTGAAGCGCTGACTCCAGCTGCAGTCCACTCTTTGTGGATCTCCCCCACATTTTTGAATGGGTTTGTCGTCACAATTCTCTGCAGGGTGCGGTTATCCCTAGAGCTTGTACACTTTTTTCTACCACATTTTTTCCGTCCCTTCGCCTGTCTGTTAATGTGCTTGGACACAGAGCTCTGCGAACAGCCAGCTTCTTTAGCAATCACCTTTTGTGTCTTGCCCTCCTTGTACAAGGTGTCAATGGTCGTCTTTTGGACAGCTGTTAAGTCAGAAGTCTTCCCCATGATTGTGGAGCCTTCAGAACAAGACTGAGGGACCTTTTAAAGGCCTTTGCAGGTGTTTTGAGTTAATCAGCTGATTAGAGTGGCACCAGGTGTCTTCTATATTGAGCCTTTTCAGAATATTCTAATTTTCTGAGATACTGAATTTGGTGTTTTCATTAGCTGTCAGTTGTAATAATAAAAATGAAAAGTATTAAACACTTGAAATATATCACTATGTGTGGAAGGAAAGTATACAGTATACAAGTTTCACGTTTTGAATGGAATTACTGAAATAATTCAACTTTTTGATGATATTCTAATTTACTGGCCAGAACCTGTATATATATGTTTCCACTACTGCTCACTAACAAACCTCTGAGGCATTCCACATATCAGTGATGCCCCACTTTGTGATTGTCTACAAAATCCCCCAAAAAAGCACATTGATGTTTGTGATTGTTATATGACAACATATGAAAATCCAAAAGGTATGGATACTTTTGCATGACACAAAAGACTAATAGGATAAGGATGGCGTTCATCCATAAAGAAGGGAGCACTTACATGGTAATAAGCACACCACTTCCAAAAATGCATGACCTTTAAGTGTTTTAAATGCTCAGTCTGTACATTACCTTATTTTCTTGAGGCTGCAGAAACCTTGGTGCCGTGTCTATAGCTGCTATTGTTTTTTTTGGGTTTTTTTTCAGGCTTATACATTACTGCACAACTGCTTTCAGTATAGTAATACTAGAGTTTAAGAAAATCATTAAGCACATATCTCCCAGATGCAGTTTCATAAATATAAGTCATGTCAGATATCTTTAAAGCCTGTATCTTTAAGTGCATAGACATCTTAACTTGATTTGGAAAAGTGTGAATACATCAAGTTTAAAGTTTTTTGCCTTACTTAATAAGCTTACAGTGATTGCAACTTGCCTTTTTAGATTTATTCACTTTGATATGCAGATCATAATGTTTTTTTTTTTGTAAATAGCCAAAAGAAGTAAACTATGTTGTATCTTGTACAGTGTAAAGTTATGTTATTGAATATTTTGTAATAAAGACAATATTCACAATTTGTGAATTTCATCAGAGGAAAATAAATTATGTCTAATTGGATAAAATATTTTGACAAGCAGTGTAACTGAGGATCTTTTTTATTTTTAAGAGCAATTTTAGCATTACCCAATAGAGTTTCTGTCCTGAAACATAATATTTACTCACTGCCCCCTGCGTGGCAACCAAACACCATGCAGCTACCAAACAGCATTGTGTAAGGATTTCTCCTTTTTAGTTCCAGTCAATGGATTTGTATTCTTTTCTTTCCTTTCTATTCACTTCATGTAATTGGTCTTAAAATAACAGTTTTTGCCTTACCCAGTCAAAGGCATGAGACAATAAATGTTCTGTGAGAACACCTTGGCAGGCTCGCAACCAGACAAATATCATCACATTTTCGACTCTGAGCAGCAGCCAAAAATTGTTTTCCCAGCACTGATGCAGAGTTTGTGTAGAGTTCATTCAGTGTAACAGTTAAGTCAACAAACACCAATCTTGTGCAATATTCGACATTGTACAACATGGGAGTGTTTTGTTTGCAGAGGAACTAAACTAATTCTGGTGAGTCTTTAATGACCTGCAACCCACTAAACAGAGGTCTTAACAGAAAGCAGTCAAAAATTGTGGAAATTAAAGCTAATTCTGAATAATATGGAGAAAAAAAGGTCAATAAGTTCAAGGTAAAAAAATAGCAATCTCTCTCATGTGACAAAAAAAAGAGTCAACCTCGGATAAATATGTCAAGGCATTTGTACGACGGAGTATTAGGGCCACACATGAAGAAAAAAAAATATTTTTGCCATGACGAGATTAAACTCGCCATGTCGACATTAAATTATTGATATCCTTGCATCTGCCCATTTCCAGCAATTTCAGTATGGAAGTATGCGGCCACTTCTTCCAAATTTGTATGATTTCTCCTTCGTAACAGACGAAGTTTTCGGCACAACCTTTTCAGCGTCCTTACACTAATCACCACACTGTGGTTCTGCGCTAAAAGAGCCATGATTTCCTTATTGCTAAACCCAATTCTGAAGTATAATTTGACCAAATCATCCACACAAGGCATTGTGCTCTCTCTCCAAACTATTTTGAACTAATTTCAACTTTATTCTCGAAATGTCGAGTTTAATGTCGACATGGTGACTTTAATGTCAACACGTCGAGAATTAAAGTCGACATTACTTTTCCTCTTTATGCTCGAAATGTTGAGTTTAATGTCGACATTTCGAGATTAAAGTCGACATGGCGAGTTTAATCTCGTCATGGCAAAAGCATTTGTTTTTCTTCGTGTGTGGCCCTAATACTCCGTCGTACATTTGTTATTGTCCGTGGGTGCATTATGATTTGAGTTAAAAACATGAAAAAAATAAATTTTAAGACAAACATATTTCAATTACTGTCTCTTATTAAATAAAGACCAATCCTGGCCTGGAAGGATAAAAAACATCACGGTTATTTTGAAGAAATAACAAAATCTGGTTTGTGGGTTTTAAGTAAAGATTTTAAAGGTCAGTTTTCTATAGCTGTGCATATGAGGTCAGTCCCCCTTAATGTAATGTATATAAAAGCTCAAAACAATTCAAGGTTTCCAAATCTCGTAAAGCACTATTGTCTGAGAAGTGAAAGTGTACGGCAAAACTATGAAATTACTTGCGTTGTAAAGTGCCTTAAGATGACTTGTTAAGAATTGACGGTAAACTGAATTTAATTTAACTACAAGCATACTAGACTTTTATGACAGACATATTTTAAGTGACAAGAAGAGTTTCAGACTGAGATGCAGAGGCCTATGGTTACTCTGGAGGAGCTGTGACGGTCCATAATTCAGGTTGAAGGAATCTGCTTGAAAATGATGTGTTGTCTAACCTGAAACTTACAGCAAAGTAAAGATTCAAAGATTTAAATGTGCTGCTGTGAATGCTTGGAGATGTAGGCTGTTATAATATAGCAGTAAACTCTTTTGGTTTGGGTATCCCTTTGAATAACTACTAGTCTGCCCATCAGCAAAAATCTAATCTGAGTTTCTCTAAATTTAGAAAAGGCAAAGTGATTTTTACAGCAAGTAAGATCCTGGCTTCCAGAGCAGAATGTCAGAAATACCCAACTATCCCTCTAAATTGTCTTTTAGATTTAGATGAATTTGAACATGGTTGCTGGTGCAAGATGTATTGGTCAAAGTAACAGAAAGTGCTTTGTGTTGGATTTTTATTTTATTTTTTGTTGTTTTCTCTGTGTTTACTGCAAAGACAATCCAGTATCTCACTGCAGGGGCAGAGCATCTCTTTAACTGCCCACACCTGATTGCAATAATCAGCGAACATACAGAAACTCTCTCCTCACATTAGCTCAACCGGCTGCAGGAACGTTCTGCAAAACAAAATGTAAGTCTTACATCCCCATATAGAAAAGAAAAGAAAGTAGCATTGACATATCTGGTTTCTTGTTGTTCTTTGTTTTTTTTTTATCTAACATAAATACAGAAGATGGAAAAGGTGCAAGTTCTGGAGCCAATTCAAGAGGAATCAGAGCAGGAAGATGAAACTTTCAGAAGTAGAAAAAAAAATGAAGAGAACGAAGACAAAGAAGAGGAGGAGGAAAAACATGAGTTACCAGCTCAACTGGGTGTAAAGACAGATGAGGTCCTGGCAGCACAAGAAAGGGAAGAAGATGATTTTCCACTGCGGGTTCTGAGACCAGGGCGGCGTTCTGGTTCTATGAGACAGGAGAGTTTGATTCAGATTCAATTCAATGAACATAAGAAACAAACTGAAACCTCTTTGCTGTTAGATGTGAGCACTCATCCTACTAATATATGTGAAGGGGCTCCAGCTCTGCCAATGTTTGGGAAAGAGAGATTAAAAAGTGGGAAGCTCAAAATAAAGGCACGGTTAAGTAAACTCTCTTTATATTTCTAATGTTTGCCATAGCTTTGATTCTAAGTATTTTGTTACTTTTCCTCTTTCGTCTTTGAAGGTGTCCAAGAGTAAGTGGAAAAAACAAACAGGACCACATCAACCAAAGAAGATGTCAAGATATAAGGAGGTGGTGTCCATTAGTATTCATTTCTGATCAAGATTTGTATACGGTTAAAAAAAACATTTTGTGACAATTTTTACATTTTAACTTTTTTTAAGCAGGAGCCTTTTCCTCAGTGGCTAATGAACCTGATGGTCAACATTGAAGAGGCAACTTCTCATCAACTAGTGGTTGAGTAACGTTTACCTAACTACGTTGATATAAACCATCTGAAGAATATGAATGGTTAACAAAGAACAACTTTGCAGCTGATTTTCTCTTTTATGATGGCTACCAATGGGCTGTAAATTTAGTTTGCAACATTCAAGGTATTTTAAAGTTTTTTTTTTTTTTGTTTTGTTTGGCACCATGGAACACAATGAAGCATTAGTTTCCCATTAGTGATTTGTTTGAACCAAATTGTCTCTATTTTTGTATCCAATTATTAAACAGTGTTGGCATTAACAGATGCTGATTTGTTGGTTCATTTACTGTGCTTTGTAAAAATCCACTTTGTTCACTTTAAGACAAATGGGAATTATGGTCTACAGTGTAACTTGTGATGCCGTGAGTGACTTGAGTTTAAACTCCTCCTCACCAAGTTTGCCCTGACATGCACATGTATCAACATTTTTCCTCTCAGATCTCTCCATTGCTTGGGGAGTCTTGCAAATCAATTCACTTCCAGGATAACAGGGGTTGTAATACTTTTCCTGTGAGATCCTGCCACCTTTGCAGTCATCTTTCTGGTCACCAACAGTGTACTTAGTATTTTTACATTTTTATTTTGAAACTAAAATTCCTTACTTGAACAACTTCTGCATCTTTCAATTGTCAAAAGAGCTCATGCACAAAATATGATTGAAAAGCTCCTCCCTATTGTAATGGATGCTGAAAACTCATCTATTGTCTTGAGCAAAACATTCGATCTGCTTCATGTCTTCTGCTAGACGTATTCAGCACCCCTTTTTGTTTTTTGTAAATGGTAGTGCTGTTAACAGATGTAAAATGGCGTGCTGACCAATCACAGGCTTGCGCTTTAAATACCTATTGACAGACATTTGAAAAATCGGGCACGTGTCCATCACGCTTGCTGCGTAGCAATTCGGTTGAGGGATGATGGCCCATCCCCACTGATGGAGAAGTATAAAACAGGCTTTATAAAGATTGCACATTGGAATAAATTTTCATAAACCCTCAAATGGACTAAGTCCAAAAATCCTTACTGTGTAAACTGCAGCATTGTAAATACTAATTTACGTGTAAACCATTCCATAAATTAAACACATACAGCATCTCGTAAAGAATATATCAGTCATTAATCTTGGTGACTACAATAGTTTGAAACAATATTGCTGCATTTGGCTGAAGATTTACAGGTTACATGTGATGGAGTGCCTAATTGTTAACCATATACATATTGTGTTGTAAAGGGCCTCACCCTACAACCAGGCCTTAGCAAATGGCTAATCAAATACTAACTGGTAGATTTGCATCCAGCTTTTGCTGTGGACTTGCATAATACAGAAGATGCTGAGCAGCTTGAATGAAGCAGATTTTTTATTTTTATTTTTTTGGGGAAACTTGTGAATCTTTGTCTGAACCTTCCCCTAAATACCTACTAAAATTTAAAACATGTTTCAAGGGGAATGAAAATCATGAAAAAAGTTTTATAAGTACAATTGGTTACAACTTGCATAAGCATGCTGCATATTAACATTTTCCTCAAACTCTTTTCCCTACATAAGCGATAGAAAGAAAATAAAGAGAAAGTTAGGAAAAGCCAGTCCCTTGTACATCATGGGGAAAACTGGCATTCATGGCCTCTCCCCCTTGTCCTGGGGCTGCATAGGAATGCCGTTTATTTTATTATTATTTTTTTTGGGGGGGGGGCAGGAGAGAGCAGGGTATATTGGTTCTATTTTAAACTTTTAGCAAATCACATGGCAGAACACAGTCGGGCTTATTTGTGTAGATAACACATCAATGCTACATTTTTTTTACCTGATGAAGAGGAGCTGAAGAACTGGGTGGAATTGGTTTTTGGAACACCATCAAAATACGCTGGGTTCATTATTTGTTCAAATAACTTTTGATTCAATTCAGTTTACTTATATAGCACCAATTCACAACAGATTTGATCTCAATGCACTTTACAAGAAAGTCCTTTCAATACAACTGTACACATATCAGTCAAAAGGTCTCCAAGAAATCCCAGCACATTGTGTCGTCATTGATGTGACTTTGAGCAGAGTGTCTTTACCAACTACAGACTTTACAGTACTGGTTTACTTCAGAGTTGTATTTAAAAGCAGGATCTTTACCATGACAATGGTGGAACACCAGCTCACAGGCTGCAAGTAAGAACATTTATTTTTCATCCAGTGTTTCGCTACTTCTAACAAGTCAATATCTTTGAGCACAAAATCCATGTAGAGATGTAGCCTGTTTACCTATCTACCTATTATAATATCAGCAGGGGAAACTTATGAGGATTTTATCTTTATTTTTGCAAAGGTGGATTAAGTACTACATAATGGTTTTCAGATACGTTATTTCAAACTGTAATGAGTCAAAAAATCTAATATATAAGGTTGTATCTCTGACATGATGGTTAGTTGAGGTGGTGCCTCTCCCTGTTGGGTGGCTTCAGGCAGATCCACAGACCCAGCCCCTCGCCTTGTCAGCACACCCAGCCAACCCAAAGCTCGTTGTGATCCTTGCCCCTCGTCAGTGGGGGTAGCTATGTGAAAGCTGACCCATGCTTCTGTCGCGGGGAAGCACTCAATCTGACTATGACCTCTATCCAGCTGAGACGACCCAAAGAGTTTAAGCATATTACTAAGTGGAGGGAAATAAATTAATCAGAATTCCCTCAGTAGCAGTGAGCAAAGAGGAAGGAGCCCAGCTCCAAATCCCCCTCCCAACTGCCAGGCACGGTGCAAGACCGCTTGCTCTGGGCTCTTACTTCCCTTGATTGAGGCTCAGCCAGGAGACGGTGTGAGGTATAGAATAAATTCTACAAAAATCGTACAATGTGATTTCCTGTATTTTATTATGATGTCTATTACAATGGAAATACACCTACAATGTGAATTTCAGACCCCTCTATAATTTTTACGTAAGAGAACTTGCAAAATCGCAGGGTATTCCTCACTGTATGATGGACCAAACCGTACAGTTATGAGCCTGCTGCCTGCTCTAGAGAGCCGAGAGAGACTGGGGTAGACCAGGGTGAGGATTAATGACCAAATCAGAACATTGTTAAGCGTTAATGTTACTTGGTTCAGCAAGCTACATTTACTGTTTCTTTTATAACCCACAAATCATGTTTATTCTAATCTTTGATACCACTCTTTCAACAAAGTTAGTAGGGGTAGACCGGAGATGGTTGTAACACTTTTCATTTGAACAAATGCAACTCTGTGGCTCTTTGTGGTAGAGATCTTAAACTTTTAACATGTGGTACCCATATTTGTCTGCTATAAATGATATGGATTTGGAGTTTGTGCGTTTTGTAGCCTGTAATGGGTTAATGGGAAAAAACCTTTGAAAATTTTTAGATTTTTGGAACAATCCAAACACTTTTGAAAGGTGTATTTTCAATGTGCAGATATACAAAGTAACTAAACTATTAACTAAGCAAACTGCCTAAGCCATAATACATATGTTTGATGAGAGAGGCAGCTGTGGCAACTATGATTGTTCTTGCCTGGAGTGCAGGCATCATAGTCCACACTTTCCTTGGGCGTGCAAAGTGCTCCAAGCAAACAATGCAGACATTTTCATTGTCTGAGGTATCAGATGTTATTCATCAAGACTCCTTAAAACGTACCTGACGGCCTGGCCTGGTGGGGTGGAGACTAACGCATGGGAACATTTCCAATAAAATTACCTTGAAGTACTGATAGTGGTAATATGCCTATTGTTTCACCATCTAGACACTGTTTCATCAGCTGAAAATAAAAGGTGTATGGCACAACCACAAATTTACCGAAGCATGTTCATCCACATTAACAGAAAAACCAGACAGCCAGGGGAGCTGTGTTAATTCTTAAGAGCTATTAGCCAGATTTCCACTATTACTACTTCAGGGTGATTTTACCAGAACTTCAGGAAATGCGCGTGTCTCCACTAAACCATGCAAGGCCGACAGGGCAATTTTCAGAGCCATTTCAGGAACCTACCAGTACCAGTTTGGGGGTATGTACTCAGAATGGCCCGATTGAGTTCTTTGGCGGGAGCTGTCGTTAATACATGCTGATTGGTTGTAATTCAAATGGAAATTAGCAGACATCACCAAACAGCCAGCTTTGTAAAAATAAGAAGAGTAGCTTGCAAAAGAGTTTATAAGAAGAGCAAACAGAAGGCATGTTTCCACTTTTGGAATTTCAGGGTAATTTGACTGAATGTTCTGATATCCCTTTGTCCCCACTTTATTGGGCTGAGCCAACAGGGCTGTTTTTGGGAGCATTTCACACTCACTGAATGCCAAGAATATGCCACTGTTGAGAGAAAGTAATCAGAATTCACATTTGCAACAAGCCGTCCATGGGACACAAAACTCATGTGGATGAAGGTGCTTTGAATAATGAAAGCAAAACTGAACTGAACAGTATAACCCTGGAAGAAAACCTACAGAAGGCTGCCATTGACTTGAAACTGCGGCAGCTGTTTACCTTCCAGCAGAATAATTATTACCCATAACATCGAAATAACAATTATGCTCTACTTTTTCTTAAACTATCATATAAAATCGCAATGGAATAAAACGGAGTTGCTGGTTTTAACCAGAATTAAATGAAAACAATGACAAGGGAAGGTCAACGTTCAAGCAGCAAAGTATACTTATTCTAATTCTAACATGGCAGCAAAATTCATAAATTTAACAAAACTTCTGTTACAAAAGAATGTAATATTTTAAAATAGTAGGTTACTTTCATTAAATTGTTACATAAAGAATTGCCTGGGGTCAATTCAGGAGCAAAGCAGAAGATGAGTGTAGGCTTGTACAACACACATCTGTCATTTGTCACAGATTGTTTTGGGAAATACAACAATGAAAAACATCCAATTATAGTTCTTTTTCTGTAGACAAACATGTTATGATTCCAGCAGACAAATCCATAATGTTAGGCTTATGCAACCCCTGAGAGGAGTATCCTAGTTATCAGCCTGGGTGACGGGTTGAACCTTCACCAGCAATCCCGAAGGGAAAATACATTTTCATTGCCAAAACAATGTCACTGAACAATCGGTCAACATTCCTTCAAAAGATTATAGCATTAACCATGTTAGCCTTAACCTGACTTATCATTGTAACCTTTAAATGACCGTTTAATATGTTGATGCGGTGGTTGTTTATTATTTAAGGATTTAACCAGATTTAGTCAAGCAGTAGCACTTGTAAAATTACTTTGAAGACATCCAATATAAAATCAAAGCTCAAACTGAGTTGTTTTTTTATGTACAATCTCTTTATGTTCCAGTGTCAATATTTACTGCTGACCTTGTGAGCATGGATCTGTGCACGTCAAGCAGGGCCACCCACTGTTTGTGTTATCTTTGTCAAAAAATTTTATACATGTAGTCACTGTGTCAATTATTAACTCCACATGAGGTCAGATCTCCATATAAATGTGAATGCTTCACAGAAATCTAATAAGAAGAAAAGCTAGCAGTTTGGTGTACTTTCAAGAATCAGGACTAAAAACGCAATGCTTGAACTTCCTGAGAAGCTGACATTTGTTGCGACAGTGGCTCTGGCCGTTGTAGCCTTGGGGGGTTCATCCCCGGTGGTGGGCCCTGAGCCCATTCGCTGTGCTCCCTGTACACAACAGAAGCTAAGCAATTGTCCTGCGGTCCCTACTGACTGCAAACAAGTGCTGAGGGAGCCTGGCTGTGGTTGCTGCATGGCGTGTGCTCTGGAGAAAGGTGCTTCCTGTGGGGTTCACACAGCCCACTGCGGTGAGGGTCTCCGCTGCACTCCCAGGCCAGGTGAGGCCAGACCACTCCATGCCCTGACCAGAGGACAGGGAGTGTGCACTGATGAAGAGGCACAAGGTAGGCTTAAGGGTTCTTTTTGAGACCTATGTAAATAAATGTTATCCTTTTTCATAGCTTCAGAAGAAAAACTATGAAGGGTCATTTCTGATGCAATGCATTTTCCATATTCTCTGTAGAGGCAGCTGATGAAGTCCAAGAACATGGATCCTTGCATTACCTGTTTGGACTTAACCTTCCCTCTGACCACCAAGACAATGCTGAGCCCCAGGAAAGCTTAAAAGCTAGAGTTAATGCCATTCGCAACAAATTGGTACAGCAGGTAAGATGATGCTTCAGTGTGATTAAGGGAGAGCAAATTAACACACAAGATGAGGGCATCAGTCTGATTAATTTTAAGTCTACATTGACACGGGTCTAAATGGTTCAGTTTCTTTTTTTAAAGGGTCCCTGTCATGTTGAACTGCATGCAGCACTGGATATGATCACCAGCTCTCAGCAGCAATTAGGTGATAAGTTCACAACTTTTTACCTCCCAAATTGTGACAAACATGGCTACTACAAAGCCAAGCAGGTGAGTTTGCTTTTTCATTCCACCACCCTCAAAGATATTATTTTTACTTAAGGTTCTATTTTAGCTTACTGAGTCAATTGTGAACGGTGCTTGGTTTCTGTTTCAGTGTGAGTCATCTCTGGTTGGACCACCTGTTCGCTGCTGGTGTGTTTCTTCTTGGAATGGGAAGAAGCTGCCGGGATCCAGTGACATTATGGCTGACGCACAGTGCCATCAAGAAGTTGCTCTCTAAGACATTTATTTTCTGACATAAACATACGCAGCAGTGCTAAATGACTAACTGTAGCTAAATATGTAAAACTAGCCTAGTGAACAAAAAATGTAATATGTTGGCAAAATGGCCATTTATTTAATGAATATTATGTATAACATTATTTATTCTTTACTTGTATATTCTAGCAGCCATTACTGATTTGTCTTTTTAAATGTTTTTATTTTTTTGCAAGTTTTAGCCAACTAAACTCCATTACTCAAAACAGCAGGTCTACAACTCGACCAAAGTTTGCTTCACCATAACTCACAAAAATACAGGAGGTCATTAATTTAAACTGTTGACATTTTCTGAATGAAGGTTCATTTATTCTGCTAAGATTCTTAAAGTAACTCATGCTGGCTGAGCTCAAATATATCCGAGGGCTATCCGAGAGACTGCACATTTTTGCATGCACTGCACAACATTTGTCTACCTCTGCAGATTCTTTGTTTGCCTTTATGATTAATAGCTACATCTTTTGTTGTGTTTATTCATTTATGCATATAGATTTGATGTCAAGAACATACACAATAGACTGGATTTAGTGTTATTTTCTGAAGTGCTGTTATGCGGTTTTTGCATTTTTAAACAAAGCATTGTACATAGTAATTATTTCAAAGTATATAATAAAATATTTCATAAAGTTACAATATTTTTTTATTGTGTATAATTTTATGATCCGAAAAATAAAACAAACCAAGAACTTGATCTAGTTTTTAACGCCTTTATTAAGTAACTTCAGCTAAGAAAAGCACAGAACAAATTTTCTGGTTTACTGGAAAATCAAAGATAATGGCATAGGTCTTTATCCCAACTGTTTAGCTTATGCCAGAAAAAAAAGGAAATTATAACAGTAATAGCCACAGTACAGATAAAAAAAATAAGTTTCTTGCTGTGGTTTAAAATCCATCATAAAAACCCTTTACAAGCATTGTAGTGTTTGAGCTGCACAAACCAATTTTACTCCACTAGAAATAAAACTCATAACAAAAGGCATTCATATAAGGCACTGCATGATTACATTGAACAAGTTAATACATATGTACATTTCATGGTCATTTTATCCAGGTAGAAAACGTTTGTTACAAATCACAAGCATACAAACAATGATTACACAACAAAATGTATGTACACGTATCAGATGCCATACAATTGTGCGTAAAACGAAGAGTTAACTCATCACTATCTGTGATGCATTTTATGTGTGTACATGTGTCTCCTAATCAGTTTAAGGCATTCAAAACGAATTGTGAAGCGTATAATTTTTTCCAAGCGCCTTCCAGGTAGGAGTAAGAAATAAAAGAGCTTATCATCTGTTTGTAGCATAAATTCCAGGACTTTTCTCCTGATATACTTTCACTGCTCCTTTTGTTCTGCCTCAGTGAAAAACCAGTCCCACAGGCAACAGATAGAAACAGCAAACATCCAAATATCAGCCGAGCCATCTCCTGACCTCTCATCCAATATCCTTAGTGTCTCTGTTTGTTTACAGTTCTTTTTGTTCAATCGAAAACTCCCTCCCTCCCCAGCCTGTTTTACTCCTATTGGCTCTCAGAGTTGAAGCGCTGGACTCCTCTGTCTTTCCGATCAAAACCTGGCAGAGGCTGCCCATATTTGTCCACACACCAACAGAAACCTCGCTTTCTGCCTTTTGATGGACGACACTGAAAGTACACAGAGGCACAAGGTAAAGGGACACAAGACAGTTGCAGGATGCTTTGCTAAACTAAATGCAAAAAAGCATTCAAAGCCAATTTTGTTTATACAGTAAGCAGCATAGTTAAGAGGCAATAATGCTGAGATTGTGCCGAGCCCACGCAACCTTGGCTGGCCAACTTTCTGCGGTATTTTGAGCTGTTTTTACGGTCTATCTCCTGTTACAGACATGTATGGAGACCTTTAAGGTAAATAGAACCACGGTAAAATATTTACTTAGTCCCGTTGCGAACAACTGTGAACCAAAATCTATTTTCAGATGCTGGTGGCCAGAACGAATCATCTGTTGCTGATTATACCCCACAGCTCCAAATTATGGGTACTACAAATGACTTACAGAGTCTGTGGAGCTACCCAAGGGCTGTTATTTTACTGCCAATTTTACTAAAGGTCAACCTCCACTCCAGTAAAACATGCACCCATTCATTTAAAAGGCTGAAGCAACTGTGCCATGGCTCCACAGGCTGGTTAGGGCTGATCAGGAGGGGTGATGTCCCTCTTTAGCTCAGTATTTAAGAAAAAGATACTAATCAATTTCTAAAATGCCTTTGCTGTTACTGTTAACTAAATATGCAAGAGTGACTTAAAGTAAGGCAGAATAATATGTAATATATATATATATATTAGATATATATATATATATAATATATATATATATATATATGTATATATATATATATATGTATATATATATATATTAGAGGTTAAAAAAATATCTCATTATTTATAGGCTTTGTAATTAATTAATCTAGATTAATCACAATTTAAAAGTACAACTATTTTTGCAGATGAAAGCACAGATATTGAAATATGAATGGCCTTTGGAGGACAAAAATCTAATAAACATCACAGTTGTGAATATTGTTATTTTAAGGTCTTAATATTTGAAAAATGCAATTAAATGCAAGTCCATTCAGAAGAGTGGTAAAAGAAAGAATAGCTAAATAACAAACTTCTATAGGGCTTTCATGGGTACAAAATTGACTTTAAAAATAATAATAGAATTACTCTCCTGAATTTGAAATTTTATCAGGACCAATGATGTAGTTGACTTTTTAATTTTACAAAAAATGAAACAAAAATCTGAAATAATATTCTGCTATATTTTTATTAAGTATAATATAAGTAAAAAGCAACGGTCTCAAAAATACGATAAAAACTGTGTAAACTCAGTATTTAATTATCAAATTAAGCCTCGTCAGTCAATTATAAATGAACTTGGCACATAATTGTTACATTATCTGTGTCGATGTGACCGGAGGGATCTTCGCAACTTTTTTGTCACAGACAAAAACACACATGCCAGCTATGGGAATGATGGCCTCCACCACTCATTTGTGGCAGCCAGACGGTTTATCTTATGTGGTTCGTACGTAAAGCTTGTGCCTTGACTTCATGTAAATAGCAGCAACATGGCAGAGTGCAACACTGCGCACAGCCGGCTGTCTGTTCTATCTGAACAAATCAGAGCCAGACATTTGTGGAGGACAACATGGGAGGACAAGCCCCTACATGGGATGTACCATCGGAACATAACAGAAGTGGCTGATCTCAAGAAATCCTACCAATGGCTAGAGAAGGTTGGCCTACAAGACACCACAGAGGCAATCATCATTGCAGCACAGGAGCAGGATCTGAGCACCAGATCGATAGAGGCCCAGCTCTGCCACACCAGAAAACACCCAAGGTGTAGGTTGCGCAGAGTCATCTTAGACAATCCAGCACATAACAGCAGGATGTACAATGCTGGCAGGGAAACCATACATGGAACGTCATAACCAAGTGGTTATGTATACAAAACATATGTGCGGAGTGTGGGCTGGAAACCCCAAGGTCAAAGTGGGAAACACCTCCAAAGATGGTGGAGAATGACCGAGCAAAGATTCTGTGGGACTTCCAGATCCAGACAGACAAGATGGTAATGGCGAACCAACCGGACATTATGGTGGTTGATAAAGAGCAGTCGTTGTGGTGGATGTGGCAATACAATAAGAAGTGATGGTAACAGCAAGAAGGAACATGAGAAACTTGAGAAATACCAAGGGCTCAGATAAGAGTTAGAGAAAGCTTGGAAGGTGAAGATGACAGTAGTACCTGTGGAAATCGGAGCACTAGGGCAGTTACCCCCAAACTGGAGGAATGGCTCCAGCAGATCCCTGGAAGAACCTCAGACATCTTAGTCTAGAAATGTGCAGTTCTTGAAACAGCAAAGATACTGAGGAGGACGCTCAAGCTCCAAGGCCTCTGGTAAAGGACCCAAGCTTTTTTGACATTACACTTCTAATTTACATTAGACTATATGTAATTATTCATTATAATAATTAAGGATATGCAATATTAGTTGATGTTATTCCCTAAATTAGGCAATGAACATGTAACAGGAATGTCACTGAAAAGAAATCAACAGGGGCAGAACATGGTTGCGAGGGTGATTTTGTGCTTCTGGAGGGATTGGCAGAATATGGCTGTGATGATATTGGTGGGATAATTGGTGCTTGTGTGTGGGTGTGTGTGTGTTTGGGGGGCAGACAGTACCAAGAGAGTATCCTTTAAGTGCAGGTGATTATGCATAGCAAATGTTGACAGCTCTTTGACACCTCTGCCTCTGCCAATTTGACTTTTGCACATAAATACAACTTTAATTTTATCTGCAGCACTGACTATAATACACGCTTCACACACAAGGAAGTTTTTGGCAGGTGCAGGACCAAGAGATGGCTAAGCAGCTGACATGCTCTTTTAACAAATGACGGGAGCCTTGTTTTCACCTTTTTAACAAAACCTAATGTTACTCTGTCAACAGCATATTGTTTAGATTCCAGAGCAAAATGAGCTGCATAAAGCGATCACTTATTCATCCCTTCTCTGTAGCTGTGTGGAGCAGAGTGTCAGTGTCGTGTCACCCTCCCATCCCCGAGTCCTGAACGTCATTACTCACTCCTCCAGGGGCCATGCACTGTGGTCTCATAGGGAAATGCAGCTTTTTGATATAAAGTTTTTCTTGCTCCTGAATACAAATATTTTTTCAAGTATTTGTTCGGAATAAGTAATTGTAAAAAACACATTATTTGTGTCTTTCTGAATACCGTATTCGGGTTCGGCTCCATCCCTAATAGGTTACGATCTCAACCAGGGTTTTAAAATTTTATAAATTAAAAAATATTTCCATCATACCCTTTCTGCTGTTTAAAGTCCTTTTAATTAAATGCCAGGAAGAGTGACTGGTGTTTTCTTTGAACTTATTGAGCAGGAATTGGCACAGCCCTGTACCTCCGTAAACCTGTTGCTCTGCACTTCCACTCAGCTGGCTGAAAAAAACACATTTCATGTTTCCCTTGGCAGCAAAGGTAAATTTGATACATAGACTTTCATTGACTGAAAACTAAAAGAGAAAAGCCATCACTCTTATTAAAGCAATGCTTTCAGAAATATTTTTAACACTGTTATGGAAGTGCAGTTGAGGAGTTACAAGTGGGAACTCTTTGGAGCAGCTGACTCAAGGCTAGATACTTGGGCATATACCTCTATAACAAGGGTATATCAGCTTGTTGTCAAGTTTTTGTTTTGTCCTTTAAAACTTAGTCCTTTAAAAAGACTACTGTTTAGATTTTTCCTCCAGTATATACTACAAAATACCAAATAAAAACCAACAACAAAAAACATTATTTTAGCAAGAAATGTTGCAGGAATTTCTGAATAAAATTAACTCCAAATGTTTGCAGGTAACAACTACTGTATATCGGTAGCATGGGTTTCATTTAATTGAAATTACATGAGACACAGAGCAAAATTATCAAAACGGAAAGGTCTCCATTTCCGAGGCGTGAAACATTAGCCTGTTGTAGTAAACTTGCTTATAAGATGACCGCAGGCTGACCAGAAGAAAAGCAGGCTGATGTGCAAAAAGATAATTTGTTTTTTGTTTTTTTGCTGTTTTTTCTTTTTGTTTTTTTGATGCAGTAGAGGTGGATCCCCAAAAGTCTCCTTGTGAATGCATCAGAACGGCTCATTTATTACAACCCGATCGTTGGTGAACCATGTGAGGTGGGGACGAGTGCACTTCTATTTCTGTGTCTGCCTCTCAAAAGTCCAGCAATTATGGGGCGAGCACATGGGGTGCCAGTGGCCACCTTGACGTCTGTCTCCCTGGGAGGGGAGGTAAGACAGCCGTCGTCCCAGCCATCAGCTCTGCTGGGGTTTTGGCCCCTGTGGTTCGTATTTCCAGAGCCAGTGGCTATGGTCTGCCTCACTGGTGCGGTGCAGTGACGAAGCTCTAATAACTACTGATGTAAAACAAGAGGACAGCAGAGAAACTGTAATTGAGAGGCAGAAAACCTAAAGTTTGAGTCACTAAAGTGGAATATTTAATTTCGATCAACTCATCTTGTAAAAAATCAAAATGCAAATCTTCACTACGTAGTGTTTTAAAGCTGCACATATCTTAAAATAACAGATTTGTCAGCACTGAAACATGCTCACTGAATAGCAATGCGGAATCTATGAAAATTCTAGCTATCTGTACCTGTTTTTTCTTATAGAAGCCCCTCTTGTCACAGTTTGGGATGCGGAAACCTCTGGGATTGAGGATGTCGATAATTTTGAGGGTGCTGAGAATGCGCTCAATCTCTCTTCGACATGGACCCTAAAAAAATAGGAAAAAGACTTAGTTTCTTATATTACAAACAGATACAAAATGCAAAATATGCATGTAATTCTTGCTTTTAGCACATACAGATTTAGCATTAATGGCTTTGTGAACAAACTAAATCTGAATCACTTTTCAGTACACCCTGCTCAGCTTTAATATCTTAACAATGGTGGCGGCAGTGGATTAGAATTGAATTCTTCTGACTTGAAGTGGCTTAACAGTTTGCAAAGCTGCTTAGAACTCTTACATGTAACACAAAGGACACGGTATAAATTGAATTCAAACAGCTCAAAGACTGAGCCAAAAGGCTTTTTCTCAAGTCCAAGTACTTCAGTCACTAATCAGAGAAGCCAGTCAAAGCCCATTACAAGAGTGTGCTCACTTCTCCGGCCAAAGCCAGATCAAAATAGTAGCAGGGCTTCCCAACAGGCCCTCACATCAGCCAATCCATCATTTGCTGGCTCTTGTAGCGCCCGGCACGCGGACGCCTTGTGGCAAAACAACCGACTGACCCAGGTCAGCCACAGGGCCGTGGTACACGCTTGTTGCCATGTCACTCCACTGCAGCAGATCCCTGCCAACCATCGGTACCGCTATCCAAAAAATGTCATCACCCGCAGCGGGGAGGGAAAACACCAAAACAAAAAGGAGCAGAGAAAAACATTCCTTCACTGTGTTCAGAAGTCGGAAAAATGTTTGCGGTACTTACATACTCAGGCTCCTGTTTGGTTTCAAGAGAGATGTTTAGTTGGTCTGTGATGACTTGTCCTTGGACATCCTCCGTGTTAAAAATTTTGGTTGCCTTCTGTTGGTCCCATCTGATGGCATTTGACTTTGCAGAGGACAGAATGGGGTGAAGCGAAGGCCTGGGAGGTGCAGTGTTACATAAAGTTTCAGGACCCAGACTGGACGGTTTTCCCTCCTTATCCTTTGCTCCGGGGTTGTCTGCCATAGTTTAGGACAGTATGATTATTTTCAAGTCAGATAATAAACACATTCTTGATGTAAGGTGGAAGGGTGTTCATATTTCTTCAAGAAATAACAACAACTAATTAGTTTTGGGAGTATTTTAGATAACTTATGTCTGGAAAAAAAAAACTACTTAAACTCATACCATGAAATCTGAACATTATTTTGGGAAGTTTGAATAGATAGACAATTTAACAAAATCTCTACTTGAGGTGGAGAGCAATTTAGCAAAAATGCAGATATTGCTAAACTTATAATTTGGAATTTATTTTCCTTTCCAATGCCAAATCAAACCTTGTAAAAGGCTTATCTGCTTCATGTAGCTTGACATCTGCACAGACCAGTTTGTACAATATACATTACAGAGCTGTCAACTCTGTTTTATGGAAAAAAGTTTAAAACACTGCCTAGAAAAATCTCGATAACAAAAAAAACACTTCGTTTTTAGTATTTTTAATGGTCATTCTAAACATTTTAACATTTCTAACAGGTCAATAAGAGCACATGTGAGATTATGCTGCATCTAAATTTTTGCTATTTGTTTTATTCTGATCACAGTAATTTGCAAAACATTTAAAAAAAAAACAATGATCAAAAACCATTAAATGCTCTTCTTTTAGACCCCCTACGACAGGAAGAAAAAGTTAATGGTTGAATCAAATTAGCAATATAAGGAGACACTCCATGACCAACTTTTTAAAACTTATAGAGATAGGTAGACAAACAGGCAGGTCTAAAAAAACAATCAAGTTTACTTGATACAGCATTGATCAGTTTTCAGTTTTTCCTAATGACACAGTTGATCGAAAACACTGTTCTTTTTTTCATTATTCTAAGCAATTTTCCAGGGCATCAAAAATCACACCTAAATTACTCACACCTGGCTTCTGTAAGAATACGCAGTCACACAGTTGCTGTGTAATGGCATAATTGGCACTGTGAAGTGGAATAAATTAATTTGTTTGCTATAGAAAATTTTTGCTCAATCACTGCTTAATGCTTGTTGAGTTATTTAAGGAAAAAAATATGAACCTCAGATGATTCGTGTAAGCAGTATGGCTTACGATTTTCTGCAAAGATAAAGTAAAAAAAATAAATAAAAAAAGCTGCTGAATTTTCTGACCAAAGGGTAGAACAAATACCAAGCTGTTAGGTTCCTAGAAAAGGACCTTGAGAAACTCCACATGTAGTATAAACACTAAACAGTTATATTGTTTTTTTCCTTGGTGTTTGTCTTTATATCTGATATTCAGTTCAAGTATGTTGTATTAATAATTATGGTAATTAAATAAATCAGCAGTTAAACCAAAATATCTCTTATACAAAGCCAAACTCATTTAACTATTCCAAACATAACCATAACCTTCCGATCACAAACATTACCTACATTAGAAAACATTGAGTTTTCTAAGCATGTTCGTTATCTTTTCATGGCTTATCTGGCATAAATGTGATATTTTTTAATATTGACCCGCACACCGACTACCAATTTATATCAATCCCAACTCTAAGCCAAAGTTGCGACCCCGCAGAAGCATTACAAGAGAGAACAATATAGGTCTAAGGTGTTGAAGTAGAATTATCACCTGGCACTTCATTGACCGGAGGTGTGGGTGTAGGTCTGACTGGCGGTCGCCTGTTAGTCGCGTTTACGCAAACACCTCGACCCTCGAGCAGAGCCTGCAGAGGTTTCGTTTCACCTGGCTGATGCTGACAGGTCAGCCCGGAGCTGCATCTCCCGGTGTACACTCCGCAAGGCTGGCCGAAGCTTAGGGCGCAAGTCATGCAGCAGCCACAACCCGGTTCGCGGACTCTTTCCGTGCATCCCTTGGGTAAAGGCTTGCACAATAGCCGAGCTCTGATGTCGCACGGCTCGCATCTGATGATCGGCCCGCTCGCACCTGACCTGCGGGTGAGCGATGCCACTAGAAAAATCATGCAAATTGTTACAAAATAGGAATCCATGGTGATGCGGGAGAGAAAACGTGAGCTGCAGAGAGGAGGCGCACAGTCCCGCTGCGGCGAGTTTCCACTGGTCAGCTTCTCTCATTCACATTTAGCCAGCCGACAAAACATCTCAATATATAGACCCCGATGACTGTAGTCACACCCCCGAAAGGCTTGTGGCGCATGGCTGACTAACTTCGACTCCCATTATTCTGTACAGTGAGCAGTTTGCTTGGGGGTTTAACGATCCATTCTAAGACTTTGATCTACAATGTGTCTTTCTAATAATCAGTTGTAGTATAGGGAATTCCTTCTGCTCTTAAATAACCCCAGAGAAACACTTTGTCATCCATTTCCGATATAACGGATGTAAAGTAATGGCGTACAAAAATAGCTATATAAAACAAATATCACCCCTCAGAAATGTCCACACCAGATGCCATGCCTCATCCATACTTCCATTCTTAACTAGGGGGCGCTAATATGCAATGTGCCAGGGGTTATGTAACAGTTTTTACCCCCCCCTAAAAAAAATGTGAGGAGCTTAAGAAGGCTTGGAAGGTGAATATATATATATATATAAACCCAAGCTACACATTGTATCTATAAACTCAGTTTTTTAATTGTGCTCCTTAGGGTTCAACAAATCAGTCTGAAAATCCCTGCAAATAATAACCTGTTTAATACCATTACTGTTGATTAATTCAGATAACTTCTCCTTATATGTATCAACACAAGATCCAGGTTTTCCATACGTGCAATTAACAACAATATTTTTCGAGGTCCCCATATCAACCTCCTTTGTAACACACTCCATAATATTATCCATCAGAAATGACATGTTACTGACATAATGGCTTTGGTACCTTGAATCAATATATAAGGTAACACCTCCTCCCTTTGTTGCTTTTCTGTTTGTGAAATAGCTTAATCTGCATCACATCTGCTTGTTAGTCACTCAGCCAAGTTTCCGATATAGCTATTACTGTGAAATTCTTGCGTAGTTCTCTAAGGCCGTTTTCACATGTGTGGCCGTGCCAGAAAACGGCCAGAGAAAATGCGAATTTCTTCTGTTCAGATGGCACGTGTTTGACCCGTACTGGAATCCAGTGTTTTACTACAACTAAACAGCAGGTGGCGGCATATAAATAATTCTGTGGCTAAGACAGTCTTCTATTTTTGAGAGGTTTACATTCAAACTCCTGCTGTTAAAGTGTATAATTGATATAGTACCATCGGTGATCACATGTTTAGTAAATTGGTCTTCTTCATAATGATTGCATTCATTAAGTTTGTTGCTTCTATTACCACGGGTACTACTGTCACCCTTACCTTCCAAGGTTTCTCTAGCTCCTCTCTGAGCCCTTGGTATTTCTCAAGTTTCTCATGTTCCTTCTTCTTGATGTTACCATCACTTGGTATTGCCACATCCACCACAATAACTTTCCTCTGCTGTTTATCCACAACCACAGCTCCTCATGCTGGTCAGCAAACTAGTCACAAACTGCTGTGTGCATTGGCAGTATTGGTCACTATGGCATGAACATCTAATCCAGGTTTGATCTCAAAAACATTTAGCAGGACTCCCAAATTCTGGATATAGTCAATGACAAACTCTCCTCTGTGTGCTCAGAATCAACAGATTGGCAGACAGGGTTCAGTCACTGTTAATAGAAATACAGGGTTCCCATTGGTTGCAGAAACTCACTATGATATCCTGCCTTGAGATTAACTCCAATGGTGACGAGTCTTGTTTTGTTTTTTCAGAAAGGGAGATGCTACCCTACACTATCACACTGCCTCTGCCAATAGATGTAAGGAATTGGCAGAAAGGATTTGGCAAGCTTCTCCTGGGTGCAGCACAAATAGCTCTGCTGTCCAACCCACACATCTATTTTTCTTTTCAAAATTGCAACCATTTAAAGGAGAAATAAACATATTTTTCTATTATGCTAGATTTAAGTCCAAGAAGCCATGTGCACAAAGAAAAGTTTTGGGGAGCCGTTTATGTAATCTCTTCTGCTCATAGACAGATTACGTGCAGACAGAGAGTTAAATTATTGCCTTTTTTCGACTGAAATGTGACTTTTGGCAAACAAAATATTCAATTTTGCTGCAACAAAACTCCCACTCCCGCCTGTGCCCCCCTTTGGGAAGTGACAAGATACGGAAGCGGGACTCAACAACAACGTGGTAGAAATATAAGAAAATGGTGGCTAAAACAAACATAAGCACCGAACCAGTACATTTTTGGACTGCAAAGAGATGGTGCATTGTGCATATCCTGCTTTTACTCCATCTGCTTCCCTCCCTTCAGCATCTGTTTACTGTCTGCGAGCAGCTTCAGGCCGGCTAATAAAAAAAAAAAACATTTATTTGCTATTTCTTAATATAAAATACAAAAAGAAACCTCTAAAAGTATGAGTATGCAATCAAGATATTTCATTTTTATTAAGGCAATTAAAACACAAATATTTTCAAGATTTTGATCAACATGTACTGCTTAGGATGATTCATTTTTTCTACAAAGGTATCGATTTTTTTAGCAAGAGGGTACTGAGCGAGATCATGCAGCAAAATGGCTCATGAATAAAAGGGTATATGCACACCAGTAAACACACACACAAAAAAAAGAATAAACCTTATCAATAAAAACATTTCAAATGTTGCGACTTAAAAATTTATACCAAAATGAGTTTTGTTGTTTTATATATTTACCATATTTAGAAATGTAATTTTTTTGCTTTGCATAGGCTACTTTGCATAGCTGAATTTCGTGTTTTAGTTCTTGACCAGAGAAAAGAAAATGTACTTAAATCTAATGCCACAGATGAAATGGGACATGATTCAAGGTATTGCATTCCATTCTTTTGTCATATTTCTTTAACCGTTTGATGCACAACATGGGTTTAAAGTGATCCAGCTGAGTTTTTATTTTCGATATCTTTGCAATAAATTATTCGTATCATTCAGTAGTCAGTATTGTTTTTCAATCATTCTAACATTACCTCAAATCATATTTGATGGCAATTGTGAACTGTACATACTATTTGATATACTATTTGTTCAGGCCCTGTTTGTAGATCAAGGCCACCATACTGATACAGTTAAACTCAATAGCTATGTTCTGATGTTTTGTTATGCGTGACAAAATGACAATAAAAATATTGCAAGTATTAAATAATTAAATATTTGGCCCCACTCACTGCTAAAATAATTACTGTAAACAAATTATCTTCAGGTATTAAGTCCTTTAATTTTAAATCATACTTGGATGACAGTGTGAATGTGTGTAACTTTGATGTAGCAATATAAAAGCTTTATTTATTCATAAAGTATGAAAGGATTAATGGAAATAATGATCTGTGGTAATAAAAACAAGACATTTAAAGAACACTTGGAATACTCAATCATGAAATAAAATTATTTCAAAAGACAGAAATAAGAAAAAGTCAACACGCATAAAATAACCTGTAAAATGAATGCGGGTCATTTTGACCCATGTTGTGCATTAGAAGCGGTGTGAATATGTTGTGCATCAAACGGTTAATATTTAAAAAATGCACCTCGTGTATTTGCTATTCACACATTAATCTTCGAACCTGTTAAGTTGTGTGACATACTTAGCTTAGTTATGCTCATTTGTCCGTGCTAAATAGCACACCTTAAAATGAGGGTGCATACTGCACATGTAGATGACAAAAATTCCAGGGTACATCCATGGCATTCTTTAGGGCCACTAGTATGGTCACGGGCGTCTAACAATAACACTAAACAAAAACTTCAATAGAAAAGCACCACTAAGCTAAGGTGTACCATTAACATTTCATAAAAAAAAATTCTTGGAAGTGGAAGTCAAATATGTTGCCGACAACTTCTGGCATACTGCCATCTGTTAACAGAGCTCTACAGCAGAAAAGTGCTTGTGGAATGCCAAACATTTGCTTCATTTGCTAAAAAATAGATTGCAGATTTTCCTCCCTTTCCTGCATTCTTGGCTCTTCTGAAGGGGCTCTCTATGGCACCTGTGCATATTTGGCATAGCTAAGGAGAGCAAGAGTAATAGAGAGGAGGAATGTCATTGTGCAGAGCAGCCAGTCTTTAAAAAGGGAGTGTGAAGAATGTGCTTTTGTGAACACAGGATATTACTGTACATGTGTTTAACATAACATAACCTGGAGTCAAAAGCAGCACTGGCCAACCGTAACAGCTTGTCGAATCTTAAACCACTATAATTTTCCACTGCTTTAAGATAACTTGTATAAATCAGTTATACATGCTTGGAACCGCCCTGTGAATTTGCTGCAGCAGCCACATTGTAATATACTGTCAACTATCCGGCTGAGGCCCTTTGCTAAAAATAAACTAGGTATTTAATACAGCCGCAGAAATATGTATCAACCGCATCAATTTTTGTTTTTTTAGATAATCTATTTCTGATCGGGATATTTACACAAAATTCACATCACATGTGGCATACAAAAAAGTATAAACAAATAAAGATTTTGTGTTATGAAATGGATAAAGGCGAAAGGAAAAGAAACTGAAAACGTGAAAAAATAAGCTGCTAAAGGACCTATAAAGTCAATCTGTCCATTCAAATCAACCCTTACCAATATTAGTGAGATTCCGAAGAACTATTTAAGGCTTTCACTGAAGGCCTTTAAGTCTAGTTTATACTTCTACAATACAGACCAAAAGTTTGGTCAATGCAAAGTTTGGGCACTACAAGCTTTATATTGGAAGGACAATTTATGTAATATGGTCTTTTGGCGATTTTGAACACCAGGAGGTGTAGAGAAACAACAAAACAGACTGCTGTGTTAGTTTTTCTTACTCATATGGGTATGCTGTTTTTACTTTTTATG
Organism: Apricaphanius iberus; assembly: GCA_028564705.1. NCBI lineage: Eukaryota > Metazoa > Chordata > Actinopteri > Cyprinodontiformes > Aphaniidae > Apricaphanius > Apricaphanius iberus. The sequence continues at coordinate 1,392,915 of JAPXFQ010002614.1, forward strand.
CTTTTATCATATGTTTGGTTTCTTTATCACCGAATCATGTAAAGCACCTTGAATTTCCTTTTGTTGAAAGTGTGCTATACAAATAAAATTCCCTTGCCTTGCCTTACATGTGTTTGTAGAGTATTCTATGAGCTGCACTTCTAGCAAAAAGCTTTACAGCTAAATCAAAACTTACTTTATGTCGTCCATTGCTCCTCGAGTACGTAGTATGATCAGAGGAGTCCAAACTTGAACTTTTAGAATGTCATTGCACTAACCATGTTTTGAGGAAAAAAATAACAGTACTACACTCCACCCCCAAACCACAATTCTAACAGTGCAGTTTAAAGGTAAATGTGGGCTGTGATCATTGTCCCCCTGTGATGTGGAGCTGTTTTACAGCATCTGATACTAGAAGATATATAACTGAAAGACGATGAAATGTATCATTTAATTTTTGTTGTATGAATCTGAAGATAAAACGAAAGAAGTTTTTTCACCTTTTCAAAACTTTCACCTTATTTTAAAAGAAAAACCGAAAACAATTATCAGATTGCCCAATTCAATTAACTCGAATCAAGTCTAAAATCAAAGGAAAAATAGACACACAACACCAGAGGGCTATAGGAAAGGCACACAGAACATTTCAAATTTGACAGACGGATGGAATGATGGTCAATATTTATATTATGTATCATTCCACTTAATTTCATTTTGCTTATTTTATGACCCAGCTAGCTTTAATATTTTATGTGTAGATTACTTCAGTTGTGACTGAGATTGTGACAGACCAGCTTCATGCCAGTCGATTTATCTGAGGGCTTACTTACCTCTCCCTAGATCTTCTGGGGTTGCAACATCTGCAATTTGAATGTTTATCACCTTATCTGGAAAATACCAAACTTACCCACTTCTTCAATGGAAACCTGGACCTGACCTCTTCAATCTCTGCTTATTATCTCATAAATTTTTGTCAAATAAGCCTTTCTGAAACGTTTTCCTGCATCTCTAATTGTTGCCTGCTTATGAATCTCAAGCCATGAAATTTTTTTTGTCAAACTAATAGCTGTGATAAATTATTTTATTTATACTGTGTTCATTGTTTTTGTTGTTGTGTTAAACATACCATGAGACACATATGTTTTTATGTCTCGTGGCTAAATAGTATGATTTTTAATAAAAATGTACTTCAAATTGATCTGTAATGAAATCTAGATTGCACCACTCAAGATTATGTCAACAATATTTCTTAATTAACTCGTCACTGTACTGTAACTGTCAGATATGATAAAAAAGTGCAATTTGTTACAGTTTTAGATATCCCTTGCTGCTTCGCTTTAGGTGATGTGATTTTGTTTCTGTATAAGAGCTCATTAAAATATATCTGTTTTAAATCCAAATGAATTTGCATATGTGTGGTGTGTTGTGTGTGTGTGATAGGTTTAGGTTAGGGTCAGGCATGTGTCACTAATGGTTAGGGTTAAGGAAAGTGTGTGGGTTAGGCATAGTAATCAATATCAATATCAAAAGAAGTGTGTGTGTGTGTGTGTGTGTGTGTGTGTGTGTGTGTGTGTGTGTGTGTGTGTGTGTGTCTTTTAATACAAACTAAACCATTCCCCATTCTTGGAACTAGGGATGGTTGTGGAGGTCAAGTGTGTGCCTGTTGAGGGTGTGAGATTATGCAGTGTATGAAAGTGTATTGGAGTAAAAAAAGGTTGAAGCCTAACAGCCAGATCACATGACACTGTCTGGTTCATTGTTGTTATTCCTCCAACCCTCCTCCACAGTCCCATGACTGTCTTTCATATAATTGTTCCTGTCTAAAGGCCTTTGTAGGCCAGTCTCATTTTGGATTAATTGGAAGGAAGCATAGGTCTGGATTGTGATTAGTATGATAATCTTTTCTTTTTGATTCTACTCTGACTGGCAGCCATACAGATCTTTAACTATTTTCTGATTATTAGAGGCCTGAGGCAAACTTTCATCCTATTCCAAGGTTGGTTAATCATTTTTTGGAGCAGTCTGGTTGTAGAAGTGCCATGGTCCCCATTTCTGGAGGATTGGCCCCCTGAGGCACTCCAAAACTGTAATTAGGCCCAAGTGGAGGGGAAGTGTGAAGCTAGAGGAACTCCTGGCTGAAAGTGGCGCCACTCTTTTTGTGCCTTGAATCCATCTTCAATTCAACCAAATCACTGTAGTTACTGTAAGTCTCATCTCAAAGTTTCAGGGATTTAAACATTTACTTTATATTTTTCACATGTAAAAATAAAAACAAAATAAAGGAAGAAATCTGTACTGTATATTTATATCCATCCATCCATTTTCTGAACCGCTTAGTCCTCCAGGGGTCGCGGGGTATATTTATATCTGAAAGAAAAAAATATATTTTAGTAATTATTTTACTTTATAACTGATGATCTGTGGTTTGTTGCTGAAGTGGAAGTGAACAGACAAATTAATCACATTTGCATGACATCACAAAAACAAAACAAAAACATATATCTTTCTTACTTTGTCATTTCCATGAATAACAAATTGTATGTAGTTATTTAAAGGAATAGGTAATATTTGACTATTTTGAGCATGTAAATGTCGCTTGTCAGCATGAAAACCATAAACCACAAGCACAGTAGTCTATTAAACATTTAGGATTTTTTTTTTACTAAACTTACCAAGCTAAGTTTACACAGTATCCATTAACATGCACTCTATAATTCTACCCCTCGGAAGGGGTCTTTAGATTCCACTGCTCTCTTTTTCATGACTACCAGACCATGTCCTCATTACAACATAGCCACAGCCCCTATAGGAAACACCTCTATGTGATTCCTTTCCTGCTGCTTAATGGGTCACATCTTTATTGTCAAAACTCCAATGGTATATAGCCTCTATTGGTTTTTAGGAGTGATCTAGGTGTCATCTTGTATTTAACCATTGACCATTGTGTTTTTCCTTTTTATTTCTATCTGCATGAAACCAAGCAGAGACCTCATTTTCTCCTATCCTGGAGTGAACTTTCTATTTTTTTACAACCACTCTTTGTTTTGCTTCAAATGGGAGCTGTTAGCCCTGCCCCTCTAATTAAATGCCCACAATAAGTCCTGCATTACTCAATGTATGAGGAATGACAATGGGCGCTCTCAGCTTGATAAATAAGATCTCTAACCCCCACATTAGTACCAAAATAAAACTCAGACAGGCTGGTGAAAAGCTGGGAAGTTAATTCTAAATTTGTTGAGACAAGCATACTGTATGTGACAGTCTCAATTATTGTCACTTAGAGGGCTTTTGCTGGGTCAGAATTGCCCTCATAATAGATGTCATTGTACCACAAGCTGCTTTTTCATTGATTATGTTCATTAATTTTTTCAATAGTTTTTTTATTTCTCATTCAAAAATTTTTATAAAGATACTGGGGTTCTTTTTTCAATAGTACATTTCTGATAGGCCAGTAACCACTTAAGTTGGTGCCAAATTGTATTGTGATTTTTGACCCATCACTGTTCGTTGAATCTAAGAGACTCAGTTATAATATGCAGGCCTGACTAATGAGGATGACCCAGATAAAAAATCCAGGTCTTCATAACTGTTGAACTTGGTTATACCAAAACATTTCCTTTCTTGACAAAGCTGAGATGCCACCTCTCAACCACAGTTCGTAGATAACGTCTAATACAATAATCACACCAGTGACAACCACTGATATGTGAAGTGTGGGCTGCAAGGTATTGGGGTGTTCATCATTGCAATTCACCAGACTTTTCTTGAAACCACAGTTTGCAGGCTGAGTCTGAATATGTGCTTTATATGTAGGAACTGTGGTTTCTTTCAAAGTGATGAAATTTGGCTAAATTTTAAGTTTGAATCTGTGTTTTGATTTGTCTTTGTTATGGAGTGCTGTGGTTATAGTCACAAATTACTTTGTGTGCCATTCAAACTTAGTATTCACGCCAGATATTTTCAACTCCATGCACAAGTCCAGGTAAATAAATTCATTAAAGAAAAAAATGTCCACCACACAATATTCAATGCATCTCGGGAGCTGACTGCACGTTGAGAAGTTACTGAGGCTTTGGAAGGCTGGCAAGAGCGGCTGGTCAAGCCTGCCGCACAGAAGACCTTTCTGCTGAGCTCAAAGTAATTCAAGGCCATTTGCTTTGCAGATAGCTTGCTGTGTGTGACTAATTTTTTGTGCTTTGTCATGACTTGCTTCACAAGGCGTTGAAGGGAATATCAAACAGGACTGATATTTTTGCGTTGCTAGATGAAAAACTCACAGTGTGTGCTTTACGCAAATTGTGTGCTGAGGCCAAATATTCAAGTGACCAATCAAAATGCCTTCTTCGCTCAGATTCCAAGATGGCAGCCCCCAGTCTTCATGTCAGAGAAATTAATGAAACAGAGATAGACATGGATATAGGGGAAATGCTACCTGCTTTCTTACCACAGGCTTTCCTACCATTATTTAAAGGTCAGGAAACAGTTCATTCAGAGAGCCTCTTTTTACTTCTGATTGCTTCAGTTGTAGAAATGTTTCCTCGTTTTAAATATTCTGGCTGAAGTGAGGCTAAAAGGGACTATATCATGCTATTTTACAGCTTTCCACTTCTGGGATAGACATATATATGATAAAATGTTATCGTTGGTGTTCCATAGTATTAATTTGTCCGAAAATTTAAATGTTGGACGACAAAATAAAACATCTTGTTTCTCTGTAGTCCCCCCTCCTGCTGCCCTTCCCCCCCACTGTTCTCTCCCCCGCTCCACTCCTGTCCCGTGTAGATCTGTTCTGACTGAGAAAAACAGGTAAGTCTTATCTGAAACCGACTTTAAATTTAAGTGTACCAAGTACCACAATGAAACTGTGTTATATTAAGGGCTCGGACATTTGATTTATTTATTAATTTTTTGTAAAAACTGGAGTCAATAAAGTTAATTTCAGCTGCTAAGTCTACCAGGCTACAGATGAACATATCCAGGCTTTAGACAGAGCCGAAACCAACATAGCTGAGTCCAGCAAGCAAACTTTCCAGCCCAGTATATAAAAAAAGCCGTGGATGTTGTTTGCACCCATTTACTGAACATTCTGAGATGCTACAGATCAATAAACCACAAAATGCTATTATAAGATCACATAACCAGCTTGATGAATGGCTAAGACACATTAATATTAGCATGTTGCTACCTACTTCTCTGTCCATTAGGCATTTTTGATCCAGCTGCTGTTCTTTAGGAATGTAGAATTAAATCCTGTAATCCATGCAGGAAAAAATAGGTGTGTTCATAGAGAAAGTATAATTCCAACAAAAAAAGTTGTTTCAGCAGGTAAAACCAGAGCAACTATGAGCTGCATGGTAGAGGAACGTGTGTGGTTGGCTGCTCCATCTGCAGGGGTGGTGCTGACACCTCTTTTTTTTTCCTTTTTTTTTGTGCATATACCTCTAGCACTTCCTAGTGGTAACATAGTGACGTAAAATATGTCACTATGTTACCACTCAGTCGTTTCCCAGGAGAGGGAGTGGCAGCTGCTCAGAGAGCAGGATTCAGGAAGATTACTCAGACATGCATGAAGCCAAAAACCTCTCTGGTTGGGTTTTTTATGAGAAAATTGCATTACCAGATGATTGAAAACAAAAACAAAAAGAGATTTTGCATGATAAAGGTCCTTAAATTCCAGTCTCCAGTGAAGCAGCGATGCATGGATTCGACAGAAGTCATCTGTCGGATGGAAAAATCCAAAACCTCATGACAATGATCCCACTATTTGATTACCGACAAATGGGTGAGCATTTCAGTTCTATGCAGAGCAGGAACTGCATCAGCTAATCTTATAAGTGTTATTATTAAATTTTTTCTATATGTATTTCTTTCTTCAGATTGATTGGATTGAATATTATCTAAAACTGCTAAAATCCTATTAATTTTGATGAACTTTACATGAAAAATGTTATGAGCACTTTAAAGTATAATTATGAAGGGTGGTTTACATTTGCATTCTGTCCTCTTTAATCTTTTACTCCTAATTAAATTCAGCAAAACATATTAAATTTATCCATCCATTTTCTGAACCGCTTATTCCTCAAGGGGTCGCTTGGGGGCTGGTGCCTATCTCCAGCTGTCAACGGGCGAGAGGCGGGATACACCCTGGACAGGTCGCCAGTCCGTCACAGGGCCAAACAGAGACAGCCATGCACCCACATACCCACACCTAAGGACAATTTAGAGTGATCAATTAACCTGACAGTCATGTTTTTGGACTGTGGAAGGAAGCCAGAGTACCCGGAGGCAACCCACGCATGCACGGGGAGAACATGCAAACTCCATGCAGAAAATAAATAGAGTCCATCTGTTAAGTTAATATCATTATAAATACAGCTTTTCTGTGAAAGTCTGAGTCCGTTTCCCTGAGAACATTTGTGAGAAATGTCAAACTAGGAGAAAATGTTATCTTTAAGCACTGATCGGGTTATTATTTATAAACAGAAAAAGCTTGGTACAACTGCAGACTTACCAAGACATGGGCATCTAAACCACCAGATCTGGCAGTGTAAATGAGAAAAACAGCCTAGAGGTCCATGATAACTCTTCAAGGAGTTGCAGAGATCCACAGCTCAGAAGGTAAAACCAGTAATCAGGATGAGCAGTACTTGTATAAGCCAATTTTGTGTTAAGATAATTGTAGCAAGACATTGTTAAAATAAATTCATGCAAAGAAAAAAATATAGTTTGTCATAAACCATTTAACTTCAAATATAACTTATAACTTTGTGTGAGTTTATGGAAATTGGTGTGAAGTTGGATGTAGCTCTGTCCAGGAAACCTAAAGGCTGCAAAAGACTTGGGACTGCATTATTATCTTATACCTGGGCAAAAACCCTGATTAAGGACTTTGAATGTTGGGACTACGACACATAACCTCTCAAGAGCTGGTGGACATGATGCAGAGAAGGAAGGTGCATATACTATGTGTTCAGGAGATCAGGTGGAAAGGTAACAAGGCTAGAAGCTTGGGAAAAATGTTTAGTTGTTCTAGCATGTTGGAAATGGAAAGATAAATAGAGTAGGAGTTATCAGAGTAGGAGTTTGGTAAGAATGTTCTGGAAGTGAAAAGACTATCAGATAGGCTGAATCTCAAGCGTGAAATTTAATGAATAATGATCAAGGTTGTTAGTGATTATGCACCACAGGTAGGATGCGAGTTAGAAAAGATGCAGAAGTTGCGTGAACTAGATTATTTGATGCACTGTATTCCAAGAGTTGAACAGGTGGTGGTTGGTGCAGACTTTAATGGTCATGTTGGTGAAGGGAACATAGGTGATGAGTATGTTATGGGCATGTTTGGTATCAAGGATGGGAACAAAGAAGAAATAGTGGTAGACTTTGCGAGAAGGATGGGAATGGCTGTTGTAAACACTTTTACAGGGTGACTTAAAAGAGTGAAGGTTGGAGCACTCAGGTGGAATACTGTACATCTTATGTAGATATAGTGATGGGGAAGATTGAAGCTAAACAGCATAATATAGTGGTCTGTAGAATCAAACTGATGGTGAGGAAGGTGAAGAAAACAAAGGCAGAGGAGAAGACCAGGTGGTGGAAACTGAAAAAAGCAGAGTGTTTTGAGGTTTTCAGAGAGGAGTTGAGACAGGTTGTTGGTGGCCAGGAGGATCTCCCAGATGACTGGACAGCTACAGCTAATGTGTTAAGGGAGACAGGTAGGAGGGTACGTGGTATGTCATCTGGAAGGAGTAAAGTAGATAAGGAAACGTGGTGATGGAACAATAAAGTCCAGGAGCATATACAGAGAAAGAAGATATGAGATAGGCCTGTGAATATTCTCATTCATCCAGGTCATGGTTATCTCAAGGAAATTTCAATCAAACGCAACTGGACTTAGTAATTTGTCTTGGAAGACGTTTCACCTCTTATCCAAGAGGCTTCATCAGTTCATGCTCGCCGCTGACCAGGCTGGGACTGGTCCAACTAACTGGTGTGGAGACTCAGCTATTTAACCTCTTGAACAAGAATCATTATGTCATTGGATCCTTTGTGCTCCATGTCTTAACGACGGTCGTTGGCGTGCCGCCTATTGGTGGAGGTTAGGTTTCGGCTTCATTAGTGCCCTATTGTGTTATAACGACAGTCGTTGGAGTCACAGTTGTTTCTGTTATTAGAGGCTAATTTGTTTGAGTCTTCTAGGGAGGGATGAAAGTGCAGCATTGTAAATTGGAGATAGGTGATGTCTCAGGCCTCCTCCTCTGTTTAGCGATGGTTTCTCTACTTTTACATAGATGGCTTCTTTTACTCCTCTTTCAAACCATCTGTCCTCTCTGTCTAATATCTGGACATTGCTGTCCTCAAAGGAGTGAGCTTTCTCCTTGAGATGTAAATGAACAGCAGAGTCCATGCCTGAGGAGTTAGCTCTCCTGTGTTGGGCCATGCGTTTGTACAGTGGTTGTTTGGTTTCACCAATGTAGAGGTCCTTGCATTCTTCATTGCATTGGATTGCATACACCAGGTTGCTTTTGTGTGTGTGTGGTGTTCTGTCCTTGGGATGTACTAGTCTCTGTCTGAGTGTGTTGCTGGGTTTGAAATACACAGGGATACTGTGTTTGTTAAAAATCCTCCTGAGTTTTTCAGAAATCCCAGACACATATGGAATGACTACATTGTTTCGTTTGTTTTCTTTTTCTTTTTCAACCACTTTGTTGGCTTTCCTTCTGGAATTAGCTGCAGTTTTCACAAAAGTCCAGCTGGGGTAACCACAAGTTGTGAGGGTGTCTCTCACGTGCTTGCGTTCTTCCCCTTGGGCCTGTGAGCTGGTGGGTATGTTATCAGCTCTGTGTTGCAGGGTCCTGATAACACTAAGCTTGTGTTCCAGTGGGTGGTGTGAGTCAAAAAGTAGGTATTGGTCTGTGTGTGTGGGTTTTCTGTATACCCCAATGTGGAGCCTTCTGTCCTTTCTCCTCTGGACGACACAATCTAAAAAGGGCAAACTATTGTCCTTGACATCTTCTCTGGTGAATTTGATGTTTCTGTCCACTGAGTTTATGTGTTCAGTAAAGGCTTGCACCTCTTTGGTTTTGATTTTAACCCATGTGTCATCTACGTATCTGAACCAGTGGCTAGGTGTTATTCCTTCAAAGGAGTTCAAAGCTCTGCACTCTACCTCCTCCATGTATAAATTTGCCACAATTGGAGAAACTGGTGAGCCCATGGCACAGCCGTGTTTCTGTCTATAAAACTTGCCATTGAACTGGAAATATGTGGTATTCAGGCACAATTCCAGGAGTTGGCAAATGTGTTCTGGTTTGAGTTTTGTTCTGTTTTGGAGGGAGTTGTCCTGTGTAAGTCGTTCTCTTACTGTGACCAAAGCCTCCATGGTAGGAATACAGGTGAACAATGAAGTCACGTCATAGGAAACCATTGTCTCATCTGGATCCATTTTTAGATTCCGGACTTTGTTCACAAAGTCTATGGAGTTTTGGATGTGGTGTGGGGTGTTGCCTACCAGAGGTGCCAGGATATTAGCTATGTGTTTGGCTATATTGTACGTGACAGAGTTTATACTGCTGACAATGGGCCTGAGCGGGGCCGGAAGTATTGTGTTTTGTCAATCATGCCTTCTTTTTGCAGTTGTTGTAGACATTCTATCACCTTCTTTTTGTACCCACTCGTGGGGTCTCGTTTCAGAGTTTCATACGTGTTAGAGTCATTCAGTAGTGCAAAGATCTTGGTGTGGTAATCAGTTGTATTGAGCACAACTGTGCACCTACCTTTGTCTGCTGGAAGGATTGTGATGTTGTGCTCCTTGCTCAGTACTGATACTGCTTTTCTCTCCCCAATGGTGAGGTTAGAGGGGGGGACCTTAGCCTCAGACAAAGCTGCCGACACTTTTAACCGAAGTTGTTCTGCCTCGGTTACACTTAAGTTGTTTTTCTTTATAGCGGATTCTGTGGCTGTAATCCAGTCCACTATGGGTAACTTTTTTGGTGTCATGGCAAAGTTCAAACCCTTGGCTAGGACCTCTTTCTCCGGTTTGGTAAGTTCTCTGTCTGACAAGTTCTTTACCCACCTATTTTATGTTTCATTTTGTGTTGGGATGTCAGTTTTTTGCCTCCAAGTGAGTGAATTCACCAGAGAAGATGTCAAGGACAATAGTTTGCCCTTTTTAGATTGTGTCGTCCAGAGGAGAAAGGACAGAAGGCTCCACATTGGGGTATACAGAAAACCCACACACACAGACCAATACCTACTTTTTGACTCACACCACCCACTGGAACACAAGCTTAGTGTTATCAGGACCCTGCAACACAGAGCTGATAACATACCCACCAGCTCACAGGCCCAAGGGGAAGAACGCAAGCACGTGAGAGACACCCTCACAACTTGTGGTTACCCCAGCTGGACTTTTGTGAAAACTGCAGCTAATTCCAGAAGGAAAGCCAACAAAGTGGTGGAAAAGAAAAAGAAAACAAACGAAACAATGTAGTCATTCCATATGTGTCTGGGATTTCTGAAAAACTCAGGAGGATTTTTAACAAACACAGTATCCCTGTGTATTTCAAACCCAGCAACACACTCAGACAGAGACTAGTACATCCCAAGGACAGAACACCACACACACACAAAAGCAACCTGGTGTATGCAATCCAATGCAATGAAGAATGCAAGGACCTCTACATTGGTGAAACCAAACAACCACTGTACAAACGCATGGCCCAACACAGGAGAGCTAACTCCTCAGGCATGGACTCTGCTGTTCATTTACATCTCAAGGAGAAAGCTCACTCCTTTGAGGACAGCAATGTCCAGATATTAGACAGAGAGGACAGATGGTTTGAAAGAGGAGTAAAAGAAGCCATCTATGTAAAAGTAGAGAAACCATCGCTAAACAGAGGAGGAGGCCTGAGACATCACCTATCTCCAATTTACAATGCTGCACTTTCATCCCTCCCTAGAAGACTCAAACAAATTAGCCTCTAATAACAGAAACAACTGTGACTCCAACGACTGTCGTTATAACACAATAGGGCACTAATGAAGCCGAAACCTAACCTCCACCAATAGGCGGCACGCCAACGACCGTCGTTAAGACATGGAGCACAAAGGATCCAATGACATAATGATTCTTGTTCAAGAGGTTAAATAGCTGAGTCTCCACACCAGTTAGTTGGACCAGTCCCAGCCTGGTCAGCGGCGAGCATGAACTGATGAAGCCTCTTGGATAAGAGGTGAAACGTCTTCCAAGACAAATTACCAAGTCCAGTTGCGTTTGATTGAAATTTCCTTGAGATAAGATATGAGATACTGAGAGGACAGAGGGGAGTAGACAGTAATACAAGGAGATGTTGCATATGGTGAAGGTGGAGGTGGCAAAAGCCAAACAAAGGGTATATGATGACTTGTAGGCTAGGTTGGATTTGTGAAACTTGGCTAGTCGGAGATATATACAGTAGATGCAAAGGACATGCAACAGGTTAAGGAGATTAGTGAACAAAATGTCCTGACAGGTGCCAAGTGTCTGATGGGATGATGGAAAGAGTTCTTTGAAGAGCTGTTGAACGAGGAAAATGAGAGATAATATCGTGTAGAGGAGGTGACTGTTGTGGATCAGGAAATAGCTGAGATTCGTAAGGATGAAGGGAGGAAAGCTTTGAAGAAGATAAAGAGGGCAAAGGCAGTTGGTCCTGATGAGATACCTGTGAAAGTATGGGAGTACCTTGAAGAGGTCGCAGTACAAGTTTTTTTAACTTTACATTTCAAGTCTATTTTGTCTGGATGCCAGATCCATTTTTTTATTAAGTTAAAGAAATAACAAACATATTTAGTGGTAATAGAAAATTATCCAAAAAGATTGCTTAGCTCCAATGCTAAAGTCAACAAGATTTGCATGTTTAAAAGACAAAAAAAGACTTAATTAAAACTGATAAACTATGTAAAAACTGAGTGTTTGTTAAACAAGCCAAATGAATAAATACTCTTCACTAAAAGCAGGAGCTATTTGTTCACAATATTTTCTCTATATATGTAGTTGTTATTGCATGAAGCACTGATATTTAGTGCTCCAGATGGCACAAATTTCTGGAGATATTCTGCTCACAAAACCACACCCGGTGTGAATGGCAATCCATCCGAAAGCCGTATGGAAATCCCGTTTTACACATACAATATCTAATATGGGTGAGGCATAACTAACTTTGCCTAACTGCCTACCTCTGCATCAAAATACATTTTTCCTACTCTGACTGAGCTTGATTACAATAAAACCCTGGAAGAGTTCTTAAAAACCCCAATGGATTGTTTGCACTGATCAAACCTGTACCACGTGCAGCTAAAAGTAGAGATCATACAGCACAGCATACATATTGAGCCACTGAGTTCCCTGCTTTTGCCAATTTTCCATGTTTGTACCTTAATTTAAGTGAAAATAATGAATATTATTTATTCAAAGTTTATTTTTTGTGTTTTGTAAAACCGTATTTCAATATTGTGCCTTTTTGTATGACAAATAACTTTGTTAATAAATAACACTACATACTAGTGATCGTTTTAAACTTCCTGACATGTCTTTTACAAAAACGAAGAGCTTTGGTATTACAAGAGGCGGTCTTCAGTGGAAGAGAAGTATGTCAGCGTGGTGCAGGAAGGTATGAGAGCTGTGAGATAGCAATGAGATGTGCTGTAGGAGTGACTGAGAAAAGTGTCATGTGAGCTTTGTGGCAAAAGGGTTTAAGCAAGAATGAAAGGAAAGGTGTACAAAACAGTAGTGAGACTAGTGATGTTTGGTTTAGAGACAGAACCAATGAGGAAAGACAGGGAGAAGAACTAGACGGTGCAGACCTCAAGATGTTACCATTCTCTTTGGGAGTGACGAGGATGGATAGGATCAAAAATGGGTACATCAGAGGGACAGCTTGTGTTAGTTGTTTTGGAGATAAAAACAGATGCCACAGTGAGATGGTTTGGACATGTTCAGGGCAGAGATGACAATTATATCAGTGGAAGGATAGTGAGGTTGGAGCTGTCAGGCCAAAAATGAGATTTATGGATGTGGTGAAGAATGACATGAAGTTAGTAGGTGTAAGGGCAGATGCAGAGGATAGGACTAAATGAATACAGATTATACACTGTGTTGAATCTTGAAGAAAAAGTTCAAAAGGAGAAGAAGACCTTGGGCAACGACACAGAGCATACACTCTGAGCTACAATGGAGTGATTTAAATAAAAGTATATTTGTTTGTTAGAATGGTCATTTCAATGTCCAGCCTTAAATCCTATAGAGAAACAATGATACGCCTTGAAAATTTGTTCTTCACCCAGTCTAACGTAACTTAAATAACTTTGCAATAAAGAATGAGCAAAAGTTTAAGTGTACAGATGTGTAGTGTACCCAGACAGATACCAGTAATGGTTGGTTTAAATTTTCAGTCATCCAGGACATGATATTCTTGAGTTAAATAAAAGCAACTAGACTTTTTCTTATCTTGTTTTTCTTGTCTTGATCTAGAAAAGAAAAAGTCCAGTTGCCATCATTTAACTCTCAAGAATACCAGTAGTGGTTCTACAAACTTAGGTTAACAGGTTTGAATACATACCTATACAGACCATACTCTTCAAATATTTGTGAAGTAGACATTGAAAACCATGTATCATTTCCCGTCTAGAATTATTAGGCACTTTCTGTCACTAACATGTCAAGTATCAATAAAATATGACATAATTTTTGTTTTTAGATTTGACAAAATGAAAAAAAACTTTAAGGGGTATTGAAACATGTGCAAGTTACCATATTTCTTACATATTGCACACAGGTATTTGCAGAGTGAAATACTTTCCCTCTTAACATGTTCGTCTTAGCCCAAATGGTGTTATTTGTCATTCTGGACTTTCCCCACCTCCTTTTATTTTAAGACCACTTCACTCTAAATAACAGAGGACGATGGGCTCTGAGCTCTCCACAGTCACCACACCACACCTGGGCCTAAGCATCCTCCCATCCCTCCCCGGGAATTCTTTCACCACCTGCAGAGATCCATTAGCGGGAGAGGTGGGCGGAAGTCCACCCTTTTAGAGCTTTTTTACTCCTAAAGCCAACTCTGCAATTTAATACCTCCCCACAGCATTTTTAAAGGAACCTGTATGGGCTTGTGAAAAGGTAGGTTTCAGATTTTACTGCTCTTCTGACAGACTTTTGGGACACATGTAGCATTTCATGTCCTCTAAGATGGTAAAGATGCACATGTGTAAACCTAATGTAAAGATATGATGCTTCATGTTGGTTTGTAATAATCAAAAGCTAATTTCACAATTCAGAAGTAATTACAAAGCTACTGAGATATAACCACCCCACCCCATCCCAACACCCAACCTTTTTGCTCATTCACATTTTTTAGTTGTTTTAGATATTTTAGTAGTTTTTAGTTGTTTCTAGTGTCCTCTGCTGGCAGCAGTGATAATTTACTTTCAGTAACCATGTGTCTATACAGTTTTTTTTCTTTTTTACAGTAAAGAAGGCTCATTACAGAGCAAAAAAAACGGAAATAAAAGAACTCAAATTTAGAGAATATTCCTGATACTAACACTTGAACTGATCCGGTGGTCTAGCAGAATGCTATTCCGCCTGCCAAAACAACAAGTTGATAACCGTCCTTATAATTTCCAACCATCTCTTTGCATGTTGATAGTTATATCTTTGTTGAACCAAAATTTAAAGTCCCTTTTTACCATCACCCTACGCTGTTCCTTCCCTCTAGCTCCGTCAACAGATTCTGTCAAATTTAAGATGGGACTCTGACTGGGCCAAAATGTTATTACGCATTACTAGTCTGAATAAACAAAGATAAACACAGTCAAATTAAAAGATTACTTTATGTCAAAATCTGGTAGGGGTATGACTTATAACTTTTTGGCTTAACTGGTCAGCTCTGGTAAGCATTGCTTTTATTGACAATGCTCCTCTAAATAATATTCTCTTTTAGGCATAATTACACTTGAAAATTTACCTTTGGGCTGCTTACTTGATGCCTGTACCAAATTGTGCTCATAAGAAAAGGAAAAGCAAATAATTAAAGAAACACATCTATTTTCCCCTCCATCTCTATTCGCTCATCCAGTTAACACAATTCACAACTGGTGTCCCTTACCATTATCCAAGGCCTTAAACAGCATTTATCTCTGTGTACTATGCAACTGGTTTTGCTAAAGTTAAGAACATTCACTTTTAAAACAGAAAAGAAGTGTTTATTTACATAACACATCAAACGACATGACATTGATACAGAGAAGCTGTTCACGTATATTATACACCAAGGCAATATGTATGAAATAAGCATGAGGTACAGGTTTATATAAAGATACAAGTAAATGTTTGGTTTCAAGTGTATCTATATGACTGATAATTTTGAGATATGGATCCACAAGTATCACAGTCACATACACTTGAATTCAGGTACTTATATACACTGTAAAAGAGATGAGTATTCTAGTTTTTTTTCTCCTTTTTTTTTCCAATTAGAGGAGTTTAAACATTTCTCGTTTTATCCAGCGGCGGTTGCCTCAGTATTTATATTCTTTCATGATATCTTTGATCTTGTGAAGCCCACAAGTTCTTGCTAAACAGCCACACAACATGATGCGGTCACATCCCTATGTAACAGTGGGTAATGACACTTAAGGCCTGGCCTTGGTTTCCTTTAAATGTAACAATGGTGATTATGGACAAGCACTTCAGTTTGTAACATCGGACCAGGACGCGTTTCTAAAACTTTACAGCTCTGCATTTGCAAACTGTAACCTGGCTTTCTATGTTGATATTATATGTAATTGCTTCAGACATTATGGATACTGATCATATATTCCCATTTTCAGCTACCATCCTCACAGGCTCTTATGCTTTTTCTTCCTGTTGATATGCACATTTCAAAACAAAACATGGTGTTCTTCCTAATCAGTATAATGACTGGGCATTATCATGGTGTTAGTAGTGACAGATCATTGTCAGAAGACCTAAACATGGCACCTTCTGGACTCTTTGTCCTATTAGAAAGTTACATAGGTGTGGCATCCTTATCTAGACTTCCCCAAATAGTAAAAAATGGTAATCTTGAAGTATTTAAATGTCTGAATTTGAAGTAACAAAAATTATCATAAAAAACAAATTGTCCTTTTTCTGGTATTAAATTAATACAAATTATATAGAATTTTCTAGCTGACCCAAAATAAGAAAATTAGACTAATTGAATGTAAGACGAAGTGAGAAGAAAACTGTTTCTGGTTTCAATAGTAATCAATGCAATAATAGCAACAATTTTGTTGTGACTGCAGCTCCGGCTCTGGATAAAATGAATATCCAAAGCAAATAAACAAAACAGTAGCTAAAAATAATCATCATCTCAAAAAGCACAGGTTTATTATATATGTCACTGGCAGATGACTAATAGAGTAACACAAATTCATGACGGTATATTTGTACACTGCCAACACTGAGCTATATTATTCATTGTAGTTTTTAAATGGTTAACATTCTGTATCCCACAAATTAAGCAGACTGTGCCCTGTTTAATCAGAAAAACCTCAACAAAACCAGAAGACTGTTACTGACTATTGCGTCCCAGCAAAGAATAAAAACTAAAGGTGAAAACCTTGACTTGGATCTATCATCTCCCAAACAATAACAATATTGTCTTTTATCCAGTTTTTTCATGTATATATACAAGTATATATATGTGAATATATTATATATTAGGGTATAGTTGAAACTGTTTCATGCAATGTCTCCAAGTTTAAAACAAAAAACCCACACACAAATGTTTTCATAAAATCCCTACAGAAAAAAACGTTCAAAGTGTCATGTTCATATACGTCTTAGGACAAAGCTCTTTACACTTAAAAAAAAGACACTTCCGTACAACACAAGTGTATCATACCGAACTCTAAAAAAATATATACATTGCATAGATAAAATAGAAAAATCCTAATTACAAAATAAACCTAGCTGGTTCCAAAGACCAAGTTATACATATTATGCCCATTTGTTACTTTGTTTTTCAAATATTCAAGTCCACACTGAGATACTCAGAAAAAGTAAGAACAGATGCCTGTTTGCCACCTACAAAATACAAAATGTTGTAACTTAGATTAAATATGTTTAGAATTAATTTGTAGTTGAAAATAACAAAAAAATGCATGTTCGATCCACAACATCATCATGTTAATACACATCTTTATCCCTTAAATGGCATGTTCTCTACTCTCTTCTTGTTTTGAAGAGTTGCTAAGAAAAAATACCCTGTATGTCAAGCATTTCTGTACCAAATGAAAATGGGAATTCCTAGATTAGTAACTGTAGATCTTTAACACTCAACATTAAAATGTAAAGGAATTCCAACATAACTCCTTTAGTCACTTATTTTCAAGGAAATTGTGTGGCACATATATTTCTTTGTTAAAAAAATACATAATAAAATAAAAAAAAAGCTTAAAGCTTTAACGTTTTCTTGAGCTTACATAAATTTCAATTCAAAAAAAAAAAAAAAAAAAAGAGACTATTTTCTTGGTAAAAACATCTCACTGTACTTTTGCTGATAGTAATCAGGGAGTATTTCTGCAATACCCAGTAAATATCCAGTGAAAATCCAGAGTCGAAGTCTATTTCCTCATGAGCTGCGTGCGTCTCCCGTCAGTAAACATTTTCCAGGTGATCGGCTCCATCCTACTTACTCCTCTGTGAGCCAATCATCACTTTAGAGACAAAGTTCACAATGGCGCTTGCTGGTTGTTCAGGGTCATGTTCTGCAAATAGGTGGCAGACATTGTCCATGGAAGTGCCAGTTTTCCTAGCCACAAAGCCAAAAATTCTGCAATGACAAAGAATAGTAGTTTACAGCAACAGTGGCATCTGTTGCAGACCGGTTGAGTGTTTTTTTTTTTTTAAATAGCTGTGAGGTCATGCTTTTGGGTCAACCTCAGGAGAAAATTGTTATTATTTACTTACTTTGCTGATGGGCAGCCATCTTTCTTCCACCTATAAGCAGTAATAACATACCATCAGTTAGCATTAAGAAGTACTGAGGTAACCAAATATTTGCATTTATCATAGATTCACCAAACAAGACGTACTTTCTATCTTGAGGGTCCAGAGCACAAAATATCACTGTGTTGACACTGTAATGCCTCCTGAAAAAGAGCCTGAAAAAAAAAAGACAGATTTATGATGAAAAAATTGTGTCTCAATTGTGTCTCAACAAAGAAAACAAGTCTTTGCTGGGTGCTCACTTCCTCTGGTTGTCCGTTAGAGTAATTCCCTGGGAGGAAACTTTGAAATGGACAACAGTGGGGGCTGGTGGAGGGTTGGCATCTAGGGTCTTACTGGTGGCTTTCTGCACTGCTTGGACCCCTGTGAGGGACTCCATCTCCACAGAGCCAAGGTACCATACATTACAGGCTGCAGCAAGAGCAAACAATCAAATTCAACTAATATTACAAATGGCAAATAACAGCAGAGTAAGTGCTCTCCGTGACACAGTACAAAAGAAGAATTATTAAAAATAAAAAAACGACAAACAGGATTTGTGCTATTGTTTAATTACAGTCATCTTTTCTTGTTTTTGCCACAAAGTCTATTTATGGTGAGTGATGTAAGAAGTTGATTACCTGCCCCCTGTTTCAGCAGCTCAGCAGCTGAGTTAGTGGCTGAATGTGAAATGTTCTCCACAACATCTTCAAGGGGATCTTATGAACATCAAAAATGAAAATAAATTCACAGTTTAATTACCATTCATATACAAAATTAGGGATAACCAGTCATAGAGAGACAATAAAAAAACTCAGGCAATGCTAACCTTCTTTCGTGAGCATAATCTCTACCTCTGCAAAAAATGTTAAGAGACTGGTGTGATAACTTACCTTTGTCAGGTATGATAAGTTTGCAGGGCAGTGCCAAGGGAGTGATTGAATGCTGATACACCAATGCAGTTAAGCTTCCTGTAAAACAACAGAGTGGAAAAACTGAATTAATAAGTTACACTGCCAACTGGCAAATATTAATCATTAGTGAAATTCTTTTAGTAAAAGATTAATATCAAATGCCAAATGAAGAATGTTTTGCATGACATGTCTAGGCTCACCTGGTCAGTGTCACTAGTTTTGATGCAATTCGTGTTACTCTGCTTTCCACCGGCATTGAACATTTACTTGCTTGTGTTAATAGCAGTTACATTTGTTTCGTTGTAGATAGACTACTTGTTTTATTTTCTGTATGTGCCATTGCCTTTTTTGCCCCGGTCTCATTTGAAAAATATATTTTATTCCCATTGAGACATGTATTGCTTATGAGTAAATAAACAATGTAACATAAAAAAGTTACACATTTTCCGGTGAAAGTAGGAATTGATCTAACCGCCCTCTAATACAAATAAGCATGATCTATAAGATTACAGAGTGTATAATATTGCTGTTAGAATAAAACTGAGAAACATGGATAAAACTTTGAAAATAGGTTTGCTAAATATCTATAAATCATATCAATTAAATAAAAAGGGGAAGACTTAAACAAACAAACAAACAAATAAATAAATAAAGTGGTAATAATGTGTAGGTCTTAAGTTTGAATTTTAAAAGTAAATACAATTACTACTAATTTAATTAGTTTGAATTGGTCAGAATTACATCAAAGTTACCTGGCTGGGGTATCACAGTTAAGGACCACTACTACTACCATGCAGGTTAGCGAATAAAAAATTAGAATCTATTTGTCAAAGAATGTTACATAATTGATTATTTCATTGTACTGCATATTTTTGACACATTTATATAAACAGACTTTTATCTAATGTATTTATTACACAAACGTCACATATACTTATTTATTTAATTACTGAAAATTATTTGTTGGTTTATGACACTTTTGGACATATAATGAAAAGAAATCTGGCATGTACAGGGGATGTTATTTAGATCAATAACTGACTTGTAATGTTTACTATGCACCAGTAGAGGGCAGTCTTCTTATAGAATTTTAGATTTATTTCTATTGCAGAGCAAAGCAGATAATTGAACATAGGGATGCCAGTTTCATGATTCAGAGTCAGGGACACTCACCAAAGTAGGGCTCATTGGGACAACCCTTCAGACGCACGCCTTTCTGTGTGCATTCAATAAGGAAGTGGCGCACCAATTCATTAGATAGATCACCTCCTGTAAGGGAAATGGACACAAGTAATTAGTGTAAATCAGGTGTTTCATCTGTCTACTGACTCTTTGTCTGCAAGAATTTGGTCGTCCAGAGATTATTGACAAGTCAACAAAATCACCTCTAATGGAATGTGAGGAGACTTTGCATGTGGATACAAAAGCTTGAAGAAAAGCATGCTTCTTAAAACAGCTTGGATTTCACATTTTTGAGGTGTTACGAAGCTCTAAGATCAAAAGAAACTCTGGACTGTGCCACGATGGGATCCCAAACAAAAGGACAGGTGTGCACAGCAAGGAAAAACATGGAATAACAAAGCAAAGATTTAATCTAGTCTACAAGTATAAAATTAAAATCCGGTATAGATTGTTTAGGTTTTTTTCAGGACAGAGTCTTCCTGTAAAAACCTGTATGAAATAAGAAAACTTTCACATAACCTGCACTATAAAGACTTGACTTTATTCATTCCGATTTGCACATATTGTAAAATCACTTTCATTTAGTTTCCTGTCTAATATCTTTGATTAGCCTTATAACCTTATAACTTTACAAATAAAATAGTCCATGTACATTCAGGCAGGTTGTTTTTTCCTTTGAAACAAAACATGAAAAAAAAAATTTAAATGAAAAAAAAAACACCTAAATGCATACAGACTGATTCCATTCACCTACAGTTATTTAATGATGCAGTATGGCTATTTTAGGTGATTTAGATTTAAAAAACAAAAAAATACAAATCTTTAAGTTGATGTAAAAAATTTTATTTACGTTTTTTTTATCTGTCAATCATTGTTTTTTTTTATTTAATTGAGCATGTTTCAAACAGAACTAGGACAATTTGAAGTGCTTTACATAAGATCATAACAGGTTGACAGTTAAAACACAACCACAAAAAGTAAAAGAACAAAAAACAAGGAGATTTAACACAAATAACAAAAAACAAAATACATTTCTTAAAAATGAGTGGAGATAAAGGAGACAAATCAGTTCAGTGAATAAATGTATTTAAATTAAAAAACAAAGTGAAACTTGGACTGTAATAAAACTAAAGGTATTACTGTTTTATAAGAAAGTTAAACTAAAAGTCACCTAAAAACTAAAACAAATATATCTTGAATTAAATCTCACTATATGTACAGTATAAACTGATATTACATGAATTTTTTTTTCAACTCAGCCATTAAAAAAAAAATCAGCTATTGATGGAATTCCAGCACCAACACAAATTATATGTTTGCTGAAAATAAAATTTAGTTTCATATGACGTGGAGAAATTAAGTCATCAAGCAGAGTTTTAAATTGTCCGATTTAAATGCCAAATCTATCTTTTGTTTACAAAGCACTTAATTTAAGGCAACTAACATCTTCTAATCCAACAGAGTAAAATGTTCTTTTGTATCTCTTGGATATACTGATTTTAGTTGGTTGAAATGAGAAGCTTACAGATATTTGTTATCTTTAACGGAACCAAAAAGCATTGGCTAATGAATCATTTGTCTCTTAAATTGTAGCTGTTAAAACATTGCCAATCCCCTGCAGTGGCAGTACATATGAAGAAATCCCTTTGTGTTGCTAGGTATTGCTTTTATTTTCCAGAAAATACACCTTCTAAAGTAATTAAACTGGTTTCAGACTCTCCTTTTGGGGGATCAGATTTCTTTCTGCCACCTCCATTTTCACTATCACCCTTAGTTTAGTTGTTGAGAAGTTTTGGCCAGATTCCTTTACCCATTTAGTTTTCATCCATTTAAAAAAATTCCATTCCCTTGCAATGCAAAATAAAACAACACTTAACTAATTTACAAACAGAAAATATGCACACAGTTTTTACATAAGGTATGTGGGGCAGGAAGCTATCCTCCAGAATTCCCTGGGAACAGGCTTACAGAACTAGCATATCTTTTGTTAGGGGTGAAACATTAGATGTACATCTATGGCAATCTCACAACAGAGGTCTGTTTTACAATGATGATGCCCAGGAGAGAGAAACAGAGCCTGTAGACAAACATAAAGAAGGACTCTCAGTTTCCAACTTGAGGAAGAATATGGTTGGTTGTAAATATAGACAGTTATTGTTGGACGTTTATTTTTTTTTTTTTTTTTTTTTTTTTACACAATACACAGGATGGTTGTATTTCTGGATTATTGTCAGATATTGTAAATATGATATTTGAAGTATTGTATTGGAATCGATATATGGGTGGAGGGACCTGGACCACAGAGAAACTAGGGCAACTTTCTCTGTAAACTGCAATTTGTTAATCTGTTCAAAATAAATGTTAAACTGGAAATTGGCTCCATTTTGTCCCTGCTTGAACATGCATTGAATTACTTATGATAATTATTTAATTCAACAACAGACCTTAGCCGGGATCACTTAGCAGGAAAACTTAAAGCAAAAGTCAACTGATTAATTGACTGATTTAGGCATTTTACTGTATTTTATTAAATGAAGTCATCCCCCTGAGTCAACGATGTTGTATAACATACTTTTTTGCTTTGCAAATATATAACTATTGCCAGAATTTCTCAAATTATGCAGGTCTGGATTTTAGCAGTATTATTTTAGGACCTTGATATACTTTAATACGTTCCATCGTAGCTCTGGCTACAGGTTTAAGCTGTCCTGCCGGAAGTTGAATCTCTGGCTCAGTCTTAAGTCAGTTGGAACCTTAAACATGATTTTTTTTCCCCATACTTGTTTTGCATTTAGCTCAATTCACTTTCAACTTACTCTAACCAACCTCCATATCCCTACTTAACAAAAGTATTCTGAAAGCAGGATGCTGCCACTACCATGTTACACAGCTGGGATGGTGTTCTCAGGGTGATATGTAGTATTATTTGTCTGCCACACATAGCATTGTGCAAGCAGGCCCTGATGTGTCTTCTTCATGATGCAGTTTGATCTCTTACGTTCTCTACAAAAACTGACTTCTGAAGCCAATTTTTTGCAATGGACTTTGTTTAGTGTACACCAGTAAAAGGTGCTGAATACATCTGGATGCCACACAGATTTTTGCAAAAAAAAAGTAAAAGCCAATGAATAGTTTTTTAATCAGCTGTACATAAGAAACATGTCCATCCATCCATCCATCATATTCCGCTTAGCCTAAGCAAAGAGACCCAGACCTCCCTCTCCCCGGCTACTTGGGCCAGCTCCTCGGGAGGAATCCCGAGGGATTGCCAGGCCAGCTGGGAGACATAATCCCTCCAGCGAGTCCTGGGTCTTCCCCTGGGTCTCCTCCTGGTGGGACGTGCCCGGAACACCTCACCAGGGAGGGCGTCCAGGAGGCATCCTGACCAGATGCCCAAGCCACCTCAACTGGCTCCTCTCGATGTGGAGGACCAGCGGCTCTACTCTGAGCCCCCTCCGGATGACCGAGCTTCTCACCCTATCTCTAAGGGAGAGCCCAGCCACCCTACGGAGGAAACTCATTTCAGCCGCCTGTATCCGCGATCTCGTTCTTTCGGTCACCACCCAGCGTTCGTGACCATAGATGAGGGTACGAATGTAGATCGACCAGAAATTGAGAGCTTTGCCTTTCGGCTCAGCTCTCTTTTCACCACGACAGACCGGTACAGCGCCCGCATAACTGCAGACGCCTTACCAATCCGTCCATGGATCTCCCGCTCCATTTTCACCTCATTCGTGAACAAGAACCCCAGATATCTAAACTCCTCCACTTGAGGAAGGACCTCATCCCCGACCCGGAGAAGGCACTCTACCCTTTTCCGGCTCAAGACCATGGTCTTGGATTTGGAGGTGCTGATCCTCATCCCAGCCGATTCACACTCGGCTGCAAACCGCTATAGCCAAAGCTGTAGATCACGTTCAGATGAAGCCAACAACACCACATTATCTGCGAAAAGCAGAGACCCGATCCTGAGGTCACCAAAACGGATCCCCTCCACGCCTTGGCTGCGCCTAGAAATTCTGTCCATAAATGTTATGAACAGGACCAGTGACAAAGGGCAACCTTGGCGGAGTCCAGCTCTCACTGGAAATGAGTCCGACTTACTGCCGGCAATACGAACCAGACTCTGACACCGTTCATACAGGGACCTAACAGCCCGTATCAATGGGCCTGGTACCCCATACTCCCCGAGTACCCCCCACAGGACTCCACGAGGGACACAGTCGAACGCCTTCTCCAAGTCCACAAAACACATGTAGACTGGTTGGGGCAAACTCCCACGCACCCTCCAGGACCCTGCCGAGGTTGTAGAGCTGGTCCAGGTTTCCACGGCCAGGACGAAAACCGCATTGTTCCCCCTGAATCCGAGGTTCGACTATTCGTCAGACCCTCCTCTCCAGAACCCCCGAATAGACTTACCAGGGAGGCTCAGAAGTGTGATCCCCCTATAGTTGGAACACACTCTGTGGTCCCCCTTTTTAAAGAGGGGGACCACCACCCCGGTCTGCCAATCCAAGGGAACTGCCCCTGATGTCCACGCAATATTGCCGAGCCGCGTCAACCAACACAGCCCTACAACATCCAGAGCCTTGAGGAACTCTGGCCGAATCTCATCCACCCCCAGTGCCTTGCCACCAAGGAGCTTTTTAACAACCTTGGTGACTTCAGCACCAGTGATTGGACAGCCCGTCCCAGAGTCCCCAGACTCTGCTTCCAAACAGGAAGGCGTGTCGGTGGGATTGAGGAGGTCTTCGAAGAATTCCATCCACCGACCCAAAACGTCCCGCGTTGAGGTCAGCAGCACACCGCCCCCACTGTAAACGGTGTTGGTGGCAGACTGCTTCCCCCCCCTGAGACGCCGGATGGTGGACCAGAATCGTTTCGAAGCCATACGGAAGTCGTTCTCCATAAGAAACATGTAACTCACCTTTTTTGGTCTGTTGAATAACTGAGGGTGGGGGTGTAGACACCTTCATAGCTAGGCCGTAAGCCCCTTTGAAGGAGTGGCTGTCCCTCACTATGAAGCAGCCGGGCTCCTTCTCCTTCAAAACTGAAATAGCTAACAGAATACAAAAAAATCAGTGTGAGTCTTAAAAATTTTTGATTAATCAGATAAGATAAATAAGCTAAACCAATTTAGAAAAAAGGTGGACACACCTTGATCTCTCGATATATCCGATTTGTACCAGAATTTTGATGTGTCCTGAACAAACTTTACCGTCACCTGCTTGCTGACTAGAACATCTAAATAAAAACAAAAGAAGGCAAATGGAAGTATCTATAAATGCATTAAAACGTAGTTAAATAACACACTAAACCATAAGTGAAATTTTGCTAACCTGGCAGAGGTGAGGCAGCATGTGTTGACTGAGCTGACAAGTCAGGCAGTACATTTGGGAATGGAATACTCAGGGAGCTCCCACTGTGAGGACTCGAGAACCCACTGAGGGCTGGGGATGCAGTTCCCAGTGAATGCTCACCATCTGATGCTCTCTTTTTTTCCGGAAGCAAAGGAGGCTGTTGCTGGGGAATCTGTGACTGATCTTGGCCTTCCATCGAAGGTAAAAGATCTCTTTCAATACCCATGTCTGAACAGTCTTTGCCATAGCTATGGACTGAGCCATCTTGCTCGTCAAAGCTTCGAGGACTACGGCTGAGGGCGTAGCAAGCCATATGGCTTCGCTGGCTGCTTCGTGGAGAGCTGTGCCCATTGGGGGCAGGGTGGGCGTGAGGGTGGTGTAAGAGAGGATGCAAGGGAGAGTGATGGCCATATTCCAGAGACATTGAGTGTTGTGGCGGATGCCGGACAGATGGGTAGTTACTCAAGGAGGAGTGGCGGGTCAGGACTTGATGCTCTGGCCAGGACTGACTCACGGATGAGCTGGATAAATAAAAAGTAAGTAAAAAGTTAATACTGGACCAAAAGCTGAAAACATGTAATCGGATTACTGTTTAAACACTCACAGTGCCTCACAAAAGTATTAATTACCCTAGAACTTCTCCACATTGCATAACAACTACTTACAACCACAACAGTCACTGTATCTTATAATGTGACACAACGCATGGCTTCCAACTGTTTTACAAAAACAAAAATGTAGCATGCAATTCATTTGACCTAACATTATCCTGAGTAGTAAATGAAGTCTCACTGTTTAATTTTATCTCAATAATATGACAGATGTTAAGTGATGGAATCAGAAATTAGTTATTGAACACTAGAGAACAAGCAGCATCATGAAATCAGAAGCAGCAAGCATCATGCCGTTGGGATTCCGCTTTTCAGCAGGAACATGGAAACTGGTCAAACCTAATGGAAAGCTAAATAAATGGGAACCTGGAATACTAAAGTTTGAGAGTTTTTATTTAAAGAAAGCTCAAACAATGTGATTAAAATTTGGGAAATATGAAGAAGTTCAAGGCAAATACCCTTTCAAGGCACTGTGTGTGATTTAACAATGCTTTTGTTTGCAATCGTAGAACTACCTGTCTGTCTGCTGATGATTTCCAACAATAGAGGTAGAGTATGTTGAATTTAGCATCCTGTGGCAGTTGATAGAGGAATCTGGCAAAGTCTCAAAGCTGACATGATTGATTTCTGTGTATCCATGAGGTTCTGTTAGGGTATCAGGAAAAGAAAGAAATACAAAAAAACAAAATAAAATTAACCAAACAGAGGTACTAGAATGTTAATAAATGCTAAAAAATACAGTACTATGCAAATGTTTTATGCAGGTGTGAAAAAATGCCACAAACAAAGAGTGCTTTCAGAAATATAAATGACTGCTTATTTTATTGATCAATTTATGGAATCTAAAGCAATCAAAGTAAAGAAAAATCTTAATCAAATCATATTTGGTGTTAGTACCTTTTGTCTTCAAACAAACATCAATTCTTATAGGTAAAATTCAGGCATTTTGCAAGATAATAGTGAGTTGTACTACAAACCAATCATACGAAACCGGTGCTAATTATCGTCAATGCCACATGTAGACTGAAACACAGTCATTAACTGAAACACAAACTGCTACGTAGAAGGCTTAAAATCAGGTGAGGAACAGCCACACTCTTCTACCAAGGTGAGGTTGTGGAAGATATTTTCATGTGAAGGCAAGAGCACAGCAACAACACACAATGAAGTTATATTGCATCAACAAAGTCTCTCCCACATAAAGATGTCAACGCAGACTGGGGTTTCAAGATGTGCAGTTCAAGGTCTTTTGAAGAAGTACAAAGAAACTGGTAACATTTAGCATCGTAGATGCAGTGGTCGGCCCATGAAACTTCGTGCAGAAGATGAAAGACAAATCCAGCTTCAAAATCAGAAGATGTCTATCAGTGCCATTAGCTCAGAACCGGCAGAAACCTGTGCGACCCAGGTACACCATCTACTGTCTAGAGAAGTCTCGCCAGAAGTGGTCTTCATGGAAGTTGCAGCCAAAAAGGCAAGCCTCCGACTTGGAGACAAGTTCAAGCAACTCGAGTAGGTACGAAAACATAGGAACTGCGGTGCAGAACAATGACAGCAGGACCTCTAGACTGATGAGTCAAATATTTGGTTGTAGCAGAAAACAGATCATTAATTGAAGGGATGGAGAGCGGTACAATAATGTCTGTTGTCAACAGTGAAGCATGATGATGGTTCCTTGAACGTGTGGGGCTGCAGTTCTGCAAATGGAGTTGGAGATTTGGTTAGGATTAATGGTGTTCTTAATACTGAGAAATACAGGCAGATACTTACAGTATCCATTATGCAGTACAATTAGGGAGGCATATGATTGGCCCCAAACTTCATTCTGCAACAGGACAATGACCCCAAACATACAGCCAAAGTCATTAAGAACTATCTTCAGCATAAGAAGAATAAAATGTCCTGGAATTGAGAGTATGGCTCCCACAGACCCCTGATGTCAAAATCATCCAGTGTGTCTGAGATTATATGAGGAGACAGAAGGATGTGAGGAAGCCACAGATGACCCATGTGTTCTGCAAGATGTTTGGAACAACCTACCAGCAAACTTCCTTCAAAAACTATGTGCAAGTGTATCTAGAATAATTTATGCTGTTTTGAAGGAAAATAATGGTAACACCAAATACTGATTTGATCTAGATTTCTCTTTTTTTCATTTACATGTTGTCTTTTGATTGATTATAATAAATTATTCAAATTTCAATTTTTGCAAGCATTCTTTGTTTCAGGCTTTATTTCACCCCTGTCCAAAACGTTTGCACAATACTGTATAAACAGTAATTAAATGAGAGAAAAGCTGCAAAAAATGTTTCAGTAATTAAAAATTCTCCAATGTAGAAAAAAAGCCAATAAATTATATTTTCTGAGGGAAAAGGCTGAGTTTTTGCTGTGTGTAAGGACTAGAATTTCAGCGATAAAACTATCCACAGACACCAAAATTATCTGGTCTATATATACATTAAGCCAATCACTGATTACTTCTGCCACAACTCATTAAGTCAACAAATCAAGCCAAACTGAAGCTGAAAATAAAATTTAAAAAAAAACTCATAGTATAATTATCTGAAAGCCTTATTTAAATGAACCATAATCTGGGAAACACACATATACTGAACATTTTATAATACAACAGAGTGTCTCTCTCTTTCTCTTTCTCCTGCTATAACCTTTAAAGACACCAGAGACCTAAACTTAAAAGGGTTTCGTTTTTCTCCCTGTGTGAATACACACATGGACATAGACTTTTTATGGAGGAAGAAAAGTTTTTTTGTGCCATGCCTTCTAGTTGGTAACCATGGAGATGCAGCTGAACTGAAAGTAGGGCTGTCTGGGGCACAGCAGGGGTACAGATCTGTAACTAAACCCAGTAACCTTTAAACATACTGTAGATCTTAGAGCAGTTACAAAATGCTGAAACCGTCTGCCAAAATTAAAGTACATTTTTGGTGTTCTCCCAGAGAATATTTTATAAATGCCAAGCCATCAAATTAAAATCCTAACACCCAGCAATATACATGTAATCACAGGGTGTGCCCCTTCTCTGATAAAGTCCACAGTTCAAAGAAAAAAAACAATGCAGATATTTATAAAAGTGTAATTTAAAGCATGCATTTCAAACCACACATGCATTCTTCTAAAGTCAGAAAATTGTTTTGGGAATCTCCCTTTGTCTGTTGCAGTATATTGCATTATATTTTTTTCCACCCTGATGAACAAAAAAGAAGCTGTGAACAATTCTCCAACAATAACAGCATTATTTAGGGAAGCAATAGTGAACCAAAACAGCTCTGCTACAATAATACACAGAGGTTAGACATAAAAGATGATATTTGGTGCTTACACAAGACAAAAATCACAAAGAGGATCACAGACAACTAGAAAAAAGATAAATAGCTCTTAACTTTTTTTTTTTCTTCTTTAACTGATAAGCCTCTAGGAATAAATATTGGTCTAATAAAGCACCATAAATGAATAACAGTGATTCTTTACAAAGTCTTCACTTGGAATTAAAGCTTCTTACATATTTCCCCCATTCCCAAGGAATAGCTCAGGATATTTCCAGGTGTGATTCTTTTCAACGATTTTAAGCATTAATTTTATCTGCAATCAATAACTGCTGGCACGCTTTAGGATAAATCCAGATTAGTTTGTTCCTGAGGCTAAAGCTAAAGGCTAGTCTTCGAAAAACCAGGAGTGGGCTTCCACTGTTTTAAAATAACACCAAACCCAACAACCACCTCTCGATTTATACTAGGATTTAAGAAACCTTCAAACCATCGTCATGTTCATATTGGGCCCTTGCTTTATTAAAAACTGCTGATTATTTACATGGGATGGTAGGAGGTAGGGCATCACAAAGGACCTTCCTGTGTGAAACATACCCTAGAGCTGCTGTTTTATATGTTTTCTAGAAATCATCTAAAAGTGAAGCAGCATTGAAAAAAAATTGTTTCCTTTTACAGCTATATTTTTCTTCTTCTTGTCTTTCACGTATGTCAGTTATTCTGAAATACTTTAAATAATCTGTTGTCAGATCATGTTTCACACAGGATGATCAGTGGTGGTGCACTGCTTCAATCTCTGTTCCCTATGCCTGGCTTTTGCTCCTTTCAGACTTGTAATTCGCCCCATCTGGGACCAACTAATTTGCATTCATACTAAATGAAAACGCCAAAAGGAACATAGCCTTTCAATAAACCTTACTTAAAAAAACCTTCAAA
Organism: Apricaphanius iberus; assembly: GCA_028564705.1. NCBI lineage: Eukaryota > Metazoa > Chordata > Actinopteri > Cyprinodontiformes > Aphaniidae > Apricaphanius > Apricaphanius iberus. The sequence continues at coordinate 1,423,191 of JAPXFQ010002614.1, forward strand.
GTTATCTCTTTAAAAAATATTTTTTTTGTACATGAAGAATACAGGACCTACCGTGATTTGTTCTAAACCCTCCATACGTCTGCATGTTGGGAGATGGTGTTTGCCTAAGTTCAGGGAACTCTGATATAGTTTTTACTGGAAATACAAAGAAGAGGAGGGTGTGGCAGAGTTGATAAAGAATGAAAATCCTCATTAATTTTACAGAACATTTTATTTACCATAAGGTGTTGGCGGTGAGATAGGGAATGCAGGAGTGGGTGGAGTCATGTCAGTTCCTGTCTCAATTCCATTGGTGTTGTCTGGACCCTGGTCTCTATAACTGGTACTGTCACTTCGACATGATGTGGAATGCTGCAAGAGATGATACATGAAACACATCTTAATACAGGAAATTGCAGAAAGCACAAAACAACATTTTGGGAATAAGTAATGTTGGAACCATGCTAAACGTACTTGAAACTGAGAGACAGATGGTGAATATTTCTGCTGGCCCTTGTACTCCTCTTGGTCACTCCACCCTGTCTTACAAAAGCCTGGTTGATCCATTCCATCCTTCCCATGGCAACTCAAACCCCGTATGATACCACCTCGCCCATCATTGGACTGGGCAGCTGCAAACACACAAGCAGACAGCAGCAAAAAAAGTTTATTAAATATTAACACAAGTTTATGGGCATAAAAAACCTGAAAGAAGAAAGTGCACAAAATACAACGGGATCTGACCTTAAATATTTCTAAACTTTTTCTTGTATCATGAACATCTTGAGGTGAGTAATGGTTATAAAAATATATATATTTGAGATATAGCATAAATATAAGAGGGAAAATGTTCAGGTGTTTTTATTACTATTGGTAAAGTCAGACTTTTACAAACAATATATATACTATGCCTTTAAACTATTTAGCAAAGTCCAGACAAGGATGTCATGGCTTTATAAGCTTCTACCAAGTTAACCCGTAACATTCGTGGGTAATAAGTGGCTAACCTGTGAATATTTTAAGGCAACACTTCAAAGAAACTACTTTCTAATGAGACATCATTTTAAAAAAATCAAATCAGTCAAGATATTCTTGATCTCAACGAGTCTCATTCATCCAAGCAAAATGCAAGTAACCATCATGAGAATTTCCGGTCATTACACCATTCCAAGTTAATGAGATCAGTGTATAGGAGATGAATGCGTTTTGTTGAGTAATGATCAAATGAACCCCAGAGCCATGATCTCAGTCCCAAATGTTATCGGAAACATTAAAACTTTAAAAATCTTGCTCATCAATTTGCCTAATTGACCTGAGACATGAACTGTTTAATTTTATGCCAGACAGTCAGTATGTTTTCATGCACATCTAAATCGAATCTGGGCAACAATCAGACTAGTAGCTTAAAAAGAAAGGGTGTCTGTATCCCAATTTACAGGTCATTCAGAAAAATCGAATTACTGAATCAGGTGCGTTCAACACCGTAAAGCTAGGTGGCGACATTCACCCTCTAGCACTGGACTACAGAGTCACAGATAGTAAAAAAAAAAAATCCTGGCAGTATTGAAGCAGATTGAGTAAAAGCAGAAAATGCACAGTGAATGAAAACAAGGTTGACGCACAGAACATTTAATTAGTATTGTACTTTTTGATTGTTTTAACTCTTTGGCCTCTCTGCATTTGGGCCTGGTGGAACTGGACCCCACCAGATGTCGCTGTAGAGCTCTATGCACGAACAACATATATAGAGTTCTATTATATACAGACAGATTGTTTTTACAAAAAAGAATCTGTTACAAAACATTTGTGTATAACTATCTAGCACCTTGGATTGCCATGTGCTGAAAGAGTGCTATATAAATAAAATTGCCTTGCCTATCTAAGTCCTTGTCATAATACTGACAAGCTTAGTAGGCTAAATCTGGCCCAAATCGCTGCTTCTGCATGTAAGTACACTGAGGACAAAATTGTTATTCCCTCTATTTAAACACCTGGGCCCTCATCTATCAACTGTTCTTACGCACAGATCTGTGCGTACTTCATGTGTCAGAAAAATTCTATGCATTGTGTAGTATTTATCAATTTGTACTTGTGCATATAAATGTTCCTTAATATCTGTAAACTTCTAACGTACATCTACTGTTAGAACGGAGGAACTGCAACACTGTAACAGTTTTACTTCGACAGAATATTTCTATCAGCAGTTTATCCCTCTTAAGTCGATATGTGTTCCCCCATCGAGATGTGTTAGGGCTCCAACCACTAGGATTTTCCCGTTGTGGGGCAAGGTCCTGCCTTTGTCATTTCTGATTGGCAGACCGGTTCATTTATTACTAATCCTAACATTTTAGAATAATTGCATAACCCTCAATCATTTTCTTATCCTAACATTGGAGGAGCATTACCTAACCCCGAACTTGACTGTTTTTCCAATCTAATATGCAGGAACCAGTGCCTAAACCTAATATTATCCAGCTGTTTAACATTTACAAGCAGCAGCAGCCGCCTCGCGTGTGGGTGGGGCTGAATCACACATACCGACATAACAATTGCTTTTGCCAAGGAGTTCATGTTGGTATATCTGTCTGTCTTTTAGCAAAATAACTCAAAAAGTTGTGGATTTTATTTGCAATAAACCTTCAGGAAATGTCATTTCTTTGCTTTATTTCGAACAGGAACATCCCTACTGTCCTGACCGCATTTACTGCCTATGTCACTTTCTCCCAGGCAGAATTATTTATTTTATTGGTTCCCCTTGAGCTCACAGAACCAAAGTGCAATGTTCAAGACTAATTTAACAGATTTAATTTGCTTAAAGAAGTGAAGTATTTCCACAGATGTTAATAACAGCAAATTGCATGATTCTGTGCCACATTTCTTAATGTCTGCTGCAGGAATGGCTCTGTGCTGGATTGAAAAGGGGGTAGACGAAGCAGAGAATCTGCTAATAATACAGGGCAAAAACTATCGCTGTTAATTTCTGTTAACTATGAGTACTTCATCATGAAAACAAATTTTGCCTCACCTCGATCTCAGTGTCACTGATATTCCTTGCTTCACTTTCGTGGCCATTATTTTTAGGAACAACGTAAGGATTTCATGCATGTGTCAGACGATGTGGCGTTACCAAATATGATTACTGTGATTGACTGTGTTTCTGTATGCTCATAACTGAACAGGCACGAGCAACTAGGTATGCACATTTGGGATTTATCAACAAATGATTGCAGAGGAGCAAATGTACAGGTGGCCACTGCATATTTCATAAATCAGACTTTTAACTGTTCGTACGAACATTCTATATGTAATTTTTAGGATAGAATATAGGACAGTTTCTACAAATGTTTGATAAATGTGGACCCTGGTTTGTACTGTATATTTCCAAAGCCATTTTATAAATTAATACAAAACAACCCTATTTTACTTAGATGTGACAACTACTGTTTAAAAGGGTAATGTTTTAAATTGGAAAAGACTGATGTGTGGTAATGGAGTGTATTTGGTTTTGAGTCTGACTGTGTGTATGTGTGTGTGTGTAATTGTTTACATGTATAGTGTGACTCCAGTGAGAAGTCTTGCCACTCATCACCACAGTGTTAATTTGAGCCCTCCTAGTGAGGTCTGACCTCTGAACTGTGTATAATGCTAATGAAGAAGCACTGCTACCTTGGATTGTTATTCATTTTGTCTTGTACAAGGATAAACTGCTTCTGTAGGAGTGATGTGAATTCATACTTTTCATTGACTTATTTGAATAGCTGTGTGACAGAATAATAGATAGGATATTTTGTAACTACGCAACAAAGTAATTTCCATAATCAAACTGTTTTAATATAGATTTACATATAAACATGCTGTAGTCCAACAAACAATACTGAAGAGCTACACCTGCGGTCCAGTTCGAACAAAATCCAGCAGATGAATGGTGGCATAAAATTGAGATTCATATTTTTCCTACACTTTCATAGGTGGACCTGTTGAGCTTAAGTTTAAGCTTAAATGGCTAGTGGTCTCAGAATCATTCACCTAGGACAGATTGGGGCAACCGTAGCTCAGGGGATAGGGGTTTATATTAGTATAAAGCACTTTGTGGTCCGCTGTCTGAACAAGCACCATACAAATGCAGGCCATTTACCATTCACTCGACTTTAACTGTGCTACTGACTACGACGAGGATACCAGTATGTAGTTAGGGCAGCGTTTGTGTATGTACTGAAATGGAGGAAAAACACAGCGGAGTGGCATCATTGGGTTCAATCCCAATGGGGAAGCCACGGCTGAACCTCTGAATTTTGCCACAAAATGTATTCTGCTAAATGGCAGTGTTTGAGGTTACCATTACAGATTAAGATCTGTAAGATTAAGTAGTTGTATTATCATCATTATTGTTATGCATACAGCACATTTCATGTGATACCAACATTTTTTTCATTTTGCTGTAGTTTCGTTCTCAATGTGTGCTCTTATTTGACACACTGATGGTGCTAAATGGAAATGTTGGTTCTGCCAGTCTACCCCAAGGCAGCTGTGGCCACCAGTGTGTGAATGTGAGAGTGAATGAATAATGTAACTGTAAAACGTTTTGCGGTCTCAAAAAATACTATAAAAATCCATTACTATTATTAAAATAAAAAAACCTTTTCAGAAATTTTTCTCCAGCTTTACTTGTGTAGAGATATAGCATTTAGTTTGTGTGCCATTTAACAGAAGTTAGCTGCTCAGCTAGTTTAGCAAATATTTTGCTCATAACTTTATTGCGTTCCACAAGTTTTTTTTTTGTCTGGCTTTGGTTGATGTTGCAGAAATCAAAACTACTGGAATAGGTAAGACTATCCAATCTGTTGTCCAATATTGATGACACTATGAATTGTAACTTTAGTGTCCTGTTTTCACCTAGGGTAGTCTTCTGCTTCAGTCTATTCTCCACTGATCTCTGCATCAACAATATATTTTGTTCCAAACAACTGTCGTTTACTGGATAGGTTTTCTTTTTCGCACCTTTACAAGAGAGTAATAGCAAAGCATATCAGTTTCTAATCATTTAGATCTGCCCTTTTGGCACCTGTGATCATGCCTTGTTAAACGTTACCAAAATCATCATACTTCCACAAGCTTATGCTCAATTTAAACTTTAGTAAGTGATAATCACCACACCTAGATAACAAAATACATTGAGTGGCTGACATTTTGATTGGCTGATTTACTATTTGTGTTAGCCAGTTCTTTTGTCTTTCTTAAAATAAAATACTGCTAATTTCTTAGGTCTTATTAAAAATTACCCCATAGTCTATGCATATGAACTCAACATGTTTGATAGTAGCACAATTACAATATGTGAATAAAAACAACAGCATGTTTTTATTAAACCATCATCGATAAGAGCTGAAAAACAAATAAATATCAAAAAGGAAAAAATGTATTTTTTACAGTGTATGTGAATACATCTTTTTTTTTTCAAATTATAAAGGGGACTTTGAACAGCAGCTAATGTTTGAAACTCCTGGAAACTATCATTTGGAAACTGGTTTCTTTTATAGGAGTATCTTTTGTGACATCGATGTTTATGTTTTCTCGCAATGCATCATAGTAGTGGGTGGCAGGAAGCAGCATATTTTATCTATAATCTGACTGTTTTGCACATTTGGTGGATGATTTAGCAGAGCAGATGATTCACTCCCGTTGTGTGGTCGACTACATGGCCTGTTGGGGGACTGATAACATTTTTCCTTTTGAAAAATCAAAGAATTGCAGGTGATCAGGAGATTAAACCTGGATCCTCAAAAGAAAGCCTGGATTTCTGCTTCAACTGACAGAGTTTTGTGAGGCTAATTCTGTTCATGGTAAGTCCTTGAGATCTTATTTAGAGAATGTTTATTTAAAAAACCTGAGGTGTGCATATTTTAAAATCCTCTGCATTGTATTGTTTATGTGAGCGGATTCAGATGTCCAAAACCGCTATCAGCATCTGATTATTCATGCTGCTGTACATGCAGCAGCTGTAAATCCTATCCTGACAGCAGCTTCTAATTTAAGCAATAAAGCTGCTACATGACTGCGTGTTTCTCCAAGACTTGATAAAAAATTGTGTAAGTGGTGATATTCAGTTTTTCGCCAGAGACCAGATGCAACTGAATTCGTGAAGTTACAGGACAACTTATACACCAGCGACTACATTTCCATAAATAATTAAATAGAATGATGGTCAGTGAGGACTTACCAGCTTTGCAGTCGCTTTAAGGATTTCAATGTTCTACTTGGCAATCACCCACAGGTGATGTGAATCACGCTGTATTTCTGTTTGTCTGACTTCAGCTTTTAGCACAAATATGGCTTTCTAATTTGCAGACATCAGCACAACTCTCCTTGAAACAACATAATCTCAGGCCTCTGGACTCTTGAAAGGTTTAAAAAAAAATTATTAGTAAAGGGTGAGCTTTAGGAATATTAATAAATGTCTCCCTAGCGGATATGTGGCCAGAATCAAACTAACGTTTTTCACATATCTAAAAGAGGCTATAATGAACTTCTATTTTGCAGTCAATAGAAATTTTAAGTTTCTCTCTACAGCTCTCCCTGTTTTCAGATGTTAAAGTGGTTATATATCAGGGATTTCGCCCGCTAACTCTTCTGGAAGTGTTCCTTATGTCTCTATAGCCGTTCATTTTGTTTGTTTTCTGCCACCCAACCACTCGCGCATGAGCACGAAGATGTCAACAAGGATCCTCCTATACCAAAGTTAATCAGCAGATTACTACAATGCATACATTGCAACAGAACAAACTAGAAATGCAATGAGAGTGTGCAAAACTTCACCAGGGGTATTCAACCCCACAAAAAAGTAACTTTTTTATTGAGGGATTTTGATTTTAAATGTTTGTTTTTTATCTTCCTGGAGAAAGAAGACTTGCAGAAGGATCACACTTGCCATGCAATAACTTCTATAAAACCAACAAAAAAGCTGCCACTTATCTTCTTTTAGTTTTTCTTGCAAATGAAGCGTCTGAGTTGATATGTGTTGACAAGAAAGTATTTGGAATCAAATCGAAAAAGGTGTGCCTGCAGGCTCACTTGTTCCTCCTTCGGAAATTCCTACAGCCTCAGCATTGCTCTACCCCACCCCTCTTCATCTGAAACGGCAAACTATCATTCACAAAGCTACACAGCTTTCCATGTTTTCTGTGCATGGCTGGATTTCAGTTCGATTGTGTATAATATGTGCAGAATGAAATCCTATGATATTTCTAAACTTTACTTAAATAAATGATACAAATGTTTCTTAAGTTTGTCTGATAATGTTTAGTGAGGCCATAAAATGAAAAAAAAACCTTACTATTATCAATATGTTCTCAAAATATTGATGGCCTCAGATAGATGGGATGAACAATGATGGACTTTATACTTCAGTATGGAAATCTATCCTTCAGTGTTGAAATAAGAGTTGTCTATCTACTTTACATTCAAGAGTTTGCAATATATAACCATTGTCGATTTCAATATGATGGTAACTTTTTATATAAAAATGTAATAGATTTGGTCATAAGACTACTAAACTAAATACTACTATCAAACTAAATATCACGGTTCAAGTGGTGATGTTCATGAAACCAGATGAAAGCTGCTCTTTCTGCCTTCATACACCTTACTGATCCTGCACTCAGTTACACATGCAAGTTTGGACAGAACTCTTTCCACAGAAAACAACATCTGAAATCCTGGCAGGAACCCTGCCATTTCTGCCATGAAAACATGCTGGAAGGGAGAAATGGGAGCGCAAGTACTATGTTAAATTAACTCTTACATGAACCTACTGAGGATTTTTTTTTGCATTCTTGATTGCCGAAACATTTTTTTTCTTATGCTTTTTCTCTTGCAAATGATATTTTAAGACACTCAATATGATTAAAGTAATTAAAAGTGTAAAACTGTACATTTCATTTACAGCAGGTAGCTTTAAAGATGAAAACTGCATAAACCCTAACTCGGTGGACTGAAGATGAGGGTCAAAGGAAGAAAGGATAATGAACGAATGAATGACCAGAATATGTGAAAAATAATAGATAGACTGATAGATAAAGAAGGGTGAATGGATGATCTATTAATGGGTAATGGGGAAAAAAACAATAAATAGTGGATAAAGGTATAGAATGAAGGACACTTGGAGGGTAAATGGACAGATGGAAAGCAAGGATCAATGGTTATTGGACAGATGGAGAGATAAAAGAAACAGTAGGTGGGAAACATACATGGTGGTCAGTTTGAGGGATGGGCACATGGATGGATGGAAGGATGATAGTGCATGGATGAATGGACAGTGGATGTATTTTTAGTAAATAATACAAAGAACTGTCGATAACAGAATGGATAAATAACTAGATAGATGGATAGACAGAAGCATAATCGGATAGTGGATGGAAAAACTTGAATAAGTGGATGAAAGTGGGGACAACCGAATGGATGGACCGATAATGGACAATGAATGGATACAACTTTCGAAAGTGTATAGGGCAAAAAGTCTTAAACATTCTCTGTCATACTCTGTCTTTACCAAAGTTACCAAGTAATCAAAATTCCAGATTTCCCTGTTCTCTAATTTCAACCTCACACAATTTAAATCCCATTTCTTAAGAGATACTTCTTTCAGTGACAAGATTCAGAACACCATTGGCTGACAATCTTACCTGTCTGATGTGTGTTTTTTAGAGTTGTCATGCTACAATCGTTGAATATCACATCGATGCTGTTTGAACTTTTGCCAACTGAGCCATTGAACTGCTTCCCGTCGTCCCTCTTGGTGGACTTGCTAAGGCCTGATCTAGGCACAAACGTGGGATCTAGGTCCATGATCAGCTGATTTAGCTGATCAATGGAGTTATCAATATCCATTGTTAATGATTTTATCTCGTCATCCTGCTTGTGGTTGTTGTTGTTGTTGTTATTGATTGTTGGCTGTTCTTTGTAAGGTGCTGTGCTCTTAACCGTGACCACTTTTGTGTCCCTGATGGGGTTCTGTGGTTGGTTATTCAGGTCTTCTTTGAGTGAACTTAGCCTTGATTTGATCCCAGTATAGCTTTCTGTGTCATTTCCATCATCTGGCATGTAGTTGAACTGCTGTGCGGCAACCATCTGTTGCTGCCGAACCCAGGACTGTGTGGAGTAGCTCCCCTGTCTGTACAAAAGCAGCTTTGGTGTAGGAGCACTGCTGGGGTTAGAAGAAGCCACAGAGTTGCTTCTAGAGGAAAAAAAGGCTCTTTTAGCCTCAGCATAGGATCTCTCTATATGGTCCATTTGTTGAGGTGCAGTGTGATGCAGGTAGTGCTGGTTGTGATGATCCTCCGATCCAGGACATCCAAAACCATCCGACAGCAAGGAGTTTTGGCTGCTCTTGTGGCACGAGGACGACAGGGTTCCTAGGCTGTCCACACTGTGCAGATCATGACCCGTGTTGACTTCATCGTCAAATATGTCAGTCTCTCTCTCTGGAGGCCGTGCATCTCCATTAAAGTGCAACTGTGCTGGAAGTGTCTGTTGTAAGCCCACCTTAGGGCCTGGATCATCCATCTCATCCAGGGAGGGATCCTCAAGACCAAAACCACTAAGAAGTTGTTTCAGCTGGACCTTCTCCTGTTGACTCGGTCCCTGGTTAGCCCTCACAGTGGTTGTGGTAGTGGTGGTGACAGGTGTTGGTCTTTCTGCCCACAGAGAATTGCTGGACAGGCCTGAATCGCTGCTCACAGAGAGGGCATGGTCGCTATGGTCGGGGCTGGAGGTGGTGGAGGTCATGCGGGTCCCTCTGCCCAGTGTGGCCTCTCCCCCGACAGCACTCCTCTTGCTAGCTGGTTTCTCCTGGTTTAGGCCGTGAGAGCGTGGTGCTGCAAAACAGAAGAGATGCTGCAGCTTCATACAGTCAGCTGGTATGGTCACACGCAGATACAACACAAACAGGGGACTCACAAAGACAAGACTCCATCAAATGTGTACAGACATGTCATTCTGTAATTGACAGGGACACAACAGGAATCACGGCTTAACTGATAAAACTAACATTCAAGAAGAAAACAAAAACCAAGTCACTGACGGAATTGCTTAAAGTGCAGATTACAAGTAAATAGTTTCTAATATGCATATAAAATGTTGTACAGAAATTTACATTTGAAATGTTTATTGCGGTTATTTTAAATCTCACTATGCAAAATGGCAAATATTTTAATTAAAAGGTTTCATAATCTTGACCTCGAATGTAACAGGGATTGAGGAAATTGAGCCCACAGGGTTCCAAAGAAAAACAAAACGAAAAGAAAACTGGCAGTATCTTCTGTGTCTGGGTGCATTATATGCAGCTGAAACTAACTTCTGCTTTGGTTCTGAAAAATCCATTCATTTGATTCACTCACTTTAGACCACAGGATTAAAATACCAGCGTTGAGACAGAGTTTAACATGGGATACTGAAGCAAAGATCAGGTTAGACTCAGACCGGCCGGAGTGCTGCACTGTCCGCGGCTGCATCAAAAACTGCAGCAGCCGACGGGGAGACATGACCAGATTGATCAGAAGCTCAGCTCTACGCAGACGGGAACTGTGATTTGTAAGTATTTTTGTCTACCATCTATCAATTACCAACTTTGTTGAAAGACTGCTATCTAAGATTAGAATCAATGTGATAAATAGGATGTAAATATAAAAGTAAAGCTAGTTTGCAGCATTGAGGCCAATTGCGTTAGCATTGCCTAGCATTGGTTTGATTTGATCTTTACCGCTTCCCGGCTCTCCCCCTTGTCTCTGTTATCCGTGGCTCACGGGCTCAAAGCTGTATGGTTGTGGTCCATCATATATGTATTCTTAAATGTTTAAAATTTATTCTGTGTCAAAGGCGGCATTAAAATCCATACTTTTCTATTGATCGAGCTGACAGGACTCCAATCAGCTGTGCGACTTCCGGTTTGGAATTTTCACCAAAACGACTCTTAAAGCAAAAATAATGTAAATATTTGTACATTTTTAGAAACTGTTGCTAATATATTTCTACAAATGATGGTTTAAGGGGGGCTCTAACTTCAATCTGTACTTTAAGATCTCTAAATTGAGGATCTGCTAAAGAATTATAAATTTATATATATATATATATTACCAAAGGTGGTTTTAGCATCTTTATTTAGAATTAATCTGGATTATCTTCAAAATTCTTAAACCATGCCAATTGTTTAATGCCATCGGTTTGGTTTAGCTCACTCATTTCTCAACAGTTGTCTACTGCAGAAACAATATCAACTGCTTTTAACCTTTAAACAGAACCTTATTATAAAATCTTAAACACTCTCTTTCAGAAACTGGAACGGGAAAAACATGATAATCATTTAACCCTATTGAAATAGATTACATATATAATTTTGTTACTTCTTACAAAATAAAGGTAAATATAAAGAATGGTTCCACTAAAATCACTCCACCAGGTCAAATGTCACACTTCCAAGAAGCAACATAACATAAATGGTAGCCAGTATTGCCCTTTATGTTCAGGTTATGTGTCAAATCTTCTGCATGCTGCAACACGAGTTAGAAAGCTAAGGGGTAACATTCTTGTCACTACTGCGATTGAACCACAGGCCTCACTTTTTCTTGACCCTCAGCATATGTCCAAACAACTTTTTAATCCTCAAATGCAACAAATAAAAAAAGAAGAAAAAAAAGAAAACTTCAAATACTGGACAGAGAAAGATGTTCAACTGTCATTCTCACTCAACGTTGACAACAGAGAGCTGGAACTTGACTCATTGGCTCCTGTCTCCAACTACCACCTTAAGTGCTTGGCTTTTGGTAAGACTATGACTAGAAGGTCTGAATACCTGTTACGCATGATAAAACTTTTCCGCCATCCCCTCCCTTCTTTTCTTCTGCAAAGGCTCCTTTTATGTATGGCTTGAGCCCCACACAAATCTGTATCCCATCTCGAGCAGCTTCATTTCAAAGCTCAATGCAGGCCTGCTCTGCCGGGAGTCTTCCAACAAATCCTCCTTATGACATTCCATTTAGCAAGTGTAAGCCAGCATTTAACCTCTTACCCTCAATTCTTAACTTTTTTTTTTCCTTCATCACCCCTGACATCCAACACTGCCCCCACCATACACTCCTTCATGGCCACCCATCAACTTCAAGAGGAAAGTATCTTACCTTCACCGTCTTCGCCAGGTTACAATTTCAGAACTGTAAAATCTCAGGTGAATGCACCCATGCAAAGTAGAGCAAGCTACGCAGAAGCATGAGAACAAACACTGCTTTAAACAAGCAGATAAAGGAAATTAAATCACGAAAGCTTCATTAAGTTGGCCAGTTTTCCTTCTCTGCTGTGAAGGTGAGAGTGTTTGCACTCTACAGAAGAGAGGTGGTGGTGGTGGGTCTGAAATCTCCATATAAGGCCAAAGGAATGTAAACAAGTGAGGCGGAGCTACTGAGCTGAACAGGGTTGGAGGAAACTAGTAACCCGACCTCTTGCCCCTGTTTTATGGGACTATCCCACTGGGGGAAAGAAGGCAGGCGAAAGAGCTACAGACCAAAAGAGAGAAAAAAAAGGTTGGGGGGTGAGACAGAGACAGTGGATGAAAACAACATTCCTGGAGTTCAAGACATATCCACTTTGTAAAAAGACACTTCGTAATTAAAGGCAACGATTAACTTGTGACTGGTGCCCAGAGCTATTTTCATGAAAAATGGCAGGCAAGTTGTTTTTCTCTCAATCTCATGTGTTAGGAGAAAATATATCTGTCTGTCAATAAGCAAAAATAACGGAAACAAAACATATGTTTAACAAAATACTTCACAAATTGTTTTTGGAGAACCAGCTTTAAGTCATCTTGTTCAGACTGGAGATCCCAGGATAGTTTTCTAAATATGTCTTCAGCTTGTGAACTTGATTAAAATCACTCATTTCTATGCAGTATTAATTACTTTTGCTATTATGGTGCTGTCATTTGAAGAAAAAAAAAATCCACCAATTACAGTGCTCAAAGTAGAAAAACCACAACTCTTTCGTAAGTCGCACTAGCTTTAGGAAGTCTGGTTGGATATGACTATGCAATTACCCAACCCTCTCTGTTCCTTCTCGTTTATAACCATTTTGCCCTTTCCAGTGTCTCTAAAAGTAGAAGTCAAAAACATATAGGAGACTATTTAATACCAGTCTTCTAGATATCCTCAAATTTATCCAGTGCTTTGCCTGCACATGTTTATTAAATCTTTTCATTTTTTTGTTTTGTTTACTAAAACACATTTTAATGTGTTTTATTAGACCAACACAAAGTATGTCAAGATTGTTAGGTGGAAAAAGAAAAGAAAAAAAGATTCAATTAATTACTGATACATTGTTTAAAATCTAATTATATAAAATATACAGCATGCATATATATTCTGCCCCATAAGACAATATATTGTAAAACCACCTATCAGTCTAGTATATGAAGACTAGAGCAGAACAATACCACGAATTACAATCACATTTAAATGGTGTCTAATATCACATGTCTGCTCTCTCAAAAAATCAGTTGAAACTTCCTTTATTTTCTCACCATACTGCATGCCAATTATTCTAAATACATAAATAAATTCTAAATGCATGAAAAAATAAAAACTCTAAGTCACATTTGATTCTATATATCAATGATTGTGATGAATTAGAGCACAGGTGTCAAGCTCAAGACCCAGGAGCCAAATCCAGCCCACCATAGCACTTTATGTGGCCCTCTAAACTCTAGAGGACCATATAAATAGCACCTTTAAGTTCTATTTAGTGGAAGCTAAATACTATTTTTTCAGTTAAATCAAATCAGAGTTTATTTGAATAGTCCTAAATCACATAATTGTGAAAAGTACCTGTCAAATGCAGAGACAGGTATTTAAATTCTAACATTTAGTTAAAGAAAGTTTTATCGATACTTTCCACCACAACCAGCCTTTTGAGGACCTTCATGATCTTGATGTGACCTAAAATAGAAATGAGTTAGACACCCCTGAATTACAGGCAGGCTAGTGATACTATGCAAATATAGCAGTCCAGTCTTAAAAAAACAAACAAACAAACAAAAAAACTAAACCAAACAACCTTCATCTTAATTCTCACTTTGCAGCAAACACATTGGCAATTAAAATAGAGCCACTGAGGTAAATAACGTTTTCTTTTCACAACCTTATCACTAAGGTGTCAAACAGCTTCCAGACTTCCTCCTCCAGAGAGTTTACTGTGTGACAGTGTCTTTGGAGCAATCTGGTTCAGCACGAGAGCTTCTGGTAAGTAGATGCAGAATTTCAGCTAAGTTCTCAGTTTTTCCTCTCATATGTTCGAGGTAACACGCCAAAACAAAGCAGTAAATATCCCACATGAATGCTCTGGAGTCAAGGCAGTTGGGATAAAGAAAAGCCCTCTTATTGATGCCTCTGCTTTCCTTTGATGAATTCTTCAATTTGTGTGGTTTTGTTTTCACTGCAATCCCAGAGGCTGCCATTAAAACTGTGTCTAGATGTGTCCGGGTGTTTAAAATGAAAATAAAAAAAGGCAGACTGTTTTCATCAAGTCGAACTTGGCTTATAAAAACCAATGAACACTGGGAAAGGGTGGATCTGGGTTTTAATGTTGCTACCATGTAGCTCTATTCTGAGAGGTTGTTGTGAATGCTGTGGTTCAGTGGAGAAAGAGAACCACAGTGAGGAGAGAACTTGCTCCGCCAGGGTGGCTCTTTAAGTACATATGTGAATATAAATATATATACACTTATATGTATGTGGGTGTTCATGAGTGAGAGTTTGCATGTGTGTGGGATGCCTATTCACTTGAAGAGTCAACAAAGAGGAAACTCTTGAGATCCTTTTGCTCTTCCTCTGAACCCAGCATTCCTTAAGTGATACAACACTGCTTTCCTTAGAAACAACACTCTTTGGCATTCTCATCATACGACATGCCAGGCTAACATTTTAGCCACTTTTTATCATCACTTTAAAAGGATTGCATAAATCAAATTAGTGTTACTGATTTGAACAGTTACAGAATACCTCTGTTGTTTCTAAATGGCATGGGCAATCAGGCCTGAAATGCTATTTTAGTACCAAATGGGGGAAAGATGGTTGTTGTGAGAGCTTGTTTATTAAAAAAAATAAAACAACTTTTAAATAACACATGTAATTCTGTCCAGAAATTTATGATATTTCCAGTAATGTTTTTGTTCAGTAAGTTATTCATCATTTTAGACCTTGGAGATGAAATAACAATGTGTTCTGGTCTTCTGAGTCAGAATATAACTAAAGGAACATAGCTTCTGTACCTTCACCATCACAGATGTTCTTGTAAGAGTCCCACCGAGTCAGAGGATCGGCGGTGTTGTAGTCCACAATAACATCAGGTCCATTTTGCCACCTGTCAGCACCTGAAAAGGAAATCCACATTCTTGAAACCCCTAAAAAGCTATGTTAAAAATGCTGATGTCAGTGAATAAAAAAAAAAAAAAAAAACATAGGATAAGGAAATAGGAGCCGTTTTCCACTTCTCCAGGATTACTGTTTGACAATTTCTCTGAGTTTCCTTCTTCGGCCTGTTAGGATTATGTGGACAGCCATATGTCTTAAAGTATAAAGTTGTGCCATACTCTCTGATCTGGATGATTGTGATCCATTAAAAGTTGAAAACTTGAATTTCACATTAAACTTCTCCACAACTTTATTCTAGACTGGTGTTCGGTGTACCTTGGTCTTCATGATGATGTTTGTTCACTAATGTTCTCTAACAAACCTCTGAGGCCTTGACAGACAGATGGATTCAAACTGAGATTAAATGACATGCAATTAAACATCATTGTCCAATGAAGAGATTTCTGTTGGCCCTGAAAAATTCAATCAAGTACACCCGGGTTTTTTTTGTTTGGTTTTTTAAGTAACAAAACGTTAAATAGCGATATTGACAGGTCACCAGAGCATTGTGTTGCATAGATAGTTGAAGACATATAATGAAAAGAAATATGCATTTTTGGCATGTATTAAAATAGTATATGGCACCACAAGACAACAGCTAATTTTTCAACTTCCAACTAGAACAGCTTTAAAGTTCTGCTATAGGATAACTGATGCCTTAGGCAACATAAAGTTACTTTAAAGCAAACAGAAAAACCAATAAGTTTGAGTAAATGTACACTGTATTTCTAAAGTAAGTATTCTTACAACAATACTTTCCCTTCACAGACGTAATCTGGTGAAAACTACTTTTAGAAGTATTTCTACTTGCATTTCCAGAATGTGGGGGATCATCTTTTTAACAAAATAGGCACATATGCGTACATAACATAGTTAATGATACAGACCCACATAGTTTCACCCCTGTGGGGTTCTGGGGGCAGCACATGCTGTGTTTCTTTACCCCTCTGTCAGCACACACTTCACACTACATTTCCCCTCTCTGACATTCCACATCCCCTCTCACCAGGGGAGCAGAGCAAGAATCACGGAAGGGAAAAATAAAAGAGTACTTCATCTTATTTTCTGAATAATCTATACTCTTTGTTTTATGCTCAAGGGGCAAAACTTACCTGGAATTCTTTCTGGTCCTTCAGAAAAGATTATTTCCACTTTGCCATAGTCAGGAAATCTCGGATCTATAATAACAACACAGGAATGCTCTACATTTTAGGCATCAAGAATTGGAAACATTTATAGATTCTTTGTTCCTTTTTTAGTACACAAAAATAGCTAAGAAAAATAGATTTAGCAGGCTGTAAGTCTAAACTGTGTCCAGTCTGAGTTTAGCACAGGACCTATGAAGCAGGAAAGCTGCTGTTAACTTGAAACTGCAGGTTGAGGCCTGCTCTTAGAGTTTTTTCAGGTGTACCTTTGTTGGCATTCTCCATGTCCTCCTTTTCAAATATCAGGTTGTAACCCTGTACTGCTCCCGTGTGGAACTGCAGCCGGAAAATCACCTCACGGTCTGAGGTTATGTCACTTTTATGATAGCATTTAATCTACAAAAATAAATCAAGGAATGCTCAATACATGATCACAACAGTCAATATCAAAGCTGCTTTCTTTGGGATCACGTCTTGTGTTGTTTTTTTTCCCCTACCATGATGTCCCCTTTCAGGAGCTGGGCAGGCTCCAGATTGATACACACACGGTCCCTTTGGCCTGAACCAATGTGACTTGAACACAAATAACAAAGGATAGAGCATGAAATGAATTTTAACAGCAAGTATTACAGCATGCTTTAAAGTAAACAACGTTCATTTAACTACATGCCATTTGTGTAAGCAACTTACTAGACACCAGAAGAGTACACTGCTTGCAGTCCTTGGTAGACCTTGATGTATGGGTGACATACTAAAAAAAAAGAAGAAAAAATAAAGAAGAGAACGGCCAGCAATGAATGTTTTCTACGGGCACATTGATAACGTATCTTCTGAGCTTTTTTTTTTTTGCTGAGGGATGAAATGTGATAAGCTGTTGTTATGAGAGAGGGATTTTGGCTTCAACATGTGATGACGACTTCTTGTTGATTCAATGAAATGAGTAGAAACAGTAATTTCCACTAGGCACCTTAAAATGGAAGAATTCCCAGTGCTGTGCTGTGAACTAGGAATTTAGGACAGGATTACTTTTTTTATTTATTTTAAACCATTTCCATGTGCCTGAGCATGCAAATGTGTTGGGGAAAAATAGGCATATAATTCAAAAAAGGCTCTGATGTTGTGTTTTTTATTGTAATTTCCCTGACTGGTGGCCAGGTATTTTGGTAAACATTGAGAGTTTAACCTCTGCTGGTGGCTTCAAAGTTTGGGATCCCATGGAGGATGACGCAGTGCAAGAACAAGGGTGAGGCGTTGATCTTCATGGATCCACTTAGCAAACTGTTGAGGATCCAAACATACCTGATAGAAAAAGCAAAGGTGTGGTAATTATCAATTAACAAAACTATTACATAGTTTCTTACAGCAGAAAAAAAAAAAGGTAAATCCTGCAGTAGCAAGTGGAAGGCATGCAGGGTACACAGGGATCCATATATTACTTACTTATCCTTAATTACTGCAAAAGTAGTTAAACTTTTATTAAATTTGAAAAACAGAAGTTCACTAATTTTGTAGACAATACATCTGATTCAGATGTTTAACTAAAAGCTATGAGAGGTTCGATCTTGGCCAAGATATTAATTTCCAATCGTAATTTCTTTTGAACTGACTCTTTTTGCAACAGTGGAGTAAATCTGGTGTTTGTGTAAACATGCAACACTGTTTTCCTATCTGTTTTCCTATCTTTCTCCATTTGTCTGCCGATCATTAGAACAAATCATTGCTTTGGGTCAATTTAACCTCTGGCCGACTGTTTAACATGGTTAAATATTTAAGTCAGTGCCACCAGAATATAATCAATCAAACTTTATTTATTTAACACTCTTACAACTACATAGCTTCTCAAAGTGCTTTACAGATTAAAACGACCCCACAAACCCCAGCCTTCCTAAACCCAAAATAAAATCATCATCACAACACCCACACACACACACACACACACACACACACACATATAAAAGCAAAAGTAATCAAAAACAAGAAGGGGCTGAGTACAAATGAGCCAGGAAACGCCATCATGGGAGCCATTTGCATCTGCAGCAGCAGATCCACAGCAGCAGCCAGGGCACTGACCCAGGGAGCCCAGAGGAGGGAGGGCTGGTGCAGAACTTTATGATCCAACACATGAATGCAGAGATATAGGATAACAAAACATCCAATAAAAGAATTTTTAACGCTGCAATCAAAGTAAGGAGAGATTAATATATCCAGTTTTCTGCTGAATTAGGGTACAGTATCTATCATTGCAGCAGGAAAAAAAAGTCAGAATGACTTCAATACAGAAACATAAGATTTTATTTTCAACACCCCTACATATCTGAAATCATTTTTTGCTGAAGGTTTTCACACACAAACATGAACATAAAAAACCACTTTAGCACATCTGTGTGAGCAATGAAGAATCACACAATGTTAAAATTACATAAGGCCACCATAAGATCCTTTCTTATTTAAACAGACAATGGCAGCCTTTCGTCTAAAGAGTAAACAACCACCACCAGGGGATTGGGTGTATGCTATGGAACAAAGCAGGTCAGACACCAGAATGTTTGGAGGGAGATGCATATTGGGTCAAGCAGCACATGATGAGGTGTATGCTTCTGAATGGCAGGGTACGGTTGTGTTATGGGTCTTACCGTTTCTGCGAAGGTGTCATCAGAGCTGAGACCTTATCATCGTAGTATTTCCTCATGGCAAAGCGGTCCAATGCTTGATCAGCACTTTGAGGGAGACAGAAAGACGTGCTAAACACTTTAGGTAATTATGACTCAAGAGAAAGATTATACTCTGGACTATAATAGTGTTAGCACTAACTCACTTCATTTAAAGCAAAGCAGACATATATACACACACACAGAAATATACACATCTGAAAAGAGGGAAAGTAAGTTGAGCGACAGAAGATTCCAGGGAAGAGGAAGAGAATCAGCCTTAAGTAAACACAGAGGGACAGAGAGAGGCCAGAGTGTGTGCACAGCTTGGTTTATTCAGACGGACCTAAAACTAACAGACTCAGTCACATTTTAACTGGACCTCGACTTCTCTTGCTCTGCTCCCTCTTAATTTGTTCCTTTCCAAATCTGGTTTAGTGTTTTCCCTTTGCCCTGCCATTTACATTAGGCTCAGTGAATTACTTTTTTTCAGTTTGGCAAAAACATGAGTTAGAAATTGGCTTAATCACATGCTAAACTGTTCTGATGTAACAGTGCCTTTCCATAAATGGGAAAAATCTATGGTCAATTAAAGAAAAGCCTATTCATCCCTGTTAATTTGCCAGGTTTTTGTGATGTAAACAATAATGCCAAAATCAATCATTTTGAAGCATTTAACTTTTTGAATGTAACCTATAAGTTATTCTAAACTCAATTTGAAATGCAAGCTGAAATCTTTTAGGAGTAGAAATACAAATGAAAAACGAAAACAATATGGTTTAAACGCAAACAGCCTCTAAAAAACTATTTTAAGAATTAATAACCAAAGTTGAACATGTTAAATAGCAGTCAGTACACTCCTCCTATCACCAACTGCCTCTGATTAGCTCCAATTAAAGTATTATAGTACGCTTTTCCTGACTTTTTCTAAGTTGCATCTCATACCAAAGGTCATGGAAAGCTTCCAAAACATTAGAGAGATCTCACTGTCAAACAGTAACAGTCAGGAGAAGGGTAAACAATGCTTTCTAAATCATTGGATGGAGTGGAACACAGTAAAACGTGTCATCATCAAGTGAAGAAAATATGGTGCAAGAGTGACATCAGTGAAGGCATCACATCCATCCAAAACAAGAAGAAAACTGGTCAGGGGCTGCCAAGAGACCTACAACAATATAAAATGAGCTGCTGAATTTCCAGCAAATGCTGACTCTGTTCCCCATGTGACCATTTGCCAAATTCTTTATGTATCTGGGTTATGAGACTGAGCAGCAATATGAAAATGTAGAGCACCAAATGAATTTAGCAAAAACATTAGTGTCATGACGCAGTGTTTGGAAACAAATCCAGTGAAGCAGTTTGAGCTCGAGAAACTAATTAAATAATGGTTTATGGCACACTCACAGGAACTCTGGAGTACACAGATGAGACACGAAGATGTGAACACGAGGATTAGATACTAAAATGATAATGATGGTGACCCGACAAAGAAATGGAGACAGAGACAGGAATAAATACACAGAGAAGGCAATCAGGGAAACTTAGGGCAACTGGAGACAATCAGGGATGTAGAGACAGTGAAAGAAAACACACTGTGACAGTTTGAGGTTCCCAAAAAGCATGTAGGATAATTCTGTATGTTCTGATGCTGGACCCGTTGACCATAGTTCTAATAGGTTTGCTTGGCATAAAAATAAGGTACAAAAACACAACTATGCACAAAACCAAAAGAACACCACATCTAGCATGGCTGTGACAGAACTTTGCAACTTTTTTCTCTGAATGAATTGATATTGCTGAGCTCTATAAATCCTTATCAAAGTTAACACAAAACCTCAGGCTTCTACTAATAACTTTATCGAAAGAAAGCAGGACGTTTTGGATTAGCCCAGTCAAACCCAACTGGATTCCAATTTCTGGAGGTGATCTAAATGGGTCTGTGAACTGAAAATACTCTCAAAATCTGACAGATTTGGAGCAATTTTGAAAAGAACAATGGGTAAATAATATCAAGATTTCCATCTTGAAGACTAAAAGTGTTGTAATAGAACAACAAAAAAGTACAAGTTTAAGGTGCTAATAGTTATGCAACCATCCTGATCTTTTTTTTTCTACATTGCACAAACCTGTCATTTTTTTCAAACTAAGTTTCCTGATGCATCAGCCCTTTTCAAATCCTTCTTACTGGCAATGTTTGTAAGAAAATAAAATGGGTTTTGTTCTTGAGAAATGGTTTTTGAAACCAACACGCTGGCTGGAGGACATCACAGGGTAAACACATGCTTCAGAGCTGATTCATGCAATTCAATCCGGGGTGATTCATAGTTTAATTCATGTGGTTTTCTTTTGATTCTGGAACAGGAAACTTTTGTTTAAGTCACTTTTCCAAGTCACCTTAAGCCAAAATTAAAGGAGGCAGATACATCAAATGTGGTCAAGCAATGACACTGGTTAAGGTCTAAACAAAATGAGTCTGCATAAATTGTTGTGGTTTGCTGTTCAGTGACAAAAAAAAAAGAGTAAGTGCACTCATGTTATGAAAAATCCTGACCTCAGAAGAAAGAAAATAGGACCTTTATAGCAACATAACATAAATCACAACATGGGCTGTGGTTACCTGGCAGACACGTCAGTGAAATGCACAAAGGAAGAAATGACAACACCAATTCGACCCTTGCCACCCTGTGAAAAACATCAAAAGACAAAAGATGAATCAACAAAATACAACAAAAATATTTTCTGTTCAGCATTTTCTTTCTCATTCCATCTTTTTAAATTATGTATTCTATTTTGGTTTTAAGCAAAACTTTTAACCTGTTTATAATAGCAAATATGTTATGAAGTATTTGGATAGATCTAATTTCATTATCTTCATGAACAGACTATATTAACCCAGAGCTACACCAAATAAACAAACATTAATTCTTTAGAGTACTTAACATTTGTGGAAGAAAATGCTTCGAGATGGAATTATGTCCACCATTAGAATAAAATAAAACCGCATCTTCCAATAATCAGATGTGGAATGAGGTTAAATGATCATGATGAGGGAAGAACACAGCGTTTACCACAACAGAAAAGGAAGAATTCAAATTTTCAGCTAAGGTTTTTGGGGCAAGTAAACAAGACTTTGCTCTGTCAACAATGTGATCGTTCTGTTTTTTTGAATTGCAGAACCGTATTGCTTAAAAAAAAGTGAGATACTTTGAAATAAATATCAGTACAATGACGTAACCTTTAAACAATTAAGAGACTGATCGGAAAAAGAATCAGCCTTACGAACATTGTTATCAATCTAAAAAACAAAACACTTTCCAAAATACTTTTGGCAACTAGATACAAATGATCCACAACATGCCAGCATAAAATAAAGATGTTAAATATATTGTTATTAGTGTCCTATAGGCAGCGGTCAGTGGGCGTGGTACACCCTGGACAGGTATCCAGTCCATCCATCCCAGTCCGCCTGGTTAGACGCGCTCCAAAGAACCCGCTGTGTGCCAAAGACAGGTGTTTTGCGGCTCCTAATACTGCTTTAACTGCAGGCTCTCCTCTGGTAGTTTACGGGTCAGGAAACGATTTGTTCTGAGAGTCCTCGACTTCTGGTCATTACAATGGGAGAAATGTATCCTGAAATGTATCCATGATAAAACTTTTTGTCTGATTAACTTATTTGCAGTCTCCAGTGCAGAAGTTAAGCACGGATTCTGCCTGCCGATTAAAAGCTAAAACCCCACGAGGGGTAATCTATTCTGTCCAAGGCAAGAGTCCTAAACCTCATGTCAATAACTTCTGCAACAATCCAACTACTAGATTAGAAACAAACAAACCCAAAAAAAATACAAATAAATAAACCCTGAGCATTTGCGTTCCATGCCTTACAGGAACTGCATCAGGTTTTTTAAAAATAAGAGCAAGCGACTAATGTCCTATTTATGTGTAGTTGTCTCAGGCTGTTTTGACTGAATACTACTTAATAGATACTATTGAATGGTTAATAACTCATGAGAGGATTTGTGGAGACAATTCATATTTTTCAGTCCATAGTTTTTGAAACATACTTAAGATTGTGTCAGAACCCTGATTTCAGTTTACGTGTTACATTCTATATAATCATTATGTGTTACACTTGTTCTTATTTTGTCAATTTTTAACTATACGGTACATTAAAGAACACAAAATAAGTACGTTTATCGCTTAAAATAAATGTTTGATAGGTTTATATCTGGAGTATTTTAACTAAACAATCACTAACTGAGAAACATACAACACTACAGGTGGAGCTGATGCTTACCCTGCAGTGTATAACGACCACATGTAAAGGGTCAGCATTGAGCCAGCTCTCCATGGCCTTACAGATGGTGCAGATCTTATCCAAAGGAGGAGCATGTAGGTCTGGCCAACCTGTGTCCAAAGTCTATAAAATATCACAGTTCATGATGAACACATAGCACTCTTTTGTTACTTGGATTGAATTCCAATCAGTATGTTAATGAAATAACATAAAAAACTAAACATATACAGTATACCCTTACCTTTGGGTTCATCTTGGTGAGGTCATGCCTTCTCTCTGACAGATTAATTATCTACAGAAAAAACAACCAACCAAAGACTAAGAACTACACATCTAATGATTTGTTATGTAATTCCAACTCTTAGCATTTGTGAAAGATACAATCTGAGATTAATTTGTTCATGTTATATCCAATAAGAATCCATCAGTACTAGTTTGAATCAATACTGTGTGGACTATCACATTTGTTGTTTTTTTTCTTCACAATTCTTAAGGTAAGACCAGCAATCAACACTGACCAAGTAATTATCTGCATGCTTGGACTTGAGCATGCGTGTGACGTCCTTTAGATTGTGCGAGTAGATCTCTTCAGAGCAGCCCCGTGGGAAGGAGACAGCAATGATCCGTTCTGTGATATAGGTGAGGTCGAGCTCGTATCCCTCCTCCATCATGAATCTTTCTTGTTAAACCTTTTAAGAAACATAAAGATCAAACCAGTTACACAGAAAGAAAAAGAACTTCAGTTGTCTCACACCATTCCCACTTTAAGCAGGTGACTTTACTTGAGTCAATATTGACGGTCAAAGTCCCCAGCTTTAGTCATTGTGTCCGAGTTTTCCACAGATATCTCTGGAGAATGACTTCAGTTCCACATTTTCAGACAGTGGAGGCTTTGTTTACACAGCAATGATCAACAGAATATGTCACAAGTACTGTACGAGTTAAAACTAGCAGGGCCTTTTCAGCACAGGACAGATAATAACTTATCTGCAGTGTGAAAGAAGCATCACAACAATGGTTTAAATTACTTGACCAAAGTAAGCTGAGTTAAGTCAGAGCAATAGTGACAATGGAAAAAATAAAAACACCAAAATGGTTCCAGTTGAAAACAGCAGTAAATCCCTTTGTGGCAGCATGTCCTTGTTACCTTATGGACATGAACTTCCTGCTGCGATGGTCGAGCTTCTATAGACTCAGTCACCATTTACAACCCCTCCAAACCCCACAGATAGATGCTTTAGTTTCTTATCTACTCATCTCTGTGCAGCCACGCTGTCTGTTAGCTAAAGGGGAGCAATCCGCTTCATAGTTCTAACGATAGGGCTGAAATCATAGCATGAACTCACACCAGAAAAAGTCATAAAAGAAGTGGATGCAGAAAATGTGATCATAAAACTAACCAGTCAGCGACACATTTAGTAGTATCTAGAGCTGAAGAGGACAACATTGTTTAAGTTTTCCCAGCACAGTGCAAATGGTACACTTAGGTTCTGGCATTCCTCTGAAAGCAAATTTACAATCCTTTTAGAAACACTTAAATATTAATAAAGCTGAAGCGTGCTCCTCCATGCCAAATAATTTGCATGATAGCAATGCAACAAAACAACAAGCCCAGGGCTTTGATGCAGCCCTTTATTACTCCTGATTTCAATGCAACTGAGCATTTCTGGGATGTGCCAAAACAAGTACTAATATAGGCCTCATTCCTCAACCCACAGGACTCAAAGAACTTTGCCAAAAACAACCACAGGGTGCCCCAAGATGTCTAAAGTTCATGCCCCATTAGATTAGAGCAATTTCAAATGGATAAAGTTCACCTCTATATATTTCACAGAGTATTCCCCTAGCCCAAACTGCAGTGCTCCCTATGCTGCAACCGATTTGCTTTACAGTGTTCAAAATGTTATTTGGCTGGAATGGTGGGGGGAATCTAGCTCTTTCTCAGATTTTTCCATAGGCTCATGTAAAACATGTGTTTATAAACTGTCCTTATAAACAACCTGAGAAACATAAGTAATTGCATATGCTAAAGTAGAAATGTTTTAAGTGAAAAGCAATGAAAGTTTTAGTTTTACATATGATGATTTAGTACATGTTGGTGTCAAAGCTGATAATCCTGAAAAGCACAAATCAGGAATGTATATGGTTTACTGTGACCTAAATTGTAGTGAGTTACAATATTTTTTAAGCCATTGATCTAAAATCACATCAAAAGACAAATACTTGATCTTATCTTGACA
The DNA here is from genome assembly GCA_028564705.1 of Apricaphanius iberus. Lineage (NCBI taxonomy): Eukaryota > Metazoa > Chordata > Actinopteri > Cyprinodontiformes > Aphaniidae > Apricaphanius > Apricaphanius iberus. Next base: position 1,448,943 of record JAPXFQ010002614.1, read on the forward strand.
TGATCATCTGGATTGAAACTTAAGTCGTTATTATTCAGTCAGATTTTGTACATGATCATATTGCATCCTTCACCTTTCCCAAAGTTAGCTAAGGCATAATAACAGGTTCTTTGTTTGGACAAGTTACGTTTTTTAATCAACACAGGTTTTTTAAGCCCATCAGAGGTATTTAACTTATCTTAGTTGTAAATACTAAGCATATTGAATATTATAAACTGTGCTGGGAAGGAAAGGTAATTGGTACAAGAAGCAAATATATTAATTTTTCAAAGGACACTGGTTTTTGCTTCATTCAAATAAAATAAAAAATAAAACTGCTAGGGGTGAAAACAGATTGGGAACTTGTGCTGGTTGTGTTCCATTTACTACAAAATACATGATAATAATGAAGTAAAAGCATCAGTACTTATAGAAGGTTTATGATTGGAGTTATCACTCTCATTTGTTTTGTAACTAAATGGGATTTCCAACTTTGTTTTTCTTCCAAATTGAATCCTTGGGGGAAAAAAAAAATCAAACTTTTAAAACAGAGGTGCACAATCACTTTCCCAAACAGGTAGCACCAATGAATAGATAAATGATGCCTAAATCTACGTGTCATTTCCATGAAGCCTAGTGCTAACAAACTGTTACACTTTTTAGAGCTATATAGCAGACTCAACGACCTGTAACTTTCTTCTTCTGAATTAAAATAACAAAAAGTACATCTTAAAAGGTCAAAAAGTATTGAAAACTCTGATTTAGATTCACTCTGGATGGCATTACAACAGCTCCCATTTCACCAGCTAAAAAGGTGTGGCCCATTAAAATCAGGATCTTTCAGTTTTAACCAGGTTTAACCAATCCATTTGAACTTCCGTAATATTGAAAAGATAGAAAATGATTGTGTCCCAGGGTGATGATGAGAAACTAGTCCACACCCCATAAAACCTTACAGCATGGTTTCACAAATTTTTTGTGTGCAAATTTTTACATTCTAATGTTCTTCATGTGTCCATAAACCTCTTTGGATTAGTATGATTTAAAAAGCTTGCCTCACAGCCGACATTCCAAAATAGTTACTATACAGTATAGTAGATTACACTTAAATGCAATTAAATGCATCTTAACCACATAAGAAATAAAACGGTTTGGACGACATTTTTAAAATGGTATCTTTTTAAAAGCATCAGATTAGTTCATTTTGACTTCAAAACAGTTAAAATTACATTTTTTAGGCAATTAAAAACATTATATTTCTGGAAATGCCCTAAACTTTTTTTTTTTTTTTTGAGTAAATGATCTATGGTGAAGAATGTGTCCATCAATTACGTGTAAGACGACTCCAGACTACAGTCCATCCCGCTGAGCAGGCACAGTGAGGGAGCAATAAATGGGGGACAGTGTAGTCATGGCTTAAACCAACCTTCAGAGTGGAATGAAATGGGCCTTGTGAAGAGTTCATCTCTAAGGGAAACTGGGCTGAGCTTGTTCCAGAGTTTGTATTAGTAAAAGTCTCCTAAGGTAAAGGGTGGTCCTCAGGCCTTGTTGAAACAAATGACACTTTTAGACCATTTCTTATATGATTCTAAACGAAAATCAGACAGCTAGTAAGATGTTAATGAACTTACCCGCCAGTAGTTGGGGCGCATTTTACTGTATGCACATTAGGAGTAACACATTTTCTCTGATAAACATGTGATAAATCATCTGGAGGTGTAAGAAAATTACAGTGACTTAATCTGGTACAACCATTATTAGTAATGTAAAACAACTTTAACTGAACAGATGTTTTAATTCGTGATCATCTGTTTAACTTGAGGAAATTTTCTTCCAGCCCTTAAGTGTATAACAAAAAATGTATCAAACATTACTTAGCCCTTATGATTACTTATGACTGCTTAGCTCAGTTATGGATCAAAGCCATTAGACATGCATCGCTATAGAATTATAATACAACAGCAACCTCATTAGGTAGTCAGTCATGTTCAACTACTTGTGAACAAAACAAGCAAATGACCAAGCAACATAATATATATATATATATATATATATATATATATATATATATATATATATATATATATATATATATGCAAGTCAAAGTGGTGACAACAGTTTCCTGAAGTTCAAACTTAGGATCAGCATGGGGAAGTGAGTTAAGTGATTTTCAAAGTGGAATGTTTGTTGGTGCCAGATGGGAAGGTCTAAGAAAAAGTAGCCTGCCAATCTACTCGAATTTTAATGCAAAAAAATGTATCAGGTTTACAAGGGCAGGCAAGACAATTTTATTTGTATAGCACACTTTCAACACAAGGTAATTCAAGGTGCTTTACATGATTCGGTGGTAAAGAAACCAAACAAAGGATAAAAGCATGGAAAGTAAAAAACAGCAATAGTAGGAAAAGTTCAACGACAAAAAACATGAGAATCAATAAAAAAAAAATTAAGCCTTTGATTAAAAACAGCAATTTAGAAGAAGCATAAAAAGAACATGTATTTCTGTCTTTTTGTGTGCAAATACGGCTATCAGGTGGAAACATCCTACCCCGAGAATGCACCAGTCTCCACAACCAGTACAACTCAAAACGGTTGTCTCAACAAACGGACTTAACCAAACCATCAGTTCTTTCAGGCCAAAGAAGTTTTATTAACCCCACAACAACAAAAGCTTTTAGTAGCAACCCAATGCCCCCTTTCCACTAGGGCCAGTACGGTACAGAATGGAACGGGTTAGTATGGCCTGGAATGGGTAGATTGTGTTTCCATTACCATGCCAAAAGTACTGTAGTGGGTGAGGATGTGGGCGGGCTTAGTTTAACAAAAGCTCCAGCAAAAAACATCTCTCTTCTGTTGTTGAAGATTTAATTTTTGGAAAACAGAGATTCTTTTTAACTAATATACTAATTAGACTTCCATAGCTTAGAGTGTTATCAATCTAGACATCTTGTTTTACAAGGATACTTTTGCAGCCTGTTTTTAGCTGGACATTAAATTCAATTCAGCTCCAGTACAGGGTGATTGCAATAAAAGCAGATTTTTGAAAATATTTTTTATCACTTGCAATTTCTTCTTACGAAAAAAAAATAAAAATCAGGTATGACACAAAAATAAATAGAATAAATACTGCATTGAAAAATCTCAAATTCAAAATACTGCTCTGCCATTAAAATTGTGTTTTGGGTTTCATTTATTGAAATAAAAAACCTAAAACAAACCTAAAACAATTAAACTATAAAATATAAATTATATATTTTTTTTTAAATCTGGAAAAAATATTTTTTCTGAAACCACGAAGAATGTCTGTAAACCTACTGTTCAAAATACTTAAAGCACTGCAGTAGCAGGATTTGAAACTGGACCTACAAAACAGGAGTCCCCAACACTAACCATTCAGCCAACACAACAACATGATAAGTGAATGGATTCAATGGTATATATACTAATAATATAAGAATAAGATCCCCACATTGTTTCAAACTTATATAATTCGTGACTCACACTGATTTCTTTTCAATTTAAGGCTGCTTGCAGTGTTCTGCTTATTTGAAACTTTAAAGTATAGCTTACTCTGAGACAAACAAACAACTCCAGACCAATAAGCTGCTACCACTGCTGCTTAGGAGTAAGAGGGATATCATATTACCGGACCAATCAGTCCGTAGTTGGGCGTTTCGGGTCGCTTCGGCACGCTTGTAACCAAGGCAGAGGTAGTCTGAAAAAAAAGAGGTCGGCTGGGGTCGGCTTGGAACGGAAGCAGGTAATGGATACACGCCAAAGCGTCCCATTCCGTACCGTACTGGCACTACTGGAAATGGGGCACAACAGGTTTATTTTTCCTCAGGCGAACAACAAAAGAGTTTAGTAAAGACCTCACACTAAACTTAGTCTTGTTTTTTTAGGCGAAAACTGAAAAAAAAAACAAAAAAAACAAGAGACACAGTTTAAATGTAGTCTCCACATGATAAATACCTTAACAGATAAAACACGAGAATCAATAAAAGAAAAATACGAAACAAAATTGAAAACAAATTTGGAAAGGATAAAAAGAACATTTGTGAACATTATTCAATGGCAGCCTAATGATTCAGCATCTTTGCAGTCGTCTAGAAGTTTGTTCCAGATTTCTGGGGCATAGAAGCTGAAAGCTGCTTCTCCATGTTTGGTTCTAATTCTAGGGATGTTTAGTAAACCAGAGTTGTACAAAGAATGGTCTGAACAAAATATGATGTGGGTATTAGCAGCAAGGAACAAAATGTGTTCTTGATTTTAGACAAGAATGGGCAGACTGATTTGAGGTGACCAAAAAGAAAAAGTATTTTCAAGAACCTCTTGTTACAACCAAGATAAGTGGAATTCCATATCTGGACATACAACATTTTGAATCTTGACACAGATAGGCTACAACAGCAGATGACCACACAAATTGCCACTCCTGTAAGCTAAGAGCAAATTGTGTCAACAATTTAGATCAGCGTAAGCATTTACACAAGAGTCTAGAAACATGTCCTCTGGTTCAAAAAGTACAAATTTCCATTTCTTTATGACCAGAGTGTACCCATCATTTGATGGCTATTCATATCAGCTTATCACTATATGTATATGGCAAGTCTAAGATGTGGTCGAACATAAATCTGCTACCGACTTATCTACATGAACTAAGTAGTGCTATAATCTCAGTGCGGATAAAATCCTTGAGAAATGCTTCTGAAAAAACGTTAAATGATTGCAGTAAAAAAAAGAAAAGGGAGTTGTGAATGCAAAAGGGAGTCAAACTTTCAAAAAATGGTGCACCCCATAACAGTGATAAGAATATGCATTTTTTCTAATATTTGGCTGAATCTATAAACCATATTCTTGGCCATGCTACTAGAGGATGGGTTATGTTAGCGACATTTGATATTGCAACAGCATAAGCAAGCAAAGCATTTTGATCTGGTATGTAGTGAGTTAGATCTTAGAAGTAACTGTTAATCAGTTTATTTACATTTTTTCTTTTTTGTCTATTATGATATTCAAAAACCTACAGAAATTACCTTTAGAAGCTTTGACATGTCTGAACATGTCTACTTGTTGTGTTATCTAAGGCTAACATTTTTATATGAAGTTTAACATGTGGCTTCAGCTGATGCATGTTAAAGAAGGGTTAAGAATTAAGAATAAATTTTTGCTTCTTTTGGCACCGCTTAGAGCTGGCAGCCAGTTTCAGCAGCTCCGACTTGACCAAGTCTTTTTTTCTCCTTAATATATGTTTTTTGTGTTTTTTGTTTTCGTTCTTCTATTGTGGAATACTGTCGCCCACAACGGAGCTCAGAATTTTCTGTATAATTATGTTTTTTTCAAATTTTTTACAACATGTGTGTCCAGAGAGCATGTGGACGTCTGATCTTCCATTGTTGACAGCAGGGATCAGCTGTTAAACCTTCGTGCCGCCGCTGTTCTGCCTACCGTGAAGCGATCCAACATCCTCCACGAGTAGAGGAGGAAGATATGCGGTACTCGGGCCGGGATCAGGCATCACAGTAAGGTTAGGAGGTACCGGCCAGCGATTCCATCTGTAATTATTCGGAATGTGAGATCTCCCCAATAAAGTGGACAAGCTGGCGGTTCTAACCCGACATCAGAGGAGCTACAGGGAGTGCAGCTTTATGTGCTTCACAAATTCATGGCTAACCGCGCTAACCCTGGAGTCACACATAAAGATGGATGGTTTTCATCAGATGCAGGCTGACAGAAGCACGGAGATTGGTAAGAAGAGGGGGTCTGACTGTGTTTGTGAACGATAGATGGTGTCTGGGCATTTATCTATCTATCTATCAAAGAGATGCTATGCTGGAAGGACATTGAGCTGTGAGCGGTCAGCATGAGACCGTACCATCTAACGCGGGAGTTTACACATGTTATTGTGATAGCTGTATCTGTCCCGCCCTCTGCTAAAGCTGCTGGAGCCTGCGTTGTCCTGCACTCTGTAACCAGAAAATTCCAAACACAGCACCCGCAGGCCCTTTTTCTGATCTCTGTGGAAAATCACATCTCCCTGTCCTCCAGTCTCCCCACTTTCACCCAGTATGTCACCTGTCATACCAGAGACAATAAAACATAGGACTTATTGTATGCCAACACCAAGGAGGTATACAACTCATCACCTCTCCCTCTCCTGGGGGGGCTCAGATCATAACCCGGTTCATCTCCAGCCTGTGTATAAACCTATTGTACAAAGTAAACCAGTTGTGAAATGCATAGTAAGGAAATGGTCGGCGGATACTGAAGAGGCTCTGAGGTAATGTTTCCGTTCTACTGTGTGGGGTAACCTCTGCAGCCCTTTGGAGGATGAACTAAACAGCATCACAGACTGCATTACGGACTACATCTACTTTTATGTGGACAACACCGTACCCATCATAAAGGTACAGTGTTTTCCTAACAACAAGACATGGATAAATCCTGAAATAAAGGCTCTCCTCAACAACAAGAAGAGAGTCTTTAGATCTGGAGACAAACAGGAGCTGAGAGCTGTCCAGAAAAAGCTGAAAAGGAAGATAAGGCAGGGGAAGGAAAACTACCGAAGAAAGCTGGAGGATCAGCAGCAGCAGGACAACATCAGAGGGGTTTGGAAAAGCCTGAAGACAATCTCAGGACAAAAACCAATGCCCCAGGCTGCAGGAAACTTGCGGTGGATGAATGATCTAAATAAATATTTTAATAGGTTTGAACAACCACCCACCCCTCCTGCATCATCGTTTCTCCCTGCTGCAATTTCCCTCATCTTTCCCTCATCACACCTCTCAGCTATTACACCCAGCCATGGCTTCTGAGGATTGCAACACCCCCCCCAAATCCATTCTCCCCATCTCAGCACTTCAAGTGAGGAACAAGGTTCGTAAGATCAAGTAAGTAAGTAATATTTATTTATATAGCACCTTTCACAGACAGAGGTCACAAAGTGCTTCACAAAAATACAAATAGAAACAAAAAAACATTTACATTTACAATCACAAAACATGGTGGTCATAAAATAACCCCTTTCCCACTGGAATTAAAATGTTTTTTCAAACAATTAGGTTTTCAATTTACACTTAAAAACATCAACACAATCAAGTAAGCGCAAGGAAAGCGGAAGATCGTTCCAGAGCGTCGGTGCGACCACCTGGAAGGAGCGATTTCCTCTCGTCTTGTAACAAGTACGAGGGACCATGAGAAGGTTCTGATCCTGAGACCTCAGCCTCCGAGAGGGAGTATAAGGACACAACAAGTCTCTAATGTAAGAGGGAGCCTGACCATGCAGGTCTCTGAAGGTCAACACCATGGTACCACAGCTGTGGAAGATCTCCTTGCTACCAGTACCAAAAGACCTCCCATCCAAAGAACATCAGCAGCTACGGACCAGTAGCCCTGACATCACATCTGAGGAAGACCCTCAAGAGGTTGGTTCTAAACCATCTGCAACCTCTCGTGAGTTCTTCATTGGGTCCGTAACTGAGGCATCCTAATCCCTTTCTACATCTCTATGGAACTATCCCATATGCCCAGCCTGGCATTGGTGTGGAGGACACCATCATCTACCTCCAGCACTGAGCTCTGACTCACCTGGAGAAGCCTGAAAGCACTGAGGATCATGTTCTTTGATTTCTCCAGTGCTTTCAACACCATCCAGCCACAACTTCTGAGAGACAAGCTGAAGCTATCAGAAGTGGACCACCACATGTCCCAGTGGATACTGGACTACCTCACAGGACACCCACATTATGCAAGGACACAGGACTGTGTCACTGACACTTTGGTCTGCAGTACGGGGGCCCCACAGGGAACTTTGCTGGCACAGTTCCTATCACCCTCTACAATGCAGACTTCTCCATCAACTCCCCATTCTGCCACCTACAGAAGTTCTCTGACAACTCTGCCATAGTCTGCCTCGTCACAGGTGAGGACAACTCACAGTACAGACAGTGAACTCTGGACTTTGTGGACTGGTGCCAGCAACCACCTGCGGCTCAACACTGGGAAAACTAAAGAGTTGGTGGTAGACTTCCGGAGATGCAGACCCACCACACTGACCATCCAGGAACCTCCACGGAGTGGACATTGAGATAGTGGACTGATAGGTATCTGGGTGTTCACGTGAATAATAAATTGGACTGGAGCCACAACACTGAGGCTCTTTAAAGGAAGCGTCAGAGCAGACTCTACCTGCTGAGGAGACTGAGGTCATTTGGAGTCTAGGGAGCACTTTTAAAGACCTTCTATGAGATGCCGGCATCTGTTATAGTTTTGTGTTGTATGTTGCATCAGCAGGTTATCTACAGCTGAGAGGAAGAGGTTGAATAAACTCAACAAGAAGGTCAGCTCTGTTCTGGGATGAACCCTGGATCCAGTTCAGGTGGTGGGAGACAGAACACCTCTGGCCAAAATAACATCTCTGATGGACAGAGTCTCCCACCCCATGCATGTAAATGTTGCTGAACTGCAGAGCTCCTTCAATGATGGACTGCTTCATCCTAGATGCACGAAGGAACGTTTCTGCAGGTCCTTCCTCCCTGCAGCTGTCAGACTATTCAACCAAAACTGCTTCAAACAAACACAGATGTTTAAACCAGAGCTGTGATTTGCACTAATCAACAGAACAACACTACTACTGCTGTAACGTGCACAATATTTTACTCAGTTTATATATACACTAATTTATTGGAAATTGAACTTGTAATTTGTTAATGCACATGTACAGTGAATATTCTGTACATATTTCTAAACATTTTTAATTATTTAAAAATCTTTCAGTATCCTGGTATCACATTACAACCTGGGTATGTCACTTTACCTGCACTTTAATCCTAATAACTCAACAGTTCTGTTTTTTTAACTATGTCCATGGTGTAAATATTTTTTTCTGTAAAAACTGTGTTTCTGTTCTGTGTTCAGTTTTATTTTTGCTGCTGTTACAACCAAATTTCCCCTTTGTGGGACAATTAAAGGATTATCCTATTCTATTATTCTACTCCTTTTATAATTGATAACTCATTAGAATATGACATCCAAGTCTTTCAACATGTAATTATGACTTCAAAATAGTAAAATACCCAACTTATATGTTTTTGGATATTAAAAAAATAGAGAGCCCAATATCAATCTAGTTATAAAATGTATTGTAATTTACCTCCGTTCTTGTCTGTAGCAGCAGAGCTGGCAAGGCAGATAAAAAAAACAACTTGTATTCATAATGGAAATTGAATTAACTCTAAAGTAGCAACTTAACTTAAATCCACCTACAGTTAATAATTTCTAAAGACACCTCCTTATGTACGGTAAGGAGTTGACTGCAAAAAGGCATTTGCTGAAGCTAGCAGTTCACTAAAAAGAGCAAACCGTAAGCAGGAGAGTGTGCATCTCTGCCTGGTGCCTTGCTGAAGACAGAAACTGGAAGATGTTTTCTTATTTGTCCTGATAAATGCTGCTGGGGAACTGTATGATATTTTTACCGATATATGAATGATTTACCAAAACCAAATTTCCACTTAACTCATCAAATGCTTTTTCTGCATCTACAAATAATATAGCAGGTTGATATCATTGTACCTAAATAACGTATTCTTGTTCACAGCGATATATATTAATAATTATCCCCCGGGGGGAAACCTAGCCAAGTAGATGCGAAGACTAGTTTTACCCAGTCAAAATCATTTCCAAATTATGAAGTTCATCCCCTGAATTCAATTTAACATTATTCAGTAACATGGAGCACTGTAGCAATCAAACAAATTTTTTCTACGGCAACCCTCCCATTCTCTCACTCATCACTCATTCTTAGTGCATTGCCTTAGCATGCACTAAGAAATAATTGGTCTTTAATTTGCCCTGACTGCTTTTGTTTGAAGCACAGCTTTAGCTCACAAAGGCTCAGAGTAAGCTGTGGCAAGGTTCTCAAATCCAGAGCCCACCCATGGCACTGAGAACTAGGGTGGCAATAAGAGTGTCAGCCAGACGAGCAGGATTTCAAGAGACATGTTACCAGGGATATGGTGAGCAAGCTGAAACAGGTTTCCAAAGGTCAGGATGTTGGGGATTAGGGTGTGTCTGGCTCCCCGTGCTTCAACCAGCCTGCAGGTAAGTGCTTGACTAGGATGTGCTGGTGCTGTCAGCCACGTTTACACATGCATGGCCAGTACTTGGAAGGTGTTCCAAATGCCATACTTTCTATTATCCCGAACAGCACTGAAAATAGATTTTAATAATTCAGTGCATAAATTAAAATGCATGACGAGATGTATGGAGGAGCATGGGTTTACACAATGAATTTCCACTCCACTTTATACATGGCAACCATTAATATTCTTTTTAGTTACACAGTACAGTGACTGTCACTTAATTGAAAAGAAGCCAATTAATAACCCCTGGCTACATATGGTCCCACTTTGAGGCCTCTTTGTACCCACCAAAACAGTTGAGGGTTTTGTAATTTGCTGTCATATATTTTAACTTACATAATTAACTATGCTGATGCTCATGATGGAAACAAATTATAAGATGTGTGCATTTCTTTTGCTCATTTATTGCTTTAACAAAGTAATCTAGATTACGATAATCTGCTCCTAATTCAAAAACATTACATAATGAAATGCAGATGTGGGCCACTTCTATTACTATTATTCCATACATTGGTACAACATGGTAAGCAGATCAGTAGAAAAATTTACAATATAAGGGATGCCAAGGGTGTTAGAAGGGATATAGTAAATAAGTGGCATTATGGCTGTACAACACAAGTAACAATTGAGACATTAAAAAAAAAGATTCTACTTCAAGAGTACCGAAAGGTAACAAACAAGTTGTTACAGCCAACAAATTTAGCCAAAACACCATAAAAGCAGGGATTTAACCTACCTTGTATCAAAACTTCAGGCTATTTAATGGTGGTGCTGTAACATTCTGGGGGATTTTTGTTACACCTTAAGCCCCTTAGTGTTAACTAAGCATTATTTGTTTGCCACACCATGCCTGAGCATTGGTGCTCATAATATGCGTCTTTTTATGACCACAGTGTATCCTTTTTCTGATGTCTACAGAAAAATGCACAGTTTCACCGATCTCAAATTATCTCAAGGTGGCTTTTTGATTAATTCATGATTAATTCAGTGTAGACCAATAACCTCTACAGTCACAAGGTATCAGTCCAAGAAGCACCTTTTGGTGTACATCAGGAATTTGCAACTGTGTTACGGATGACCCGTCAATATGGAACAAAATCTCTGAACTGTATTTGAAGCCTAATGACTACGGAGAATGAAGGCCACTGTGAAGGCAAAGGGGCAACCAATTCAACAACTAACAAAACCTGAATGTAACATATCAAGTAACTGCATAAGCAGAATCGTTGGATTGCTACAAAGTTGAATTGTTATGATAATCAATCAGTAGTGTCAAAAGCACTGAATTTATTCTGTTAGGGGAAGCAAGCATGACCATAATATAGATCAAGAAGAAGAATAAGCCACAAATAAAAGCTCTTGTGAAACTATACATTTATAAACAACTGAATGTAGTTAGAAAACCAAAATGAGATCCAATAGGTGGAAATAAAAATGCAATGCTAACAAACAAAATACATGGACACATATGAGCGTTATCAAGATACCCCCTCCCCCAATAAAATAATACATGAAAAATATAACTGAATTGCTTCTGTTGTCTAAATCATCTGTTTTGTGATTGAAGCACTGTAGCGTTTTTAGAGAATATGACAATTTTAATATGTCCATTAAACTAAGGCTCATTGTCTATAGTGTGAAAGAATACAGCATGCTTGTGTTTCAAAATCAGCTTTCATCTGAGCCACCATGCAGCTTCAGACAAAGATGGGGGATAATGCATCTGCTTTGCACATTGAAAAAAAACAGAGGGACATATGGTTTAGAACACTACTGTCCGGGAAGAATGATAATCTCTTGAATTACTTGCTTGCACCCTGAAAAACGCTTATAGAGCCATAAAAACCTTAAGCAGTCTGCCTGCCTCCAGCATGGTTGCTGGACAGTGTCTTACAGTGATTTGACCTTCTTTTAAGAAATGTAGATGATTTTTCTCCTTTTTTCTCCTGCAGACATTAGTATTCTTCTTGGTAAAGAACTCCATACAATAGCAGAAGTTTTCGATACAAAAAGGGATTTGTTTGTCCATGTTAAATCCTTTTACTTTTACCCCAACTTGATCTGTGTTAAAAAAAAGAGTGTTTTTTTTCAATATTGCTGGATACTATGCCCACTGTGAAATGGCAGACTGGTGTAATAGCAGAGAGGACAAGGCCACAGTTTGTTCTGGCCTTTTCCTGTCAGGGCCTCTGTATGTTTATGCTGTGGCTTTGACACCCATTCAAGCTTGAAGAACTGAAATAAACAAGCCATGAGAGCAATTGGAAAAAAAATAGTCAAGGAAGTGGATGGACAGTATTTTTAGAAAATGTATTCTGCAACCTTCAAACTTCAGTATGTAGCTATCTCACTTTTTGCACAAGATATAAAAAACAAAAAAAGACAGCCCCAGCTCCGAGCAGATATGTGCCCTCCCCAAGCCTCCACAAGTACATCCTAATTACCATTTTCTGTCCCAAGGTCATGGTGGAATGCGTTCCAAAATGGATTAGGTTCCCACTTTCACAGCCATTTTTGTTTCCCTCTTCCTTGCCATTCTTACCCCTTTATTGCCTTCATTCCACTTTCTTCTCTACAATCTCCACTCTGTCTAATGACTTACATATGTTAACCAAATTGCCCACAGCAGCAATGCAGTGACAAAATGTAATGTCTTGGTTCTCTGTCCCTTTCTACAATCACAGAGTTATGTTTACGGTAGACAAAGCCTTGCACTTTTACTGGCTCACACAACAGTATAACTCATTCACCTGTTGCTTTCATTTGTAAATGTAATCTGTTATCATTAAAATAAAAATAGACATGTTTATTTAGAAGATCCACATACTACTTACAGTATGTAATTAAAATTAAATAAAACCTTGGTTTAGATGTAGTTTTTCACTGGTAGAAAACATTTTATAAATTTTTCCAGTTAATTTTGTTGCAAATATTTTTAGTAGGATAAATCCATCTTCCTATAAACAAGCTTCTAGTCCAACATGCCTCTGATGACATCATATGAGGCAGAAGACAAAGGATCGCAGTACCTCAATTTTTGGTTTCTTCTTGCTGTTTTTTTCCCCTCCATCTTTTGATCTTTTTGTTTACTTAAATTTTTCATGGCTGCAACAAACTGTTTGAACATGAGAACTTGAAACAGATCTCAAGAAAACTTCTGACCAATATAACCATATGGAACTTGTCTGTGTGGTGGACCTGAAAAAAAGTAGAATGACCAGATTTCATCATCAAGGACGTCCAGCAATCATTTCAAGCAAAATTATGATAAAAGTAATGGCTTCATGCCTACCTGTTAGCCCCAGTATGACTACCTTTACCAGCAATCATCGGGCAAGAGGCTGGGTACACCCTGGACAAGTCAGCCGTCCATTGCATTACATTTTGTTATGTAACCTAGGTTATATTTTAGGTATGCAACATAAATATATTTGATAACACATTATGACGTCATTTAAGCCAACATCTGAAGGGAAATAATTTATTTTAAATTTGGCCCACCAGCATATTATTTCTGCAATATTTTTACTCACAAATTATAATCTTTAAAGCAAAAACAATAATATGTAACACAAATTACATAATTTCTTACACATTTTTTGTAAAAAGTCAAGCCTCTAACAACAAAAATGTAGTGACTTTCACTCGGGAAAAGAAGACTTTGGTGCATCCATTCAATAAACTTAGAGAAATACAACAAGCATTTAATAAAAAAACAAACACTTTAGTCCTATTCTTAAAGCTGAACATAATGTGACAACCTTGGTGGTCCTCTGGCTGTAAAAGCACTAAAAAAAAATGCAGGCCATTTAAAATTATCAATAACACTTTTTTTTCCTGGACCAGCATAGAAAATGAGTGAAAGAACACATTCTAGCAATTTATCCCTTTATTTATTTATCCGTTTATTTTTTATGTTGCTGATCTAAATTGAGTTGGAAATGGCTTTTGGACTAAAATGGTACACATTTTTTTCTTTTTCTTAGAATACTGCATGCACATTTTTTAAAATATAAATTACTATATATTTTTGAGTTTTTAAATTGGAAAGAAAATTATATTTGTGTGGCAGGTACTTTGTGGCCCCTCCGGGAAAGTTTATATACCATTCATTCAGTGTGACACCCTAGAAAATGAACCATCCAGGTAGAACAATTCAAATTAAATATAAATAGATTCCGTTTAAAGGAAAAGTTCTTGGGGGATTTTTTTTTCAACCTGGACCTTATTTTTAGCAAATATTACTTTCATTTACTCATCCAGATAAGTTTGGAGCTACTTGGAGACGTTCAGTAGGAGTTTACATCGAGTCGCAATCAGCATATATCTATATCATGGGAGTCAATTAGGGCAGGGGTTCGCCGCCAATAATAAGACATTATCTGCCCTTAAACTCTTTCATTTAACCATGTTTTGTTATTAAATGTTAACACTACTCCCATCGGAGTTCAGAACGTCTCGGAGGTGTTTATTTGTTCGGTTCCGGGGTGATTTAGAGGCAAAAATACAACTACACTATGGCGTGATTACAATTACGTCTATGTGCTCCATCCTTGTTGTAGTCTGAGCAGGACTTTCACTCTGTGCTCTACGGCGGCTGGCTAGACAGAACTTGCAACTGCGTGTTTCCAAACCGAATGATCAGTTGGACTAACTTCAGCTTCTACAAGCTCCCTTTAAGCAACTTACACAGACTACATCTTTAACAGTGGCGGGTGTGACGTCATTGAAATCCCAGGTTAAGTTGGAATCAGTTGCATTGAAAGCCTGTAAAAACCTCAGTGCCTCCGAGATGTTCTGAACCCACAGGGGAATATCGGTAACTAATTATAACAAAACATGGCTATTTTGGGGCAGATAATGCCTTATTACAGGCAGCGAATACTTACTCTGATTGACTCCCATTATATGCATATATGCTGATCGCAACTCCTTATAAACTCATGCTGAACGGCTCAAATTAGCTCCAAACTTGTCTGAGTGAGTAAATGAGTGTAATATTTGCTAAAAATAAGATCCATGTTGAAAAAACTGAGCTTTCCCTTTAAATAAGTTAAAATCATTGTTATCACGTTAGTCCCCCCGCGACCCCTGGGGGACTAAGCGGTTCAGAAAATGGATGGATGGATGTTCTCACGTTTGCTTTAGAATCACACTTCACAGCCATATCCTTCAAGGCCCACAGTGTTTATTAAATATAATTATCATGCCTGTTGAGATGTCATCAATCTGAAGAGACACAAAAGTTAAACTTTGCCTTGTACCCCCTTCTTCAACTGTATTTTGTAAAAAATCTGTAGTTGAAGCCCACATTTTATTGACATATTTATTAAAAGGAAAATATTACACAACGGGGTGGTATATGTAACATAAAACAAAAGAATTATGCTACTTCATGCAAAAAAATAAAAATAAAATAAGACTTGCTGGATGAACACAACTGATTTGGGTCGATTTAGCAATAAAGAATTTAGTTGAGTGAACTAAATGTAAACATGTTGGGTCCACTTAATACATTTAGATTGCTATAAGGCTCAAAAAAGCCTTATAGCAAAAAAGCAGGGAATGGGACTCAATCTCAGAAAAGGACATCTGGTTTCTGAGCACCTGCACTAACCACTTTGCTACACAATAACTCAGAAAACTTATACTATAACACGCATGACTTCATTTCCAGTGTTAACTAAAAATGATTATGCTATTATAAAGAACTGCCAATTCCCGTTTTTTCCTGGAAAAAAGTGACAGAACTGCATTACTGAAACATTATAATCATGTTTAGTTAACACTGGAACTGAAGTCATATGTGTTATTGTGTATATAAGTTTTCTGAGTTATTGTGAAGAAAAGTGGTTAGTGACGGTCTTTAGAAACCAGAGGCCCTTTTTTGAGTTTGAGTCCCATCCCCTGCTTTTATTTTTTAGCCTTATAGCAACATAAATGTATTAAGTTAAAAAAATAATAAGTTTTGTTTGAAAGAAAAGTCTGCATCAAAAGGCGCAGGGTCCTCTCTGATATCCAGGTGAGACAGTCTGTAGCTGCTGGCTGTGATGTCAGCATATTTGTACATGTCATCAACAATGGCTGACTTAGAAGCAGACCCCTCAGGACAGGAATACCACAAAGCAGCTGTAACTCAAGCAAAAAAAAGAGAGACAAAAATCTGTTTTCCTCCATGATTTACCCACTAGCAAAAGACATCAAACAACAAAAGGAATGTATTGTCCATTGTTTTTGTCTGAGCTGAATACACTTTATGGTGCATGTTGCTCACAAGCATGGTCCCACATGTTTCACATTATAAAGAAAAGGGTCTTTGGTGCACCATAAGCCAAAACGGCAAGAAACCCCAAATTATAGCTATTGCAAGGAATACAATTCACAGTGGAAGACATAAAGACATAAGGTCCAGCCAAAATGAAAGAGGTCCAGTTCAAATGCTTTCAATGCCATGTTTTTACAGTAAGTAAAAAAACAACAACACCAAACAAAAACAGTTTTGGATTAGTTTTCGTGATCCAATTAAATGACTTCACAACCCACTTTTGGCCCACACACATTTCTGGTGTGAGCCAAAATAAGACTTGAAAGTTGCGCCTTGTTTTCTGTTGTTGGATTAAATTAACATAACGCAGTGTATAAAAGATAAAATCCTATAAAAGATAGACGAAATTGAAAATAAACCACTCAAGAGTCAGGAAGTCTCCATACTTTAATCACTGACCAAAAAGAGCCTAAAGTATCACTTACCTTTACAAGAAAAGTGTGACTTTTTCCAAGATTTGGAATTTTTCATCAACGTTGCTGACAGAGAATGAATGCGCTAAGGTCCAAAGAGCCCTCAGCCCGTCATACAGGCTTCGTGCGGGGTGAGAGGCTCATTTTCCTCTGCTGGAATGTGATCTCAGAGTGATCAGAGGCTTCAGCGGATTTACTTTCTCCCAACTGAATCCGGTGCTCCCTTCTGCTCTTTCTTCTTGGTGATAAAATGTAAGTCCTTTTTGGGGGGTCCCAACGTTCTACTCTTCCTGATTCTGTTCAGTTCACTTCCTCCAGTCCAGAGGGCCAATGAAGCCTCTACAAGTTCTGGCAAGGCGATCGTCCTCCCACTGCGCGACTCAGACTCTTTTCTCCTGCTCATGCTCCCGCCCACTTTTCCCTTTACCTCCCCTCTATGAGGCCTCCTCCCCCTGACTCGCTTCATTTGTTCTCACCATCACTTCTCTTACAGGAGCCACTTTAAAAGCGATAGTTGCATGTTTTAACTGTTTCAACATTTATGGCCTCTTATATATCCAGTATGTTACATACAAGCAGTACAATAAAAAGAAAGAAAGAAAGAAAGAAAGAAATTGAATAAGACAGACCAGGAAAATTAGAGCCATCTTTTGGTTTTTCCCATAAAACAAATATCAATGCATTAGAGATTGTCTTTATGAATAATTTGTTTTACACACATAATATCATAGTCGAATGCTGTTTCCAAATGTCATTTAAATGTAAAAAAAAAAAATCGAGATAAATAAATGTTAAATAAAATTGAAGGAAAATAATCAGTCGACAATGTTTAAAATTATACATGGGATACTTGATTCGTTAAAATAGTCAAACTATGGATTAAGAATGTGGTATGAATAAATATTCTAAAGATAAAAATATTTTTTGAAACTACAATAGATGGCAATGGAAACTGATTATAGTTACTTGCCTACAAATAAACTAACAAATAAATCTGGTCAGCTTCTTTAAGACACCAGTGAAATTAAGTAGTGCAATTTTATCTCTAAACTACACACACTAATTGCATTCAATCATATTCTTAAAGATACATATATTCAATACTGCTCTCATGATACCAATAGTGGAAAAAAAAGAAACCAACTCTACATTTATTTCTGGAACTTAGTATACCTAATCATGTAAAGTTTTTCCTCATCAAGATAAATCTAAATTATATGATTAAAATTCCACAATAACTGTTAACAGTATAACAGTCCATCCCCACTGCACATCAGGGTAAACGGAAATAAATTCTGTTGATATTCTTGTTTCTAACAGCATTAATGACAATAATACAAAATATAAAAACAAAACCTCTGTCACTTATTATGAGATCTAGTCACTGGACACCATTGGTATACATTTGAGACATGATGTTTTAACTGTATCCAGATGAGAACTTCACACATTACTCTAGAATGTAGAATGTTCATGTATGAGAGTGTCGATCAGTCTCTATTTTAGGGCACAGATTATAGTTTAGGTGGGTAAAGTTGCTAGTAACCTTACTCAAGTAAATGTAGCAATACGTAAATATATATCAAGTTAAACTAGAAGTAAAACGTAAGGGTCCTAATGGGGTTGAAAATTAAAATAAAAGCAACTAGAAAGGAAATGTAGATTTCAGTACGAATTTATATTTGCACACTTTGTAAGAACACAATTAGTCTTGTTTTATTCAATTTACAAAATGTCTCATGATACTTTGCTGCTGGACTAGGCTGGATCAAACTACCTGTAAATTTGCAGGTCAGAACCATGCTGGCTGTTAGCTTAAGCAGCTCTTATCAACATGGAGCAGCATTGCCAGGGGAACACAGACACTTTTTTCACTGACACCAGTACTAAATCAATCAAATACAATTTATTTTAATATGTTTTCTAAATGTTATTTACACAGAAATTAAGATTAAATTACTGTTTGATAAATAAAAGTACTTTACTTGACCGTCGGTTTTTAAATTTTGTGTAAAAATTACTATATTTGGCCCATGGCTCTTATATATTTTCATTTTGGCCTTCTAAGGGAAAAGGTGTGGGCAAACCCTGGTATAAATGAAGTTCCTACACACCTCTGACAGCAAACTAAGTTAACGGTTATGGTCATGAATAGTGAAAACAAAGCATTACAAAGTACTAATGAAAATTGAAATTGCGGAAATTGCTGTCTGCAATGTATTTGGATTGGAGAGATCAATTTCTATCAAAATTCTAACAATGAAGAGGATGCCAACGTGCTTTTGCTAGCAAACCAGATGATAGATCAAGCTTGGTGTGCATGCAACATATTTTAGGTATTTTAACTTGGTCCCTTTTAGAATGGTTCCCAGTCTAAACTAAATTCCCCTGAAACTGTGCAGATACTGTTGTTTCTTAAAAATTTTGAATTAAGCCATTTTTAACTGTAGCCTTTCCATTAAGTTAAACAATATTTTTAAGACTATATTTTAAACTATATATATATATATATATATATATATATATATACATACATATATATATAATGTATTGTCCCAACTATATTTTTGGTTGAAATCTGCATTTTCTTTTTTCTTATTCTAATTTTTTCTTTTTACTTTTTTTAATTTTATGTCTTTCAGTCCGTATTCATGTGTGCTGTAAAGTATTATGTGCTGAATGTAGTTTATGTCACAAGGTAACTAGTATTTTTAAATTTTTGGGAGTCTAATTTTCAGAGATACAATGTAAAGTTCAAATGATATCACCTCTGTATGAGATTATTTGTATTACTAATGAAATATTAGTATTTCTGCTTGACAGTATTTGAAACTGAAATTAAACAGTAGTCTTCAAAAACAAGTATAAAACTTCCCATGTTTTTTGTACATCTTTTGATGTTTTGATATGTTGGGTTTATGTATTTGTAGTAGTGTGAAGAGATGCAAAAATATGTGTTAGAAATTTCTTTAAGAATTTTATTTGAAATTGTGCCAAATACTACAGACAATGCTTATAGTAGTTTTTTTTTCTTTCTTTTTTTCAAATTTTCCAAAGAAAACAGTATTTGCAGACAAAGGTAGTAGTAAAAATAAAAACATTAATGAAGCTATAAAGAATTCTGATAAAACCACCCAAAAACAAATCAATCATTACAGGTTCATGGGATGAGTGAAGATAACTGTGGTATAAACAAAAAGAAATTCAAATTACATGTTGTTGTTTTTTGCAGGTTACAGTATTCCAATAATAGTAGACACTATATTTTCCTGTGTTTTTATCATTTATAAAGAACATTACCAGTGTTGAAAGATGAGTAAAAATCTATTAGAATTATGTCGTTTTCCAATATGAGCAAACATCTGTATTTCTATGTAACAAAATAACATTCTTTAAAACATTAAACCAATGTTGTTGCAATAAGATCTACCCCAAAAAGAAAAAAAAAGAAAGAAAAAAACAAACAAAGTATCAGCTTTAGGTCCACTTTGAAGGTGAGGTTTATTGGAAAATAAAGAAATATAAAGACAACAAAACTAAAATTAAGTGTATAACTTTACGATAAATGCTTTGTTAAAAGATGCAATGACATTTTTTAACATGTAGAGAGAAGAATGTTAGTAGTAGTATCATTTGATATGAAAGCTCAAACTATAAAAAATCACTAACATTTAAATCATAAATGAGTGAAAAAGAGCAATTATTTGAACAATAAAACCCTGCTACATTTACCAAAATCAGAGTAAGGACAGTAAAATTACAACACAGTTATTTTATTTTGTCAGAACTAAGAGAAAATGTTTCAGCTGTAGGTGGCACTGCTGGATGAGAAACTGTAGGAGTAATTAGAGGAATAATCTACACTGCCTCTACGAGATCCACTCCTTGAGCCAGTGCGAGAACCAGCCCTGGAACCAGAGCGAGATCCCGGGTTTGACACATTGTAAGGGCTGCTTATTCCTTTGGTGGACACAGAAGAGGCCTGCAGCAACTTCATTCCATTGCTTTCCTCCACCATACAGCTGTCCATGGCTTGTTTATAGGAGATCTTCAGCTTAGTCTTTGGACAGGTCAAATTCTTTGGATGGTTCAGAGTTTCCTGCAGTTTCTGTGCCCCTTTACCATCTAGCCATCCTTTGCGGATGGCCTCTTCAATGCTGATGCGACGTCCTGAGTGTGGTTCTATTAGGCCTCCTGTCAAATACTGAAACTCCAAAAACCTCTGGCCTGCCTCATATGGTAGCCATGTCTCCTTTACTGCCTCAGCCGCAGAGAGCTTTCGTTTGGTTTTCACATCATCAAAGCCAACATAGGCTTTCTGGGCAGCTCTCAGTTTAGCAGCCATGCTGTCATCAATAATACTCTGATGGACAGCCTCTTCAAGTGACAGACGGTCACCGGTTGCAGGGTTTATGATTCCACCAGTGCAAGCCTGAGCCTCCAGTAGCCTTTGTGCTGTAATAGTGTCAACGATACCTCTTCTGAGTGCCTCAAGAACAGTTATTTTCTCCAAGGTCTCCGTGTCAAATATGGCTGCTACAGGGCTTTGGTCATCAAACATTCCTGGGGGCGAGACTGTAATTGAGATGCTGTTGAAGCGTTTCCGAACTGTAGGGGATGATGGCGTGGCTTGGGTGGGGCTGCTGCATGTGACCATGTCATCAACACTGCTGGCTGCAATAGTGATCTCACTGCTGCTGGTCCTGCTGGTAATTTGGTCGGCAAACTCTGTCAAGGTTAGTGTTCCAGTACGGTATCGATCTAGCATCTTTTGGTCAATAATAGCACGGTCTATGCAGTCTTGAATGTCATACTGGGTTCCAGTTTTTCTATCCACAATGACCAATCGTGCAGAACCGTCTGATCCTGTGATAGTGATTTCCTCCCACTCACATTCTTGCTCTGACAAGTCCAGGAACGTTTCATAGTCAATTAGCTCCTTGTGATAGGCCTCCCTGACTGACATCTCCAGCCCTGTGTCAGGGTCAACAATTACAACACGCCTTTTACGGAGTACATTGGTGCGACTTTCATGGGACTGATGAGCCTTTTTCTTGTCTCTAAGGGGTAGGAGTATTAGCCCAGTTTTCGGATCTTCGATGCATCTGTCCTTCAGTTGAAGATAGGTCAGGTTCTCCTTGGTATTAGGATCAAAGAACCCTTTTGTGTCATCTCCTTCGTAGGTTAAGATCTCATTCATTTCTTCATCGAAATATCCTTTTTTATACGCAACAGAGACATCGATACGGTGGCTCTCAAGTGGGTCAATAATTCCACCACTGGCAATCTGTGCCTCAAGCAGTCGGATTCCGTGACCTCTCTCAATAATATCTTTATCAATAGCCTGGAAGAGAGAGATTGTTTTTCCCGTAGCTGGGTCTCTGTATCCAGTTACCGCCTTTTCTGCCGACATGAGCTTATTCTTGAACTCTTTCCCTATAATGCCTCTTTTGGCGGCTTCTTCTACTGTCAAGAAAACATTGTTAACTGGATCAACAATAAAGCCTGATGCAGCTTGTGCTTCAAGAAGCTCTAGAGTAGTTCCTCTCATTAACAGTCCTTCAGACATTGCCTGATAGAAAGGCATTATTCTTTCGTTGGCCTCATCATAGATCCCTGCAATACAAGTGGAGCCAGAGAGGTATGGCTTTAACTTGTTTTCAATGTCCTTTGCTGAGAGTTCACCCTTCTTTAGCTTTTCAGCGTCAGTTTCACTCAATAGACAAGAATTAACTAGGTCTCGGACAGAGACGTCATGGCGGAAGCCCTTGAATGTCATCGCATTTTCTGGACCACGGAGCAGGAGCAAACCAGTTACCGGTTCTGCTGTACAATTCCTTTTAAGGTCAGTATATGTGATCCTCTCATCAGTTGCTGGGTCCAGGTAGGAGGCTAGCTTTTTATTCAAAGCCCTGTAAAGGTCGTCATCAATGAGATTGCGATCCAAGGCCAGGTCTTTTGGAAGGTATACACTCAGAACGGGGTCTAATATGCCCCCAACAGAGTCCTGAGCCTGGAGCAAGCGGATGGCAGTTTCTTTGTCAATAAGACCTTTTTTGCAAGCCTGTCCCACAGATAGGACCTTGCCGGTGTATGGATCTTTGAACCCTGTGCTAGCGGCTTCAGCTTTCAACAAAATATCTCTATCTTCTGTGTCTACAATCCCTCTTGAACAGGCAGTATCTACAGGCATCTTCTCATTAAATGCAGGGTCGACAATGTAGCCTGTTGCTGCTTGAGCTTCCAATAGCATGAGCGCACTCTCTGGGCTGAGGAGTTTCTTGCGCTTGGCTTCATTAAATGGCATTTTCTCCTGTGAACTTTTTATCATCCCTGCAATAATGCCAGTGCCCTTTAGACTAAGCTGGATGTCCATAGCTACTTCCTCCACTGTCTTTTTGCCCTTCAACAGCAGCTCAAGGGTAGCTTTACTAATTATACCACAGTCACAAAGTTGGTGGGCTGTAACTTTGCGACGCACACCATCAAATACAAGTTTTGAAGGATCAATCGTCATGACTTTCTCATCTGTCTGGGTCTGAATGTTCAACGTGGCTGGTCTCTGCTTCAGTCTAAGAATTTCCCTCTCCAGGGCATCTCTCCTCAGCACCAGTTCAGATGTCTCCTTTTCTGATATCAGGAGACGGTTCTTATACCTCTCCTCCACACTGCTCAGCTCCCTCATCAGCCTCTCAATCTCGCTCTTTAGGGACAGCCTCTCTCGTTCTGCCTTGTCCTTATCTGACTCGGACTCTCTAATCTGGCTTTCTTTAAACTCATAATGGCTCTTCAAAGAGGTGAACTCTTTATGGATAGAATTTTTTTCATCCTGCAAGCGCTGTTTGCTGCGAATCTCGGTTTCTAGAGAGAGTTTGAGGCGGGCAAGCTCCTCTTCTAATCTCTGATTACGGTTTTTGTCCTGTTCCAGTAGTTTAAGCTTGGACAACAAGCTATCCCTCTCCAGAATTAGGTCACTGTATTTGCTTTGGGACTCATGTACCAACTTGGAGGTCTGTGAAAAAAATCAGAAAAAAAAAAGAGTATAATAATGTAATTAAATTCCACATATGCATGAAAAATTACAACATATAAATATTATTTATAGCTCTGTGTAATCTATACATTAGAAAACTTCTCACAAATTTCTAGACATGTTACTTTAGAGATCAATGTGTGATTGTTACAATGGCAGAAGTTATTGTGAGTAGCATTCAGTGAAGCTATTGAAAAGCGACGTTACGCACATAAAAAGAACCTGTAAGAGAAAATTGTGCTTAATTAAATTCAAACCAAATCACTAAAAATAGTCACATATAATATCAGGGTACTTTGAAATAAGGATCAGTCGTAAAACACAGAGCAAAACATGCAAGCAGGAAATAATAAATTTGTGTTATGAGTATATGATCCTTTAATGTGATCGAAAATACCTCAAATGTCTGCTTTTGGAATTTTTCTATTTCCATTTTAAGCTTTTCTCTCTCCTTGGTCAGGTCACTGATGAGACACTGGAGCTCAGATGTCCTCTTGGAGCTAGCCTGAAGCTCAACATTCAAGGCTGTGATCCGAGTGGCGCTTTCTGTCTCAACAGAACCTTTGTTAATCTTCAGGTCATCTCTCTCCTGTCGTACTGTCCTCAGCTCTTCCTCCAACCTCAATCTGTCTTTGGTAAGGTTCAGTGTCATAGTCTTCAGCTTTTCAATCTCTGTGGTGTATTCATTGAGCTGCCGACTCTTCTCCTCGATGGTCTTATACAGGCTTTCGTTACGCTGGTTCAGCTCATGAACACGCACCTGCTCCTGTTGGAGTTTCTGTTTTAGAGTTTTGAGTTCATTTATCACTGCTGCCAATTCTTCCCTAGTGGCTTTATGATCCCTTAAGCTCTTGTCCAGTTCCTCTCGGAGCGCCTTGATATCCTGCTCATATTTTCTCCCAGTGTTTGTGACCTCAATCTGAACAGATTTAAGCGAGTTTATTGTAGTGGTGTGTTCTCTGCATGTACGTGTCATTTTCTCCAACTCTGCCTCCATTCGCTTTCGACGGGTGAACTCCTCTTGTGTCGCCTTCTTTTGCTTTTCCAGTTCAGCTTCCACCTCATCCAGAGAACACTGAAGTTCCTTGATACGGCTCTGGAGCCGTGCAAAACTCTGCTCAGCCTTGCTTTTCTCACTGGTCTGCTTTTCCAACTCCACTCGGGTGATGTGGAATTCCTGCACAGTCACTTTAAGTTCATTAATTGTCTCAAGGTAAGAGCTGTTTTTTGCCCTCAGTTCAGCTTCAGCTTGTTTCAGGTGATTGAGTTCCAATTCCAGAGCTCTTCTCTTTTTACCCTCTTCCTCCAGGTTAAAAGTTAGCACACTTATTTGCCTGGCCTTTTCCTGACTGCTTCTGTTAGATTCCTTTAATTTCAGGTTATCTTTATCGCTCTGCTGCTTCAGCGTTCTCAACTGCTGCTCCAATTCAGTGCGCACCCTTGTCTCTTGAGTTGCTGAGGCCATCTGCTGGCTGACTTCCTGCTCTGCCTTGCTTTTCTGCATTTCAATAAGAGCAATGGCCTGTTTCTGTCTCCTGAGCTCTTCTTCCAGATCTCTCTTCTCGTCAGTGAGCCGGTCAACTTGCAGCCTTAACTGTGCTGCATCCTCATCTTTCTGCTGGGACACTTTGTGAATGGTGGTCTTGCTGATGTGGATCTCTGTCTCATATGTCTGTTTGAGTTGATTTATCTCCTGGGTGCACTGTGTTCTTACCTTTGATATTTCTGACTCAGTATTGCGGCGACGTGTTGCTTCCTCCTCCAACTGCATCTTCAGCCTTTCAATCTCACGTTCTTTGTCCTTCACCGAATTCTCTAGATCTCTCCTTATCCAGTTGACCTCCTCCAGTTCCTTCTGCCTGCGACGTACTGCTGCCTCATACTCGTCTTGCTGGCTTGCGTAGCGCTCTTCTGCAAGCCTTCTTTTCCTCCTCTCCTCCTCAAGCTGATATTTAACATTGGTTAGTTCCTCATTAATACGGAGAATCTGGCTCTGTGTGCTGTCAAGGTTCTCTTTAGCAGCATTAATTTGTATTTCAGTGGATCTCTTCACTTCTTTGATCGAAATGAGTTCATTTTCATATTTACTGAGATCCAGCTTGTAGTTAGCCAAGGCACCCTCCAGAGATGTATTTTTTTGTTTTTGATCTTGGAGTTCATCCTTTAGACGCCTCAGTTCATCTTCTAGCAACTCAATTCTGGTGTTCCTTAGCTGAAAACCAATCATGCAAGATAAAGTCAGTTAGATTCTTTTCAAATGATTTAATCTAGTAAATGATGTTTCTCTGAGAAGTAACTTTCACAAAAATATTCAATATAAAGAAAAAAAACATATATGATTGTTGAAAAAAAAAATCAGATGTCAACCTTCAGCTCTTCCATGTTTTTCAGCAAGTCACCCAGAAACTTGTAATAGTCGCCGGAGCGGGTAAGCAGCTCGATGTAATGTCCCTGAAGTTCACCAGCCTAGGGAAAGTTATTAAATTATAAATACTACTAATAAGTGCCTAAAAATCTTTTTTTTGCTAAATAAAACAAAAATCGAAAAAATGAATTAGTGGTATGCACTCATACTACAAAATACAAAAGTAATTTTACCATAGTTTTCAGACAATAAACTACAAATTTTTACATCCTTTGGACCCTGCAGCCTTACAAAGATGTGGCTAATCTATTGATTTTTACTGGCTTACGGTCTCTGGTGGACACTATAGCAGGAAGCACACAATTGAAACAGACATGTGGGGAAAGATTATATATTGGAAAAGAAACTAGTTTTGATTTTGAACTGTTATTTTGTGTATGCACACACTCTAATCATGAAAAGTAACACAAATAAATGTATATAACGCAGCTTTAAAGTTAAAGGCAATCGAGTTGGCCATCAAAGAAGTAAATAGAGCTACTGCACATAAGGTTAGCATCAATTAATAGATGGTGAGACGTTGGCTCTATTGGGCAAGAGGAAGATGTAGACAGCGACCAAGACTTCTCATTGTGTAGTACTCTTCTGCTACATAAAGAGAATCTTCCACAATGTTATCTAATTCTAACTTTAGGTACTTTTCCAATAAAATTTATCTTATTAAGAGAGCACAGGTTAGCACCACTGATAGGTGCATGGATACGTGCTTCATGTTGGATCATCCCCAAAAGGTAATTAAAACTAAAAGGGAATCTTCCGGAATGTGTCATTCTGTGTAAATATCTTAGGTTACAAAAAAAAAACCTGTGCTTTATATTCAGGTGTGGCTTTTAAATTTACAAAAAATATTTTCATTTCAAATTGAGCAGGCCCAGCTTATACTCAGGTGTGCTAGATAGCCCGAAAATTATGGAAAATACAACATCTATTATCCGGATCATTTTACTAAGTGCTGAAAATATACATATGAAAACAAAATGTTTTGAGATTATTTTAAAAGAATGTTGGTGCTTACCTCTTTTCTGACTGAAGAAGAAGGGGACTGGAGCAAAGTTCTCTTGATCGGGACATTAAGCAAAGTTTCCAGTCCTGAACTGTAAGAAGCAAGCTCCAGCTCATAGTCCTGAAAACATCAGAGCCAGTGTTATTTGCACCATTCTTGTCTGTTACTTTTCAGTAAGACTGTTTTTAGGATGAAGCAAAAAAACTACCTTTATGGAGGTAGCACAGGTTTCAGCATTCCTCTGCATATCCTCTACTTTCTCCTTCTTGTTTTTGATTTCATTATGAAGAGCCTATTAAAAAATAACAAGATTTCACTTCCACTGTGTTTATGTTTTGTGATGCATTACTTAAATTTGTGCAAAAACACGATATTTTTAAACCATTTCCTACCCAAAATTATCCAGCACTTTCTTCATGTGCTGCGCCATAAAACACACAACTATTTGCACCTCTAAATGATCATAATCAACAATTAAAATCCGATTTCATTTGGGCTTGTTGCCCACAGATACTCCCAAGGGTGTTTTTACATCAGTCCCTTACACATTGTAAACACATTTCATTTTGCACATGAGCAGACACACATTTCTGGGTGTGAATAGCAGGCCGGGACCGGTTGCTAGTATGGAGGATTTGATGGCCTTCAAATGAGATGCCAAATTAAGAACTGGAGTAACTAGAGTTGTTGTTTTCCTGTTTGTGTGGAGAATAGACCAATAACACAAATGTCTGCACAACACACTGTTGGCCAGCTGGCTGGGAAAAGATATCTACAACTTTCCCTTGCTAACGAGATAGATACATTCATAACAGTTAAAAACATCATGCATAACATTATTATAACAAAAAAAATATAGGTATATAAGTTATAATATTTTGCAACAACAAGAATGTATGTTGTTGTTTTTTATAGAAGCAATTATGACTAAATGTTATTTATTTAACCCATACACAAACATATTCCATGATCTGTGAAAATATAGTATCTTAGTTCTATATTACTATTATTCTAGGATCTATATTACTATAGTAATATAGTATCTCTAGTAATTGATCATTTAGTTAAGAAACATAGAAAACAGACTTTAAAAAAAAGAAAAATAAGTGACTCTTGGCCCATTAAGCCTCACAGTAAATAACTTCTTAAAATTGTTTAGAAGTAGTTCTGTTGATATCCAGTTCCCTCTTGATCAGTGAAGATATTATTATAGATAAATGTAGTCAGGAGCACTTTCTCAATCAGAGGGTGATAACAGATGACACACAGTAGTCAAAGGTAATATTTTATTTCCTTCGTTTTAGTGCCGCCTAATTCACCATGCTACAAGATTGTGTTTACCTAATTGTTCTTTATGTCATAAAATCGATACTGATATTTTCCTGAAGATGTTAAAAAAAATAAAATGCATTGCTCCTAATCTAATAAAGCTGTACATGTCTCACTTACTTTTACATACTTAAACACAACAAAAACACTGTTCAACTGACTGTTTTGATGATGTTGGTTCGATTTTTCATTGTTATAATTCAGTCTTTTTTTAGGGATACAAAATTAGCCAAAAATATGCACACTTGAAATTATGCATACTGTCATTTCAAATAAAATAAGAACCTTGATTTACAGCTACATAGTCTGAAATATCTCTCATTGACTTTAGTTTGAACCCACATACCGCCCACAAAATAAAAAGCCCCTCCATTTCAACTGTTTGTTACAATAACATGTTTCTGTAAATATGGAAAAGCATGCCTTTTGTTGGTTAAGGTGGTCCATTAAAGTCTGGATATCAGTAAGCTTGGCCATCTGAAGGGTGTCCTGCTGTTTCCTGGTATTGTGCATCCACTGCTCCATGGAATTTCTACCCTGCTGATATTGGGATAACTGCTCCTTTTGTTTGTCCAGCTCTAACATTCTAAGACAGGAAGAGGAAGAGATGGAAGAATGCTTCATTGCGGTTACCAACAATAACAAATGCTTTAATGTGACCAGATACCCTTACAATACCTGGTATCAATCTGCTTTTGGATGCGGCGCCAACGATCGAACAGCTGGTTCACAAGTTCAGAGTACTTGGACAAATCTATATCACATTTGTGGAAAGACTCAGAAATTTGGCTGTTGCAGTGCACCGCCTTGGCCAGGTCAGACTCCATGGAAGTCAGCAGCTCCCGTCTTTGTTCCAATTCATTTTTCATGTTCTTTAATAAAAGATTCACACAGCAAGGTAATTGATAACCTCGGTTGTTACAACAAAAAAGTACAAATGTTTGTGTTTTTGAGGTAAGTAATTGGCAGTAAGCTCATACATTTAATTGGCAAACTTCATTATGATTGAAACTACTTGATTTTGAGGGGCTGAGATTTTTTTTTCTCTTGCTTAAAACATACATTACTGCAACACCACAAAAAATTTAAACTTCTCCAAATCGTTTATTAATTCAGAAATGTCCATTTTTACATTGTTAATAATATATCTTAAAAATTCCCTAGCTACTGTTAGTTAGTTTTAGGATTACTATTACTGCTACCAATAACTACTGTTACTAGGGGGTGTCGCGTGGCGCAGTGGTTATAGCGGGTGCCCAAAATGCAGAGGCTTCAGTCCTCAATGTGATTGGTTTGAGTCCCGTACCAGGGACCTTTGCCACATGTCTTCCCCCACCTCTCTCCCCCTTGAATCTCTCTCTCTCTATCAATAATAAAAAATAACTACTGCTACTATTAAACTGGTCTTAATATTGGACTGTTTATGGTTAGGAGTTGAAACATTGAGATTATGTTGTACAGTACAATAGTAAATCTTATGTAATGTATGAAAAACAACATTAATTCATAATAGTTAGTAGTTGTTAAAAAGAAAAACTAAATCGTTCAAAAGACTTCCCCAGACAGAGTAAAAAAGTGGATAAATATTTTTTTCATTTTTATTTAGGCCACCTTGGTGTGTCAAATTTCAAAAGAATAAAAGCAAAAATTCTAACCCATCCAAACAACTAATAGACTATATCGAAAAAGTCTTTAAATTTCCAAGAAGAAGATATTTAAAAAATTAAAGGTAGTGTCTCATACCCTTAGATCACTCCAATGGTTTTCCAGTTGTTGAAGGTCCGTAGAACTGGTCTCCTTCTCCGTCAGACGGGCCTCATGAACTTTAATAATATCTTCAGCCTGAAGAAGGCTTTGTAGCAGGGCCTTGAGTGCAGTTAATCTGTTGTAGACACAATACATTAAAAAGTAGGTATGGAGTAGGACTGGGCGATATGGCCTTAAACCTATACTGCGATATAATCTAAAGCATGGATGATAATGATATGTATTGGGGTATATGTATTTTTCTTTATAAATGTCAAATGACTGCTTATGAGCATTATAACTTTCCAGATACATTTCAGCAGAACGACTTCAAAAAGGTTTAACAAACCATTAACAGAAAATGTATTGTGCAAAATGCATTGGAAATATATTCAATTCTTTTTTCCAAAATAATGCTACACAAAAATTCTCACAACATAAATACAGATGAATATGTTTTAAATAAAATAAAAGCTATGAAAGTAAAGTTAAAACTTTTCTGATTACTAATTTTAAAACACTAAAAGAAACCAGCATACTTTTGAATTAAAATGCTTCAAGTTCCATCCATCCATCCATCCATCCATCTTCTTAACCGCTTATCCAATTCAGGGTCACGGGGCAGCTGGAGCCTATCCCAGCAATTATCAGGCGTTAAGCAGGGTACACCCTGAACAGGACGCCAGTCTGTTGCAGGGCCAACACAGAGAGACAGACAACCATTCACACTCACATTCATTCCTAGGGACAATTTAGAGTGATCAATTCACCTATCATGCATGTTTTTGGACTGTGGGAGGAAGCCGGAGTACCCGGAGAGAACCCACGCATACACGGGGAGAACATGCAAACATGCAAACTCCATGCAGAAAGACCCGGGATACGAACCCACGACCTTCTTGCTGCAAGGCAACAGCGCTAACCACTGCGCCACCGTGCAGCCCATGCTTCAAGTTAAACAGGTTTATTTCCTTTTAAATGAAAAACAACCTTTAAAATTTCAATATCTAGTGTAAAGACAAACACTGAACAACTTGTAGTCTTGCGTACTTGGTACAAAGAATGTCGGCACAGCTTGATAACAGCATCAAAACGCATAATTGCGGGTGGCACTACAGTCAAAATCTCTACCTTTGACTAAATGTATATCATCTCTACCCTATACCTTTTATTTTGCCCACTACAAGTATGGAGATTAATCTAATTTTGGTTTCAGGTCAGGTCAGCTTGTGTTCCACTTACAAAACAAAACAAAAAACTGTTGGCCAAAAATATCACACCTCTGAATGTAGACGGAGTAAAGATGCTGCAGGCCTCCTAGTTTTTGGTTGATTATTTCCAGTTCAGAGCGGAGAAATTTGGCCTGCTCCGAGTCTGCAGGGACCCCCTTTAGTTGCTTTGTAATCATTTCTCTTAGGTGCAGATACTCGTTGTAAATTGACTCTAGATCTTGGTGGGCACCCTGGAAGTCAACAAAAGGCAACATTTACTCAATATTAGTATTTACATTTTTTTTTCCATGAAACTAGTTTTCAAATTTCTTTATATTAGCATCAAATTAATTTGCATTGTATAATCAAGCCAGAATACCTGAAGATTCTGAATGTGCACTGAGCACTCATGCACATTGTTGTCTCCAAGGGGAATATGGAGATGGTCGGTGAGGCTGGATTCAGCTATTTCCAGCCTGCGACGGATTTCTTGCAGATTGCTGAGCAGCGAAAGGCTGATTGTAGTGCTGGTTTTGGTTGGTTGTTTAATAGGTACTTGAGCATCTGGCTTTGCGACATCAGGCTTTATTATTTTTTCCCCGTTAGTCCCAGGTTCTAAAATACAAATCAATAATAGTAAAAACTACCATTCTCATAATTTTTAATACAAAACAGAAATACACTTGTTACTTTTGCAATGCTTCTATAAGAAAAATAATTTCATACTAATCAAGATCAGCATTTGCACTCAGTAAAGTCTATCAGGCTAAAGAATTTGTGCTTCTAGGGTTTATATCGTGATTTGCTCCATTATAAGGCCAAAAGTCATTAATTGGTCTACAATGAAAGGAAAGTTATCTGACAGTTCAGAGTAAGCTAAATTATGCTTACGGTAATTGGGCAGCTGAATAATCAGTGTATCATAGTGCTGTTGGGCCTTGTCGAAGTGACCCTGCATGGCTTTTTTATCCTCTTCCCCAAACATTTCAGAAGTCTGACTGTTACGGAGGAACTCCTGGTAGTGCATCTCCAGTCTTCTGATGATGCTGCGGTATTCCTCAGGACGCATATTTGACAGCTAAAAGACAGAGAGGTGGGTTTGGTTGGGTGTTAAACACTAGAGTGACACAGGTCAAATAAAAGCAAGTAACAGTTTCAACTCAGCTTCATCTGGTGTACATTATTTTTAAATTGTTTAATTCTTGATATCTTACCATACTAAGGGTGAGGGAGCTGATGTAGTTGATGTCTTTGAGACAGTATTGCCAGGAGATGAGACTCTTGATGTTGATGAAAAGCTGATTCCAAATTTTCAAGATGGATTCATAGTACTCTTCGTTTCTGGGAACAAGACAGACATTCATTCCCTATATGCAATATACACTAAACTATAAAACAACAAATGATCTACTAGCCAGTGCCAAAAAGCTCTGGGTAAGGGTAGACTGTATAAAAACCTATGTGTTTCAAAGCCTGCTTCTACATAAATCAACAACTAATCCCAAGTGTGTTCACTGAATTAAAGTGCATACAATTATAAATATAATGACACTGTAATTAGTGTTTATAACTGAAACAGTATTCCACACAGACATGAATCACTATGTACAACTAACATGTATTCTACATTCTAAATTCAACCTTATTTAACTACTGGAGTAGAAAGTTTCAAAAGTGTAACATTATGTGGGGTTTTGTGTATGATAAAACAGTGTGTGCATTTTCCATCTTATTTTGTGTCATTACATCGCACTCCTTTCAGGCTTTAGTTAAATGTTTTATTTATCAGGATTTGGGGTGACCCCGAAGGGTTAAAGATTCACTCTATCATTATGCGGAGCCTGATTCGACCAGCAATCAGGTGAAACACCTTTACACCTTTACAGGTGAAACAAGAATTATTTCGTTTTGGCATTTTAGGGAATGTTTAATGTCTATTTACACACATAATTAACTGTAATATATGGATAAATTAAGTTGAAAAACTGTAAATATAACAAAACTGTTAAACTAAATTTTTAAACACAAATAGGGTAACATTGTGACAACCCTAAGTAGACATGTTTCTAGAGAAGAGTTTAAATTCAGCTGCTCCCATTGTTTGCACTGCCCAACCACTAGGTGGCTGTCTTCCTTCATGAGTGGAGTGGGGCAGGTGAGGGGCTAATAGAGGACAACAATGCAGACATATAACTCGCAAGTACTGTTGTTTCTATCATGGTACGTGGACAATAACCCAAACACTAACAACAACATGACTCAAAAGATAACTGAAGAAAACAACTATATTTGGAACACAAACTATAATGTAAAACGGAGAACCTTTACAATTAACACAAACACATTACCCATAAGTTTTTTCGGCATACAACCCCCCCCCCATCGATAAATAAATAGTCAACTGCAATGTTTAATTCAAATGTTTATGCAGACAGACACAGACACATGCGTGTGAGTCTGCATATGACCTGAAATGTGAGGAGGAGACCATACTTTTTAAAGAGCAAATCACCCAAAAATCAACTTTTTTCTTGCTGCATACTGTCTAATGGTGCTGTCTAGATTTCGGAAAATTATTTTTGTCATTATGTTGCATCTTAGTAAAAATATAAATGTTCTGCCTCAAACCGTCATTATAGCACCCTCTTCAGGTTAAAAGCACTTGAAATTGAATTGGGCACTGAATTCGCTCTGCGGTAATGGTTGATGTCAGACACCCTACTCCTATGGAATATAATGCAAGCATAGTCTCCCCTCATGCCTCCTCCACAGAACCTCCCTCCCTTTCTTCTTGTGAAGCAAATGGAAATTCTCCAACTCAGAAAGATCATTATGAGAAATAGAAGCTCAAGTAGCTCTACTTCTTGCTCGCTGTATGTGTGCCACTGTAGCACCCCTGAGCTTTGGTTTGCCAGGCAACACCTCTTTTTGCCACATTTTTCAAACAGGAAAAGTGGTCAGAGTTAGACCTCTGGTAGGGGGGTGAGTTGTTCTAGCAGTTCAGATTTTAACAGACCTAAACAACAAAATCTGATCTGTGCCCTTCCCCTTAATTGTACAGTTTCTTACTTGTCAGCAAGTTTAATGCTGAATGGATTTGGAGGTGGGATGAGCAGGCACACGGAGGGAATCCACATGTCAAGACCTCCTGGTCCCGTCACAAGCCACTTACTGCGCTGAGAGTTGTCTTTCAGGATGCCCTCGTTACCTTTCATTATACCTTTCTGAAAACATAAAACCAAACAAAACAAAAAAATATATGTTTTCCTACATGTATTTTGCTTCATAACACTTTATGTCTAGTTAACTGAGTGATAGAGATGGAGAATTGACATGTCCCACCTGGTCCTGCTTAAAGTCACATAAGGCCTGAACCATCACAGGGCTGGTGTTTTTCCACTCAGGATTTCGAGGCTTCAGCCTGACAATGGATTTCGACTTGCTGACCAAACTATTGACCTGCCTCTTATTCTCCATGATCCGCTCCTTCTCTATCTGTATCGAAAAGAAGACGTTTTTAACTGAGAGGTTTTTCAAAAGCAAATCTGTAAAATCAAATAAGACTCAGAGCTCTATCAGATACATGCAATAAACTGAAAGAGTCAAAGGATAACATTAAAGAATTTCCTAAAAGGTTTAACAAGTATGCATTTTATTTTATTTTTTGCTTAGTCTACTGTGCAAGGAAATTAAAAGTGATGCAAAGGTACCTCCAGATTTTTCAGGAGTCCAGTCAGGTTCTCCAGACTGGTGTTCTTGTCACATGCAAATTTGCTTTTGATGGTCTCATAATGCTTCTTTAGCTTTGCATTTATATCGTTGGCTTCCTTGAAAAACTGAGGACGGACACAAAAGGTTTTCTTACATGAAAATATACAAGATATTATTTTCACCTGACAAATAGAAACATTGAAATTGTACCTGGCTGTAGGCAGAGTTTTCTTTCAGATGAACTTGGATGCACTTTGTGATCTGAAGAAGCCAGCTCCACTGAGTCTGGAGGGTATCCATGTATGCCTGCAGGGTGCACAGTCATTTATTCAAAACTCCCAAAAAAATCTGTGGTTTAAAATACAGTCTGGATGTCAACAACAGTTACCTCAATCTTATCTGAGGCAGGATGGTTGTTGCTCAGGAGGCTACCCGCTTTCGTCTTCAACTTGTTTAAGTCCTTCTCCTTCTCCTCCAGATCACTCATCAGCTTCTGTTGGATGAACAGAAAGAAGGAATCCAAAGCAGTTAGCATAAACCCTGAAAACCAATTTACAACAGATATCAATAAAATAACAACTCAATCTGAGATTCTTACAGAATAGCTCTCCTGCTTCCTGGGTACATACTGGTCGATGTTTTTTTCTCCCCAGTCAAACACTAGCTCCTCCTCCTCTCTTTCATTCACCCACATGATGGCTCGAGAGACGTCATCGATAATGCCCTGAAGCTCTCGAAGTTGATTTAAACGATTGTGGGACATTTTCTTTAACAAATACATGGCAAGCATATGGATAGGATTAGAATGCAAAAAGAGAGAAAAACTGCTACATTTGACAAAACATTTTTGCTGAAAGGGTTTTGCTCTACCTGGAGGCCATCCATTTCTTGGTCCAGAATGGTCCCGTGATACTTATCGCCCATTCCCATCTGGAAAGAAATTCACATTTTTACTCAGGTTTAAGTCACAAATGCACAGGGGGACATACTCATCAGTACACATAGGTTGTTTTCAGACAGTCTCAGCAGCATGGTTGAGTAAGCTTACTTGAGTAAGCCAAGCTTTCTGGGTTTTTTGTTCTTGTTTGTTTGTTTTATTACTTGGGGTTCTATTTTCCTTTTTGAGAAAACCTATTTTCTATCATACTTGTGTATCTTGATTTGTCAATCCTAAAATCCAACCAACAAAGGAAGCCAACGTGTTCGGCAATTACAGATCGTGGGTGGTGGTCAACCTTGGCTGACCAAAAGCTAACATTGCTAACCCTGCAACTTCAAGATAACTACAAATAATAACAATGTGAGCGTCGCAAACGGCACGTTGTCTTTTTCTCCAGCTTCGTTACGCACACATCCACTGTGCTGATAAACAAATAATCCCTGTAAGCCCCATGGCAAATTAATTTATTAGAAAAGCAAACTTCTGATATTTTAGTTTAAATGAAACAAATATATATATATACCGAGAGCCATGGTATTTTTACTCAAATTGAGCATACTGGGAAAAATCTATATCAACCCAACCCAAATCAGGACAAGCATTTTAGCTAAAAAAGGCTGTGGTGTAAAGTGATCAAAATAGGGTATTAAAATAAAGCAATTCAACTTACCAGCTCTTCTTTGGCCCGTGTTACTTCTGGACTTGTTTGGATAGAGGCATGGAATCTGCTGTGGGCCATGATTTGGTTTTCTATGGTACTGGAGTCATCTCCAAATGGACCTGTCTCAATGATGCGCTATAGGATTGAAAATGACAGTATCATCATTATTGTATTTGCAGTTATTGTTTTTCAATTTTTTAAGAAAAAAAAAAACATAATTTATTTAATGGAATAAATTTAGTGTTCTGGGTATTTTAAAATAGAAATCTCATAATTGAAGTTTTTTTATATAAATATGGGTTTCTTCTCTTAGAAGGATAATTCAGCTATTATTCTAAATCAAATTATGTTAAGAGGTTATAACCATTTAGTATAATACTGTCATAATCTGTTGGATACTTTGTTTAGTCCTGTAAGTCTAAAATTTTTGGTGGTCTAGGAGGCTAAAGTTAAAGACCAAACAGAACTTTGCCCATTGTTTTGTATCAGTGTCATAGTTTTTGTATTTATGTATTTATTTATTTGCAGTTTTTGAACTTTTAGGAACTCTTTGTCCTGCCGAAAATAGGAAATAAGATCATCTTGCTGTGTTAACCAAGTGCTGAGAAGAAAAAAAATGTTTACACATTTCCAATTATAGAAACTGCACAATAGAAAAGGGAGTGTAAAAACAACAATAAACTACTGTAAGCTACAAATTTTTTTTCATTAATATTATTGTTAACATGTGTTGAAATAACCAGCTGATAAAACAGGAAGATAGTTTAAAGGTCTGTAAGTTAGCATTAACATATGTTGCTCTTGTGATTTTAAAGTTTTTTAGATGCGGATTTCTGCTAAATAAAGACACCAGGGGAGATTTCCAGTGAAGGTGAGACATTAACTGCTTATAACTTTTTAACAAAAGCATTTTTCCAAAGCTCCTGAGCTGTCCCTTGAAATCCCTGGACCTAAATGGGTTTCTTTTTTTTGGCCTCTAGGTGTCAGTAAATAATCATGACGTTTTTGATAAGCAGGAAAGTATTTCAACTATGCTCTCCTTGTATGCTGCCCTCACCGTTGATAGGAGCTCATACAGTAAACAACCTCAGCCCTTCCCTATTCCGTACGCTGCTTTTTTTTCCCCTCATTCTCAGGGCTTTTGTTCTCTCACCACTCCCTTTTTAGCCTTGTGAATACTTGCCTAAAGCTACACAGGACAAACCCAACTTTCAGCAAGAAAGGTAACATGTGACTGTGAAAAATATCAGCAATGTTACCCTTGGAAGTGTCAAGACTAACAGCCAACAGTGCAAATGAAACGTTATTTGTCTGCTTTGAAATAAAGAAATAAAGGCTGTGGAATTTTTGTATAAAAGATATGTTAGATATGTGGTGAAGATAGGAACGACTGTGGTGAAATTCAAAGGGGTGAGGCTGTAACTGGTGACCGAATGACAGGGTGTGCTTGAAGGAAGGTGCAGTGGTTATGAGTAAATGAAGAGGAAGACGTTTTCCCATGAACATACGATAGTTCAAACGAGCTGCCCTGTTCTTACAAGCTGACTCAGAGGACAGTGTAATGTATCACACTTCTTCACTCCCCTTTTCTCTTCTGCTTACATGGCTCCTTTATTTTCACTGCTGTTTAAAAAAAACCCAAAAAACTCTTTGTGGGCTTCCTGTAAAACTTTCTCTCTTTTTTTCTCTTCGTGCCCTTTTGTTCCAACAGCAACTCTCTTAGCCTTTTTCACTCGCAGATCGGGTTTTGGCTTTGAGTTCAGATGGTTTCAGTTACAGTAGGGTAGGATAAGTGATAGGGGAAGTTTATCCACTCCTCAGAGTTTGTAGATGATTATACGTCTAGCCAGAAGTTAATCATACTAGACTTATAATCAAAGACTTATAATACATTTACTGCCAAAAATAAAATTATTAGCAGTGTATTGCTTACTTTAGTAATGATAGATATTTGTGTAAAAAACAAAATATATATATATATATATATATATATTTATACGCTTAAGAAAACTCACCTTCTGTTGGTTAATCCAGCCAATGGCGTCATTAAAGTATCGCCCGCCATCACTGCTTGCACTACTCACACTGATCTGACCTTTCATGGTCCCATATCCGCCAAATCTCTGTCTGATGAAAGCACACCTTTGTTGCAGGACTTCAGCGCTGTGGAATCGTAAAATTTTATCAGACAAGTTTACCCATGAACGGTTTAAAAACAAAGATTGTTTTTGCTCTCACTTTCTTAAAGCATCACTTGGTACACGCATGTCTTGCAGATCTTGGCCACATATCCTCAGCTTACCAAGACAGTCTGTGGCAATAAACAGAAACTGCTCTGCTTCACCCATTGGGCCTCCCTGAAAGAAAATAGCATAAAATATTTTGTGCTGCAAGATTAAAAAACGTTTTTTAAAAACAGCCTCTCATTATGTAAAACAGTCATATCTGTTTGCATTGTGTTAAAACAATAGTTTTGAAAACTAGATTTTTACATTATCTTTGTAAATGTAAAGTGCGTTGAGGTGATATCTGTTATACTTACATTCATGATGATCGTATTTGCTCTCTCCAGTGAGTCATGACATTGCTTTCCTAGTAAAGCAGCCTTCTGCTGAATGAGAACACTAAACATGGGAAGAACAAAAACAGACATTTATATAAAAACATTCTTATAATGAATCAGTAATTATGAGACAACTATTGCAAACATAGATATCAAGTTGCTGAACTTTATTTTGAAAGCTTGAATCAAATAAAGAATCTGGTAAAATAGCATAACTATAAAGTCTGTTCTGCTTTGAGAAACCTGCATTTTAAACTACAACACAGTCATTTGACAAAAGGTTGTCAAGGGATCACAAAAAACTACATCAAAACAAAACAAAACTTTATTTTTAAACAGAAACCAGACAAAGTGTCTTAAAGTAAAAAGAAAGTATCAAAAGTTTTTAGAGTTAAGAGTTATTTCAACAGCTTTGAAAAACTTACAATTTTAGTCCGCACACAAAGGTCAACAAACGGTCAGAAATAATAAATTAAAAAAAGCCTGTTATCATTGTCTGAAATTGTAAAAAAAATAAATTACAATCAGATAGATAAATATAAACTTTATCTGAGAAAAAAAACATATTTCAAGTAAGCTGACAGCATTCTGACAGGACAATAAAAGTGGGTGTGTTTAAGGAGGCTATTACTTTTTTTCATACATTGTGCAACACATCAGGAATGATAAAACTAAGATTAGCCTAACTTCTTCATGGAACAACCAAATAGACTAGAGAAAAAAATTGAAATACAATAATAATAATCCAAATATGAAGAATTGTAAGTGGATTTATTGTATAGAGCCCTGATTCTCAAACTGTGGTACGTGTACCACCAGTGGTACTCAAGCTCTCACCAGTGGTAGCCTACTTGGAGGAAAGTTCTAAATATTTTCTTATAAATTAAAAAAATTATAATTCACACATAGTGTGCCTGTGACTGGCAACAATTACCCATAAATAATCCTTATTAGGAGAAAATAAGCCTCCTTTGTTAATTGATTATAGTTAAAAGGATGAGCCTTCTCTACTGTATGTTTAGGCTGGTCATCATCATAGTACTTGGAGAGCTTGACATTTTTCACAGATGGTACCCACTGTAAAATGTTTGAGAAATACTGGTATAGAGGCTACTGGAAAACAGGGACATGAGATTGGTTTGCCTTTAGGAATGCTGCCATATCTACAACTTTAGTGTTCTATATAAACATTTCTAAAACATTACCAATAATGTGGAGATGTTTAGAAAGTAACATTTTCATTTATTTATTTTTACGTTTAACCCAGTTTGATACAACAGATGATTTTAGAGCCCTTACCTTTGTCCACCCCCTCCCCCGCCACCGAAGGTACTCTGACTCTGCATTGTCTTTATGCCTCCGCCACCGCCGCCGTGCATGGACGACCTGCTGAAACTGGTAGCAGTCTGGTAACCGTATCCAGGCTCCATTTGTTGGAACTCTGTCGGGAACCCGTTTCCACCGACCAACAAGTCCTGTCGAGAGTTGCTTCTCGGTCCTAAATTGGTCAGTTTAGGATTAGAGCCGTAGCCGTACATACTCATGGTGTTTCGAGTTGATGTTTTAAGAACTATTTTTCCCGTTTGTTTCTGTTGCTGCTGTCCGGAGAGCGGACAAACCGTGCGCTTCCCTCCACCCCGTGTCCTGTTGCGCAGATAATGGTGTTTGTGTGAATAGACGGAAGCGGGCTGAGTTTTGGACTGAAACCACACCTTGCTGAGTTTACGAAACACAGTGGTATGTGTGGGAAGGTTTGTCTAGTTACTTCGTTTAGCTAAATGATTTTACGCAGCCACACTTTCCCATGTCGATCAAGCCATAAACGTTTTTCTTTAAAGAAAAAATCTGCGTGACAAATAAGGTGCTTCATATCGGCCATTTCAAAGTTCATTTGAATCAGTTATTATAGGTAGGCTATAGGTAGATAATCTTATAGGCTGCTTTTAGATAAATTGCATTAACAGGCTATTCATTCAGCTAATTGTTTTTTTCCTAAACTCTTCTGGGTCTACCCTACTTGCTATGTTGTCTTGTTTGGAGATTTTTGTGTCTGATTGATAAAAAAAGAAATGTTGACATTAGAAATGGGGAGAATTGGGTATTGAAAAGATTGACCATTCAGGCTTTTGTCAGCTGATAGACTTCCAGTATTTTGTGGTGCAGGTTCCTAGATATCAAACTGAAAATAAAGGAAGAGCAGGATTATTATGCATTGAAGCCACCTAAAGCCAAGTACACAATCATGTAATAAAAAAAGAACAGTTCTTGGATATGCATTGTGGGATCATCATTATAACATTGTCTTACGAGCTTATGTCACACACTGTGTTATGGAATATGATAAACTTTACGATGTGCTGCTGCAGGAGAATTTTGTCAAAAAGGTATGAATGGGGTATCACTCCAGCTATGTGTGGAAAGGTTTAAGATGTGAACACTCCACCTGTTACTAAAATATGACTTTAAAAAGAGATGAGAATGAGATTATAATATTGTTGAAAACAGGACAACAATGCAAAGTTTTCAGAGAAACGGAGAGAGCTGAATCTGCAGTTGGTGTGTCTTCAAATACATCAAATATAGACTACATTCAAGCTCATAACCAGATTTTCTTAAGATTCTTGTACACACAAAAAACTTTTGTTTAAAATAATATGATAATTCTACATGATTGATCTTATCTTTATCTTTGGTTTTATCTTGCAGTACTACCAGCAATTGATTTTGGTATCCAGAATATGTTACTATGGAATATCGTCTCTACTGCCAAGAAATTATCATGTCATGACAGTCACGTACAACAGTACATTAATCAGTCAGAAGCTTCTTTAGATTTCATCACAACCCACAGCGGCTCTTTGAAGATACTTTAATGATATGAGTTAAGACACACTTAATTTCCTGTTGGGATAAATCCAATGTTTTTTAATTTATCTGAAAATTATCTAAAACTATCTGAATATAGTTTTAAATTTAGGAAAGTAAAACAATTTAAATTCTGTAAATTGATGTAGTTTGTAGTTTTGATGTATTTAATGAACATGGTGGAGGTAAAAAAAGTATTTCTTGGTATTTATTAATAAAATAAATTTTATTATATTGAATCTTTCAGGGATTAAAATCAAAATACTTCACAAGGATATAACCAACAATCTAAAAATCACTGAAAAGACAAAGATATGTAATCAATAATATAAATAAATAAAATCCTTCCAACATTAACGGATTAATTAACATAGGATTTTTCCCTAGATTGGCCATGATTGATGATCGGTTAGATCATCAATCATGGCCAATCTAGGGAAAAATCCCTGATTCTACTCTCTCACCAATTATTTAGTGTATCTCTGATTATTGTCCAGTTGCAATTAACTTTATTAAATTAAAGAGACATGCATTAAGTTTAGGCAACAATTATTGAGAGGCAAATACAACAACAAAGAGAAAAAGGAGAAAAGGCAGAACCAGATAGTATACACATACATAAACATACCTCTACAGCATGCCAAGGCATAAAAGTAGCTTTTATAAATGAGAACGTATGTTGATTGAATCCATTACTTCAGATCCTTTGAGTAATCTTTTTTTACTCTGGTTGTTTCTTATGCCCTAACTTGCTCCTCTGTCCTTTTACATGTCAGCTGTTTCAAACATTTGTATATATATTTCTGACATTGAAAGAATCCTCTTAGTAATTAATGACAGTAGCTTTTGGTAACCTTTAACCACAGCGGAGTGGGAGGCAGGAGGTGGTCCAACCTGAAAAAATCTGTCACCCACTGTTCAACATTCTTTAGGTCACAAGATGTCTGCCCATAAGCACAAGTAGGAGTATTTAAACAGTCTGAAAAGTGAAAGGTTGTGAGAAACACAAGGAGACAGTGAAGGGTGGGTCATATTTGCATGCACACCTAGAAAGACTGCATGAGCCAACATATCAAAAACTGATAAGATTTCTAGTTCTTAAAAGCTACTCCTTGCAAGATCTTATCTGCTTGTGCTGATGGAGGGAAAGTAAACTGATTTATCTGATGAAAAGAAGTAAAAAAAAGAAGAAGAAAAATAACATCTTTGATATTTTTTATTAGTTCATCTCAGGGGAAGAAGAAAATATAATGTTTTCAGACATGCTGAACCCTCTGAAGTTAGAATCATTACCTGAAGAGCATTTAAAAAGTCATTTTGTAATTTTGTTAAAAAAACTAATGTGTATTTCATTTTGATCTGATGTTATTTTGATATCAACAC
The DNA here is from genome assembly GCA_028564705.1 of Apricaphanius iberus. Classification (NCBI taxonomy): domain Eukaryota; kingdom Metazoa; phylum Chordata; class Actinopteri; order Cyprinodontiformes; family Aphaniidae; genus Apricaphanius; species Apricaphanius iberus. The sequence goes on from JAPXFQ010002614.1 coordinate 1,492,669, forward strand.
AAAACAAGGGGGCTGCTTTTAAAATTCATCATATTCATAGAAAGACTTCACCTGCTTGTACATCAAAGATTTGTGGTTGTAATAGGACAAAACGTGACTATGTTCAGGGAATCTGAATTTTTTTTTTTTGCAAGGCAACGTATATAGAGCATTTGCACAAACAAACCACAAAGTCATGTAGAGGTGTTAGAGCAGAGTAGAAAGAACATATGGAGGAGACATGATTGTGGATAAACACTGAAACTGTAAACCCAAAAACAAGACCCGGATCTGTAACTTTTTAAACCCCTCAACATATTCAAGTATTATTTTTTGAAGATTCTAAAATTATAAATGTAAACTTGTTTTAGCAAGTGTGCTGAACATTGTTGCTGAGCCTTATTAACAACATGAGTTTACACAATATCAACAGTTACTCGAAAAAGCAGGCTTAGCCCGATACACACCCCGCACCACCAATACAGTTTCATTTTTCTTTTTGCCATTTAAGAAGCTTTCTGTCAACAAAAATGCTACAGGATTAAACATGTCCATCTTACCAACATAAGTAACAGAAATTTACCTGAAACTAAGGAAGGAGGGGAGGTTTAAGCTTATCTTTCCTAACTCTAAACAACTCCCCAAATGTGGGTCCTTATTACATTAAAACCAGGTCAACTTAAAACTTTGCCTTTGCTTCTTTACTTTTATGGGCATTATAACTTCAGATATTGTAGTATGTTTTTCAGAAAAAGTAAAAGCTTTGAAAAACCTCTCTCTAGTCTAATTAATGTTTTACTTATTGTTTGTCTTTGGTGCTAACATCCCTGTTTAGTTCCTGCTACAGTCCCTGATTATAAGCAAGAACTTTGTTGCAAAGATTATATTGTTAGCAACCTGCTTAACTTAAAAAAAAGAAAAAGAAAAATATAAAAAAGGGCTCCTAACTTGGAATATTGCTTAACAATTTACAGAATATTAAAACTGCATTGGTGCAAGGCCACCAACAGGTCAACACGAGCAAGATGACTGCATCCTGAATTGCACCATGTCTTGGAGCTGCTGACACATATGAAATAATTTCCAGGCACTGGTACTGACATCATGACTTTAACCGGGGGCAAACATCCTAACAGCTGCTTTAGTAGACACACTGCAGGCACTTCACACCATCTTGTTTATTGATGTTGTACCCTTACGGCAGGTTTTTTTTTATACATCATTTCTTTTATGTTGTATTACTGGGAAGATTATGTTTCGCTTAGGCCTTCCAAGTGAAGTAAAATTAAACTGAAATGAAAATATGTTGAAAATGTTCCTAGTGAGGTTGTATAGTAACCACAAATACAACTCCACCCCCTACCCCCCCCCCCCCCAGGTAGTGATTTTTATTTAGAAAGATTTTCATTAAAATTTGTGCAACCAACTATTAGTGAGAAATAACTGTCACTGCAGGATGTGAATTCCTCATCAGGTTAATAAACCCTTCTTGGAACTGACAAGAGGCCAACATTTCCTGATAAAAGTTGACGGAGCTTTAACAGCCGCTGGAGGAATGCTGGAAGCCAAAACAGAATTCAATGTAACAGAGTTTAATAGATTAAGCACCCTAAAATTCTCAACATTCTGCTTTGGACACAAAAGAGAACAACTGTGACCTTTGCAATTTTACAGCGTTGACAGGGGTTAATGATCAAGGTCTGCCTTACTTCTAAGGAATCCATGGGAGCATTATAAAAACAAGCCCCTGTTTTACAATGATATCTTATCTGTGAAAAGAGACTTAAGACTTTTTACTGCATAGTTCTAAATTTTCTACCTCTTTGTGCTTGTTCTTCAGGGGGAAAAAGACACCGCCCATGAGTTTATTATTTATTTGTCTGTCTAAGCTGATACCATCTCCACATCAATGAATCATGGGTTTCACACTCTGGTGGACCTTTGAACTCAAGTGCCATGTACAATATAATATTTTCAGTGACAAGATTGCTTTGGATTCCACTTTATGGTTTCACAAAATCAGCTCGTATAATTAGGGCACTGTTTCTCATAACTAAGGTAGTTCTGATTCAGATTTTTATCTGATTTTTTTTCTTCTTCTCAGAAGTTACCTAGTTGTGGTTTATTGACCATTTGAGTGAAATGGCTAAGATGTTACTGTCTTTTAAGACTTGTTCAAAAAGCTGATTTATGACACCGTAACAGACAGACAGAATAACATATTCATGTCTGTGCTAGCTCATACGCACAGAGTGAGGTGACTCATATCATTGTGTATGGGCGTTTCCCCGACACACCTGTAGGAGTTGCTAGGCAATCGCAATTAGAAAGTCTGACAAATGAGAAACAACAACATGTGTAAATGTGACTGTCCAACGGTCATGGTTTTTGCAACCATGCAATAGTCTTTCACAATAAAAAAAAGTGTTACACCACCCACTATTATATAACTGACAGTATTACTTAGAAATATATTTAATCATGCATGCATAGCTGATCAAATATTTGTAACAACGCTACATTTTTAGAAAACAAGGAAAAACAAAAATAGTAAAATATTACAGCAACATAATTTTACCGCTATAAAAATGCTAGAATGGTGGAAATGAAAACACAAAACTGCACATGTAAAAAAACTTAAGAACAAAATGCAGAGGTATGCACAATTTTTAAGTAGCAATTATGTTGCTTACCAGCAGGGGTCATCAGAATGCAACAAAAGCAAAGTATTGAAAGGTTTGCCATTACACCATGCTTTACACACATACCAACCAAATATGAATGAAAATACTTTATTACGGGTTTGGGCTGCCTTCTTGCAGCCAGAAACACTCTACATGCAAGGCTGTCTACAAATCTTAAAACTGTTAATAATATCTTAACATTTCCTCAAGACAACATTTTCGAGGTCAGGCACTGATGCTGGACTACACATCCAGAGTCACCCTCAGCTTCACCCAACATATGTTCTCTCAGGTTCAGCTGAGGACTTTTGTAATCCAGTCACGTTCCTCCGACCACACCAAACTCACTCATCCATTTTCTGTGTGGACCTTGCATTGTGCACTGGTCATGTTGGAACTGGAAAAAGTAATTCCCAAAGAGTTCCCATAAATTTGGCTGCACTAAATCGTTCAAAATGTCTTTGTTAGCTGAACCAGTAAGACTTTTATTACAAGCACCTGCCCAACTCCTAAAAAAACATTGCCACACCATAATCCCCTCTGCACTGAAGTTTACATGTGACACATTGCAGTCATGCAAGTGCTGTTTCTCCTGGAAACTGCCAAACCCAGTCTGGTCCATTAGAGTGATAGTCAAAGAGGCTTGGTTGCCATCATGCCCAATATAATTTCTTTGTTATATTAAAACTAACAGTTGATTTTGAATTATGTAGTAGTGAGGCCAAGATTCTGGAATTTGGACACTTGTGGCCCAGAAGTGATTGGAAAAATTTTATTCAGTTATTTGAATATGTGACCGAATACTTTTAGGAAGATTGTTTACACTGCAAATGCAAAGGCTCTTTGTTGTGATAATTTTTTTTAAAACACAATTGTGGGGTAATCAAAGCTGGAAATCACGGTAAAGTTAAGTATTTATAAGACCTTTAAGGGTAATTTTCATGATTGCCATTAAAAACCATCAAAACACATCAACTATCTTTAATATATATATTATAAACATATTTGTATAATACCTCAAATTAAGTTCGATCTAAACGTGCACTTCCACTCAATGGCCAGAAGGGAGAAGCATTACTAAAAACGTTCATAGACCAGACAGTGATCAAATCTGTTTTCACATGTTCAAATAAAGTTTACTGAGGTTTCAATCAAGCAGGGCCAATAGTGAAATTCTTTTTTAATTTTTTTAAATCCTTTTGTGTTTTCTTTGCAAATCATGCTCAAAAGTAGCTTGATATTCATTAGACGTTCCAAATAAGTAAATTATTAGAGGAAGGTAAAAACAAAATTAAAAAATCACTAATTTTTTTTTCCTGTTTTGATTTTTCATTTACGTTCCTACCCTCATCTGTGGTCATGAACTCTGGGTGGTGACCGAAAGAACGAGATCGCGGATACAGGCGGCTGAAATGAGTTTCCTCCGTAGAATGGCTGGGCTCTTCCTTAGAGATAGGGTGAGAAGCTCGGTCATCCGGAGGGAGCTCAGAGTAGAGCCGTTGCTCCTCCACATCGAGAGAAGCCAGTTGAGGTGGCTCGGGCATCTGGACAGGATACCTCCTGGACGCCTCCCTGGTGAGGTGTTCCGGGCACGTCCCACCGGGAGGAGACCCAGAGGAAGACCCAGGACTAGCTGGAGGGATTATGTCTCCCAGCTGGCCTGGGATCGCCTCGGGATTCCTCCCGAGGAGCTGGCCCAAGTGGCCGGGGAGAGGGAAGTCTGGGTCTCTCTGCTTAGGCTACTGCCCCCGTGACCCGACTCCGGATAAGCGGAAGAAGATGGATGGATGGATGGATGGATTTTTAATTTATCATTGTGTTAAATTATGCTATTTTAAACTGGGCTTTTAAATTGGATATAAAAATAATAAGAAAAACAATCCCTTAAATTGTTGTAAATTATTCACCAGCAAGCAGCAGTCCTTACAAATATCAACACCCTAATACAAATGTGTACAAATTAAATTAACTTTAAAATTAATAAAGCATAATCCCACACATTTTTCTTAAAGGTTGGATACAGAACATGAGCATAATAGCGCCATCCTGTCTATATAGTTAGTAGTGCAAACAACAAAAAACATAACTCCAGCAGTTGGGTTGTCTGGGGCCTGTTCTTGGCAAGGCAAGGCAATGTTATTTATATAGCACACTTTCAACACAAGGCAATTCAAGGTGCTTTACATGATTCAGTGATAATGATACCAAATACCTGCGATGGACTGGCGACCTGTCCAGGGTGTACCCAGCCTCTCGCCCGTTGAAAGCCGGAGATAGGCACCAGCCCCCCCGCGACCCTTGGAGGACTAAGTGGGTCAGAAAATGGATGGATGATACCAAATACATGATTACAAAAGCATGATTAGAAAAACAAAAACATATAGACACAATCAATCAATAAGAAAAGATGATGTAAGGAACAAATTTATGCAATTAATATAGATTAAAAAAATATAAAACACAATCGGTTAGAAAGGAAATAAAAATAAGAATAAAAGTTAAACCACAAGAATCAAATAGTGATCAAAAAGTGCAATTTACGGCTCAAATGCAGCTCTGAATAGTATAGTTATAATCTTTGTTTTAAAAGAGCCTAACGATTCAGCATTTTTGCATTCCTCTGGAAGTTTGTTCCAGATTTGTGGAGCATAGAAAATGAAAGCTGCCTCTCCTTGTTTAGTTCTAATTCTAGGAATGTTAAGTAAGCTTGAGTTGGAGGACCTGAGTGGTCTGCTGGGTTGGTATAGTGACAGTAGATCTCCAACACAATACTTTGGTGCTAAACCTTTCAGTGATTTATAAACTAGTAGGAGTATTTTAAAGTCTATTATCTGAGCTACATGGAGCCAGTGTAAGGATTTAAGAACTGGGGTGATGTGTTCTACTTTCCTAGTTCTAGTGAGAACACGGGCAGCAGCGTTCTGAATCAGCTCCAGTTGTTTGATTGCCTTTTTTGGTAGACCTGTGAGGACGCTGTTGCAGTAATCATTCCGACTAAAGATAAATGCATGGATCAGTTTTTCAAGGTCCTTGTGTGACATCAGTCCTTTAATCCTAGAAATGTTCTTCAGGTGATAGAAAGCTGTCCTTGTAATTGCCTTTATGTGACCCTGGAGGTTCAGGTCTGAGTCCATTATTACAACTAAATTACGGGCCTGATGAGTTGTTTTTAGTTGTATTAGCTGAAGCTGTGTGCTGACTCTGGATCGTTCCACCTTAGGTCCAAAAATAATTACTTCTGTTTTGTTTTTGCTTAGCTGGAGAAAGTTACGGGACATCCAGTTGATTTGTTCAATGCATTCATTTTAAGGTCTGGATAGAATCAAAGTCACCTAGTGACAATCTAATGTATAGCTGTATGTCATCTGCATAGTTATGGTAATTTATCTGATTGGCTTCTATAATCTTGGTTAGTGGGAGCATATAAATATTGAACAGGAGGGGTCCCAGGATGGAGCCCTGGAGGACCCCACATGTGATTTCTGTTTGTTCTGATGAGAAATTTCCGATGTTCTAGAAAGCTTGGTTAACTTACCATGTGGTAAACGCTGAACTCTCGGTTTATTAACCTAAAACCTGCTTAGCCTGAGTATGTCGGTTTCAGAACACTTGATAAGAATCAGCTTAATCAACCTACTCCTGGTAAACCAGAGTTATTGAGCGCACACCCTGAATGCAGAAAGACCCTCTCAATGGATCACTGAATTCATGAGTCACACAGGGTTGAGAAACAAAGGGCAGAATACTTCAAAGAAGTGGAGTTGAAAATACTTATGCTGACAGATGAGGAATCCAAGCCAATCATTATGGAAAAAAAGCAATAAAGCTGCATCAGCAAAAGAAAGAATGCTCGCTTTGCAAAACATAACCATGTGTGAGAATTTAAAGTCCAGCTCACCCCCTAATCAACTTTTTGTTTTTGCTGATAAACTATATAAATGAGAATCTAATATTACTGTCTACATATCTCTTCATTGTTTTAATTTTTCTTACATCTTTGTAAAAGTTATTAATTTTCTACTAATAAACATAAGTGGAGTGCCCTCTTCAGGTTAAAACTTTACACTACACTCAAATTTGAATCGAGCATTTCTACTGGCTCAGCCTTATTGCAGACATCAGCCTTATAAATATCATAGCTCTCAACACTCTTCAGTTTGATTTATTCATTTTATACCCCTTATTCCCAGTTGGGGACAGAGGGTTATGGAAAGACCAAAAATTTGGATACACCTTCTCATTCAATGCATTTTCTTTATTTTCATGACTACATTGTAGATTCTTAATTAAAGGCATGAAAACTATGAATGAACACATGACGTATGGAATTACTGTGTGTACTTAAACAAAAACTTTGACTTTGGAAGCCAGGTTATTTCACAGGTTATTTCACTTGATGGAAAAGTACTACATAATTCCATATGTGTTCATTCATAGTTTTGATGCCTTCTGTGAGAATCTACAATGTAAATAGTCATGAAAATAAAGAAAATGCACTGAATGAGAAGGTGTGTCCAAATAGTCTGTGCTTCCTACCTGATCATCATTTAAAGAGTATGCCCCGCTCAGAACCCGCTCCTGGGCAGGTTAGATTTTAATTTGCTATGGTTAGTTACATACCTTAAAAGATACCTCCGTTTTTGGAACCAAAAATGGAGGATATCCACAAACTTATCCTTAAACTTATCCGGTTATGTTGCATATCTTGCTTTCTGGAACGGAACCCTGGATTGCTGCCGATATGCCACAGTGACCAAACTGAACCGTGTCCAGTGAGGGATGTATTTCAGGAAAGTTTAACTGACAGCTAACATTAGCAAAGTTAGTGAGTTAGCTTACCAATCCAGTGTTTCTGCGTGTGTTTGATGGCGTAGAAATTTTTTATGTGGGTCCCTCTAGTGTAGGCTTTACCTAAAACTACTCTAGTTTCTTTTCTTCTGCGGTCACTCCTCTCCTGAGATGTATAACATTATCTCTGGGGCTCTGAAGCAGCTGCTTGACTTGCTGACTCCACCATTTTTCCCAGTGCAAGCCGAGCTTTGCCGACCATATAGTTGGATCATAGAGACCGTATCTATCAAGCCGTGGCTGTTACTGGCTGGTAGATTTAAAAATAAAGTCATTGTCATAACCATTTTAAATGTACATTTTATTATATTTTAATTAGAATATAATTTTTTAAGGAAACGTTATACTTTCATTATGAACTCCTCTAAAAGCCCCGTGGATGTATAAATGTTTTTGGTTTTTGTCAGGAGAAAATTATATAATTTAAAAGGCATGCGTGCCTTTGAAAGAGACAAGGTAAGATTTATGTTAAATTCAGACGTGTTTCATTTTTTGGGGTTAAATTCCAGAATGGACAGTGATAATTTACAGTGTAAATATCTGATAAGATTAGTTAAGATAAGATAAGATAAAACTTTATTATCCATTTGCCTGGAAAATCGTCTTGCAGTACCGTATCTGCAGTCACAAAAGCATTAACAATAAATACATTAGAAGTAACTCAATACAATACAAATAACACATTTAAAATGGGTCCTCCCAACATAAAAATACTAGTGATTCAGCAGAGTAATTGAATGTGGAATGAAAGAATGTTTATATCTATTCCTTCTACATAAGGGTACTCTAAAGCATCTTCCTGATGGATGGCACATATACTCTCCATATAACACATGGGAGGAATCTGCAGTTATTTTCCATTTGAGGCCAAGGTTTTGTGAAGACCAAACACTGAAGAAACAACCAGCAGCACTGGAACAACCTCTCCATAGGTTGGCCCACTATTTTGGAGCAGATGTTGAGGAGTTTCAGTATTTGTGACTTGGACTGGGAAGAGAGGCTGCACAGCCAAAATGAACTTCCATACGGCAAGATGCTCACTATGGTGGCGCGGAAAAACCTAAAGAGTATCCTGCTGTTGGCACCAAAGGACCTGAGTCTCCTTAGAAAATAAATCCTCTACTGGACTTTCTTACAGATGTAGTCCACATGGGGCAGCCATGAAAGTGCATTATTTACTTATACACCCAGGTATTTGAAGGATGAAGATTGTTTTTTAGGTCTGTTATGTATGGCGACACAGTCATTGGTGAAGATTGTAAAGAGCAGAGGGGAGCTCACACATCCCTGTGGGACCCAGGTGCTGGCGGAGATTGTAGGAGAGCATGTGCACTTGATCATTAGCGACTGTGTTCTATTAGTGACGAAAGAGTGGAACCAGTGAATGAAATGAGGACTGACGTCTGACCTTCATATGCTCCCTCTTGGCAATGTCATCAGAAGACATTGAATTAACTTCCACAGATATGCTGACAACACACAGTTGTATATCTCCATGTCTCCCGATGACGCAAGGCCAATGGATGTACTTTTTAAGTGCATTTTAAACATCAAATCCTGTATGGCACAAAACTTTTTCCAGCTCAACCAGGACAAAATTGACGTTTTAGTTATTGGTTCCAAAGCTAAGAGAAGGAAACTTTTACCAAAAGTACATTCACTGTCTTTTAATCTTTCTTTACAAGTGAAGAACCCGGGTGGGATTTTTTTATTCTGAGTTTTATCCCTCACATTCAATATATTACTAAAATATGTAATCTAAAAGAATAGAGTCCACCCCATTGATTGATAGTATATTGATAGTAGAATTGATTACTGTAGAGCCCTGCTTTCTGGTCTTCCCAAAAAGAGTATCTTAGGTTTACAACTTCTACAAAATTCAGCAGCACATGTCCTGACAAAGACCAGGAGGTGGGAGCACATTACACCTGTTAATTAATTGCATTGGCTCCCTGTATGTTTTATGATATATTTTAAGGTTATTTTAATAGTTTTGAAGTTTTGTTATTGTCTTGGGTCTTCTGATCTTTCAAAACTCCTTTTACAAAATGAACATTTGTGGTCTCTGCGCTCCTCTGGCAGCCATCTACTTGTCATCCCTGAGGTCAGGACACACACTAATGGTGAGCCGTCTTTTCAGCACTATGGCCCTCACCTCTGGAACAGGCTGCCAGAGGACCTCAGGGCCGCAGAGAACATTCATATTTTTAAGAGCAGGCTCAAGACTCACCTTTTCTAGCCATGCTTTTAACTGATTGTTATTTATTATTATTTTTTTAATGCTTTACATGTTTTACTTGCTTTTATTCGATCAGTGTTTTACCACTTAGTCTTGAACACTCACTGGCCACTTTATTAGATACAGCTTGCTAGTACCGGGTTGGACCTCCTTTTGCCTTCAGAACTGCCTTAATCCTTCGTAGCATAGATTAAACAAGGTACTGAAAACATTCCTCAGAGATTTTAGTTCATATTGACATGATAGCATCATGCAGTTGCTGCAGACTTTTTGCTTGCAACTCCATGATGCAAATCTCCCATTCCATCACATCCCAAAGGTCCTCTATTGGATTGAGATCTGGTGACTGTGGAGACTATTTGAGTACAGTGAACCCATTCTCATGTTCACGAAATCTGTCTTAGATGATTCAAGCACTATCACATTGCACATTTTCCTACTGGAAGAAGCCATCATAAGATGGAGAGACTGTTGTCATAAAGGGGTGGACATGGTCAGCAACAATACTCAGGTAGGCTGTGGCATTGCAGCAATGATCAATTGGTACTAAGGGACCAAAAGTGGGACAAGAAAAAGTCCCCTACACCATTACACCACCATTACCTGCCTGAACCGTTGACACAAGGCAGGATGGATCTATACTTTAATGTTGACGCCAAATTCTGACCCTACCACCCGAGTGTCGCAGCAGAAATCGAGACCCTTTAGACCAGGTAACTTTTTTCCAATCTTCTATTGTCCAATATGGATGAGCCTGTGCGAATTGTAGCCTCAGTCTCCTGTTCTTAGCTGACAGGAGTGGCAACTGGTGGGGTCTTTTGCTGCTGTAGCCCATCTGCCTTAAGGTTCTACGTGTTGTGCGTTGATAGATGCTCTTCTGCATACCTTGGTTGTAACGAGTTGTTATTTTGAGTTACTGTTGCGTTTTCTATCAGCTCTAACCAGTCTGGCCCTTCTCCTCTGATCTCTGGCATCAACAAGGTATTTTCGCCCAAAGAACTGCTGCTCACTGCATATTTTTCCTTTTTCTACCTTTCGCTGTAAACCGTAGAGATGGTCGTGTAGATCAGCAGTTTCTGAAATACTCAGACCAGCCCGTCTGGCACCAATAACCATGCCACATTAAAAGTCACATAATCACCATTCTTCCTTATTCTGATGCATTGAGTTGCCGGGAGTTGCCATGTGATTGGCTGATTAGAAATGTGCGTTAACTAGCATTTGGACAGGTGTGCCTAATAAAGTGGCCAGTGAATGAATTTATCCTGTAATTTTTCTATTTTAACATTTTATCTTGTTATTTTATTATTCCTTCCAGTTTTCCACTGTGGGAGCCTTCTGCCTCTTTAGTGCAGGTCGGCTGTGGCTAACTGGGTGCTTTCCAGGTAGCGCGTTGGTGGATGTGGCAGTCTCGGCCTTGCCTTCTCTGGGTGCTCTTGGTCAGGGCCTTGGCTGCTGTTTATTCGTTGCTGCTGGTGCAGAGGGTTCCCTTGATGGAATTCTCTTACTTAACCTGGTTCATCTGTACTTGGCCCACTATTCTTTTTATTGTCCATTTTAATGTCCTTTTAATGTTACACATGAGAATAGGATTGGGGGAACGGGAGTATAAACATGATCATGTTTTAACCTGTGGGTGTGTGGGGGTGATATACGTGGGGTCCTTTTTACTCTGTAAATGACTTTGAACTGCATTTCTATGAAAAACACTTCATAAACAAAGTTTGATTGATTGATTGATTCATTGATTGATTAATTGATTGATGTATTGATTGATTGATTGATTGATTGATTAGGGAAAAAGAGGAGAACAATTACCTTTTACTTAAATTACATAATTTTAATGTAACACTACTTTTACATAAATAACATTTCTGAATTCTCTATTCTATGTAAATAAATTCACAGAATGAAAAAGAAGCATAGTTTAATAAAAAATACACTACACAGGGACTAACACCTGTAGTTTTATCAAAGGAGAACACCTGGTTCTATGCAAGCTTTGTTTTTCTGCTGTAATTTTGTACCTGCTGAGCTTGCAGCATTTTAAGTGCAAGTGAATAGGTAGTAAAACATTAAATTGTCACTGGGAGCTCTTTTTACCTTGTTCTATGTACTTTACCTACTATAAGTTTTGATATTATATTGAAAAAATATAAATCAGAAAAGTGTTTCAGCTTACAATGTGTTATTTCCTAATTTGTTTTAGCCGTTTTATTTTAATTTTAGTCTATTAAAATTATAACTTTATATTTTTAATGTCTGTCTGATGGCATCACTTTAAAAATATTAGATCAGATTTTTTCAGCACTCAAGCAGGCTTTTTATGAAATACCTTTTTACTCTGATTTCTACTTTCTATTTTTACTTTTTACTAAAATCATGTTGAAGTTCTTCTACTCTGACTTGTGTACAATTTTTGGGTACTTTAACGACCTTTGCACAGTAGCCAAATTTATAACTAGTCTGGTACAATTTCACTTAACGATAGGATTAGTTTCAAGCTTAAGTGGATGATGGCGTAACCTATTTATTTAATCTATTACACTAGTCTATTACACAATCTATTACAACAAAGGCAGCCTGCATATTTACCACTGTAGTAGTAGATGAAATTTTATTTTAAATTATGCAATTTAAGTATTGGTTATTGCAGCAGAACAGAAATATTCACATAAGCAGGCACCAAACCTAACTCACTCTTGGCGTTTGCATTAATTGTGTGGTGATGACCTGGGATGGTATCAAATTACCTCCCTGAGTTATTGTCCCAGTCTGCCCCTGCTTTTTGTCACAAACAAAAGCAACCAGATTTCTCTAACAATTACTAGGACTTAATCGCAGGTAAAGCCGTGAATGTTTTAAAAAAAACACTGTAATAACCAGTGCTAAGTATGGTGAATGGCCTGTAATGCTTTGAACCTGCTCATCTTATGAATCCCCTGAGAACTTTATTAGTGTCCATGCTATTAATTATTTTAAATATCAGGGCGTAGCAACTTTGGAAAGCCTTACTGTAAATTAAAGCACTTGGTCCTTCAGAAGTCCAAGAGTCCAACACAAATGGCTAAATCAATATAGAAATGGCTCAGCAGACAAAAAAGCAACCCTTGCTCCATTCTCCTCTCAGTCATCAGACTAAATCCTATAGAAAAAACTGCAGAATGAGCTGATTAGAAGAGTACATAAAGGAGAACCGAGGACTCTGGCTATCAAGATTGCAAAAAAAAGGGTCAAAGACCACTTTTATCTGTGTGCCCCAACCTTGTGAAATGTATAAAGAGAAGACCAAGTGGTATCCAGTTTGCAGAGAGGTTGCATAAAGTATTACCAGAAGAAGTGGCAGTCATTTTGATAAACATTATTTCAAGAAAAGAAGGCCTGCACAGCGGCAAAGTTGATAGCAATGTTGCCTTGCAGAAAGAAGGCCCAGTTTCGAATATTGACCTGGGGTCTTAGTGCATGGCGTTTTTATGTTCTCTCTGTGCATGCGTGGGTTCCCTACAAGTACCCCGGCTTCTCTCCGAGTACCCCGGCTTCCTTTCAAAGTCCAAAAACAAGACTTTTAGGTTAATTGGTCTCTCTAAATTTTCCTTAGGTGTGTGTATTCAATAAAAAAAAGTATTATTTAAAAGTTAATTTAGTTATGGAGCTAACTGCTCTAAAGACAACACATTATATATAGATTAATTAAGCACAGACTTGTGTTTTCATGCCCTTTATTGTGGGTATTTATGATGATTTTGGGCAGTTGGTAGCATTGTTGCCTTGCAGCACGAGGACCTGGGTTCAATAATAAACTGGGGTCTTTCTGCATGGAGTTTGCATGTTCTCCCTTTGCTAGGGTTCCCTCTGGGTAGTCCAGCTTCCTAAAGTCAAAAAACATGACAGTTAGGTTAATTGGTCTCTCTAAAATGCCCTTAGGTGGGAGTGTGTGCGTGCATGGTTGTTTGTCCTGCATGCCTCTGTGTTGCCCTGTGCTGAACTGGCGATCTGTTCACGGTGTACCACGCCTCTTCCCCGATGACAGCTGGAGATAGCACCAGCCCCTCTGAGACCTTTCGAGGATTACCAGCATAGATGATCGATGAGTGATGATTTTGCAGTTGTTGCAGAAATGGCAAGGCAAGGCAACTTTATTTGTAGAGCACAATTCATGCACAAGGCAATTCAAAGTGCTTCACAGTTGCATAAATTAAGAAAACAGATAAACTGGAAAAAATAATCAACTTAAAAAATAATTAATTCAAATAAAAAAGCAAGAGTGCAGATAAAATACTTTCAATTGTCATATGCACGGGTAAAAAGAACTGTTTTCAGCCTGGATTTAAACATTGTTAGAGTTGAGGCTTGTCTCACATCCTCATGAAGACTGTTCCCTATTTTAGTTGCCTGGAATTGAAATGCAGCCTCACCGTGTTTACTGTTGAAATATTTCCTTTATCAAGAATATGTTTAATGCATGTTTAAATTATATTTTTAGAAGGTACCTTTAATCTGAAAAGCAAGCATAAATGGCCCAAATATTGTTATTTAGTGAATATACTGCATATATTAAAGATGATTTGCTATGGCAACCCCTCAAGGGAAAAGCCGAAAGAAAAAGAAGACTAGTATGGAAAAAAATAATATCAATGTGCCTGACAAGAGAACAGGTTGAAAACCACTGCTTTGAGAAGAGCACAGTGTTGTTGTTGGCTAAATATTATGTAAACATTAGTTTCAGTTATATTGTGTTCATATAAGAATATCACGCCAGACTCTGACGGTTCACACAATACAAGACAGCCAAGTTTGCTGCCCAATCAAGAACAGGGATACCATGAGCCTTAAACCAGGCACTGGTAGCATTGATAGTGTGTGCAGGATCCAAGTCCTGTTGGAAAATAAATCTCTAAAACTTCTTGGTAGACAGCTGTGTTGACCTTAGACCTCAGAAAACACAATGGACCAACACCAGCAGTTGACATGGTACTCCAAACCATCACTGACAGTGGAAACTTTACACTGGACCTCAAACAACTTTGATTATTTGCTTCTTCTTTTTTCATGTAGACTCTGGGACCTTGATGGGACCTTCCCTTTGCCTCTCTATTAATATGATTGGACAAAGAGCTCTGTGAACAGGCAGACTCTTTAGCGATGACCTTTTGTGTTTTACCCTCCCTGTGCAAAGTGTCAATGGTCATGTTTTGGACAACTGTCGAGGAAAAAGTCTTCCCCGTGATTGTGTAGCCTACAGAACTAGACTGCGAGACCATTTAATGGCTTTTACGGTGTTTTGAGTTAATTAGCTGATTAAAGAGTAGCACCAGGGTTTTCCAATATTGAACATTTTCACAATATTCTAATTTTCAGAGATACTGAATTTGGGACTTTCATTAGCTGTCAGTTATAATGATCAAAATTCAAAGAAATAAACATTTGAAATATACCAGCCTGTACGTAATAATTTTCCAGTGATGGAGACGGATGGTTAAACCTGGTTAATACTTCTCTGTCATCGTCGAAACGGAGTGATGCAGAACCATTATCCGTTGAATAAAGGTCTCTCCGTCACGTACGCAACAACAGACAGAGTAGGGCCCAATTTTCTAACTTCTTCGTCAATTGAAAACTTATGCCTGTGATTGGTCAGCTCAACAAAAGCAAGAGATCGTTTCACCAGAAGAGTGCTATACTCGTTGTAATCGGTAGTCAATGGAGCGTTTGGGCACTATAAGCTTTATATTGAAAGGAGAGTTTATCTAATTTGGTCTTTTTGCGATTTTGAACACAGGGAGTCAGAGAAAAATACAAAACAGACCACTAGCCAGCCAATCAGAATAAGCTGTTGGGACCTGGATGCTGATTGGTTGGTGCTTAAACATGATGTTCCTGCAGGAGGAAAATGGCGAGGATCGGCTAAAGTCCTTTAATACTGTTATTGAATTTAATGCCTTTAGGATTTTATGTATGGCTTTACAATTCTTATAATACTGGCAGAATATTTTATAACTTTTGTAATGGGGATGTCTAATCCAAACAGCCGGTGCTGCTCCAGTGTTCTAGGTTTAAAGCTGCTCAGGGCGCCATGCCCGTGATTAGACTGAGGAAAGAGACTCAGGTCGGCTGTTTGGTACGATCATTAAAACATTTCAGAAATAACACGGAACACGTTTAAATAATCTCCCTTTAACTGACTGTAGCTAACAATCAACCAGGGCTTCCTCTCCCGTCTCCTCCTAGTTGAGCTGGACAAAACAGAAAAGATAACAGCAGAACTCCAGTACTACTGTCAGACAGCTGAGAGCTGAACCTGGGATCATTTCAGATTATATCATCCAGACAAAACAAGATAGGTCTCTGAAACGGTTCATGATAAGTTATTCCTCTCAATATGACCTGTTAGTGCAACCAGAGCTGAACAAAGTTCCTGCAGCTCCGACCCTTTACTTAGCATGCTGCTAGCTGCTCACAGAGCCACAACAACGGCTATCCAGGAAGACTAATCTTAGTTCCAGCCAATCACCGTCCAGGTCTCAACCGCTGATTCTGATTGGCTGACGGAAGACTTCAGTTCTTAAATGGCTTTTTGAAATAAATATCATTATGAAAAACCTCATTATGAAAAAAAACCTGACTTTGGGAAAAAGAGAGATTGGAATAAAAACTGATGGAATTAAATAAAAATGAATTGAAAATGTTTACATTATTATGAAGTAAATTGTAGTGAAATAAATAATTAATTAAATATATATATTATACACATGTATAATCTAAAATAAAAAAATTATGAAAAATATTTCAAAAAATGGGCTTTGCATTTGAAATGATTTCGGTTTGAATAATTTCATTGTCATATTATCTTTTTATTCAATATTTATCATGCTGATATTTATTTCATAATGTTGTATTTATTTATTTAATTTTGAACACTTTGGCGTTCCATAGCGTCGAAGGATAATGGCGCTGTGTCAATCTGTTTCGATGTAGACTGAGAAGGATAAACTGGGCTTTGTACTCTCATTTTTGAGGGTGCCAATGACTGCAACTTTCAATTCAGCAGTCTTGTCCTTAATTGTGTAGATCAAAAGTTAACACTACTAGCCTATATAAAGAATCATTTTGTTGATCATCTTATGTAGCCTAATCAATTTTTTTGACACACTGAATTCTAAATTGTCATTAGCTGTAAGGAACGATCTTTAAATTTAATCAGGAATAAATGCTTGAAATTGATCACTGTGCATTAAACAAACCTAAATTATATTGAGGTTTTGCTTAAAAAAAAACCTAAAATTATAAATATATTTCATTATTTCATTTTTGTTAATTATAATTTCAGGGGCATTCACATTGATTGTTTTAGACTAAGGTTCTCAAAGTCAGTGCACTTCTTCACTCACTAAAGGAATATTTCAATTTATCAGGATTATTCTAGATTTTAAATTTGTTATATGAACTAAAACTGTAATGTTAATCTTTCAGTATAGGGCTTGCTTGTGCTCGTGTGACAACACACATATCCTAATACATAAAGACTATAAGCGGTCACTATTCTTACAAATCAAAGCAATCACAGTTTAGAAAGCATCACAGATAATCGATATGATGATAGCTACTTCATACTTAATGCACTTAATTAAACCCCGCAGCCAGCGCAGGGATATTTGCTTTAGATCAGAGCTGATCTATCTGCATCAGAGCTGCAGGTGAAGCAGCCAGTTGGTGAAGATCAGCTGCTCTTCACCAACTGGCTGCTTCACCTGCAGTCTGCTTTCGATCATGTGATGACGTGACATGGTGACGTTTACGACAGTATGCTAATTTGCTGAAACCTCACAAAGAAACGTGAAAGACAGAGAACATGTATGGAAGAGGCTTAATATAAAACCGCCTTGTGGTGAGAAATAGTAGAACAAAGCAAATTATGTAAGAATGACGATTTTTTTAAAAGTAGTTTCAAAGCCACGATCAGAATATTTACAAATTTAAGAAATAGCCTACACTACATCATTTACCGTTTATTTAGACTATTACTTTGTTTATTCAGATATAGTTATGTTGCCCCGGATTTGCTGAATAAATGGGCGGAGTCATAGGAGCTCCTTCATGGTTCACATATTCCTTGTTTACATCCCTTTATTTATTCTTTTTTATTGTAATTGCTGGTATTATAACATTTTTGTTATTATTTACCAAGGTTATTTCTGCAGTTAAGTGCTACTGGACAAGATACTGTCAAACATGAAAACAACTGAATGTGAATATGAGTATGACTATTCATAAAAAAAACAAAAGAATGTTCCTGAAACTAAGATAAGGATCTTTAACTTTAAATTTGACACAAACAGGGTCTGCTTTCTGTTGTTACAGGTGGCCATGTCAGAGTCTGTATGGCTCTACCTTTACGGGCAGGTTACCTGTGACTACCTCAGGAAGCACTTCCGATCACTGATCTGCAGCTGAGAGATACACAATTTGGAACAGTGGGACATATCGTGAAACAGTTTCCCTCGTCATTACCTAACACATTGTAATCCGCGTTTAGCCTATCTGGGAGCCTGTAGGTGTGCTGACGGATCCCGCTCAGCGCAATTTATTTATTTTTTTTAGATGGCAGACGGACTAAAGGAGGGAAGTGCTTACTGATAATGAGGAGGTGCGTCTTATTTCCATTCCAGTGATTGACTGCGCACGGCTTCCACCGCCAAGAGCTGCGAGCTTTGACGCATTGTGGAGTCGACAACAGGGAGGGGGCGATCACTGCAAACCCCCGGCTAGGCCACACATCGGAGGCATCTATCGGCGTAACCACCACGATGGCCGTGGTGCAGCTCGAAACGGGGGACCGCCAGCCGGAGAACGGCTTCGTTACCCCCGAAACTGCGTCTCCGGAGCTGCTTACTCGCATTGACGAGTCTGTTTTGCCGTTTCTCGGGGGGTTTGGGAAATACCAGAAACAGCTGATCGTGCTGACATGGATCCCAGCGTTATTTATTGGATTCAGCCAGTTCTCTGACAATTTCCTTCTCGCGCAGCCAAACATCACATGCAACCAGCCCCTGGCGAACGTTACACAGCCCCCTGCGAATCATTCATCGCTGCTGGACAGCTCAACAAACATAAGTACCCAGCCAGTTTCTCTCAATCCCTCGGGGAATTCCAACGCCATTGACCGCATGTGCAACGAGACGACATTCGATCTGCAAACGGGACTTGTACAGAACGTGGTCACTAAGGTAAGCTGTTTTTCTGGAGGATGTGGATCCTTTGTGCAATGCTGTTATGAATCGCTTTATACCTTTTTGTTTTTCTTTGTTGTTGTTTTGTTTTTGTTTTTTGGAGGGAGGGGTGGGGGATTAATACTAATAGGCTGAGGGAGCGACATACTATATAAACGCCAATCATAAATCTGCATTTTTTTTTGCCATCAGGCTGCAGCATAGCAGCCACTGACAATCTCAGTGGGGTACTTGTGGCCATGCCTCCCTATTATATTTCAATATACTGCAGCGTGTTGGATAAGTCATTTCACATGTGATGGTATTCACAGCGGTTCAGAGTTCAAGGATTCAGAGCATGTATCTTACTGACATTGAGTCATCGCAACAGCTGACACAATGAATGACCTGAGACACAGATATGCCACCACTATTTGGACAAAACTGCAAAGGGCTGAACATGGTGATTGTAGTAATGGAGGTATCACACTGTCTTTGATTTGGACCAAAGGTCATGAGTGTTCTTTCTAGAATAATAGAGCTCCATCCTAGGCCAGCCACTACCCACCCTGCTGCTACCTTAACCAAACAGCAATTAGATAGGGTATATCTACACCTTCAGGTTGGAATGACCTTGTTTCCATAGGATTGGAGACAGCGACACTTTTTGACATTTGTAGGGAACAGCTTGAACTGGGACCTACAGCAAGATAATCATAATACTAATGTAACATTTAAATCAGAATTGTCTAGATTGCATTTTCTTCAAACCAGTTTAAGAGAAGGATTTGAAAGATGCTCCGATCAGACTTTCTTGGCTAATACCAAGTTTGACCAGAGTTCACCAATCAGTTGGCCAGACGTTCAGTTTTGCATTGATCTGCATTAATTGTTAATCCACTGGCAAGATAAAATATTATAAAGTGGGTTGGTGATTGGAGCGGGCGCCCCATGTGCAGAGATCCCTGGCCTCGAAGTTGCTGTCCCCGGTTCAAGTCCCTTCTGAGGTGACCTTTGCTGCGGGTCTTCCCCAATCAACAACCTGTCCCCTTTCAAATAAAGGCCACTCTGACAAAATACAGATTATAAAGTAGAAATGGGTAAAAATGTTGATTCATAAATGCATTGGAATTAGTTCAATTTGATATCAATTCATCAAATCCTATGAATTGATTCACTCCACCCGCCAGTGGCGGTGCTGTGGACAACACTCTAGTGAGAGCGGGCAGCGTTTTACTACACAATTACAGTATTGTACAGTTTGTTCTGCTAAATAAACAATGACAGGAAACATGATCAAATATTCTTAAACATTGGTACTTCTGCATACATTATTTAAAAATATACTTGCATCCTTAATTATTCAGAATTTATTCATTATTGAATCAATATCTAAGTTAACAAATCAATATCAAATCGAAATTGGATCGAAACAAATTTTCATTTTCTGCTACTTTCAGAACTACTAACTCTCTTAAATCTGTTGTGGTCTGGTAAAGCCTCATCAGTACACAGTGGGGAATATTGGCCAAAATAAAAGAAATCAATAGGATTAACTTTCATCTGTTTTATTTTTCTTATTTAATGAGTTTTCAGTTTTAATGTTTATAATGTAGAGGTCAAAATACGATGTTTTTCTCTGTACTTGAAATACAGATCAAAGGTAAATTAACCGATTGCAAACTCTTTTTGGTTGGTGCTTCTTCATAAATAATATCATTTGTGTAATTCCAATGTGCAATATAGCAGTGTAGGATTTTAATTTACAGCCTTCTAAGAAAGAAGAGTGTTTTTCATAGTTAGAATAATTATTACATTAAGTCTATTTGAACTTGTACTTTGCAGTCTGTGAAATAGAATTGGTCTTCCACCCTCAGTTTTCATAAAGTATTAAGTCTTAGTCCATCTGCCTATACCTGATAATGTCCTTGTTGAAATAATGCATATCAAATGCAGCTTAGACCTTTTAATCTACTTGTAGGGTCTAGCACAGTTTATTAGTTGATTTAATTTACCATCCACAGGGGACTTTTGTTGGATAAGGATGTATTACTGACAGGGGTGATAAAGTTTTACAGGGTTATGTTCCCCAGAGCTGCCATTGATAATGAAACCATTGATGATGTAAGGTGACTAAGCGCATCATTTCATACATTTTTTTGTAATGTATCTAAAACAAAACAAGCCTCCCCTATGAACGCTGAGGTATGGAAACATAACAGTAATGCTGGCTCTGTAACTTGTAGGTAACAGCGTTTGCGTAACCTTTGTACTGGTTTTAATAATGTCATGTTGACTCTACCAACATTGTAGATAGATGACAGGGCTGAACGGTTTATTAAATCGTTTTGTACTACTGGTGTTCCGTGACCTGCGGCCTCCGCATTCTGACAGGGCTCAGCCTTGTGAGAAATGGAATCGAATGACATGCAGCTAAAATCCAAAACAGGACCCAGCATGGAAGCAGAACTGGCTGGCACCCATGTCACTGGCCTTGTCTGTTTTGACAACCTGCCCTCCTCCTGCTGTCCAAGATCCCTTTCTTTCCCCACAACAGCAGAGGAACTAAGATGTGACAGTACAGCAAAAAGTGATGACCTAGCTTTTCCCTCTCTGTTTGGTCTGCATTGGCATAACTGCACATAAGTGGTCTCAGCTTTTCGTGACAAACAATCCTTGAAAAGCAGAGTTGCGTACCATTACTGATGAAATGTGTCAGTGTTTCTGTGAAAGTGTACCAACACATTGAACCTCCTAGTGATCTGTTAATCCCACTATAAAACCTCTCTGTTTGCTTTTTTTTGGCTGAAGTGTGACATAAAATAGGCTGGCATGGAGGCAGCAGAGGTAGAAGGGGTTTGGAAGCATCCGATGTGGTTAATGTGGAAACCCATCCTTATTGAGTCAGAGCTCTCCAAGGAGTCTCTCTTAATTGAGCTGCAGCTAAGAAATGATAATTTATCATTACTGAGCACCAGTCTCTGTGCAGCCTAGGTGCTGAACACCCATTCAGATGTGTAGCAGCTTTCATGAAATGGTGACTTGGGAATCCCTTGGAAGCACATATTGACCTACTTTCCAGAATTTAGCTGTTGTCAGATGATTTGAGGTGATTGCTTCATTAGTTCTTTTCTGCTATTTATGCTTTTGCTTATGTAGTTATTAAGTTCTTTAAAGTGAACATATCAGGCTGTTAAATTCTTCTTTTTTTACATCTAAATCATTCAATTATGGTCTACAATTATAGAGTGGAACTGCAATCTTAGGTCTGAATTCTGCATTATTTTAGTTCTACAGGCTCATCTTCTACCCCTGTTCTGAGGAATCTAGATAATAAGTTGTTTTGGTGCGGTCTGTGTAAATTCACATGAGGGCACTGCATACTTCACCCCCATCCAGATGGCAGAACCTTCCAACTCCCGCACCCTGTTAGCCAATATTATAGTTTGATAAAAATATGGCAGTAGAGTGGTGCTGAAACTTTATATTTGCAAGATGTCAGAAGAGCTTTCCAAGCCGTATTTTTTTTTAACCTAACATACCCACTAACTATATATAAGACAACTGTTTAATGGCACAAAAAACTTTTTGAAAATATTTTAATGTGCTATGTTTAGCAATGCATCTGTAACACCATCACTAACACAGCTAAAATGGGTAACTTAAAAGCTATAAAAAAGGCTTTTCTTAATTATAAAGCAGAATAAAGTAATTAATTACAATGGTGTGTAAGCAAGCACACTACATAAAGAATTAAAAAAAGTTTTACATTTTACAGTAACATATACCACATTACTGACAACACTTTAACACAAACCCCTTGTCAGATACCTCGTAATTATAGTAACACTACTATTTTGACATTAATACATATTAATTCTATTCAGTTCATTTATATATTGCTAATTCACAACATATGTTCCACACTCAAAAACTGTAATGTTGAGTTTAATTACATTTATTTTTTCAACAAGTTCCACGAAATTGACTTAAGAAGTTTACTTTTAACTTCAATCTAACGTGGCCATGGCCATAATTGCATGCACAAAAAAAGACGCAGCAGTGATGGGCCTCAAACCTAGGACAAGACCTGAGCCTCTGAACACCAAGCACCTGCACTAACCACTTTGCTACACAATGACTCAAAAAGCGTCAAGCTAACATCATTAATTGTGCTAGGATCATGTGTTCTGCAAGACGAAAAAGTTCAAAATAATCCAGTATTGTTTCTGTGATAGTACTATTAAAAGATGTATGTCATGGGGGAGCAAAAATACTTAGCACATAGCACTAACATAAGCAGAAGGTCTGATGCTATAAAAACACAAGCCAAATGGCAACAAATCAATGTCTAAAATAAAGATAGTTGTCATTTTAGTGTTATGTGGAGCTTACCACTTTGTTATTTCAGTCATTTCCAACGTCAGGAGGAACTAACTCCTCAACAAAACAAAGTATTTAATCAAATCCTCCTTTATGCTGGTAGAGGTTAATGAAGCTCTCATCCTTCCCACAAACACAAAATGCTTTCCCCACAGATGCAGGCAAACTATCATGAAAAATCAAACTTAACGAGGCACTTTGCAGAGATTCTGATTCTGGAGGATGGCATAAAGAATTGCGTGGGTTAATAATCCAACAACTGAGCATTCTAACTTTTCCACATTTACCTTTGGCACTCCTGAACTAGGACTACAAACTCACAGCGAGAAATAAAGATGGCAGTTTCACTCAATGTTAGCCAAATGTCTATGACCCTGTTTAGCAGTTCCAGTTCAAATACTGTGACGTAACACTTCATATTATTTATTTGAAGTTCTTGTACTTTTTGATGTAAGGCGACCTTGAGTGTCCAGAAAGGCGCCTAAGAAATAAAATGCATTATTATTATTATTATTATAAAACATAAAAATAATAGAGAAAACTGAACAGCCTAAAAAATATGACCAAAACAGTATACAAAAATATCTCCATAACACCTGGGGTGACTAATTTGTGTTTTGCATTCTTACAGACTCTTAATGCACAACACACTGCATTTATGGTCTAAAAAAGTGGAATTTCCTTTATATGTCCCTTTTAATGAATGTTGCACAACTACAGTATGTCTTACATTGACGAGAATAATTTATTTTTAACCTCTAAAATGAAATGATTTATAAAATTGAAAGCATGAGAATGGCAACAAATGCCTTGTTTCTTCAGAGCAGTACAGCACCTGTCTGTCTCCATTGTAAAACCAGCCTGTCCAACGAACCCGTACCGCACCGTTCCTGGGCCCCTTTCAGTTTTAGGTCCATAGGACAGTGGTACAGTATGGTTTGGGTGGATCTACCGGCACCAAAGAACATGGTTCATTGATTGGGGGGGAAGAAAAGTGTTACTGCTTGCGACAAGTGCAGGACTTACTATTAACTCATGTTTGTTGTTGCACTAGTATGACACAACGTATATGTTTGGGTTAAACCTGTCCAGTGAAAACACTCTCGTAAATACCCCAGGCCATAAAATAGTGTACCACAAAGTACAGACAAGGCAAAAACCAATCTTTTAACTTAACTTGTTTTAATTTTCTACTGAATAGCTGAATTTGACAGTCCGTTGAAGAACTAATATTTGAGTAAAATAACAGATTAACTTCATGACCTGTCAGGTAAATCATATAAAATATATATATTTTTTTATTTATCAGCATGGAAGCAGTATAAAGATGCAAGCTTTTCCTCTACGGTGCAAAGAGACGTCGGCTTATAAATGCACCATCTATATGCCTTATTAAGTCATGCTAATAACATTGGTCATTTTGAATGCTGTGAGTAAGTAGGAAGAGGATGAATGTTGATAATTTCTCTCCTTTTGTATCTTCATATTTTTCACCTGTAATTTGGTGTATACCAGATTTTGTCTGCCAAAATCAATTTGTGCCTGCCTGGTGTATCTTTTGTACTAATTTAACAACCAAGCATGACATTTTTTTCACAGTTTATGTGTAAAATATAGGTTTATGACCTCAATTAATTGCAGCAGTCATAAAAATTCTCATTTCCGAGTGGTGAAAAAAATCAACTGGAATGCCCCCCAAAGTCTCTTTCCACTCAGAAAGTCTGAGATTTATTTATTTTTTTGCTCGGACTATGGCTTTCATTATGGCCACTTCTCGCATCAACACTAGTAGTTGCTCTTAAGAATGCGTCTAAAATCCGTCTTGCATGTAGAGCCTGCAACTCTAAAATGATCAAAATAAAAGAGGTGTTTGCATTTGGAAAGTACAGCTTAAAATGATGTCTGTAAGAGGTACTACCAACTATGGCTACCTCAGCCTTGCCCTAGTGGAATACTGACTTATCCGACTACGTTAACTGGAATTTCGCAAATGGAATGCACCATTAGCCAAGAATAGTCACAGTGCTATTTTCAGTATCAGTGAGGGTTTCCAAATAAACTCAGAGAAAATATAGTGGTATGGTAAGATTTTCCAAAAAAAAAAAAAATATATATATATATATTTTGTGTAATCCCGAATTTACACCAAAGCGTCATGTGACCGTAACTAGATACCTCCGTAGCGTGCGGCATAAACTCTTTCGTATTTATCAATGGGACAAGCCACACCAGCTGAGAATACGCATGTACTACTGTATGTATGCTCAAAATAGGTTCGAGATCTATTTTTGAAGTGTATTCGCGGCAATCATCCGAAGTAAGGGCGCGCTAACACAGGAAACGGCCATGATTTAGCAAAATAAAACTCTCCGGTTGATGGGATGAACCCACAGTCTACTTCTTCCTCTGCTTTCTTCTCTCAGTACCTCATCAACAAGGAGAAAAAAGGCCAGGATTTGTCTTCTACTTGGCGACCACTATTGTTAAAAAAATGCCTAACAGCCCAACTGTCATGCCCATTTTAAATGTATATTTTATTATATTTTAATTCAACTATAATTTTTTAAGAATATGTTTTACTTTCCTTCTGCATCCCTTTTTTTAAATGTAGCTTTCAATGTAAAAGTTCCGCAGATAACCTTTAACTCTTGACTCAGAACTTAAATCTGATATCATTTAACCAGTGCAATGGTGTTCGATTTCCAAGTTTGAACTTCACTGGGATTTCCCAGTTCATTTTCTCTATTAACATGGTAGTTAGGATTACCAATACTACTAATAATTTAACATTTCCATTCATTTAGTTGTCAATGAGTGTGTACTGTGTGTTTGAAAGATTTAAAAAGATATAGGAGGTCAGATATTAAAAATAACCAACAAAAGTTTCCCAGTCAATAGGTTCTAGGGACCTTTTAAGAAATGACTACATCTCCTGTAATGACTCTGTTTAATTTTTTTCAGAATTGTGAATTGAAGAAAGCTAATATTTGCTTAAGTAGTATCATTAAAAGTTTAAGAACCACTATGCTAGGAAATGCACAGAGTGACTTCTCTATTGATAAAACTAGCTATGGTAGTTGCTTACATAAGATGGTACAGATGAGTTTAAAATTGAATACAAATATTTAATCACCAGAAAGACAAATACTCTTTATAGATCACCTTTTTTATATAATTTTTTTTTTTAAAGAGAAAGTTTAAGAGACTAAATTTATATTGCAATGGTAAAGCTTTTCAAAAAGTGAAGATGTAAATTTGACCAGAAAATTTAGATTGGTGCATCTCTGTAATTGCCTAAGGTATCCAGTTCACAAAACATAGTGTGCTTTGCCACCATACAGAATTTCAACAAGTTCCTTTCTTGAACATGGAATAAAATCATTTATTTTCTAATTATGGCATGACATGGAGAGTGTCAAGCTGTGGATACAAGTGCTTGTTTCTCCCAAAGTATTGTATATAATGCACAGAGTAGATAAGTTGTAGGATCACATTGGTGGGTACACCCAGCACCAATATCGCTGTACAGTAGATTGCACACCCATAGATCTGAAACATGATACTGTAGGTTAACACCCTCATAGGCCTCTCCGTCTGTCCCTCGCGCTGTTTACCCAGCTGGTTGATTCCTTCGACTGACCCTGGATCTGTGAGGGACACTTGAAATGGCCTCAGCTATGGAAAGGCGATGACCCCGCTGCAGTTACCCAGCCAACACACGGCGGCAGCCTCTTGCTGCGTCAGCTGAAAGGGGAAAAGGCATTTGTGTGACTAGAAGATAAAACCCCTGTTGAGGCACTGTATGTGTGTGGGACAACAAGAGTGTGTGCTGCAGGCCTGTTTCTGATAAGTGTTGTTTTGTAACAAGCAGGCATGAACATTGTGGGATTTGACCCTTGGTCATGGCTTAAGGTTGTTTTTGAAGATCACGCATTGGAATTTAGATCATGCTTTTTAGTGGCTGATATACAGAATTTTGGTAACAGTGATCTTATAAGCAGAACAGCCATCAACAGAAGGGTATGAGCACATAAATAACAGACAAAGGTTTCTTGTTTTCCTGCCATCTGTCACAGCTGATAAAAAGAAAATCTCACTGTCTTCAGATAACCATTTTTTTTTTTTTTACGTGGCTCAATAGATGTTTTTTTGTGGCCATCTAAACTCCTGGTTGCCTCAAACGTTTATTCTGGAATTTCAATAGGAATGATTGATTACTTTTCCCACCTATTATTAATATATGATCATCTCATAGTATTACAGTGCTTTATTAAAAGCCCCAAAACCACTTAAGCTTTTCTACATTGTCATGCAACTACAAACTTTACTTTATTTTAACTTAATTTGGTATGATTATGCATTACTTTGTTACCAATACAAAATAGTGCATATAGTTGTGAAATGAAAAGAAAAAGCATATGTAGTTGTATTTTTTCAAATTAAGTGTTAAAAATCTGAATGAAAATCTCCTAAGCATTTGTGTGCATGTTACCCCTGAATAAATCCAGTACAACAAATCTTCAGAAGTCACAGAACTACTAAATCATGCACCTAAGTGAGATATAATCTTAGTATTTGCCTGCTTGGTGCTGTCAAATCTGCCATTAATGGATAAGTGACAAAACAAACCATTTACAAAATCAAAAGAAAGTGCCATATAACATTTGCAGCAACCCATGTAGGGGCACAGTACAGACTTGATAGAATGTGCTCTGGTCAGATAAGACTAAAACTGAACGTTCTGACCCAAATTTAAAATTCATAAGTGTAGCATAAGTGGAACACTTTTCACCCAAACAATAATAAATACATCTATGTGGTGATCTATAGTAATGGTAGCATCATGCTATGGGATTCTTTTCTTCATAATTGGGCAGATAAATTGAATAATGCTAAAAACATATAAAGGAATAAACCCTTATAGATGGTGTCTAAGTCTTGATGTAAAAGTTTAAGACAACTACTTTAAAAATACAGGTAGAGTTAAAATGTTATAGTTTAGATGCTATGGATGGTTAAAGTCATTGTTGCGGTTTTTAGACTCTAGATTCATTCTGACCGCTCTGAATAATTTGTAGCAGAGCTAAATCGGTAGAGACATACCCCAAATCAGCTATGGTTTTGTAAAGGTGGTCTAAATACGGTTTGATTCTACATTTCACCTCACTGTGATAAAAAAAATACCTTTGATTTCAAAATTATGTGCTACTTATGTTGGTCTATTGTGAAACTTTAATAAAATACATTGAGGGTCACAGTTTTAATTTGACACAGTGTAGACATGCTCAAGTGTATAATTACTTTTACATAACTATATTGCCCATATGCTGCCACCCCATTATGTGATTCTAGCCCCTCCATTGCAGCTGTGCTAAAACTTACACTTGGAAGCAGATCGAGTCGGACAACCTCTGTTGCTAGGCAGTAACTATGCAGCAGTCTCCTTTTGTTTTCTATCTTTTTCTCACAACTCATTTTTTAAGCATCTCTTATTCTCCAATTTTTCCGTTTGCAAATTTCTGAAGTTTTTGCCTCACTCTTTACAAATTCCTCTCAACCTTTTTTCAAATTTGTTTGGTTCTGTTTGTTTTCCTTCTTTCTGTGCTTGCCTCCTTTTTTTCTATCCCTCCTTTCCTTCAGGCCTGCTGTCTCCCTCCCTTGAAACCTACACCCACCACTGTGTAGTTCAGCAAGTGCAGCAATGTGCAGCTGTGGCTTAAAAGCATCTTCTATCTGAGTAGTGCTGGCGTGGACTGATCACATCGATGGTCAGGGATTTGAGACAGGTCAAAAAGACTCAGGACATTTTTTTCCTTTGCTTTCCTTTATTTTCTTTACTAGAGTTATCTGCATTTAACACTCCTCAAGACTGTCAATTCTGCTTTTATTCCCAAATGAATAAGACTATGGAAAAAATGTAACAAATAAAATGTAAGGATTAATCTTTTATGGTTTCATGGTTTTCTAAATCAGTTAGATATTTTAATTCTAGCAATTTGTAAGCTCATTAAGGTTTTGTTTGTGATGGAGTGTAGGCTTGTGGAGGAACACTTTTAATGTGATAGGTTAATTAGCTGATGCTTATAAATACAGCAAGTTAAGGAAAGCTCTGCAGTAAAAATCTGCCATACTCTGCTAATCTGGGGGCACATTTCAAGATCATTTAACATTTGGGGGAAGTGAAAAACTGCTGCACTTAATGTGGGCAGGCAACAGAGAATTTCTGTTGTTTCTGCTCTTCTACCTTTGGTCACATGTCTGTGGTCTACAGCACATGTCTAATTTGCACAGTCACCAAACTTTTAATGATACGGTGCTGATCCTTGTAAATTCAAACTCTGTTTTTCATAGTGCATGTAAAATGTAATGTAGTCTCAGGAAATGGAAGCTTCTCTCTCCTTTTTTATAAATTTTTTTAAGAAGTCTTGGCTGTCCTGGGATTGCACAACAGGCACTTCTTTTCCACGCATCTGTGTTTTTCTCTGCTGACATTGATACTGACACCATGAATAGCATGCCTAGGTCATGAGCGCTGCTTTGTCTCTGCGTAATCCTGAACGTTCCATTCTGTACTTGTCACTGTGTGTGTGTGTGGAGGTTGTAGGAAGTAGTTTCTAAAATAATTAAAGTAACAGAACACATTTGTATGTCAGTTCGTCGTTCATGGCACATGATATCTGTTTATTTTGTTTCTTTATTGACAGCCTACGGTTGTGAGGCAGCCCTTAGATTGTTGATTGTTAGCCACACGCACTGTACCTGTAATGGTAGCCACACCCTTGTTTAAAGCTGTCTTTACTGGCACTGACATCTATGAAGCACATGATACCATGAAGCCTTCACTATAGCTCCCTTCTGATGTTTTATATATATATATATATATATATATATATATATATATATATATTACTACCAGAAATAAAGGGTTGTTGGAAATTTTAGGATTGCATGTTATAAGTAGAACCGCAAGCACCTTCTTAACGATCTCTAGGAATCACTGTATTTTTGACAAATGTGAAAAAACATTTGTTGTAATTGTCTCAATATCATATACTTTTTGGAGGAGCTTCAGTAAAAAATATATATATCATTATTGGTATACTCAATTAAGAAGGGAAAGCATTTCTACCCCAGGTTTCTTATAGCGTGTTTTAATTTTGTTGTCAGGAGATGATTCTATTTGTAGCTACACATTTGGAATGTCAGTAACCACTTTAACTCCCTGTATGAATCTACTTGTAGTGATATTGTTTCCTCTTTTTCTTCTACAGTGGTGTCTGGTATGTGACTGTGCATGGAAAGTCCATATTGCAAAGTTCTCTTTATTGGTGGGATCAATCTTTGGATATCTTGTCTTTGGAATACTGGCAGACTGGTAAGATTTTTGCTTTATTTCTAAAAGCTCAATATCTGCAACTGAAGGTATGTTTACAGTAATACTTATTTCTTTCTTTTTAGGTTTGGCCGACACCCAGTGCTGATCATATCGGTGTTGTTTATGCTGATGTTTGGTCTGACGGTGGCCTTCTCTTCCAATGTCCCCATGTTCAGCACTTTGCGTTTCTTTGAGGGCTTCTGTCTTGCAGGGATTACGCTTTCTCTCTATGTCCTGAGTAAGTGTTTAAATACATCTTAACCTAATACCTTAGTAGATCCTTTAAGGTTGTCAAAATGTTAGTGTTGATTCTTAACAACAAAAAGATTATGGATTCAAAACATTGGCCAAGGCCTTTATGTGTGGAATTAGCATTCATGATTTGTAGATTTGGTCTGGTCGTACTGTATAGCACTCCGGACTGAGAGCGCAGGAGCGATACTGGCAAGCAGGAACGTAATCGAAATGAATGTCGCCGGCTGGGAATTTACTCCGTCAGCGTTTACTTCCCGTTTTAAAACCGAAGATATTATTGTATATACTGGGAAATTAAAAAGATTTAACATCTCCAAACCTTACCATGCCCCTGGGATAATTTTAAAAATTTTAGAAGCTGTCAGAGCAGACCTTTTACTGGAGCTGAGATACCTGGGCACATATTATTTCCTGATCAATTTTCCCTCGTCCTACTCTGGAGCATCGCTTAAAGCGGATAAAATTCCAGCAAAATAAAGTCCAGCAAAGGACTTTTTGGAGGTTTTATGGAAGGGTAAGTGGAAAATTTTCCTCATTTTAGCTACCAGCAACAGGCAGCTAGGTGATGCCTGTCAATATCGGACAATTAATCAATTATTGCTTCAAATAAATAAATTATACCATAGTCTGTTCCTCATTATAATCAAACATGCTAACAGCAGCATGCAGACATCAAAAAGATTTTGATTCTGCAAAGTTTTACGTGATGTTTAGTTGCCTCTAACTGAGCAACAAGATGGAAAAATCCACGACAAGATAACTGTAGGAAGTCCACTAAGAAGGTTGATAAAAGCATGTAAAATAAATGCCATATAAAGTTGAGGAAACATTGGTTTATGTACCTGATATAAACACATAAGCAGAAAGTTTTGCTCATAGGGGGTTCCACAGCTTCATTTTAGCTGATTGCTAGCGCGTTTTTATTGCAATAATCCAATGTTTTCTGCATTCTGGATCCTTGGGAATCTTGTTAAACTCTCTTCCCTTATCTCGTCCATGTCTGGTGTGGCATCCTGGGGCACGGCAGGTATCCATCATATTTACTGTGTCTAGGTTTGGGTTAGTTGCATATAAGTAAGTGATAATGCCCGACGAGGTGTACATTATCAGAAAATAATGGACGACGCGGAGTCGTGAACGGTCCGACGCGAAGCGGAGGATGGTTCACGCCTCTGTGTCGTCCATTATTTTTTGATAATGGACACCTCGAAGGGCATTATCCCGCTTATACCATGGTCACTTACGAAAGAAAGACTTATTTAATCAAGTAGTAATACTTTAATGTGTTTTAGAGTTAAAATCGCAAGGTTTTTTATATAAGTCGAGCACACTATTTAATATCTCCCGTATACAGTCGTTCCCAAGCAACGTAGCCAGAGCGAGCCGACCGCAGCATTTTATCAGTGAGTGGAAGTGAGATGATGACTTTACCTTACGTTACGTGATACAAAATATCAATTCAGAAGGCCAGTACACTACTTACTGCTTGTATGTGTCCAGAGGATAATGCAAATAACGTTGAGACTCCGTTGCCATTTGAGCCAGCACAATAATTTAGAACTGTCATCAGGCAATTTGACGGGACGCCTTTCCTGGGTGTATATTATCACTTTTTAATGTACACCCTCCAGCCAATCAAAATCGAGTATTCACCCAGACCATGGTATAACTATAAATATAACTGTAATTTAACTGCAGGAGACTGCCTGCCACTATGGCGCTAATTCGAATTGAACTGTTGAATTCTGGAAGAAGTGGCGTCAGATCCTGGAGATCTATAGCCCAAACACATGTATTAATTTAAAGTCTCTGTGTGTGTAACTTAATTTGTTGTTTGTCTTATTTGTGTTGACTATGTCTTGAATTTGTACTTTGCCCAGAGTACATTCTGCTTTTTGTCAATTTACCACTTAAAAGAGTACTAGCTTACCTAACTACGACTGTTCTCTAATTGGGTATTCATGCACTCTTTTTCTGAGGCACATAAGTTAATTTTCTGTTTGACATCCTTCAAAACTGCAAAAAATAGCATGCTAAGTAATTAAATGTGTTCATCTTTATAAGTCAGGAAATTACTACAAAAAAATATAATTGCCAAAACTTCCCGAGGGGGATGCGCAAGTACAGGCGGAGGGTTCGTTGCAAAGAAGTGGGATTCCTAATCACAAAATCTGGGTCCCTTAGTCCGATTTGTGATACTCCAGTTCGGTTCGATTACAGTTGGACTAAGGTGTATACAGGCATTTCCAAAGTCTGATTTCAGTCGGACTAGGGTAAGTTTCTCTTATGAATAAAAGCACTGAGTGTTGTTATTCCTGCTTCCTAGGTCCCTTGAATAGCTTAGTTGAGCTATTTACCTTAAAATAGTGAGATTTAAATTGAGATTTTATAATCAGACTATCTGGATGGGCTGGTTTGATTATGATAAATCCAGTCTGGTTCAACCTCAGTTGGACTAAGGTGGATTTCAAAAGTCCAATTTCAGTCTTACTAAATAAATTATTCAGCTTTCTCTTACTGCATGAAAACACTCTGACTTTTAGTGGACTGTTACAATTAGTTTTGCAGTGCTTTTTTAAGTGTGAGGATATGCATTAATGTTTAATTATTATTTTTTAAAGCTTTTAACACATTTTTGGCAGGGATGCTAATAAATGTGGTTGCCATAGATAATTCTAAATGACGGAGGCTAATGCAATGTGGTCCAATTTAAAACCGTCATCTCACATCACCTCACATCACTGATAATTTTCTAAATTGGCACATCTTTATAAAACTTTGATTTCCACCTTTTGTTATTGTAGCTATTAGATGCGGATACTGGCATTAGCGGCAGATGTTAGAGCAGCTGCTCATATTACCATGGTTTTGACCCTAAAGCTTATTAATTAAAAAGAGTCTCAATATTCAAGAATTCATAATCCTAATCATGAATATTAAAACTTCATCAGGTATTATATTTGGTCAAACAGTGCATTCTGAAGTCAGTGATCTAACGTAGGATGGCATCTGTCTAACTCCGCTGTGCCTCTGTGGTCATTGTTATCGCCATGTATTGATGATAGTTGATGAGTTAGATAATGCAGTTTTTGCTCTAAGTTGAATTGCAGGTAGTATGTTGTTATATCTAAGAGGCCCAAAGCAATTACAAACTTAAATGATTCTCTAACTGTGACTGATTCCTACAATTTTAAAGATAATATCTTGTTACAGCTCCAACTGGTGACATTACTCAGCCATTTAGGTTTGAAATATAACTGTCAAAGATCAAACACAGCAGATATAAAACAGAATTACATTAACAATGGACGGGTTTGACTACAATTCGTAAAAGTGACTGTCTCCCTTTAGTTCCAGCAATATCTGTATCTTGGGTATCTAATGGAAGATGGGTGAGCTCCTAACAACAAATAAATTACATATGCTTTTATTAGCTTGTTACTTTAATCAAGGTCTTTAAATGAGCTTCTAGTAAAAAAAAACAGAATAACAAATTTTCAAATAACTGCAGATGAAAGCCTAAATACTTCAAGTAAACAGAACAGAATAATCCTTACCCCAGGTCTTGTAATTCCCAGTTTTTTCAAATTGGTTTGTTGTGTGACTTTTCTGCATTTGTTGAATTCAAGAGATTCTCTCATCATATTTTATCAGAATATTATGATATGGCATTCGAATAGGAAGATAATTGGATATTAAATGGATGGGCTATATGTTGCAAATATGTGTTATTTATTATTTCCGTTATGGTCCTAACTTGTTCCTACACTTCTATTGTTGTCTTGTCAACTCTTCAGGCATAATCAAACAATTTCTGCAGACTGAGTGTAGCTTTTAGCTCAACAACACGTAATTTTGTTCTTGTGACCTACTAACACTTATGAAACAGAATGCCTGTGTTGTTATGTGTTCTCATTAGTGCGATGCTGCCAATCGGTTTACACTTGAATTAAACTTTATTTTCATTTGAGTGCACCAGCATGTCTCATACTGCCATTGTATTCCTTGTTACTGCTAATCAGTAATCTAATAATGACAGAATAGGCTATTTTCACAGAGCCAGAGTGCAAAGCACGAGTCAGCTGTAACGTTTAACTAACTTTGTTTGTGTGACCTTCTCCTTGACTGAAATAGTTTTGATGATTTGTTCAGTGGCACAGAAATTGAGGGGAAGGGACTTGTTGATAGCAACTTTAAAATTGCTCTTCCATTTGATGAACATTCTGGTCTTGCCGATGGATCCTTAAAAGCCTCTTGGACCGCACTAAATGTCCATTGCAGAGCGTGGCTAGGAAAAATGGGGGGGGGGGGGGGCATTGAACAAGTATAATATGATGAAGTAAGGGCCCTACAAAAACCCTGTCATTTGAATTTACTCCTCACTGTATACCTTGGAAAGCTTTCTTGAAGCTGTGGTGCTGAGAGATGGGGGGGGGGGGTCTTTACAGTTCATTTGAAGTTGTGTAGTGTAATGTTTCATTAAAGTGATGCTGATATCAGCATCTATTATTTTCACATTAGACTACAGCTTATGCTTGACTACATCAGTTGTTCGCAAACCAGAATTTGGCGGGCTTACATAACATAACAAACCGTATGGAAACAGATTTGCTTTCCTTTTTTTCTCGAAAGACACCAGATATTTAGTTAATTACATAAATGTAATTGTAATAAATGAGACAGGAAATGTAGCACCTCTAGCTATGCTAACTTTGCTAATAGCTAATATAATATACTAAAGACAATTTGAACTCCTAAAGAGTTTCGTCTTTGGTTTAAAACTGCAAAGTGTTTTGCTGGAACTTCTCTCTCTTAGAAACACTGTGACATAGTATCTGCTGGTAAAGTAAATAATAGACTACTCACGAAAGAACTGCTAGATATGAATATCTTGAATGCTGTTCTTATGTCTTCTTTAATTATTGTTCCTAAAAAAAAGCTACAATTCTGAAAAATAAGTGTTGGTGAGTCAAAGCTTTACAAAAGCTAGCTATTGAAAATCAAAATTTTCTAAATTACATTTAAATACTTTAAAAAAATCTGTTTTGCCATGTTCTGCATATATGTTTTCCTCTTATCTTTCAACCATCTTATATCTTTATCTATGCTTATTATTTTTACATAATAAAAAATTAATATGGAAAAGTCTACACTTTTTAAAATCTCAAAATCCATGAATTGTAGTTTAAATGCTCTGTGGTTCCAACCAGATGTTTGTACAAATAATTGTTTATCTGGAAGCTTGTTTAAACAACCTTCTCTCTGCAGTAATGTTCAGGTACCTGTTCTGTAAGTGGTGACTCATCACTATTGACTTAGAAATTCATATAAAAATTCCTTAATGCCTACACTTTAGTAGTCCTTTATATGATAACTTTTGAAGTGTAAATGCTTATAGGTTGTTTTTCTTTTTCTTTTCTTATTGTAGGCATTGATTATTACCATCAGAGTTCTTGTTCCCTTTTTATAAGTTAAACCAAGTTATAGTTCATTCTTGCTGTTCTTACATGGTTTAGAATTTCAGGTATTATAATAATAAAATACTAATAAAACTAATTTAAAAACAGCTTTATTGTTTGAGCAATATAAAATCTGCATAAAATCTTGACACTGTGTTGTTCTATGTTTTATCTCACTATTGTATCCAAACGCTCCCAAATGAAGCTAAGTTTTGCTGCTTGGTGCTTCTTAAGAGTTTGATGCTGATGTACTGTCACCCTTATTTTCAATCTTGCGTGACTTCTGCCTTTGTCACATGATATTTTTCCTGTAGGCTGTGTGTATTGACAGAATTGTGCTTGAACTGCTCCAAGAAAACAGGAACAAAGTGGTCTAATATGACCTCAATAGAAAGAGTCACTCTTAGAATTCCATGGAAATAGGTCTAATGAGAGATTTAGAAAAGTATGTATATGCATGTTGTCTTGAATGTTAATAATATTACCCTATTTTGTATTATGTTTTTGCAATGCTTTGTGTTTGCCTGTGTTTAGAAAGGAAATCTAGAGCTATTGTTTGCACTGGAGACATTACTCTAATCCCTCTTTCTTTCTAATCCATGTTCAATTAAGTCTTACATCATCATCCCCGAAGACTGGGTGCTATTGTGTGCCACATTAGCCCAATGAATAAAAATATTGTACATCTTTACATAGAATTTTATCCAAGTTTAAAAACTACATTAAATCATCATTTCATTTAGGAGGTGAGCATAAACATTTTTTTCTTACAGGAGTTTAGCAAGAAAAAACAATAGTTTGAGGTTATAGGTGAGCTTTTGCTAAATCTGCACAGCAATTTTTGTAAAATCACCATCCATTCCACCAGGATGACATGACACAAAGCCCACAGTTAGACTCAAATAACTGATGTTGTTTGACGTCTGTAAAGCTCCTGATCGTAACTGACCCACAAAGATGGAGCACAAATGTTATTGACAGCCTACAAAAAGACATTAAATTGCAACTCAACCCCAAATCAATGTTTTTGTTAATAACCTGTATAAATTAGTCTATAATAGCACTAACATGTCTGGGGTCTCATTTATAAACGTTGCGTACGCACAAAACGGGGCCTGAAACTGGCGTACGCAACTTTCAAAGCAAAAGTTGTGATTTATAAAAAACAGACTTGACGGGAAAATATGAGCACCTGTACGCCAACTCTGACCCGTGCGTACGGACATTTTGGAGACAGGGGGGAATCAACGACGCAGTTCGTGAGGGGGTGAACTGCAGCCAGACTGCATATTACTCCTCTCACGCATATCATTTCACCTCACACCAAACATTAATTATGGATTCATGTTATTATAAACATCCAAACAAGCAATGATATCTATATTGTAGCTTAGCAGTGAGCTATAGCTCTTCTAAAAACATTTTTCAATATTAAAATAGATACATAAAATTTATCTCAAAACCTTAAACTCAGATAAAAGGGCCGGGACTGTGTGCCAATTAATAAATTGAATCATCTGCCGTCCCTGAGCGCAATAATGCCTACAGTCTTGGATGGGATCATTAAGATGAGCAGGCAATAAATCACGTTTCCATATGCTGTGGGGGAGCAGGCTGAAATTAAGATGCAATTTGCTGCAATGTCCGGTTTCCCAAACATAATCGGCGCAATTGACTGCACCCATATTACTACAAGGGCCCTGTCCGAGGAAATTCCCCTCCCTCCTGGCCTACCACCTCCCCAGCATGAGAACCCCGACCCACAACCGCCTCCTCCTCGACAGGAAGCCTTCACCCAGGGAGCAAGGATCGGCCAGGATGTAAAAAATTTTATTGTATCATTTAAGGTACCAATGGCTGTCACTAGACGCTGGGCAACCTCTTCTTCCTCAGCCCCCTAATCCTCGCCATCTAAGAGCTCAAAATACACGGCATATTAGTCTGTCTCCTTAAAATATGCTCATATTTAGTGTCAGCTCGGGTGTACACGTACACCCTCGAGTAGCAGACCCACTCTGGCGGTGCGAGGCAAGGGTTTTTTTCCCCCCTCAACTTTGAGGTCCGACCACTTTTTTTTATTTTTATTTCGGGTACCGTCCTGTCAGTTGCACTGACAGTCTGCACTGCAGACGCCACATGCTGCCACTCGCAGTTCTTCCTTTTATTTGTGAAACCGCTGCTGTTTCCACCAAATAAAATGTCTCTTCTAGCCTCCACTTCACCCACTAGTACTTCAATCAACATCTCCGTAAAGTTTCTCTTCTTGTTTTTCTTTTGTTATTGCCATATTTCCCCTCTTCTTCATATGCATCAATATTCATGTCCTGCTTTGAATTGACCTTTTATAGCCAGATTTGGGCGTGTTCAGGGCGGGATATGAGCCAAATTCATGTGCACAAACTTCCAAGAAGACTGTGATTTATAAAGAGGAAATTGCTTACACCTGTGGGAAATAAAATATGGGCTAAGAGTTCATTTTTAATGCAATAATTGTGATGGTGTATTTTTTATTTTTTTTGCACATTCCTGAAGGATTTTCTCATCATGCTTGGATTAGGGCTGCACAATTAATCGGATTTTGATCGTGATCACGATTTTGGTGGCCACAATTAAAGAACCTGATCGTGAACGATATTTACATTCAAAATGCGAGCTTCACTGCGTGCCTCTTCATCATACACTGCCTCAACCAATAGTCTGCCAACCACCAGGGGGCAAACGCATGGCTAAACCTTCATTAAGCGGACCAAATAAAAACTGTGCACACGCACTCAGCACTCATAAAGGCTGCACTACGCTTGCTACGTAGCAGGTTAAAAGGAGTATTTGAGCAATGTAGTAGATCCAAATTTCCATTATGGATCTGACTAGTAATCAGAAAGTTCCCGAAAGTGTACTACCACCACAGTAAGCAGCCAGTGGATGCTACGCTATCCCACAATGCAGCGGACGCCCCGAAATCATAGAAGAAGAAGGAACTAGCTAAAAATGGCTACAGACGAACGGTCAACCATTTCGGCAGATAAATGTACATGTAGCAATGTTACTGATTACTGTAATTGTTTTTTGACTGATTAAACATTTAAGTTGTTAAGTCATACCAGACAAAATAACGGCTAGAGGATGGCGGGAGCACAGGCGAACGTAACTAAATATCTGGGTCAACAGAACAGTCATATGGGTCAAAGGACATGCAAAATGGTGGCGCAGTATATCTGATTTCATGCCTATTACGCGATCGTTTGCTATGCAGTATTACATTAACAGGTGAGTAATAGTTGCTACGTAGCATATAGTAAATACTAAGGATTTGGATGCAGGGAATTTCAAAGGCCTTTTCTGTATAAGCTGTAATTGTTTCCCATAAATTGCACCATAGATAGGAGATTGTTTTTGTACGTTTTTTTGCATTATTAATCATCTATTCTAATCTAAAGTTTTATTTTTCACATTTTTTTTTTAAAGTTTATAATTGGTGCAATAAAAATAGATATTTTACAGGACTGGATGAATGATCGTGATTAATAATCGTGATTACAATATTGATCAAAAATAATCGTGATTATTTTTTTGGACATAATTGTGCAGCCCTAGCTTGGATACTTTATACCGTGAGGCATCTCTTTGCAACACACATTTTCTGTTGTGAACAATGTTGTACAGTGGCCGCAGGTGCACTTCTTGAGGCATAGCCACACGAAATTACTCCAGCTAATCTATATGTAGCATTATATTTGGCCAACAACAATGTACCAAATATAATAAAAAACTCTACAACAGATTCCTAACATAATATTACAGTTCTTGTTTTGGAAACCCATTTAACCAGTTTGTCTGACTATTTCACAAGGGAAATGCTTTAAATACATCTATGATTTTCATGTTTGTTTAACCAAAACACTGCTGTCAATGCAGTGTGCCTCAAGCAAGGATATAAAAGTCAACATAATATTAGTGGGGGAGAGCAGTGGCTCTACTTAGAGCCCCTCTCAGATGATGAAGCTGCTTGCCCTGTTTCTGAGGGAGAGCCCAGACACCGGGAAGAGGAAACTCAATTCAGCCAATTTTATCTGTGATCTCGTTCTTTCAGTCACTACCACAAGCTTGTGATCATAGATGAGGGTGAGAATGTAGATAAACCGGTAATTTGAGAGCTTTGCCTCTCTTTTCCCCACGACAAATCGCATCATTGCAGATGCCGCACCAGTCTGCCTATCAATCTCCCTCTACCATTTTGTTTTTCCTTTTCATGACAAAGACTCTCAGATACTTGAACTCCTCCACTTGGGACAGGACCCAGTCCCCAACCTGGGGAAAGCACTCTACCCTTTTCTGCCTCAAGACTATTGTCTTGGATTTGGAGGGGCTGATTCTCATATCATCTGCTTAACACTCGGCTGCAAACTGCTCCATGCAAAAGCTGTGGATCATGTCCCGATGAAACCAACAGGACCTTATCTAAGCAGAGACGCAACCCTGAGGTGACTAAGAGGGATGCCCTCAACACCATGGCTATGCCTAGAAATCATGTCCATTAACAGGATTGGTTACAAAGGGCAACCTTGGCAGAATCAAAATCTCACTGGAAAAGAGCCTGACTTGCTGTTTCCGTTTACACATTGGAAGGCGTGCTGGTGGGATTGAGGAGGACTTTAAAGTATTCTGCCCACTGACACAGGATGTCCCGAGTCAAAGTCAGCAGCACACTATTACCATCAACACTATAAATGGTGAGGGTGGTGTCCTATTTCCCAATACTGAGACACTAGATTGCAGACCGGAATCAACTTGAAGCTGTACGGAAGTTGTTCTCCATGGCCTCACCTAGCTCTACCCTAGTATTTGCCTCAGTGACCATCATTTTGCATGGCCTGCCGGTACCTCTCAGATTCTTCTGGGATCCCACAGGCCAATAAGACCCGATGGGACTCCTTTATCATCTTGACAGCATCCCTCAACACCTGTGTCCACCAGCAAGTTCAAGGGTTTGCGCTGTGTTGGGCACTAACTACCTTGCTGTCGCGGCTCTGGTTGGCTTCCTCAACAGTGGAGACTTGGCACATGGCCCACTCTGGCTCAGTGTGCCCCAAAACCCCCAGGACATGTTCAAAGTGCTGCCGGAGGCAAGAGTTGAAGCTCCTTACAATAGCAGACGCAGCCTGATGTTCCCAGCAGACCCTAACAAAGCGTTTGGGTCTGCCAGGTCTGACGGGCATCTTTTCCACCATCGGAGCCAACTCATCACCAGGTAGTGGTCAGTGGACAGCTCCACCCCTCTCTTCACCCGAGTGTCCAAAACATGCGGTCGCAGATCAAATGAAACAATAAGATGTTTAAGTCAGTCATCAAGCTATGACCTAAGGTTTCCTGCTCCGGTTTCAGATCAGGGGGACCATTCCTCCCATCTACACCTCTCCATGTCTCTCTGTCGTTGTGCATATGAGCATTGAAGTCCCCAAGCAGAATAAGGGAGATCCCTGTGTAGAGCACTCTCCACCAACCCCTCCAAGGAGTCCAAAAAGAGTGGATAATCTGATATGTCGTCTGGTGCATAACTGCAAAACAACATTCAGGACCCCTCACGCCCACACATTTAGGCGAAGAGGGGCTACCCTCTTGTTCAATGGGGTAAACTACGACGCACAGGCACCGAGATGGGGGCCAAGAAGTATGCCCAGCCTAGTTTGGTGCCTCTCAGTGGGGGCAGCACAAGAGTGAATGCATAGTGGATGCCATGATTAAAAATAAACCGTATGGTAAAAGTTAACCCTTTCATATATGTTCCTATTCTGTCCTCAGAACAATATGCTGCATATGACATTAACATGCAGTGTGTTTCTAGCTGAGTTGTACAATAGAGTAGCTTAGCAGATATAAAGTCATATGACAACTATCTTCTATTTATACAATAGGGCCCTATTCGTTTGAGTTAATATTTTTTATTCATCCAAGCACAAATCTGAGTGCATGTAAGACAGTATCGTGGTGCAGTCCATTTTTATTTTATACAGTAAACACCTCCACCTACAAATACATATTACACATGAACTGACTCATGCTATCAGCTGCATGGGGTTTTTGTGTTCAGCATGAAACCCTGTGATTGTGCTCCATAATGGGCTTCCAGCCCCCCTCCTAAAAGTATTTCAGGTCAGAAAGCAAGTTTTTATTATTGGCTTAGTTTGTTTATGTTTTTTCTTGTCCTAGTTTTAACTACAAATGCAGTTTAAAAGGTGCCGAGTTGATTTTGTTTAACTTGAGTATAAAACATTTCCCTGAAGTCTTCTCAGGGTGAAGTGCTTATTGACTGTTCTTTGAAATGTGACCTGACATGCCTCAACAAGTCATGGGTGTGTGTGTTTGACAAAAACCTGGCAAAATATAAGATACAGCAACCATATAAACAAAAGAAAAGCAAAATGAGATGCAGTGTGATGACTGAAACACCACTCGGATCTGTTATAGAGTAGTTTTACAAATATTCTACCTAGAACCTTTGACCTGAATCATCTCAATCGCACTGTTTATGATCATCTAGTCTTGAGGAGAAATTTATTTTTACAAATGCTTTGGGCAATTAACCATTTCACTGCTTTCCTGTACTGATGAACGATAAGTTCTCAAGCCAGGGTATTGGCCTCCCCAGTGGGGCTCCAGTCAGTCTCCAGAGAGGGCATGTAAGCAGATGTGTTAACAGAGAGAATGGATTTGAAAACGATCATCTGGGGATTACATAAATGACCAAAAAAGTGTCCTTTTTGGGGGGTGTCTTTTTTTCCATCCATCCATCCATCCATCATCTTCCGCTTATCCGGGGTCGGGTCGTGGGGGCAGTATCCTAAGCAAAGAGTCCCAGACCTCCCTCTTCCTGGCTACTTGGGCCAGCTCCTCGGGAGGAATCCCGAGGCGTTCCCAGGCCAGCTGGGAGACAAATTCCCTCCAGCGAGTCCTGGGTCTTCCCCTGGGTCTCCTCCCAGAGGGACGTGCCCAGAATACCTCACCAGGGAGGCGTCCAGGAGGCATTCTGACCAGATGCCCAAGCCACCTCAACTGGCTCCTCTCGATGTGGAGGAGCAGCAGCTCTACTCTGAGCCCCCTCCGGATGACCGAGCTTCTCACCCTATCTCTAAGGGAGAGCCCAGCCACCCTACGGAGGAAACTCATTTCAGCCGCCTGTATCCGCAATCTCGTTCGTTCGGTCACCACCCAGCGTTCGTGACCATAGATGAGGGTAGGAACGTAGATCGACCGGTAAATTCAGAGCTTTGTCTTTCGGCTCAGCTCTCTCTTCACCACGACAGACCGGTACAGCTCCCGCATAACTGCAGACGCCTTACCAATCTGTCCATCGATTTCGCACTCCATTTTTCCCTAATTTGTGAACAAGACCACCAGATACGTAAACTCCTCCACTTGAGGAAGGACATCATCCCCGACCTGGAGTACGCACTCTACCCTTTTCCGGCTCAAGACCATGGTCTCGGATTTGGAGGTGCTGATCCTCATCCCAGCTCCTTGTCTTGTCTTGTTCTTTTTTTTTTCTCCCACAAAATTATTCATGTTTATGTGAGACACCAATATTAAATTTTAGCTTGGCAAAGTGAATGTGAGATCAGATCAGAATGTGTAGTGTAAGTATTGATGATAACTTTATGAAAATAACAAACAAAAAATATGGATGGGAAGTCTAATAATGCACTGTGTTACTGTTTTATTATATTAGTATTAGACTGTGGGCATATTTTTGCAAGTAAAAATAAAAGGTTAAAACTGATTGACTTTGTTATATGGTGAATCAGAGGATAAATTGCATGACAGAGACTGGGTTAGGGTGGCAGGAGGATTCACTTTGTTTTATCAGCATTATTAAGATGCCTAGAACTGATCCTTTGTGCACCTCAAATGCACCCAAAGTTAGCATTTTAACATCATCATGTGTCCTATATTTACTCTTAGTCGGTCTGTTTCAAGAGTTTAC
Source organism: Apricaphanius iberus (assembly GCA_028564705.1). Taxonomy (NCBI): domain Eukaryota; kingdom Metazoa; phylum Chordata; class Actinopteri; order Cyprinodontiformes; family Aphaniidae; genus Apricaphanius; species Apricaphanius iberus. The sequence continues at coordinate 1,537,075 of JAPXFQ010002614.1, forward strand.
TTTACATGTATGATGTTTGTGTCTAATGACGTATTTAAATACCAGGTGTTAACAGCGGAGCTAAAGACATCTGTTTGATTAGATCGCCTAAGACAAGAGTTATGAACACAGTATGAATTGTAACCTGAAGAGAAAAGTATTTGATGGGTCATGTTTGCTCTGTCTCAATCCTCTTACTCGTTGAAAGTTTATATATTCTGTAAGGTTTATTTTCTTTAAATGTAACCTGAAATTTTTATTTAAAGCATTACAGGAGACAGACTTTAGTCCTTAGTCCCTTAAATTTCTTTATTGTGAAAAAGTTACATATTTTTGTCACTCAGAAAATGAAACCCCTATTTTATATCTTTTGTACAAATATGAGATCTTTCAAGCCTTTATTTCTTCTGTCAACCCCAAATTTAGTCTCTCAGATTATTAGATTATAGAGGGTAACCTGGAAACACTGAAAACTCATGGTGTCAAAAAAATCAGTTACTTTACTTTAAAACCCTGAAAATTAGTCTTTCACAAGATTTTAAAAAACATTTTTTTATGTATCATGAAAAGAGAAGATAACTGGGGATACTAGGGGAGATATTGTGGTTATTCGGGAGTGGGGGTGGTGGATTGACTCTGACACACCTTAAAGTTTCACGCTAAGCGGATATTGTCTGCTGTCACTCCTTTTGTAAATATACTTTATGAGCATAGCAATTATTTACATAGGTGCAAATATATATATTTTTTTTTACGTATACAAATTGTAATTTTGTAAATGTTGTTCAAGTGGGAAACATTATTTAGCATAGATTTATCCTAAATATAAAGCCTTAAATACCAAATACCAAGAAAGAATAAGTAGGTAGTACAAATCAAATGTACAAGCCTACTGTGAAAGTAAGAGGTAATAAATGCTTTGGCACTGAAAAAATAGGCAGTGTTCAGTAATTTTGCTTCTGTCAACCATAACAATGTTTGATAATATACATTTTTTTATCATGTATTAACATTTGACTACACATAATATTGATACATTCTGTTCTTTAATATTCACTAATAAACACAAACTTATTTCTGTTTTGCGACATACCACCTGCCTTTTTCTAAACTCTGTTTGAAAAAGGTCATGTCACTTCTTCAGGTTTCCATCCGTTTGCAATTCTGGTCACTGATAAAGCTGAATTTTCCAGGTTCAACATTTTAGCATTTCTGTACAAATGTATAACGTAATTCATTAAATATATGACTAACAAGAAATAACGGATATGCTCACATATGAAACAGCACTAGTAGGAGATACAATAGAAACATGTGAGTACAAAATTGAGGTATCAATTGCTAAAGGGATGAAATGGCCCGTACCCACTTCTATTAGACACAAGAATTCAAATCCATCCATCCATCCATCCATCCATCCATCCATCCATCCATCTATCAAATGCAGTGGATTCAAGAAATTTGCCCCTGTTATAACAACCTGCACCTGATAAGGCACCTCTCAAAAAAGAAAAAACAAACCCTTGCAACTTAATTGTTACTTTAAACTTTCTAAATTAGGAAAATATATTTATTTATTTATTTATTTTGTCTAGGAGTGAAGTCTATGTCCCGGCTGGGCACCTCCTGCTTGGAAATGTCATATCTTTGCTCACATTTAGAGCTTCTTAAATGTGTCTTCGTATTACCAGTGTGAACAAATGGTTTTTAACAACTTACATTGAGGGAGCCGGTGGCGTAGCAGTAGAGCAGGGCCCCATATGTGGAGGCCATAGTCCTCGATCCCAACCTAAACTCAGGATCTTTGCCGGCTGTCATCCATCCGTTTCTTTCTGCCTCTTTCCTGTTAAACAACAGCCTATAAAGGCCAGAGGTAACAGAAAGAAAGATGTGAAATAATAAAAAGCAAAAAACTCCATCTGTTGGAATGTTCCAAAAAATAGGTTTGCATTCTGAAAGGATAACTAAACAAATTTGAAACAAAACAAAAAATTAAACCGTTTAGATAATCGGATGATTTGAAAACTAGATTGTAGAAATGGAATATCTTAACAGAGTCAAGTTCACAATTTCTTTAAATAAGTAAATTTAAATAAATATAAATATTTTTTAACCTAAAAAGCATGGAGAATGTCTTTTTTTTAATTAGGGCAAATAGCATAAGAGAACAGAGAATGCTATTTTTTTATCAAGGCTATTTTAGAAGCAGATCTGCATCTGGTTTTAGAATTAGAGGGACAAGCAAACCAGGGTTTGCAAACATTAACATATTTAACTACTTACTGGAAAGGAAGTCAAAAACCCCATACATAGGCTTTTTTGAGGCCCGTATATTTCCACACATTTAACCTTTTGTCGCATGATTGTTTTTATGAACCCAAAGCTGTTTTTTATTTTATTTTTATTTTATTTAGCACCAGTGCTGAGCAAAATGTTTCCATTTAATCAAGGATGGTCAATTATATAGATATCCTACTGCACTGCTGTCTTATCTGCTTAGTCAAGCTGGTTTGGTTTCAATGAGGTGCTTTTCTCAGGATTGCTGTCTGCTAACCTCATGTAATTATCTATCTAAGGCTCAAAGGGCATTATTGAAAAATATAATCTCTATCTTGTTAACTTCTGAAAATCACATTCCTCTTTAACAGTCTAAAAGACTCATAGACTGCTTCTGTGTAGTTGCTGATGGTTATTTTACATGTATGGTAATCTAACATTAGCTCAATCTCTTAAGGTGCAGTGTCAGTCTTTTTTTACACTTGTTGGGGTGAAGTTCTTTTTTTTGCAGTCCTTGCATTTTATGTTGCACAGCAAATGCCCTCTGCTAAAACATTTTTTTCGTGTTTCACTTTTAAGTTGATGTTTTAAAATATTTGCTTTAAATAGCAAACTTGTAATGAATTTAATAGATTGATCTTAAATCAACTGAACTTATATAGCGCTTTTCCAGTCATTAAAGATTACATTACTCTAGTCAAGTGAAATACATAATGACCTAAGTATAAATTATCAATCTATCCCAAAAATGCCATATAGAATACCAGTTATTATTTAAATCATTTTTGCCACCTCTCCAGTTTCGTCCTATTAGTGTCTAAACATATGTGGTGTTTCATTTCTTCAACTGAAAGGATGTAGCACATGTTGTGTTTGCCCAGTCTGGATCTCAACCGTTTATCAGTTACCCAGTTCGCATTATGGAAAATTCCTGACAATTAATAGGTTTGTGTTGATATGTCCCTGTGTAGGAGAATAGGAATTCCAGTTTTGGAGTAGCCAGATGTTTGAGCCATACAACGATTCTTAGCAACACTCTAGTAGTAGTAGTAACAGTAACAGTTATGTGCTTTCCCTAGTCAGTCTGATTAGTAAAAACTTTTTCTTATAAAAATGAAAAGAACCACTTGAGGTAAGCTGTATAGTTGAAATTCAGCAAAATATATAGACGAGAGACTAATTGATTACTTTTGCCCTCTTCAATGACCTTTTATCTGCGACAAAAGGCAAATGAAAGATAACTGTTTGTTTGCCAACACTCATCTTTTTTCGTATAACCCACAATACAAATTTTTAACCACCATTCTTGCATGTAAAGTTCTTTTACATGGCAAATCTGGATAAACATGCTGCAACATAAACTTTTAGAGTTTAAGCTGGATAGTATAATTATAGCTGCAGCTTCTTATCAAAAAGAAAATATATTTGTGGTTAGGTTCTGTTATGGCGAGACTAAATGCAAACAGCAGGGTGATCCTGTGTTGCAGTCATGCCCCTGTAGCATTTTTCAAGACAAAAATAACATTTTAATTGATGTTACCAATTTGTTTATATTGCTTTTAAATTTGCACAATTATTGCAGATATTGTAATATATATGAGATATAGAATATTGTCAAGAATGCACAAATTCATGCACTGAATTATTACCAAAGTTGAGGTAACATTGGTTATTTCTGGAATCTAAATTCATGCCTGGTGTTTTATCAGAAGAGCTAACAATTTTTAAAAGCTGATATTTCTTTACAGAATTTAGCAGTATCTGAACCAAACTGTGGTTTAAGGATTTTCTTCTGTGGGCTTTTCGTTGACAAAAAGCCAATAGCCCTACATGTCTGCCATGCAAAGGAGGAACCATAAAAGGAGCAGACATAAAAGATTTTTGATAGTTGCCTCAACTTTTATTCTAAAGATAAATTCATCTTGACTAACTCTGAATAATCAGTTTTTCACAGAAATCATGACCAGAATGTCAACTTTCTATGATTGTTACAATTCCCTTTCCTACACTAACCCTAAAACACATGTTGACCTTGCAAAGTATTTTGACCTTGTCATCTTAAGGACTTCTATACTTCTCCAATGCACTGGCTGTGTGCCAAGACCTCTCAGTTGATTATGTTTAACTGGACTTGGAAGGGAAACCTTAAAGTGACAGTGTGTAGTTTTCGCAGTACATCTTTGAAAATAGCCATTAAAATATTATTTAATAATAATTATGCAAAGCACATTAATAGCAAACAATTGGCGATATTGTAAAATATGACTTTAAAAATCAGTTTTAAAATACATAGGCGTGGATGCTCTTTTCAGGGGAAAGCCATATTAGATGACGTCTTTACTTCTACAAGAGCCGGACGGACAAAGCGCAACGTACACGCCTGCTATTAAAACATTGATTTCCCCTCAAAATGCAAAAAAGTTTCGCCATAAATACATTTTTACCTCTTCGCTAGTTCCAAGCGATGAAAGAGAGACTGATTTGGTCGTCATGTTGCTGCAAATAGATAATTCTCAGGGAATTGAGCGTTTGCCAACAGCAACTAGTTGGACCTCCGTTGTTGAGTTTCTTACTCGAAGACACAGATACCGCATGCTTGTGATAATTTAGGTATACACTGCCCCTTACTGGCCGAAAATTACACACTGCCTTTAAAACCAATGTCTTTTGTACTTTCAGACATTGATAACTGTGGTTTAAACTATGCTTTGCAGTCACCCTGATACTATTTGATTTCATCCTCTGTGTGGCTACAATGCTGCTCAGGGGTTTCTGTTTGCCATCACTGGAAATAGTGATCATGCAAAAGCCAAAGTTCATTGGACACTAATCGGAATGCATTTTCAAAAGACAAAGCGTGCCAGTATATAAGGGTAATATTGCCGGCACAGTGTGTCTTTTTCCTAATTTCCACTGAATGCGCTCTGCTCTGGCACTCTTGAGCAAAAATTTTCCTACTGTGGTCAGTGAGAGCGTTTCCAATGCTGCAGCCAAGTGGTGCCAGGTGCCGTTTCATCATCTGATCCTATTTTTGCCGGATGCCGGAGTAGGTCTGCAGTCAATCTACACATATCACACAGCCCCAACAGGATACTGAACAAGCACAACACCCTTTTTTTTTTCTTTTTTAAAGAAATCAATAAAGAAAAAACTAATCATTAAAATATGCACATTAATGCACTAAAATAATCCATAAATATAGCTTTTTTTAAATCCATGTACTCACCCAATATCAAACAAAATAAGTGGAGATATCTTGACACAGAATAACAAAGAGAAGTAGATTACACTGTTTTCTGTTCATCTTCCTCACAATGAATGGTTTTGGTCTGACTTCCACAATTATTACTGACTCTTATAGCGGGATCATGCGATTCCCACTAATTCTTCTTTGAGCACCTCTAGGCTTCTAGGCTTAGGACCGGAGTGGAGCGGATCTAGATCACATGCAGAAGAAATTAGGGGTCACAGTGTGTCTCTAGCATGGTGATGCTGGAATATTGTGGCATTTGTGCCGGCAAGCTTGATAGTTATATTACGGCAATATTCTCTCAATGCTGGACTTATGAATAAAGATGATGTTTTGCCGCAACAGAGGGTGATGTCATGATGTGTGGAATGTGTGCTTAGCCCTGGCTGGCAACAATATTTAAAATACAAGTTAACATCGTGAAAAATGTGATTGTGCTTCATTACTGCCACAGGCTGACTACTTATGAATGACCAAAAGGTTCATTGATGTCCACATTTTTCTTTTGAAACAGGCTGAAGAAACACTGTTTACTGATAGTGCACTACATGTCTGCAATTCAGAGGAGGGACCTTAGTGTGCATATGAGCTTAATTTGCTGGCTTTATAATTTAAAAAAATATTATGATTTTATGGGAAAGATACAGAGGAGACCATTTTAAGTTAATAAGGTTATTTCAATAGTGTTGCTCTCACAATATGTCACTGTCACAGTTTATGCTAATGAGATCAGCAAACATACTGTACAAAAGGGGTACCAAACATTTTGGTATGTGAGTTAAAATTGTAAAGTTGGTAGTAGTCGAGACCAACAAAAATCTAATTTTCTTTTTTAATTATATGCAAACTAAACATACAATATTTTTATGAATTGACGAAAATGTCATTATATTGATCTGAAAAATAAAAACATATTTTTTCAGAAACATTAAACCTACAATTTAAGAGAGGCATGCCGTTTCTTAAGTTGTGCTTAAAGCTGCTATATTGAATTTGCAAAACAAGTTAGCTCCAAAACATTTTTTTTTCATCCATCAGAATTGCACAAAACCATTCAGCACGCCATAAATGGCCCCCTGGTTGAACTTTCAAAATCTCTTTGTAGTCACTATAGTACCCCGGTTTAAGTAAATTGATTTATGCTTTGACATTCATGGGGACTAGATCAGGAATCATAATTCAATCACACCCCATTGTGAGCTGTGTGCATAAAAATAATCAATGGTACTAACAATACAATAAGTACTTTTTGGTTTAACTCCAAGTTCAATCATTAGCCGGTTTAATAACTTTCCCTTTCTAATAACCAAAAATAGGACGATACTTGCCATAAATAAAACTGTCAAATGCTACATGTCAACTTGTATTGAGCATCTCTTTATTTAATAGGTCAATCACCACACTTTGCGGATGGCCTTTCCACCTCCCGTGAAACCCAATTTAGATAGATTATAACGTTGCTGCTTGCAAATGTCCTTGTAATCCTAGTCACTTGAGTTAATGCTATTTATATGTTTGTATTCATTGCTAACCTGAGTGTCTTGAGACGTCAATGACACAATCCTTGTGTTATGTGTTTATGTTAGTGAATTTCTGTGAGGATTACGTTGACATTTGTTGGTCTGCTATTTCTTTTTGCTCTGTGGTGACTAATCAGTTGCAAGTTATGTTTGACCTTTTTTTTTCAATAAATAAGGTGGCTATTTCAAAATAAGCAGAAATTACACCAAAACACAGAGAAGATACATTTTCTTTCAATATTGAGTTCTTCATATAACCTTTTTTTTTGCATAATTCCTAAGGACATTACAAAAATCATTGGCTTAATGAGTTAGAGAAACAATAATGTGGAGCTGTATAATTTTCAAGTAAAATGTTTGACACATCTGTTGCTGCAAAGAGTGGCTGTTGTCTACATTTGATGGTAAAGTAACCCCTTTCACATGTAAAATAATGGGCCTCCTTAAGTATTCCATGTTTGATAGAAGAATAGATGGTTTTATCTGGGAGTGTCGTGCATATATTGCCAAGTCAACAAACCAGCCAAAGCTTCTTTGGGGATTATCGTATTATTATTATTAATTGGCTATTGTTCTGTGTATATATTTTTTAGGTTAAATATCTAACTTGTTTTGTGTCTCCAAGTGCTCTTGGTTTGCAACTTTGGAACGTTATTATCTGCAGCTTCAGATAAGTTATCGGTAGATTTATGTTATTGGGTAAGTAGGAGCAGTGGAGCATTAGGGAATGCTGAGCAAGTCGTTTGCTAGAAGATTAGGGTCACCAGGAGTAAGGAGCTCTGTGCTTCATTTAAATGCTCCGGTCATCATTCACTAATTCATTCTAACACCGTAATATCAGCAGGTGACGCATTAAATGGAAAATAACTTTTTAACTCATTGTGAAAATATTGTTCACAGTAGGTTATTGAGCCCAACTACCAGGGCATGTTCCCCAGTTTGGAATAAGATGAACTTCTCATAAATGAGGGGCCTTTTGAGGACCGTTACCTTCTGTTACATAAGCAAATATTTCAGAGTCAAATAACCAGTGAACTGGGATGTTTCTCGCAGCAGCACATAAACTGGGAGTCTTGAGGTTACTTGGTTCACACCCAGTGGGTCTTGCACCCATCGCCCTGCCCTCCGCTCATTGGCTTTGTCATTCCAGCTGTGATCGTGTCAGTGAACAGAGAGAATTATTCATGTCCTCAGAGGGGGGCAAATCCTAATTAAAATTCCAATCTTTCCCACTGAAATGAAGTTGGGCACGACAACACCAACTGTATTATTAAAGGCATTAGACAAAAAAGACGTTTGTCAAGGAAAAATAGGAGAAATGAAGCAGGACAGGTTTTAGTAAGAGTTGAAGCATTACACTTTTGCTAATTTTCAATGGGTTAATGTGAACCTGTCTTCTGTACTGCGGTAAATAAAGGGCTGGACTGTCTAGGGTTTTTGGCAGGCAGTGTGGTCCGCATGCTAATGACTGGGTGAATGAATCAGTTGCATTCTGATACTGGAGAAGCGAATACAAGGAACCCTTTTCTTGTTACTGCACCCTCACAAAAGTTTTTTTTCTTCTTCTTCTGTAGCTTCAGAACAGCAAACCATTTGTTTAGGATCTTGAAGACATTACTATTTGATTAAGTTATTGTTTTGTAATATCAAAAATATGAAAAATGTGGAACAGATGCCGAAAGGCAATTGCTTGGTTTTCTTTGTTTAGCACTAAATCAGTCCATAATGACTAATTTTACAAAGATATTGCTGGCAAGTCACTGTTTAAATGGGCTTATATTGTTTGCTGTAGTTGTCATAAAATACTCTATGAAACTTGTGTTGCGTTGGAAAATATAAACCCATATTTGTGTGTTACTGTCAGGTGTGTTGGTCTGGCCTGTTAGCCTCACCTTGTTAGGTGTGTTTTGTCTTGTTGGTTGATTAATCAAGTATGGTCTCTTTGTCTCTGCATCATGAATAAAAAGGTACTGTTGATTTCGCATGTCAAAAAATGCCCTGACAGCATTGTGAGTCTAATCACAACGGTGTTTGCAAGAGAAATAAAACAGGAATCCAGTAAATAAATTTACCTGAGCCTTTTTGTTACTTAATTGCACAGCAAAGAGATATATACTATACTGTTGTTTTAATGTTTGTCCAGATTTATTGTCCTTATTTTTAGCAGAGAAAAAGTGTTCTGTCTTTAATACTTTTTACACATCACCTTTCTGGGTGGTTGTCAGATTTTGCTTGTAAAATTAATTGTTAATTAATATTTTCCTAAAAGGTTAAATATTTATATTTTAAAATGTCACAATCAATAATTCACACCCAATGCAGCCAAGCGTTAATTCATGAAATCACAGATCAAAATATTGTAAATCATTACAACAAAAATAAAATAATTGATCTTGCAGTTTGTCACAGCATAAGTCATTTTAATACACTTTACAAGACAGTCATGTCTAATTCCATATCAAGGTTAACAGAATAAATTTCAGTCAAAATTCAAAACATCTCAGTTCAATGCATTTCGATACAATCCAGTCATAGTCCGATACAGATCTAATTGCATACAGTCCAGTTTAATCATAAATAGGGATGTTCTGGTATAGATTTTTCAGAGTATGATAACCCTGAGCTCAAGTACCATGTATTTACAAATGCAACAAATTATCTATTTGGTTTTATTAAAAAAATTATTAAAAGCAAGTACCTTGCTTTTGATTATTCCTGCTTCCACAAAGATACTTAGAGAATTAACAGAAATGAAATGTCATGGTAGTTTTCAATAAAGTATGCTAATAACTCAAATAATCATATTTTGTTAGTCTAATATCTTTTCAACTGTTGTTCTAAAACAATATTAACCTCGTGGCAATTTGGAAATACTTTCAAAGACCTAAATATAGGAGCTTATTTGATCCTCCTGACCTGCAGTGTGCATCAACAGGCTGGTGCTGGGTCAATCTTGTATAGTTTTTACACTACATAAAGCCAGTAAAGTCTCTTATCGGTCCGTTAGTTTTTCTGCTACCTCATAAAAGGAGGTTAATCCGTAGGAGTGTTATGTCAGTGAATATTTACCGTTTTATAACATAACTTTAAAAAAAATATAATATGCGTTGATACCAGTAACCAGCCAATGACCAGCCAACCAATGTGACAGGGGTTGAAGTACAACAAAACACAATCAAATTCAGTTAATCTGCAATCTAGTAGCATTATCTAAACTGACTAAACATTTATTCAGCAAACCAGTATCAAATTGAGATGAGTTTTCTTTCTTAACCTATTTGTTCTGTCTCTCAGGGATTGAAGTATGCCTGCCAGGATGGCGGTTTTCCATGACCATGGTGGCCAGCTTTGTTGTTTTGGGTGGTCAGCTCCTCATGCCCGGAGTGGCGTACCTCTGTCGCGACTGGCAGGTACTTCAAGCTGTCATCATCTGTCCCCTGCTGCTTATGCTGTCCTACATTTGGTAAGAAAAAAAAGATACCCTAGCAATATGCTCCAGAATAGTTCAAAGTTCTTTTAAGTTTTATAATACGTAGTTATACAATATGGTTAGGCCATCAAAATAAAAGGATTCCTTCAACAATAAAAGGGAAGCTTGATAAACAGAATGATGAGGACATTTTTTTGCACTAATCCTTATCTGATTTTTGCTGAGATTTTACAACAGTTGTATGTATTTAAAAGTGGCTAGAAATAAGATGTGTTTGCTGAATTTATTCAATGAGGTTTGTTCATTTTTGCTGTGGCTCCATTTCTCTTCAACAGGCAAGTCCTAATGCAGTAGTGAGTCAATATGTCATAGAATCTTTGATGTTACGGTATATTGATGGAGACATTAACATATCTTTTTGTGTAGAAGTTCCTAAAAAATGACAAAGACCTCACTAGTCCCATGCAGGCGTACACCCATCTGGAATAACCCAGATATCTTACAAAAAAAATGCATGATCAACTTTCCAGGCTGGAGTTGTAAAGGAATTGAATACCTGGAGCATATATTTGATGGAACAGACTTTATCCAATTTAATACATTGGTTACACAATTCGGAATTAACAAGAATAAATTCTTAGAATACCAACAAATTAAATCAATTATAAAAAATAAATTTAGGCTCAATACAGTTGATTTACAAATTCCAGGAAAAGTTTTAGACTTCCTTAATCTTAACCCTCCCAAACTGCTATCTAAAATATACAAAACATTAAATAGAATAGATGAATCAATAGCCCTTCCTATTTCAAAATGGGAGATGGACTTGTCCATCTCAATAGACCAAAACCTCTGGTCTCAAATTTCATTAAGAACCTTTAAATTTCTTAAAAATCCTAATCTACGATTAATACAATATAAAATCCTTCATAGAGTGCATTATACAGGGCAACGGATGTTCAAGATGGGTTATACGCCGTCTGATACCTGTTTACAATGTACAAGCAATCTACCAGACAATTATATTCATGCTCTTTGGTTCTGCCCACCTGTTAAGAAATATTGGTACCAGATATGTGAAGATCTATCAAAGTGTCTGAAATGTAATATCACACCTGCTCCCAGAGTTTGCTTGCTGGGAAATGTAGATGAAGTTACCATGGATACAAAGTCTATGCAATTATTTTACATCGCCTTATGCATCGCTAAGAAAAATATCCTCTTGAACTGGAAAAATAAAAATACTCTGAATATTAATCAATATAGAGATCTCCTTCTGGATTACATTGGTCTAGAAACGGCATCTGCCTCCACATCTGATCAATCTTTCTGGTCACCCTTGATCAGTTCCATCACCTAGTGGGGTCGGGCCCTTGATTCCGTTCTGTGGGACACGGTTGCCGATGTGGAGCTTAAGGGTTGGTGGTGACTGCGGGGAGGTCCTTGGGGGTGGGTCCGCTTGCGGTTCGGCGATAGGTGCCGAGACCCTCGCCTGGGGTGGGACTTTGGGGGCTTTGTGTGGTGACTCCTAGTGGCTGCATGCGGCGCCTTAGAGGGGTCGTGCTGGCGGACACGGGTTACTGGCCTGGTGCTGTGCTGCTCTGGGGGGGTCTGGGCTGGGCCTGGGGCTCGGGGTTCTGGGGCGGCGTGCCCTCCGGCTGGGGCCCTGGCTGGGGCTTGGCCGGGGGGGGCTGTGGTCGGCCGATGGTTGGCGGGCGCTGCTGCCCTTTCCATCTCCCCGGGCTGGTTCTTGTCGCTTGCTCCCCGGTGGCCGCTTGCCGCGTCTGGGCGTCGGCGAGAGTGCGCGGCGGGTGGCCGGCGTCTCCGGGCCCGATCGGCTATATTGACACTGGACATGGCTCCTGGGTCTTGGTCTTAGCCCTCGCGGGGGTGCTGAGGTGGGGGCCTCTGGCCGGTGTTGGTCGGCCTCCACGGTGACTGACCGGTTGGTGGGGTGTGGGCTGGTGGGTGGAGGTGCTGGGTTCTGTTGCCACCCGGCCATCGGGCGGTAGTAGCAAGGCTGGAGGATGTCGGCCTGGGGATTGGCCGCCCGGGACTTCGGTCTGCTCACGGGCCTGGCGCGGCATGTCCGGGGTACCCGAGTCGGTGGTGCGCCGGGTTCCGGCCTCGGCGCGGGGGCCCTCGGACGCTGGCGGTGCCTGGGGCGTCTCTTATTGGCGGGGAGGCTTTTTACCATCTAGCACAGGCGCTCTTTTTAACGGGGTGCGCTTGGGACGGGAGGGGGGAGGGCGTTGAGGGGGAGGGGGGGCTAAACTCAACCTGGGTGTCTAGTGACATGTGTTTTGTTAGCAGTGTGAATGTTGGGAAGGATTTAGGTATGCCCCTGGCATGGGGGCTGGTGGATTGCCGGGGCCCCCATGGGGCTCGGGGGTGCCGCTGCCGTGGGCCCCGACTTGACGTGCTGGGGCCTCCCACCCCTGGTGGATCGGGCCGAACGGGGGTGCCTATTGGAGTCAGCAGGGGAGCTGGCTCCCTGGGGTTGTTAATTATTATTTTCTCCCCATCCCCATGCCTCTGTCCACCTGCTCCTTCATTCTACCATTCACAAGGCCTTGGGACGTGGGCACGTCACTGGGGTGCGGGATGGAGCTTCCGTCTTCGCTACCCGGTGGCGGCCTGGGTCCCGATTTTATTGAGCAACTTAGACACTTACACTTGCAACATTTACATGGAACGCACATGTAGGGACCTGGCGGTGTGGCGCATTGGCGCTGGGGGCGGGACCCCTCATGGGGGGCCCCCTATAGGGGCCCGTTGTGGGGGCCTCGCCTGTGGTGCCGGCACCCACTGGTTAAACGCATCTAGACACTGAGGGCCCGGGGGGGGAGATGGGGGTACCCGGCAGTATTCCCATGTCCCCCCCCTCTGTTTTAAGTGCACATTAGAACAACACGCAACAACACCACATTGAGCTGGGGGAGAGAGGCTGGGGGGTCTTTCCACACCCCTGTTCGTTGGACCATCAGGGGTCGGAGCCCGGATAGAACATCACGCCGTCTGGTCGGGGTCCTGGGCTGGTGGACTGCTCTTGCCGGTGTGGGGGCCTTGGCGGTCTGCTTGTCCCCATCCTGGTGGGCAAAGGGGTCTGTCTCCTGGGTGCAGGGGCAGGGTTCTCTATTGGGGCGTCTGTCCCTGGGCCTGGGAGTATGGAGTATAGTGTACGTATGGGGAGTATGAATGGGCTCGTCACTGCGATCTCTCGGGCCCCAGCATTGCGGCTGGTGGGTGTTCCCGTGGGGCTTCCATCTGTTCCCCTCTTGGCGGGTGATCGACCTTGCGCTGATCCGCCTGTGGCCTCTGTACTCTATGAGACCCTGGATGCATACATCTCTTGCCTCCTCCATGTCTGTGCCGATTCCTGTAGGACGGATTGACGGTTCCTTACACCAGCTATCAATCACTTGCGTGGGGAAACCTTATTCCGACCTGCATGCTCGCACACACATGGGTGTGGGGACATTGGTGAGGACGGACATATCTTAAGCTGAGGTTATCATCATTAGTTAGTTGTTCACAGGAGCTTACCAGAAACATTTGTATTATGTTCATTAATCAATGCTTGTGTGTAGTGAATGTGTAATTCTTAGTTTATTCTACTAGATCCGAACTATTGGTTTGGTTCTGTACAGTTTGTCGTTTTTGTTTTGTATTACTGTTTCTCTGCCGTCCGGCAGAGGTGGAGGACTGGGATGTTTTCTTGTGTTCTTTGTTTGCCTCCCTGTCTTGTGTCGTCGGTTCGCACCTCTGCTGGTCCGGTTTCTTTTCTTCACCTTCTTCCTTTCTTCCTTCTTGTCTCAGTTTAATGTCCATGACGTCAGGAAATTGAACCCACAGTAATCACTAATAAAGATTTTTCATACATATACATCAAGTGGCGTACTACAGCGAAGCTGTAATACTCTGCTTGGGAAAGTAAAACTGTTGGGCTTGTACTTGGTACTCAGACACCAATTCTGAGTAGCATACTGCTAGACAGGACACGTTAAAAAAAAAAAAAAAAGAATTTCCTACAAAATACAAACCTAATGAATTATTAGTAACTGTCATACAAGAAGATTTCCATCCCTGTAAAACAGGGAGCAGAATTTACAGGGATTTCCAGAAGAAAAGTGAAACCTTAAACATACACAGCTTTAGCCACTGTTTTCCAGGTTTGTTCTGAAAGTATTTTTTTCCAAATCTTTCATGGAATTGGCAGGAAAATATTACCAACACATTTGTCTTAATTATGGGTAAGTGATGGGACACCTTATGAATGCATTTGTGTTTTAACTTAATTGGATACTGTCACTGAATTTTTTTAAAGGTTATTTCTGTTGATTGATTAAGTTATTATTAGTGAAGGCATCTGGGGAAAATGGCATACTAAGAGCTCATTAGAAGTACACAGTGAGAAGAACTTTACTCTCAAGAGCAGGAAGTGTTTTTATAACCTTGGTGAGGAAGACATAACATTGTAGGGGAAAGAGGCAGTAACTGCTTACAGAGAGACAAAGATTGGGCAGACATGATTTGAGAGGGGTGTAGGAGAGTTGGAGCTGCCCAAACGCGTTCTTGTAATAAAGTCTACCCATAATAAAATATGTAAAATGCCAATCCAGACTGAAGCTTTATACTTCATACTGAAGCTTCATACATGGCCATGACAGTACATGGATAGATGTCATCAAAAGTGATGAAATCTATTTCCTACATTCAACGGGCAAGAGGTGGGGTACACCCTGGACAGGTCGTTTGACACCTATACATTTTAAGGCTGCAGCTTGCTGAACACATGTAGGGGCCTTTCTCTGGCGGATGTTTTTAGACCATGGTGGATCGTGGTTGGCTAGACAATGTTGACGTTGAGCGGGGTCACTACAGTGAGAAACCCTGATTGGTTGACGCATTGCGTCAAGAGCGTCAAAAGTTCAGCTAGCTGAATTTCTGCGTTGCTGGCTTCTGCCGCTTGAAAAGCAGGACATTTTTTTTATATTGACACTGTCTGCACATGCAAAATGCCGCAGAGACTACATGTAAATAGACTTTACTTTAACATTGATGTTTGGGGCGGTGTGAAGGCACCATATGGACAATTTAGAGAGACCATTTAACCTAACAGTCATTTTTTTGGACTGTGGGAGGAACCCGGAGTACCTGCAAGGCAACAGTACTACACACTGTGCCATCATGCAGCCAAAATAAGGATAAACTGTAGATTTCCATAATCTGAAGATTTCTGAAATTTTTATTTTTTATTTTTTTTAAAGACCACTTTTTAGTAAGACATGATTTAAAAGTTGTAAGGAGGTTTGCCCGGTTAAATCTCAGAAGATGACTTTGTCGTTGTCCTGACTATTACAGAGTGAATACCTTAGCAAGATTAAAGAGCTCTTTGAGGCCTTCCAACTGTCTGGTCAAAAATTAAAAGGTCTTAAAAATAATTTGTGTTTACCCATTAGACTGTAACAGTAATTAAATAGTTTATAATTAAAACAAAGGTGAGCATGCCTAGGTCTAATCAAGGATAGACTGAAAGCAGACCACTACTAAATTAAGTCGTCAAACATGTCATCACAGTACCTACAGCAGATTTTAGTGCTGCTGATACCAAAGTGCATGTCTTTGCAATTGGAAAGAAACCTCTCGAGTTTAACTTACATAGGATGTGTGCAAATTGGAAACCCTTGCTAAATAAAAATAAATGAAGGCCAGACTAAAGTTTGTAAGAGAGAACAAAGACCAAGACTTCTGGAATTGCATTGTTCCTCAAACTGTTCTATACAAATAAAATTGGCTTTCTTGGAATAATGTTCTTTGAAAAAATTGGTCTACAAATGAATGATGTGGACACCAGAACAAAGGATAAGTCTGGCATTAAACCTAGTACAGCATTCTGTGAAAATACCACGTGTAAAGCCTAGACCTGGCAGTATCATTATTTGAAGATGCTTTAAATGACCTAAATCATGTACATCCACAATGGACTGAATGAGGATTAGGACATAGAATGTTTTGAATTGGCCAAGTAATAACCAATATCTTGATGTCATTGAGTTGATGTGATGCAGGCTGTAAATCCAAGGCATAGGGTTGACTGAAAGTGAATAGTGGGGCACTCTTTCCTCAGAATGATGTTAGATAAATTTCTTAAAGAAATGTGTCTCTGCACGTATTTCAGCTTAAGAAGCTGACAGTAGTTTCGGGGGTTATAGTGTTTTCCTCAAATATAAGACAGATTTCTGTTTTATTGAAGGTTAAAAAAATGTTTTGTGTGTTATTAGTTTAAGCCATCATAAGTGAACATTTCAAAGCAATAGACAAAAAAATGTATTACATGTACCAAGCTTTTTACTTGTACTTATTTAAGTGCAGTGATGAAATCTTGAAAGCTCTCAAAATTTGTATACCTGAGACAGGCTGTGAGGCTAATAGTGAGGATGAGAAGTATCAGAATAGGCCTGTACAATAATTTCAAATAAATGGAGAAACCTGCAAACCAGCTTTTCACAGTGACATAAGGTAAAATTTCAAAATTTGGGGAAACAGATGAACTGGACAACCTTTGGTTGTGAGGACATTTTTCATATATTCCAAGTTGCCACCTCTGTATATTGACCAATGCAGCAGTATTTAAGCAAACAGTTACTCAAACTAGGACTAAAAGATGTCCTGTACAAGTGTAGACAGCTGTCTAACAGAAACTCAGAAATGACAATTCTAAATCATTGTTCCACTTCCATTGTGAGGGGATCATTGAGCTACACTACAACCATTTGCAATTATATTTTTTTTAAACAGGAGAGAAATATTTGACATTAGTAAAATAGTTTATTGTAGCATGCACAACCACATGCGTCATTTTTTAAGTTTCAAAAGCAGTTGCATTACGCTATATGCATAAAACTACTGGTTATCTTCATGTCTACTCACTACTTCTCAAATGTGTTTTTGTAAACATATAGCAATGCAAATATCAGGTTATGGAGCATATCAGATGACAAGAGATGTAGCTGACAAAAGGCTGTGGGACAGTACCACCTGTAGGCAAATAATACTGTATTGAAAGAAGAAGCTTGTTTAAATTGCACAGTAGTTGACATAGTGACATTTCTACTTGTTTTTTATTACAAGGACGTTTTTTTTAAAATTGCATTGACCTTTTTTGTTCTGTAATAACCAAAACATTCCCAACCTAATTTACAGGATTTTTCCAGAGTCGCTGCGTTGGTTGCTGGCAACCCAGCAGTACTGCCGCTCCAAATGGTTCATGGGAATCATAGCAAAGAAAAATAAAGTGAACATGGACCTTGATCCAAATAATATCCTCACAGGTAATAAACCAAACACATTGTTAATTCATCAATATGAAAATAAATCTGTCATATTTTATACATGCATCTCAATATCTTTTTTTTTTTGTAATTCATTCTGTAAATGCAACTTGTATATTATTTAAGTTTTTTACACAAAGGTTTATGTAATGTATGTTTGTTGTTTTATTTTAAAACCAATGAAAACCCACAATTCAGTTAAAATAGCTCTCTAAAGGTTATTTTTAAAGGAGTTGGCTGATCAGAAGGGTGTGTCCGAGCATATTAATGGAAAATATGGCAGAAGAAAAAAAAATACTTTCGTTTTGTTTGACAAGTGTCAGTGCAGTTGATTTATGCTTCTTTAAAAAAACCTTTTGTGACTTACCATCCCTTTTAAAAAAGTAAATGATGGTCTGCTGGGACATTTTTTTTTTCTTTTTTTCGGTGGACCAAGAAATAAACTTTGCATTGTAAAGAAATATTTTATTGGTGTTCTTTAAGTGTAAGCTGTAATCATGAGATGAATAGAAATAAGAAAATACTGCTTGTTGTTTAATGGCTCGATGTTGGAGTTTTGCTTTTTGAGATGAGATAACTTTTCAATGCTATTTTAATATATATCGAAATTAATATGTATTTTAAAAATCTAGGTTTTAAACTAAATATTTAGTCAAAGCATTTTGTTCATCGTCATCTTTCGAGCTGTTTACTCAGTCTGAAAGATGCTCTTTTTTTTCCAGCTGTGCTTTCCTAAATTAGACGATTTGACAAGGTTATGTGGATTTCCTTTCCAGTTGCCATAGTAACATGCCTCTAAAGAGATGGCTGTAGGAGCTTAACATTACACTATGACACACTCTAGTGTTTATTAATTGTATTATAGCCTGTACAAGTGAGCATGAGCTGAAGCAATGGTCAGATGGCAGATGGTGGTCAGTCTGACACTTTGACCGCTGTGTGCATTGTCTGTTCTCAGGGGACCACTTAGAGCCAAAGCAGGCTGAACTGTGCTGGTGTCATGACGCATTGCATTTGTGTCAAGCTATAAAACTTAATAATTATAATGCAGATTTTTTTAAGTTGTTGCTCTGTGATTGCTTGCGTAAAAATCAAGAGATTTTGAAACTCAATTAGATCTATTCCTGTGGACAAGCCCAAAGAGGAACTGCTAAATGTGAAAACTGAGCTTTTTCTTTAGACACACTGGATGTGAGCTGATGCAGCAGTTGGACAGAAAATCTGCTTCCATATGCTTAATTTTGAAGACTGACTATCAGTCACTTGTCTAGACAAAAGAAGAGTTCCTGTACATAGTAACAAGCAATGCATGTGTTGGTGTTAGTTTGAATCACTAGTTGAGTTGCTTAGATGTGTGCAGGAATAACCTTACTCAGTATTTTGAAGCTCGGCCAGGGAAGCACGGGAAAGCCTGCAGGGCCTTCGGTCAGAGACAAGTTTCGGGGGGGGGGGGCGTGGAATGCTGATACATTTGAGTCAACATGGAAGTACAATGCCACATATCAGAGGTGTGTTTCTATGGCAACCTCTAATCTTATACAAAAACATCCACTGTGTGTTGTGTCTAACATAACCGGCTGTGCAGGGAGTGTTGTTTTCTCAGAAACCTGTTCTGTTTGGACTACTATCGTTCATTCTCACATGAAACCATGTGAAATATTTTGTGACTTTAATTTTAGAATCGAGTCAAAGTTCTTTTTTTTATTACAAAAGTGATTTTTTTAAATAGATTATTTTTGTATTAGAGAAATCAATGTTATATTTGTATCTTAAAA
Organism: Apricaphanius iberus; assembly: GCA_028564705.1. Classification (NCBI taxonomy): domain Eukaryota; kingdom Metazoa; phylum Chordata; class Actinopteri; order Cyprinodontiformes; family Aphaniidae; genus Apricaphanius; species Apricaphanius iberus. Next base: position 1,556,640 of record JAPXFQ010002614.1, read on the forward strand.
AAAAAAAAACTTTGAACAAGACTGCATTGATTTATAAAGAAATCCTTCATGTGTGCAACTCAGAAGGAAAAATAATATATTTGTATCAAATCATGTACTTAAAATGAAATAATGGAGACTGAAACATCTAGACTCTACTGAAGCATTCGGACTCCAAACATTTCCATAAACAATTAACATGGCTGACAGACTGCATGTCGAACTTCAGAAAGTGCATTTAGCAACAACCTCACAGAGACATCTTTTATAGAACTTTTATGACCCGACTCATTAAACAGCAGAGCAGACGCTTTATCCAACATGTTTGTTTTGAAACTGGAGCCCAGGCGGCGCCGAACAGAGTTGATCAGTCATGCTTAGTGCGATAACTGCTGCCTCTTCAGCCATCGGCTCTTTGCAACCACAGCAATTTGGAGGAAAATATTTGCCACATCTGTTGAAACTTTAAGAAAACAAAAAAGAGAGATTTATAAAAATATATATAAAAAAGTTTTGATTTGAAAATGTTAATGTCAACCAATTTTGTCGTCATCAATTACTTCAACTACTTATGAAAGTGTAGGTCCCAACGAAGTAATGATCACTCTTGAAGGTATAATATTCCAGATATCTTAAGTGTGAGAATTGTACTCGAAAGACTGCAACAGCATAATTTAAAACATACAGAGGAATAGTGAAAATTAAATAATTAAAATGTTGTCGTTTCAGTATTAACTAAAATAATATGTATTGTTTTTTATCATACATCTACAAAGCTCTAATTATAAAAAGTCATAGTATGTCCATTTGTTTGAATTATTGCCTGTTTTTTTGTTCCCAGAATTACAAAATGCTCTTCAAAAGAAACCCAAAAGGACATGTATTGTGAAAATGGCCGGTACAAGGAACCTGTGGAAGAACATCGTTGTCCTGTGTGTCAACTCGTAAGTTTTAATACCGTGCCGATACCAAAGAGACATTGCTGTCTCAGGGTTCTAATGTAGCTGCCTGTGAGGAACTGAAAACAATGACATGGGGAGCTGCTGCTCACATAAATAAATGGTGGGGTGGGGGGTTAATGCCAGTCAGAGCCCTCCATTTGGTGCACTCCATATGCCACTTTAAACCTGAATATTCAATACAACATTGATATTTAGCTCTTCATCTGTATGGCTTCTTCTTTGTTTTCCTCCCTGATGGGATTTCCCCTCTGCTCATCTCTCCATCTGAGATCTCGTCTGTAGCTTTAACCGTACTTCAGTGTGTGGTGTTCCTGAATCTCTCAGTTAGCATAAATTTTACATGAGTTCTGCCTGTAGGAAACATTAGACAGCCAGGAGGGAAGATGGGGATGTTTGGTGGTAATGTGTGTGCCTATGTGCTTTGCTCTTTTGTGTCAGTAAGCCAATGTTTACATTTGCTTTTTTTATTCTATCTCTCTATATATATAATATGAGAAGGGATTCAGCAGGACGATATTAAATGCATTAGTTCCCAGTGCATTTTTCTAACAGCCTGCCTTTCTGTTTACCTTTTACTCAGGTTAACAGGCTATGGGATCCACCACTGCTTTGCCCGGAGCATGGTGAATCCAGAGGCTGAGGAAACTCCCATATTTCAGAACTTCTATACAGAATATTACACCAAGGCTGGTGTAGCAGTGGCATCATGCATTGCACTGTGCCCAGCAGTGGGCCTGATGGGCCGGCGTGGTGGACTGCTCATGTTCATGATAATCACCGCACTTGCATCACTATTGCAGCTGGGCTTGCTGAACTGTGAGTAGTTTATGAAAAATTGAACAATTCCTCAATCTTTTGGAACAATGTACTGTTCTCAAGTGGCATGGTGATTTAGACAATAGATAAAAAGCTGTTTATGCTGAAAGACATTTATGCTATTTTTAATAATTTACATTTATTGGAACAAGTAAAGATTAGTTAAAATCCTTCAGATACATTTTTATTACATTGCAGCTGTGTAGTCTCACACTGACAAGTTTGCTGCAGTTCTCTTATATGACTTGTAGAGAACTGTTTTACATTTTTATCATATCTTTTACTATGCATGGTGGTATGATAAACTTAAGTCCATAGTATCGTTTGTTTGTCAGAGGTCTATGTATTTTGTATTCTATATTTTTTAATTATTGTCTTAATAGGGAGGTTTACGCAAAATTATTAACACCAATTTATAATTTTTTTATCGAATAGAAGAGCAAAAAAAATATAGCTAAATGTAAAGTGAAAGGCTAGTTCTATATTACCGTTTCCAAAATATCTAAAATACAGGAGACATTTATTTGCTGGCACCTACTATGATACCCCTAAATTAATTTCAGAACAATAAATTGCTTTTAGAAGTCAACTTATTTGTAAATAGTGCTTGCATGTGAGTAAACTTGATGCATTTATAGCTGTTTGAGTCATAGTTTGTTTCATTCACATGGTTAATATGACATGGATTTTTTTTTTTTAAATGAAGACCTTTGTCTTCCCACATCGGGGAAATTCAGTTTTAAAGAGAATGTTGTCCAAATCCTTAGACACACATTCGTTAAAAATGTGGAGAATATGTTCTGCTAATATATTTGTGTATCACAACTGCAGATAAACTTCTAGTCTTCAGTCTAATGTGAAACATCACACCGGTTGGCAGTTTTTTTACATTCCAAGATCTATCTGATGATACTATTTTTACACTGGGGGGACAGGTTTGGATCTGGGCAATATCTCTCTCAAGTGGAATCCTCTGGCAAGCCAGTTATCTGCTCCTTATTTCTTAGTGCACTCAGTTTTGAGGAATAGCACCTTCAACTGTTTTGTAATGTATGTGCACTGTAAAACAGTATGGCTGCCTGCACAGCACAGCTACCCAAGAAACCGGACCCACGATTTGATCATCTGTAGTTCCAATTCCAAAATACTTAGGGCAGTCAAAGATAAAGTGGATTCACTGCACAGAAATGTGTTATGCACAATTTTGAAAATGTAAAACCTTTATTCTAATTTTTTTTGGGGGTGAACGAAGTAACTGGCAGTGTTTACATTTAGCTGTTCTTAGAAAAATAAATTCAAATAGATTCAAACTGCACATCACTGTTTATTCATTAACAAACAAACTACATCTAATGTTTAACTTTAGTCAAGACATCAAGGTTATGTACATGTTCCAAACCTTGCTCAACATGTTTGCAAATGTCTCTTTTAATGTTTGACCTGGTTTTAATTTCTTGTTGGAGTGCTTTTGATGATCATTCCTACTTTCTCACTTATCCATAAATGTCCATGTCCCTACACTTTTCAGTGCTTTGGAAGTACAGCCATCATCTTAATATAGGTAGGTCTCTTTGTTTATTTCCTCTATTTTCACTCACTGTATTTGTTGATGCTCTGTTGATAAAATGTTTTCACTAAATTCAGTGGGCCGAAAAAGTGGCTGGCAACCACTGATTGTGCAATTTGTCCCCCTTACAAAGACGAGAGAGGTTCTTAATTTTCGTCAAAGGTACACTTCAACTGTGAGAAACCAAATGTAATAAAAAATTCCAATATATCACAATGCATGATTTAAGAATAAAACTATTTGTATAATGGTGCAGAAAATAAGTATTTGGCATCTACAAACAAGCAATAATCTGGCCGTCAAAGACATGTTATTTCTTTTTCAAGCCCAGAATTGAATAAGGGAGAACTCGTCAATGACCTGAAGAGGGTTGGGACCACAGAAACAGAAGTTATTAGTAGTAGCACACTGCATTGGATTGAAATCCAGCAGCACTCGAGGTTAAGCCAGCACATTTCCAAGCCCGTCCAAAGTTTGACTATCTGAATGATCCAGAGGAGGATTGGAGAATTTTCTGTGGCCAGATGAGACAAACTTTGGTACAAATGCCATTCGTTTTGAGGGGGAACAATCCTGAGTAGCATCCCAAGAACACCATACCCACTGTGAACCGTGGGGGTGGAATAATTATGGTTTGAGGGTGCCTTTCCACAAAGGGGACAGGACGACTGATTGGTACAAAGAAAAGAATGAATGGGGACATGTATGAGGACGTGAGATATGGTCCAAACACTTTTGTCTAGTGAAATCATTGAAGATGAAACATGACTGGATTGTCCAGCATGAGAATGATCCCAAACACAGTGCCTGGGCAACAAAGGATTGGCTATGTCAAAAGCATTTCAAGGTTCTGGAGAGAGTAAGCCAGATTCCAGACCTCAGTCAAATAGAGAATCAGTGGAGGTTGTTAAAAGTTAAGACATCACAACTTTAGCAAAGATCTGCATTGACGAATGGGCCAAAATACCAGCTACAAATGTGTAAACCTGGTAATGACCTACAGGAAAATGAATACAAAGTTACCCTCAATACTTTGTATTGAGAGGAACTTTTGTTATAAAACAAAAAAACAACTTTTTTTTTTATGAATCATTATACAAATACATTTTTAAAAATTATACCATTTGACTTCTTTGGATTTTCTTTTACAGTCTTTCTCTCACAGTTGAAGTGTACCTATAAAAGAATTGGCAAACCTCTTTCATCTTTTTAACAACCTCTTTCATCTTTTTACAATTTGTACAGTTAGCGGCTGCCAAATACCTTGTTGCCCCACTGTAACTACCTCTACCATCTTTTACCCAAGTTTGAAATGTTTTTAAAATGATTTGTGGGCCATTTCTTATACCTTAGTGCTGCAGAAGGAAGGTCACAATAAAGATTTGGATGCAGTTACATTTATCTTATTTCTTGATAGCTCTGGTTTCTTTCCCCTTTGAACCTTAGTGGGGGGAAAAAGATCACACAGCAGTCTTATCTGATCTCTATGCCACCTTTGCCTTCTGCATTTCCTGTCTTTATCATATTGATGCTTACTAGCTCAATTATACAGCTTTAAAGTATATGTGATTTTTTTTTTTTTCTACCACATTTTAAAATATAAACTGGAATAAAAGAGTTCATAGACTCCAATTCTATGGGCTTATAATGATACCAGTTTAAGATTAAAATGAAAATAAATATTGTAGAAATACTGAAAATATTGATTTTGAATCTGAAATAAATGTAGTGGATTTTTTGTATTGAAAGTGAAATAAAAATTGAAAGTTAAAGAAATATAAATGAAACTCAAAATATGTATTTATTTATTTATTTATTTATTTATTTATTTATTTATTTATTTATATTTTTCATTAAGTATGCACAAGGTTTAAGATACTGCTGATGAAACTCATAAGAGTAAAAGTTTTGTGCAGCCTGCAGACCATCAGCCGACTGAAGGATCAGGAAACCTGGTCAAAGAAGAATGATTGAAAAGCCTACAGGACTTTGCAGTCTAGTGGAGTCGAACCCATAACCATAGGATATCTAATTCAAACCATTAACCAATAGACTACCATGGAAACAGTATCTCACTGGAGCCGTGGCGAGATTTAATTTAAAAGTTATATCAAAATGAACATTACAGAAGCTATAGCAGTGGATTTTGTTGTAATATCTGGACCGTTTTAGAATTAAAAATATATAAAGGAACTACAAATGACCTTTAGTGGGTTTATTGGGTATAAAATGGCCTGACACACTGACGGCTGAAAGCAAGCACCTGCGGCTCTGAACCCCTGCCCCCCGCTCTCGTGCACAATGTGAAATGAGTATCAGCTGAATGAAGCTGAAAAGCAGCAGCAGTGAAAAATGATTGGCATTGGGGGGAAAAAAGATTGGCTTTGAAAAAATAAAAATTAAAGCTTAAAAATTGGATTGCAAGTTAATTGTTTTAATGCGTATATTTTGAGTTTCATTTATATTTTTTCACTTTGAATTTTTATTTCACTTTCAATACAGAAATATTCACTACATTTATTTCAGATTCAAAATCAAGATTTTAGGTAGTTAGGTAACTTTGTTCACATAGATTTTTTTTGTCCTAATCTCCTTCTCTGACATTCAATTGGTTACACATTTTTCGGGTAAAATATATCACTGCCACATATTCCAATGTGCAATATAGTGCTTAAAGATGTATAGGAAGTTCAGAAGATGTATGTATAACTTCTCATTATTACTTTGCATTCCTCATGTAAATAGAGTTATCACTCTATATTTGTTGGCCTCTGTTTATATAGTTGAACAGCTGTAATTTGTTCCTTGGCAGAAGTACACTTTTTACAAATGAAAATAAAATACGCATTGAAACAGTTACAAATCACTATTAGCCATTAACTAATGACAAAAATGTTGAGTTAAATTGCTTCTTATATGTCTTCTGCTTCTTCAGACAAGAGCTCAGATACGCTGAATAGGGATTTCTCAATTGCTTTCTCCATCATCGGTATGTTCTCCTCCCACGCGGTCAGCAACCTAAGCATCTTCTTCTGTGCTGAGATCACTCCCACTGTGATCAGGTAAATCCACACCATTACGAACATCCAACAATTTTGAAAAATGTGTAACAGTAAAATGTTTTGTTTTTGTACCCATTTTATGTAATTCCAATTTGTATTTATTTTTACTATAGTAATTTTTTATTTTTTTTATGGCATTCTAACCACTCCAGTTAATTTCAAAAGTCCGTTATTACTAGCTCTACCATTTGGTGAATCTTTTTACAAGATTTAACTCCTGTCAATACAATTATTACAGTAGTAAGTGCTGTGCATATCATAACAACATTCTTTGCCATTTAAAATAACTATTTGGTTTTGCAACTATTATGTGCTGTCATTTAAGAGAAGCTCCAATGAAAATGCCTCAAGAGCACCATCTGGTGTTACTTTTGAGTAATGCCAAAAGAGGCAAAGACACCTGAGAGGGAGGTGTCTAGTGTCTGTTGCTGTTTGAAAATATAGCCAATCAGAAGGGGGTGAATGACAAATATATCGGAATTCATTTAACAGCAACAATTCTGGAAAATACCTTTGCTATGACATGGTTTTATTTCCAGTAGATCTCAGTATTCATAGCACATTTTAAGATATGTATATGATTATCCTTTAAATAACTTTGTTAATATCGTTCTTTCTAGGGGTGGTGGTGTGGGCCTTGTACTGGCCAGTGCTGGCTTTGGCATGCTTACTGCACCAATCATGGATCTACACAATCAAAAAGGCTATTTCCTTCATCACATCATTTTTGCCTGTTGCACACTAATTTGCATCATTTGCATCCTTCTTTTGCCTGAGACCCGTTACCAGCCTCTCCCTGAGACGATTGCTGATGGTGAAAACTACACTCGTCAGCCACTGCTACTTCAGACAAAACCAGGAGAACAGCACCTCTTGCTCCATCAACTAGAGAGCAACAGAGACTATTCCAGAGTGCAAGACACACCATTTCATGAGGCGGCCAATGCTGCATTGTCAACCATGGGCTCCACTGCCTCTTCTGCTGTTGATTTGGCTGCTCAGCCAGCTGCAGATTTGTCTGTTACTATTAATTTGAAGGAACAACCTGACCAGCCAGAGCCACAAGACCCTAGCAAACACTCCTCTCTCTTTTCAACACCAACTTCTACAATTGCCCAGGGAAAAGATGGCATCATACAAGCTAACAAAGAGCGTATCCTGTCTTCCAGTCCTTTACACAAACCCCCTTGCATAACAGATCCACTTTTAGCTGATGCAGAGGAACCTTTGGCTGTTCAGGAATCTGTGGATCCACTAAAAGATGATATTGATTGTGAAATGAATGACATGGCTCCTTCTCCCAAAAGTGAAGATGGCTCTGCCACTGCTGCTTCCCATGACTCTCCCATGCCTGAAACCATGCCCCCCTCCTCTTTGATTTGCACAACCCCCGTCATTGAGCACCATCCTAGTTCCACACTAGAATCTCGATACCCACTGGATAATGACATCGATGAGAATATTACAATGCCTGAACCACCGGTATTTGAAGATGATCCTGGAATTTCAGAAGACTTGCTCTTACCATCTATGCACGAAAGCCTCCCTTCATCTCCTGTTCCCTTTCCTCTTCTTGCGTCAGACTCGGACCCATCCACCCATCTTCCAGCCTCCATTATCCCACAGTCTGATATTCCCCTTGATCTGGTAAAAGTAGATGAATCTTCATCTACTCCTTATATTAGAAACTCTCCGCCACCTCCTTTGGATCTGGCCTCCTCCAGTGGTAAAGATTTATCTCCTAAATCTTCTACTCCTCCAATTTCAGTTGCTGTGTCGCCAAGACACACACATCCTCCACCTACTGACTCAGATCACATACACTTAGTGGACTTATCCTCTGTCAACACCACAACAAGAAATTCGGCTGTCCTCCCTGTCACAGACATTGTGAATACCTCAACTGTAGAATCACCCACAAACATTGTTCAAGATTGTGCCGTTTCTCTAGGCTTAGATTCTGAACAGTCAAATTCCAACATAGATTTAGGCCCTGCTGAGCCAGCTCCCTTCTCTCTAATGGACAGCACTGTGCTCCCCCCATAGACTCTGGTGTCCTGCCTACTATGGACAGGGAGATTTCTAGCACAGAAAACCCTATCGACAGCACAGAGTCAACATGATTTTGTGTTGCAGCCAAAAAAATGTGAAGCTTTATGTGTCACACCTGGAGGCAGCCAGCTATAACCATAGAACAGCATGAGGCTTGGACGTGGGGTGATAACAAGAACTGCCAAGCTCAGACTTCGGGTACTTCATGAAGACTGTTCAAACTTGGATTGGAGTAGACTTGTCCTACATGAGTTGCTCAGTGTTCTACAATGCTTCTCCAACCTTGCTTGTTTCATCTTGAATTTCGCCAATAAAATACACCATACAATTTAGAGAGTGTGCCACTGGCTGGTTTGTAATGATGTGATGTCAACATCTGCTCTTCAGGCACATGACTGGAAATCACCAGCGTTTTTTTATATATAACCACTTGGGGTGAGAGAAAGGAGGAAAACCACTGTCATTTTAAATGTCCATCGTTTCGGAGATGTCGTCAGCTCTGTTGAAGAAAAGTATAGCCAACAAAGAAAATTGATACCACTGGTACTTCTGATTAAATAAAATGTTTTTAATCCATGTAGATAAAAATAAAAACAGCCTTACATATGGACAAAGAAATTGAAATGTTGGACAGTACTTTTGTAATTGTAAATATAAAACATCTAAATTGGACGCTTTTTCTTTTTTTAATCAAATACCAAATATTACACTAACCAAAATGAACGTAGATGTAGTGCCAAAACATAGGTAGCCCTACAGTGTTTTTCCTGTCTGGAGAAATTCATGGGCGAAGTCTGAAGAGAATGTCAAATTGATCTGACGACATGTTGTTTTGAATGAATGGTTTTGTTTATGTGCCAATTTCTTAAGAGTTCTCATCTCTAAGGCCATTTTCTATGCTATAACCTCAAACATATTTTTTTTTCAGCTTCATAAGTTGATGGTTCTTATGAAGTCTTTGACCATGAACTTATGTCTTGGTAAATTTTCTCTCACCATAGAAAATGATAAATATGCCTGTCCACTGCGGTCTAAAAATTACCTTGTTTTCAACCATTTTCTGCACCATGAAATCAACAAAAAACTATATTTTGTTGAAATAGCTCCAGTTAATTTACTTTCCAAAATGAGTAAAGCAAAATCATCGAATTTTGAAGGGTGTCAGATATCAATACAACTCTGGCTTCTCTGTTGTTACGTCCCTTATGAGATTTCCAGAATGTAGAATCATGGGGGTTCATAGAGTTTCATCCTGTTGCTCTTGCTGTTGGTTTATCATGATATTTTTATTTTTTTGCCATGCAGATACATTTAGTTTTCTCTAAGTACATTTCTCTCCCTTCTTTGCAAAATTTGACAAATAACTTATCAGCCGAAACAGAGAAATTCACAGTAAACAAAAGCTAGCCCTCCCATCCTAACACAAGGATCCAAGTGAGGTGTACATTCAGTCTTTCTTTCCAAATTCTTTTAAGTTTTTGTAATGAGTACACAAGAATAGTGATATATGTGTTGCGTATGTTTTGTTAAAATGAGAGAAAAATTAGCTAAACTGCTTTTTTGCATGTAGTTTAGTTATTTTGTGCATTAAAAGCAACTTCAATTTTAGGCTCTTTTTTTTTTTCAGCCAGTAAAAAAATTTTTTTTTTCTGTTTTCTAGATATAATCTATACGTAAAAAGTTCTCGGAATTTGTTTTTTTATTCCAAAGTATTATTTTCAGAACTCTTTCTGGTGTGCCCTTAATGTACAGAGCTATACATCCTTATTCCAGTATTTGTGGCACCTTAATGTGGTGACACTTTATTTTTGTGCAGTGGGGATAAAGCATGAACTTTATTGTGAAAGTGTCAGCAAAACTGTTAAACCTTAAAGGAAAAAAAAAAAACGGAAAAAATGTTTGATGCGATTGCCAATCGTTGCTGCATTGATAACCTATAGTGTGTCTGTGTGCGTGCTTTCCACATGTTCTAACATTAACATAGTATGTCATTGTTTTCTTACATACATGTTTTCACATACACATGCACAACTTACTCTTAAAAAATGCAATACATTACACAAAATGAAATGTTCTAAATTCTGTGTTAAGTTTGACAAAATGAAAGGCTCTTTCTTTTGGAAGCTCTTTTCCTTCCAAAAGTCCACTTATGGACTACAGCCTACTTGACTTAAATACATGTGTAACTTGACACTTGTAGTACTTCTTGCTTTTAGGGTTGTAATATGTGTGTACTGGAGGATGTGTGACTGTGGATGTACTACTGTTTACAACAAGCCTCTCAATAATCATTAGTAATGATAATAATGATAGTGCCGTACTGTATAACTTTAAAGACAGACAATGTCTTGTGATCTGAAATGTGATTTAAAACTCTGTAAATCATTTATGCAGGGATGTATTAAGGTGATCTGTAAATGTGTTTTCAGGATTCAAATCCATTACCAGACCTATGAAATTCTGTTATCATGTGAAAGATCTGTGAAAAACCGTGCAGGCACTTTGCTCAATGTTGAAAATGCTACATATCTTTGGGTGTTTGAATGATTGAGGAAATCAAATGTATGGTTGATATAATATGGGGGAAAAAACTCACTTGCTGTTGATTAGTCATGGTCTTTTATCAGATTGTTTTATTATTGATGTAATTGAGAACTTCATGTGGTTTTCTGTGTCAGATAAAATTAGTGTATGACATTTTCAATGCCTCTATCCGTCAAAGCACAAAGAACTGAAATCATTTAAAATTAGACTGGCATCTTTACACTTAAGGTAAGGGGAATATAGATATGGATTAGGAAACAGAATGTAGGAGCTTCTAATCACACATTAACTTTTTCATTAGAATTCTGTGTTTTTAAAAGTTGGTTAGCACCTCAGTTGGCTGAGTCTTCAACGTGTGTGTCAGTATTTATCTTGGTGTGCATCCAAATTAAAGTTAATATACTTGAAATCCAAATGCAAATCTAGAGTAAAAAATAACAATAATCAATACAACACTGGTACCGTCTCCTCTGACATCTGTTACTTCACTTTTTACCATGCAGCTATGTCAGTGCTGAGAGGAGGAATTACATAGTTTTGTTGTTTTTTTTCGCATACACACCTAATCCATCTTTCGTTTTTTTTGTGTTTTTTTTTTGGTCTATGTGTAACTTCAAGGTAAATAAAAGCAATGCAGAGAAACAACTGCACCAGCGACTATGGTTATAGGGCTGACATTTATTGTTGGAAAGATAAAGGATTATATATCAAAAGGGTGGTGAAATAGTTTTGCACCTAACCAGTAAGCCTCCTGAGGCATGAAGTACCTATAGTACACACATTTCAGGTTTTGCTTCTCTCAGTTGAGCGACTCAAAATCTCTTTGTTGGGAGATTGAAATGAATGTAAAAAAACAAACAAAAAACAACATTGGATTGTACATTTATAAGTATCTCTTGTTTGATTTCATTTTGTCGTTATTTTAACAGACACAATGCACTTGTACATAAGCCATACATGTTGAAATAAACTACTATTTATTGATTAAATCTGAGCATCAGTTTCACGTTTATTCTGTTTCATATTTTTAATTTTAAAGATAACTACAGGGTCTGTTTTTTTTTTCAGATGAGCAATCGGTGCTCTCTTGTTTTCACAAAGCAATACATATAACATGATTCTTTTTCTTGTCACTTTTAATGTCTGCCTTTTTTCTTTTACTACCAAAGTGTCACAATAAAATCCCTTAAGCATTTAAGAGGTCTTTAAAATGAATCAAAAGAGGCATGGGAAAAATTCCACAACTTATAAATATATGAATTCATTGTGTAAAGCCCTGATTTTCAAAAAGCATGCAAGGGTCATTTTGGCAGCAGTCAACTTTAGGCTATTCACTTTTGCTCATAGTTGCGCCTAATCCATCTCTGGTCTTGAAACTTCCTCCATATGTCTTTGTTAAATTCAACTGTACCTTATGTTGGTCAAGAAAATATGGTGCAGACTTTTTAGAAAACAGAAAGATAAGCAAAACGGGGCCCAAACTTCTGTTGTGGTAAATCTTCAAAAATCCCGTAAAGCAGTTTTTACACATAAAAGGAAAGGATTATTAGGTTACACTATACCGACAGGGTACTGAAAGTAGTGTCACATAATGGTATCAGTGTGACCTAACTCTAGACACCCAAAATCATTATAAAGCCCGGCAATAAATGAGGAAACATGAGGCTGAGTCTCTGATGTCAAACAGAGACTATGACTCATCTCAGCAGCCCAGCCACATAATGCTTTCTCTAAAATGTGAACACAAACTCACAAGAACCATAATATAAATTCTATAAATAACAGTTTAGCATTATAACAAAGAAAACAAATGGGATAGTGTTCTGTCTTTTGTTAGCCTCAAACAGATTTTCTTCCAGGATTAGCACTCATTGACCCATTAGTGTTCCTATCAACTCAGCTCGACTACCATTTTCTGCTAAAGTAAACGATATGGATAACTTAGGCTTATTAATAATAGCCTTTGTGTTGGTATGACAGTTCTTTCTTTTAACAAGCTTAACGTTTTTCCTGCTAATCACAAACAACATTTGCATACACAGTCATTAACGGCAGCAAAATAAAACTCTGAACTTCTTGAATGGGAACTGTCAATCATCTGTGCTGCACAGAACAGCCAAAATTCAGCAACAGAAGCAAAAATTTTCCATGCGCAGGACAGGGTGATGTCAGGGAAGGATGATGCATCATCCCTCTAGTGCACTGCATCAAACCGGAGCGCTCCCATTGGCTGAGAGGGATGCTGCGCTTGGCCTAACGTCACCAGAACAGCAACGTGTCCCTGCATCTCGCTGGATCGGCTCACAGGACAGAAAAACGGTAATTTTGAGGAAGACACAAGAAGAGTGGACGAAGCTTGAGTCGTGATATTAAGAGCTCCATCCGGATCCGCAGCTCATCATGAGGGAAATCGTTCACATCCAAGCTGGACAGTGTGGAAATCAGATTGGGGCAAAGGTATTAACACATTCTTTCGGCTGGTAGGACTTTTGAAACAAAGTTTGTATCAGGAACACCACGTATATGTTAGCTTTTCAATATATATATTATTTTATTTTTATTTAGACAAATAACGTAAACAATCTCTATCGGGTCTTGGATTTAAAGATATGTAAAGTTAAAAACCGCTACTAATGATTGGATATCTGGACATGGGGTGGGGTTCGGCCGCTGCAGCGAAGTAGCCGCCCCGACAGCTGCTGAATGTCATTTTGCCACGCCGCAGATGCGCAGTGCTAAAATAAGGCCCGGCTCTCTCTATTCAAAGTCGGTTTCGCAGTATGTTTGCTCTCCAAATCACTAATGGAAAAGTGTTTGTCTTCATTAGTTCTGGGAAGTGATTAGTGATGAGCACGGCATTGATGCTACCGGTAGTTACCAAGGTGACAGTGACCTGCAGCTGGAAAGGATAAACGTCTACTACAATGAGGCCTCAGGTACTAAAATATTTGCAGTAAATTGAATGCATCTGTATATTTTACCGCCACATAAATATGTTTGTGTGTTTATCCATGTTTCACATTTGCTCTCATTGCTTGGCCTTTTGATGAACAGATCTCATTTGAATGCTTGAAACTCGATCGTCACTAGTTTAGCTGCAGGGCAAAATATGTTGCTATGGCGCAACAGTGCACTCTGGGTGCAGGGGAAAGAAAATAGGACAATGAACTGGCTAAAATGTCTATCTGTGTCACTCCCTTTTCCATTTCCCACCCATCTTTTTTTCTCTCTGCAGGGAAAACAGGTACCTGCATTCTCTCACTGGCTCACCTCAAGCATTCTGCTATGATTCACATTTACCTAAAGTATCTGTTGTGGCATGTTGAAACCTCACCTCAATCACACCCTCTCTTTTTCTATGCATGCATGTCTTTCTAACAGTACATTAGCATTAATCTTTGGTATTTTAACAACAGATTGGTCAGAATATATTTTCTAAAACTAATTAGATCAAACTTTGTTCTCATCAGTTATGGTTAAAAAAGCATGCTTTTTAGCAATGCTTATCTATTTCTGATTAGTGTGACTTTATTGATCCTTTAGTTTGAGTATAGCTGTCAGAAATCTCGCAGACTACTTCATTTGGACATCTGCACAAATTAACTCTAGCGGTTTATTCAGAAGTTAAACAATATTAGAACTTGAGCAATGAACAAAGAGAAAAAGGACACTTAAAGGCCATTGCACAACCTTTCTCTGAATGGACTCTGCAGAACTCAGGATATTTAAAACATTTTTGGTACGCAGGGCAGCATGCTGCACCATTTTCCTTTCTAGAACTGTCCACGGCTGCTTGTTCGCTGTGTTGTAACATTCTATACATCTTTTTTCTGTAGATGTATTTACAGATAATTTGTGCTCCAATTTCTTGTACAGGTAGAACAAAAATCATGTCAAAATATTCCCAATGCTGTATCACTGGTTGCAGCAGAGCTGTACTTGTGTTTCAGACATCAACATGATGATTAAAACAGTTTAACCTTTAAGTACAAAATTTTTTGCACACCTTCTAAATAAGGTTGCTTTTGCTCACTTGTTTTTGTCTGATATCAAAGTTAGCTGATCTGAAACATTTTAAGAGTGACACAAAAGCAAAAGACAGACAATCTGTGGGGTGCGGGGGGATACAGCACTGCATTATGTTTAGACTTTGTCAGCATGCCGATTGGGATTGTGGAAATAACCCAGCCTTTCATTTCCCCTTATCCCTATTTCCCCTGTGTTCAAAGGCAGCAAATTTGTGCCACGTGCCATCTTGGTGGACTTGGAGCCTGGAACCATGGATTCTGTACGCTCTGGCCCATTTGGACAGCTCTTCAGACCTGACAACTTTGTCTTTGGTAAGTGGACATCGAATCCAAATGTCAGAGCTTAATCTGAGCAAACTGGACATACAGCTCTGAGTCAGCTACTGATGTCGTGTTCTGTAAAATCTGTGCTGAGTTTGAGCAGACAGGACCCCGCAGCTGTTGACATAACCGTACCACAACCACAATGTTTCTGCAGGCTGTCTCTGTGTTGTGGAAAAGATCAGTCAGAGTCAGACACCTCTTCTTCTGATTTAAAAGAAAACAGGATGCACTCTTCCAGTTACAAATTAGGCTACATGTGCTGAAACAATGCAGCACAGATGGGCTTCTTCACTTCCCCTTCCTATGGAACTAGACATAACTCACTAATGGTAAACAAAAGATGGATGAAGTACTGCCTCTGTACTCAAACTTTATTACTCACAGCATAAATCCACTATTGGGATTATTGTGTTTAGAAGTTGATCATTTAAAAAGGGGTATCTTTTTAATCGTAAACTTGGTTACCTAAAATTATCAGAACTAATGAGTGACCTTCTGACTCTAATCGGCTACTTTATTAGCAGCAGGTTTGTCTGTGGATATCTATTCAGCAAAATATTTTAACATTTAGCTCCAACTCAACATTATAGCATCCCTCAGCTGCTGCAGAGTTGTCAGCTCCAGAACCTCTATTTGAATCTCCTGCTCTACCACATCCCCGTAGGCTGTTCCACTGGACTGTGATCTGGTGACTGTAAAGGCCAGTGGAGTGTTTTGAACTGTATGTCAAGAAACTACTTCAAGGTCATCTAAGCTTTTAGATGCGGTCCATTATCAGGCTGGAAGTAGCTATGAGAAGGTGGTAAATTGCTCTCATATGCAGGTAGTCTTTAGCATTTAGAAAATGTTCACCTGTGGTCTTGAGTGAGAAATGAAACCCCACTCTACCACCAGCCTGAACTGCTGATGCAAGGGAGGATTAGTATATGCTTAAATGCATTGAGTTGCTCCCATTTGATTTTCTCATTCAGTATTTGTACTGACAAATAATGTAGTAATAGTTGTATCTAATACAATGGATATCTTTCAGGGAAAAAATGCAAACTGAGAAACAAATGATGTCAGCTTCATTGTCAAACTGTCAAAAAAAAGCTAAACACAAAGATACCATAAACAAAAAACAAACAAACAACTTCAGTATAATCACCTTTTACAGGTTTAAAACATTTATTCATCAAATGTGGGGGAGGAACTATCTCCAGCTGTCTTTGGGTTAGAGGCTGTGTTCCTAATGTACATGCTTTAGGTGTGCAAAAAAATGTGGTACTACTAGGCAAAGCTGTTGTAACCATTGTGCTGATGTCTGAAACCCAGCTTTAGGTTTGCTACAACCAGTAACACAACATTACAGGAAGGCTTTGCAATGATTTGATCTGGCTGCAGAACACAGGCTCTTTGTACATAGTCTTTGTATATGGTAAGTTTCATTTGAATACTGTTTTGTTTAGACTCTAAAGTTGATACAAATAGTTTTATTTATTCTGACTTAATTCTATTTTCAACAGACATCTGAAAATCTTAAGCTGCTGCTTAAGCGTCTTTGGACAGCAATTTTCAAGTCTTGCCACGTGTTATCAGTTTGATTAAATGTCTGGATTTGGACTGGGTCAATCCGAAATAAATATTTTTTGATCCAAACCATACCATTTTAACTTTGGATACATGTCTGATGTTGTCCGCTGGAATGTGAACCTCCAACTGAGCCACACATGTCCAGCCTCAAACAGGTTTTCCTTCAGGACTGTCCTGTATTTAGCCCCATCCATCTTCTTGTCAGTTTTGACCATCTTCCCTTTTCCTGCAAAGGAGGATCATGGCATGAATCTGCTTCCACCATGTATCATTGTGGTTAGCATGTTTTTGATGTGATGTGCAGTTAGTTTTCTGTCACACAAAGAATTTTGCATTCTAGTTTTGCTGTCTAAAAGTCAAAATTTGGTCTCATCTGTTCTGAGTAACAAGCTCACGTTTGCTATTACCCCTACATGATTTTTGGAAGGCTGCAAATATGACTTCTTTCAACAATGGCTTCACCTGAGCTGTGGATCTTTGAAGGAGTGTCACTAGGTGTTCACCTTAAAATTTAATGTTACAAATAAGACAGAATGAACATCAGAACGCTATTTGATGTTTATGAATACTTACCAACTATAAAAAAAGAGTACATTGAGAACTTTGCAAACCATTTCAGTGAAACAATGTTTAGAGACCTATCTGTGGATCGTGCTCAATTGTCAAAAATAAGGTAATTTTATTTAATGTCAACCAGAATTCTTTTTTATCTTTTTATTGTGCAGGTCAAAGTGGAGCTGGAAATAACTGGGCGAAAGGTCACTACACAGAAGGAGCTGAGCTTGTGGACTCAGTTCTGGATGTGGTGAGAAAAGAGTCTGAAAATTGTGACTGCCTTCAGGGCTTTCAGCTTACGCACTCCTTGGGTGGAGGCACAGGTTCAGGGATGGGCACGCTTCTAATCAGCAAAATCCGTGAGGAGTACCCTGACAGAATCATGAACACATTCAGTGTCATGCCTTCCCCTAAAGTGTCTGATACCGTGGTGGAGCCTTACAACGCCACCCTTTCTGTCCACCAGCTTGTGGAAAACACAGACGAGACATTCAGCATTGACAATGAGGCCCTGTATGACATTTGCTTCCGTACCTTGAAGCTGACCACACCAACCTATGGAGACCTAAACCACCTGGTGTCAGCCACCATGAGTGGGGTGACCACCTGTCTCCGTTTCCCTGGTCAACTCAATGCCGATCTCCGCAAGCTGGCTGTCAACATGGTGCCCTTCCCTCGTTTGCATTTCTTCATGCCAGGCTTCGCGCCCCTCACGAGTCGGGGCAGCCAGCAGTACCGTGCCCTTTCTGTACCAGAGCTGACTCAGCAAATGTTTGATGCCAAGAACATGATGGCAGCGTGCGACCCCCGCCATGGGCGCTATCTTACTGTGGCAGCCATCTTTCGTGGGCGAATGTCCATGAAGGAAGTCGATGAGCAGATGCTGAGTGTTCAGAACAAGAACAGTAGCTACTTTGTGGAATGGATTCCCAACAATGTCAAGACGGCTGTTTGCGACATTCCCCCTCGCGGCCTAAAGATGTCCGCCACTTTCATTGGGAACAGCACAGCCATCCAAGAGCTCTTCAGGAGAATCTCGGAGCAGTTTACTGCTATGTTCCGGCGCAAAGCATTCCTTCACTGGTACACTGGAGAGGGAATGGATGAAATGGAGTTCACTGAGGCTGAGAGCAACATGAATGACTTAGTGTCAGAGTACCAACAGTACCAGGATGCCACTGCGGATGAAATTGGTGAATATGAGGAGGATGAAATAGAAGATGAGGAGGATGTGAGACATGACGTTCGCCACTGATTGACGCTGACATTGAACTTTAAACACAATCATTAAGCTTGAGATAAAGATGTTTAATTTAAGAAGAGTGCAAATTATAGTGAAATATGTTGCTTAGTCTTAATAATATTACTGTAATACATTATTGCCAAAGCTAATTCATGTTGTTAGGACCTGATAAAACAAAGGGATGATGTTTTTTTTTTCCACATTGATGCTTTGCCAATGTCAGAACAAGCACAGACGAGTGCTTAACACAGTTTTGTAACAAATACTTCATCGTGCATATTTGATCTACAGTGTCAAATAAAAGATCCAAACTACACTTCATGTCTTCTTTCTTTCTTTAAGAATAAAATCTGAAAATAATGTGCTTTTCACTTAATGTGCAGAAATTTGAAAGCTAAACACAAAAAGTTAGGTATTCTCAACAAAATCAGATTATTTGAGTATTTTGTGGCACTAATATGTTATTGATGGATAACAGAGTGATTGAAGTTCCACAACTGGAACTATTAAAATCTGTTATTCTCCTTTCAAAAATTCTGACATTAATTTTCCACTCTGAGCCGTTATGTGTTTTTTTTACAAGAGATAGCAGAAGAAGAACAACTGTAACTTTTGTTTTTTAAATGTTTCTTTTTCAAAATGTTTATTCAATACTTTTGGATCCATGTTATAGTTGTTCATGGTAGTGGTAATACATTATTCAGTATATTTTATTACCTAATTAACAAAACAGCAAAGAATCAAACTGAAGTTTGTTTTATTATACAATGATCCGGTTTAATATTATGACCGCTGACAGAGGAAGTGAATAATACTGATTATCTTATTTGTGTTTGGAACATATAGGGCAGCACGTGAACAGTTGTTCTTCTAAATAGATATGTTAAAATCAGGAAACATGGGGAATGATTGTAGCGAGTTTGAAAAGGTTTGAATTGCAAGGTATATTCTCTTGGCCAGAGAAACTCAAAATTACATCTTTTTACAGGTTGTTCCTGGGCTACAGCTTGGGGTGTAGCATCGAATTCTGTGCCCTGTACGCATGTCAGTGAGCCCATAAGAGAGCACATAAGAAAAACAGTGGCACTTTTTTTTTTACATAAAAATACATAAATGGTGAACCTGTGGTTAGTTCAAGGCAGCTATCATTGTCTTAACTGATTAACTGATTAGTTATCATAGACTTACGCCAATTTGCAAAGCCTACAAAGCTGACTGAAAGGATTGTGATTTTTTTTTCATAATTTTGAAAACAAAAGGTCTGGAGTTTGTATCCGTGTCAATTTCTAAAATAAAGTGACAGATGGTTGAAAATTGTTAAAATAGGACTGAATTTTTGTCATAACTCATTGTTATGTCTCTCCATTTGTCTGATGATTATTAGTTAGCAAATGCTGTCCCTAATAGCAGGCTAATTCCATTGGCTAACAGCCTAATAAAACTCAACGGACCTTGCAGCAGCTATCTATATTAATGTCTATGAATCAATGGATCATCCACTTCCCACACATTAAAATTATTCTATTAACAGTAGATTATTATATTGTACAATATACATGTTTCAATCGTACTACAATATATATCCTAGTATAGTACAGCACTAGTCAGAGGGAAGAGCTCACCCTTTTTTCCCCATTCAACACAAATAAAAACAGTTTGCAATAAAATCTGTTCAAAAGTCATGTGCTCATAGAGCAGAAAAGGGCAGTCTTAAAGGATCAAAGAAAGATGGCAGAAATTATGGGAAAAATAAGTGGTGGGTGGTTAGTATCATAAGGAAAACGGAACAAAACATAAAGGAGGAAATTATTATATCTAGATTAGGATTTGCTCATTTGAGCTAAATAGTCAATTATTTAAACAGGGGATGTTAGGGAAAAATAATAATGTATTATTATTTTCTTAGGATGTCTTTCCTTTATCACATAGTTCAAAATGTACTTTTTAAATGTCATTTGGTTTCAACCATATGTTCCTTTGTATACACCCTGTTCTTTTAAGATGCTAAGGAAGTTTGACCAAATAAAGAGAGACTGCAGTGGGAGGGCCTTTTGAGACCAGGAGACAGAGCTGTTTGATCAGGAGACAGAGCTGGGAGACTGTCTGAGAAACTGAGAGGAGAACAGACACACAGTCAACCAGAGTATCTTCCTGGTTTCCCCCTGCAAAACTTTATTCTGTCTCCCTCTGCAGAGCTCATTTAACGTCAATTTCTCTCCGACCCCTGTGTGTAATTCTTTCTAGGTTAAACCACTATTTTTACCCTAACAGGGGAAACATGCTGCAGGGAAATTTGACTTTTGTGTTTAAGATCAGATTGTGGAACATGTTATATTATTATGCTGGAAGCATACTGTTAAGAAAAGGCATCTGGTTGAACATTTACAAATGGACATTCAAGACCTTTTACACTAAATAACTAGTCCTGAAAAAAAAATACTGAGATATCTATAGTTTTTCTTTGTTTTGTAATATTTTGTAAAAATAAAATAAGTTTAGGGCATATCTAGTATGCATCGAACATTGCTTGCCAACTGCCAGTTATCAGAAGTTTAAGATTTATATTTGGTGTTTTTTGTATAAGATTTAAACATCATATGTTATTGAACTCACCGTACATTTCCAATGTTCCTTGAATGCACTGCGGATGTGCAGATTGGTTGGCTTGTGTGTGTGGCTTAAAAAAAACAGTCCGTCTTATATACCTGCAGGTTTATTTTTTCACTTTTCAGGTAAGATCACCTCCATCTCTCTGTATGCCGCTGGACAAAAATGAGCCGAGCTGCCTGCACATTGTGCATATCATTCTCCTACTGTAGGATAGTGTGGTTGCAGAGCAAGTCGGGTGTCTAATCTGCAGGCAAAGTGTGACAGAAAGCAGGTAAGGGTTATCAGAGGTTTCGCTAGGTTTGTTGATAGGTGCTTTTTAGAAATGAAAAGTTGTTAAAATGGTCTGAAAAGTCATTAGAAATAGCAACAAAGTAACTAAGTTGGCAACACTGGATCACTATTGTCGAGATAAATAAGCAATTTGTGCATCTAAGAAGAGGACTTCTAATATGTGGAGAACTGACATCAAGTAATTCCTAATTCTCCCAGTTTCAGTTGGTAACAAAAATATAATGCACCTTTAACGTCATGTGATAGTTTGTCATCTCCAGATATTTAGTAGCAACAACCTTTGTGGGAAACCCTTGAGACATCCATGTGTTGTGAAGCTCTGGAAATATGTAGCTCAAACAAAGAGGGCTGTTGTGAAATTATTTAGCAAGAATGTATCAGACTCTCATCTTAGTCACGGTTAAAGAACAATAACACAGTAGAAAGTAACATAAGCCAAGGTAAACTAAGGATGATGATAGATTTACTTAAACTATGACCCACACCCTAAAAGCAAGATCGTGACCCTGATATGATCAATCTGGCATCCAGAGAAGAGAACAAAGCAAAAGAGACATGCAGAGAGATAAGGGGAAAACCGGCTATAGAACTGTTTTGGTGCATCAGGCCCCACCCATAGTTGGGCCTGAGAAAACAAGAATGTTTTTAATTTGAAAACCGACGGAAACCAGATGCTTTAAGATGATTAACAGCCAAGTTAATTTGCTTATGGGAAGACAAAAACAAAGATGTCAGTATGATGTTGCTTGTTTTTGATCAAGGTAACAAAAACAGTAAGACAAGAATAATAAAAAAAGAAAATTCTCTGATGGTGGCATTTTTTGTTTGCAAAAGTATATAAAAAAATCCACATAACAACCAAAAACTTTGCTTTATCTATTTTTCAATGTACTGTGCTAGACCAAAACAAAGAAGTACCTATTTGTAAAACAGAAGAGCGAACATGACTGTATGTGATTTAGGGACAAAAATTGAAAGTCTGCATCCACTGCTGTCCTGGCACAGATTTACTTTGCAACACACTAACAGAGAAGTATGCATCTCAGAACAAACTTGCTGATGGAGAAGTCTAAACTAGGGTTAAGTATTTGCCTTTATTTCTCACAACTAATAACACATACCACTTATAATTAATGCCAAAAAGTTCAATCTTAGTCTCATCAGACCAGATAATCTTATTTCTGGTAGTCTGGGAGTCCATATGTTTTTTTCGCAAACTCGATGTGGGCTCTTTTGGTGTTATTTCTAGTGTGTGGAGAAAATCAGGCATTGTTCTTCACCTGCCCAATACAAAGTGAAACATGGTGATGGGAGCATCATGTTGTGGGGATGTTTTTCAGCTGCAGGAACAGGACGACTGGTTGCAAATGAAGGAAAGATGAATGCAGCCAAGTACAGAGATATACTTAAAGAAAAACCTCTTCCAGAGGACTCAGGACCTCAGACTGGGCCAAAGGTTCACCTTTCAACAACACAATGACCCTAAGCACACAGCTAAAATAACAAAGGAATGGTTTCGGAACAACCGTATGACTGCTCTAGACTGGCACACTCAGAGCCCTGAAATAAACCCAATTGAGCATCTCTGGAGAGACCATAAAATAGCTGTCCACCAACATTCACCAACAAGTCTGACAGAACTGGGGTCTCATTTATAAAGCTTGCTTATGCACAAAACAGGATCTGAAAACTTCGCAAGCAACTTTATTCACAAAGTTTGGGATTTATAGAAAAAAAACGTGGCAGAAAAATGTGTGCAACTTTAAGCACACTAAGGAGCTTGCTTACGCACTTTTTGGACACAGAGGGCATTGACAGCACAGCAGGACAGATACCAAAATTGTGAATTTAAGCCACATTTTCAGACTTGTAGACCACTGCACACACAAAGACAACCAGCACACAAACTCCTCCCCTGTCCCATCTATAGGAACTGAGAATAAAAATGAGAATTGTATTTAAGAATTATGTTCATATGTGTCTTAAGATTTTATAGCAATTGCATGTATTAGTGCATGTGTGAAGAAAGAATATGCTGCAGTGTCCCAACATAATTCTGCACAATGGATGTTCTGGCACTCATTGAAGATTATTTTTTTCAATTCAATTTAATTCAATTCAAAAATACTTTATTGATCCCAAAGGGAAATTAAGTGTTGTTGTAGCTCATTATTCATTATTCAAGAAGTTGTTGTAGACTATGATGGCTGTGGGGAGAAAGGATTGTCTGTAGCGGTCTGTGTTGCAGCAAAACTGAAGAAGCCTCCGACTGAAGATACTCTGTTGCTGTAGGATAGTCTCATGAAGAGGATGCTCAGGTTGTCCATAATCTTTTTAATTTTATGAAGAATCCTTCTTTGCATCATTATCTCCAGTTGTTCCACAGTTGTCCTCAGAAAATTTTTTACCCTAATAATTTGGTGCCGAGACCCGACGTACGGAGCACTTCCGCCGGTGGTTTTCGTCGAAGGACTTCCTTCACTGGCCAGCTGCATCAACTTCCACGAGGACCTCCTGCGCGTGCTCCCGTATGTTCGATTCGGTCTGAATCACTCATACAGGGGGGAGATTGTGAGTACGTCTTTTTGTGCACCTTTACATTTAAAACAAAAAATCTTCTAAGATAGTCAGGGTATATTCTGCTGTTTTGGGCCTAAAGTAAGGACGCTTTAGCGTCTCTGATAGAATATCAGGTGTTGAGCCTTAAGTGATTAATGAGTTAATTACTACGGCGAGGGTGTAACGGACCAGGTTTGCGAGACTGTTGCACCTAGAAAATAAAAGGTTGTAAAGGATTATGTTTGCGAGCATATATCCACCTCGCTGGAAAAGGTTGTAACGGATTAGATTTGGGAATCAATCCACCTCATCGGGATATAAAGTACGCCAGTGAATGGGAGTAAATACACAAAACAGCAGAATCAAAAATATATACCCCACCCCAGGTGGGTTCATGAAGGTAGGCACAGAACATAATTTTTATGTATACCAGTCCAACCTGAAACCTAACGGTGTTAACGTACGGTTTTATGGGCACTACAAGAGACATTCCATGTGGATTTATAGGTCACAAAACACATCCTTAGATCAGGAAAGCCATAAAACGGCTCAATCCATTTGCACAAAAGAGACACTCAGAGTAAAAAACCTATACGATCCAGTTTTAGCAGAAATTGATGACAACTAAGAATGTCAAATAAATTAATAAAAAATTAATTTAATTAATTAAAGAATCAATGACTAACTTTAACTCATCGACAGACTAATTTAATAGTTCTTGCTTTTTCATTCCGCCTAGAACTATTTTGGTATTCTAACATCAGGCTTTACCAGAATAATTAATAGAATCCATTAAAAGTTATATAAACACAACGCAAAGATGGGAAACCATGTTTCTATCAACAAATTAGAGGGAAATTCAAAGTATATGCCTTAAAAGGACCCCGAAAATCTTTAGTTTCTGAAAGAATGGCGCAAAAAATATAAAGTAGATGAGGAATTAAAAGGGAATCAGTGGGAAGAATTTAGTATGTATTCTTCAGGCAAAAGCATTTCTCGCTAGGGGGAAAAAGAAGGAACGGAAACAAACAGAGTTGATAATCGCCCGTCTGTGGGCTCATGAAACAGAGCAGAGGAAGCAGAATTTAGAGAAGAGAAAAGAGCACAGAGACTCTAACGATGGGGCTTTTGTTATGAAAAAGCTCGGTGACGAACTCACACTGTGTCCTCCTCCTTATGCAACCCAGACAGAACCCCCTGCGGTTGTTGGAGATCCTCATGCGGCCTCAACATCACCCCCAGGACACCTACATCCTCCTGTCCCAACAGACCAATTTGCAATTGAAGAAAAATGACATGGTAGCTCAATAAAACAAAGGCTTAGAATTACAAAGAAGGATAAGTCTGGTGAGAGTGAACCAGAGGACTCAATAGACGTTAATCCTATGGTCGAAGTACCATCTGCTGATGGCACTCCAAGATATGTTTTTAGACCATGGTCACTTAAAGATGTTAAAGAGGTTGTAGAACAAATCACTAGCCATAAGGAGGATCCAGAAAAATGGACAGATGATATGGTTGATGTGGTCAAATCCTACCGGTTAAACGGTCAAGAATTAGGACAAGCTATGGCTGCATCGTTGGGAAAAGACTGGCACCGTGTAACAGGAAATTACACAGGAAGAGATGAGGCCGGAGTTGTGTTGCAATTTCAGAATGATTTCCAGGGAACATTAAAGGAACAATTCGATGCAGTAGCAAATCAAGTTCGTGCACAGTTCAAAAAGAAACCAGATTATGGGCATATGGCCTCCATAAAACAGAAGCCTGGGGAAACTGTAGATGATTTTAGATTCAGATATCAAAAGGAACACGACACCACAGTGGCCTTATTAAAGAGACTGGTGATGATAGCCCATATATGCAACATTTATGTAATGGCTTGCTACATAGTTTCCACCCCGCTATCACTAATTGGATCAAAAATCACCTTCTGAGCTGGGAAACATGCAACCTAACTACCCTTATGGCCAATGCACGTTTTTCAGAAGGTGTCATGTAAAGAAAGGGGAGGAAGCCAAAACCCCCAGACTCAGACACACAGGTATTTCACACCCAGGTAGAAGACCATGAGGGGGAAGTTTATTATCAAAGTGACCACTACAACAGAGGGATGGGGTTTAGACCACGAAGGAATACACATAATCAGACACCCCAGGGTTCATGGAGACATCAAGGTGGTCACCCTGCCCCCACGTGTTGGACCTGCGGGGAAGTAGTTCACATTTCACACGAATGTAGCAGAGGCTGAGGAAGGGCCAGAGGGCGAGGTCAGATCCATACACAGGGTCCAACTGCCCCAGACCACTCACAATTCCCACAGCAATGACTAGGTACATTTGTCACCTCTACTGAGGTGGTGGATGGCTGTGGCGCCTGGGAATTGCTTGATGTTCTGAAAGAGAAGCCTTACATAATACTTAAAATTAATGAACAAATGGTAGAGCTCATTTGTGACACCGGAGCATGCAGAACGGTGATCTCCTCTGGCGTTAATCTGCCTGAATCTAAAAAAAGCATTTTTGTAAAATCAGCAGAGGGTGCTACTACATGCTCATTTTTATCTAAACCAGTGTTAATTACAGATCCACAAACTGGGTTTAGTTCTAAAAACCCAATTGTCATTTCACCACAATGTCCACTCAATTTATTGGGCAGAGACTTATTGTCAGCCCTAAAAATCTCCATTATCCCAGTGGGAGACGGCATGAGAGCTATGATAACAGGAAATGTAAATGATGACATTTACCTAAATACAACTCATAGACCACAGGGACTCGGTCTGTACTACTCTTTACGAGTTGAACCTAAAAAAAAACCTTAAAGACACAACAACAATGAAGGACACAGCTTTGAAAGTAGTTCCTGACCCCGACAATCAAATCATGCCTACATCACAGTTACACATGACTATGGCTCTGAGGCCTGAACCTGATCCCAAGTTCCAAGACTATTTTATGCAACTCTCACCTGCTGCAGTGTTCACCTCACACATCATTACTGATGGAAAATCTGATTCAGCTGCCTCAGTAATACTGACTTCCAGCCTTAAACCATTCTTTGATTTGCCTACAGAACCACATATTATCTCTGACAAAAAGCAGTAAATCACGTTGGGATTTGGGATATATGGTGCGTAAAGCAAATAACGCCACAGATTTTTAAAGCTTTGCAAGAAAATAAAGAAGATTGTTGGCAATACAGTGAATCCACAGGTTTATAAAGGCTGCCCCTTATTATGCCACTCCACTGCACCACTCAAGTAGCACCACTAGAATGACCAGAAACAGAAATCATCTTATTGACTAAAGGGGAAGAAAATCAACTCAAAGAAGTCCCTGACACATTATGATCTAAAAGCCCCACTGATGTAGGCCTACTCTCATTGATTGCTCCGGTTCAAATAACTGCTAAATCACATTTTAGACCCAGTGTAAGACAATATCCCCTCTCTGCGGAAGCAGAGTTAGGAATTCAACCAGTAATTGAGGAATTACTAACAGCAGGTGTCATAAGAAAATGTCCTGATTCACCATGTAAAACACCAATTTGGCCAGTTAAAAAGGCTGATGGGAAAAGCTGGCGTATGGTTCAAGATTTGAGAATGATGAATTCAGCTGTCCTGACCAGAGTGCCGAATGTGCCTGATCCACACACTCTGGCCGTTTTCACATGTGTGGCCGTACCAGAAAACGGCCAGAGAAAATGCTAATTTTTTCTGTTCACATGGCACGGATCTCTGCCCGTAATTGAATCCAGTGTTTTACTACAAATAAACAGCAGGTGGCGGTATACAGATAAGTCTGTAGTTCTCCAACAAACAAGGGAGTGAGAAGTACCGACGTCATAAAACGAGCGACAGGCTAGAATGTAAACAAACTGGTCTACTGGTCAGCTGCTACCTGAAGCCATCTACAGGGTGAGTGTTGTAGTAAACCCGCCGTTTTGTAACCTGCTGTGTTGCTGTGGGATGCTTGAATCGCGTTGTTTTGGTATTTGTATGGTCGCGAGGTGATTCTGTAATTTCGGCCGGCGGTGTCGTCATTTCCGCGTGGAGCGCGTCTATTGTCTTGAGTACGGCCAGAGTACGGGTTGTGTTCACATGATACGTGGCCGCCCGTACCTGGACTCGGATACTACCTCCAAGGCAGGTCTCTCTGGCCGTATCCTGGCACGGTACAGTCTGTGTTCACATGGTACGAAATAAGTGGATTTTGACCAAATACCGTACCCGAGTACGGACTCCCGTACCATGTGAAAGCGCCCTCTGTTAAACTCTCTGAGTCCCACTAGGAAGTTTTTCACAGTAGTGGACCTCAGTAATGCCTTTTTAGCATTCCAGTGCACCCAGATTCACAATTTTGGTTTGCTTTTACTTATAAACATGTAAAATAACCATGGCCTGAGTTTTGGACCTAGTAAAACTTTACATGAGAATCACGGCAACAAACCAAGGTTTAACACCTTTTGAAATCATTTATGGCAGGACTTATGAGTTACCTCTAGTCGCGCCTGATTTGCAAAAAGCAGACGAAGAACTCACATTAGATGATTACATGAGGAAAATTATCCTAGCCAAAAAAGTGCAAAGCACACACAATCTGCCTATCTCTCCTTCTGTGTTGCAGGACTCTGAAAAGCCAATCAAACCTGGAGACTGGGTGTTCATCAAGGTAATTAAAAGGAAGAGCTGGATGAGCCCCCGCTGGGAAGGACCTTTTCAAGTACTGCTGACCACACCCACGGCTGTGAAAATTGATGAGAGACCTTCGTAGATACACATCTCACACTGCAAATTGCAAATGCAATTAAGGGACTAGACATGGGACAGTGGGGAAGTTCTGGACTTCAAAGGGCAGAATGACCAGACATCAAAGGAGGTTTGGTGGACTTTGGAAAACATCACAGACATCCTTGCCGCGATGTCCAACCTGCTGACCATCGACCCTGAAAAACCGGCGATGAGAACCATGCTTATGCAACATCAGGAAAGCAGTAATGGACAGTGGGATCTCATGGGCTGGCTAAGAACTGGCAGTGGTATCAGGTTCTTTTAAAAATAGCTATTCCATTCACTGTAATTTTTATACTTTTCTGCATTTTTGTTAGTTGTGTTCTCCCATGCATAAAACAAATGATGAATAAGATGATAATTAAAACAATGGTCCAATGCTCTCTTCTTAATCAGAGGCTCGTGATCACATTTATTGTATTATTATTTTCTTAGGATGTCTTTCCTTTATCACATAGTTCAAAATGTACTTTTTAAATGTCATTTGGTTTCAACCATATGTTCCTTTGTCTACACCCTGTTCTTTTAAGATGCTAAAGTTTGACCAAATAAAGAGAGACTGCAGTGGGAGGGCCTTTTGAGACCAGGAGAAAGAGCTTTGTGATCAGGAGAAAGAGCTGGGAGACTGTCTAAGAAACTGAGAGGAGAACAGACACACGGTCAACCAAAGTATTTTCCTGGTTTCCCCCTGCAGAACTTTATTCTATCTCCCACTGCAGAGCTCATTTAACTTCAATTTCTCTCCAACCCCTGTGTGTGATTCTTTCTAGGTTAAACCACTATTTTTTACCCTAACAGTATGCATCTGATTGGTCAGTTTCAGTAAGAGCCAGAGATCGCTTCACCAGAACGGGGATCTATAGTCACTTTAATCAGTAGTTAATGCAGCGTTTGGCCACTACATGCTTTATATTGAAAGGATAAGTTACTGTATGTATTCTGTTCCTTTGGGAATTTTGAACACATGGAGGTGTAGGAAAAAAAACAAAAAACGGCTGCTGTGTTTTCTTTCCATGTGTTTCTAGAGTATTCTATAATCCGCACTTCTAGTAAAAAGCTTTACATCTTAATCAAAACGTACTTTCTGTTGTTCATTGCTCCTTGAGAAAGAAATGTGTTCACAACCCTAGAAAAAAACAGAAGCGGCGCTGTGTGATAGTAGGCAGCGACGCCATGAAAACTTAGCTCCACCTGCTGTCCTGGTCGAGCAATGCTGAAAAAACAATAGAGAATGGAGTAGAAGAGCGGAGTACTATAAACAAAAAACGTCTCCGTCAATACGTCTGCATCTGAGTGCAAATTTTCGGTCGGAGAAGCATAAACTAGGCTTAAAGCTCTATGTTGATCAACATTGATTGATTTATTGAATTAAAACATTCTTCTCTGCCTTCGCATGCCTGCAGCTGTGTCTTTCTCCGCCTCTCGGTTGCCATGGTTACCCGTGAAACTCCCCATATTAGCAGTTCTTAAATCGATGCAGAGTATTCACTAGACAATTTGCATTGACCGTTTATGGCAGAAAGTGGGTGTGTAGGATGCGAGATATGGTCCAAACACCGCTGAGCACATTTCTATAAAGAGTCTAATTTATAGAGGAAATTGCGTCTAGCTGTGTCTACTCCTAGTTTGATAGATCAGAAACTTACAAGGCGTAAGTAAAAAAAATAGGGTAGGCCTACAACTTTTTTTTGGATGTGATCCATATCCATTGATCTATTAGAGTTCCCAAATTAAATGCAAATTTAGTCTTAAAATAACACTCATTAACTTACTGTTAAGATATATGTACAAGTACAGTATTTATCATATTATAAAATGCTTTACAAGAATTTCATTATCGAATGAAAAAATTGTGTATGTGTTATTGTTAGATTTTGAACTGATATCAGGTGTAAATGACACAAAATAATTTTCAGCCCGATTTAACTGTGGTGCTAAATTCCAACAGCAAATGGCAAACAAGACAAAATACATACACTCCTTGATGAATCTAAATAATGCAAAACTACCTTCTTACAGTTTGAAAAAAAATTGAAAAATATACGAGTATGATTCTTACATTTATTTAAAAGCTATAATAGCACAACACCTTGCAAATATATAGAGCTATATGACCAACAGTTATTACAGGTTTGGACTTGCGATTTTTAAATTGTAAATAACACTAAAAATGCCAACTTCTGGAACAAGTAAATAACATTAAAGTGATTAGTAATAGGACATAGATGTTTGTTTTTTTGATAATGTACATTTGACCTGCTTTAATATTGTAGTAAAATGTGTTTTTCATGATTTTTCAGAGAAAATAGGAACCTATGCTACTCTGTCTTTTAATGTGCGCTATAAAAATAAAATTGGCTAGTCTTTTAAAGCTGTACTGAATAAACCTAGTTAACTTAGTCAGTTAAAACTTCCATGGAAAATATTTTTGGTCATAGCTCTAGTCAACTGTAATAACAGTGTTTTTATATGTTAAAGCAACATGGTTTTGAAAAAATCAGAAGGCCTGGTAGTTGAAAAACTACTCTTTCATTATTATACTATAAATCTCTTTCTTCTGTTGCACATTTTACTCAAAAAGAACATTCATGTGTGATCTCAGTGGATAAACAAAACAAGGAAGTTTTTTCTGAGCTTGACTCAATATTTCTCTCAGTCACAGACTTTTGTTTACTTCAGAACAACCCTCTGGCCCCTTTGGAACCTGGGTGTGGTTGTCAGTGCAAAGTCTTCCTTTGATCTTGCAGAACCATGTGCAGAAAAAAAAAACACTTCACCTGAACTCCTTTTAGCTCCACCTCAAAGCCTGGCTCTGAAAACGTCTGGGATATATTACCAGAGCTCAGCATGTGATGCGTGCCAGCCTCAAACCCATTCTCAACAACAGTGGATTCAGATATTACTCTCTGTGTGAGGCCCTGTGCTACCTGCCAAGATGTTCCATTCATTAAATGATTTTTAAATAATGTATTTGCATAATAGTGCAGAAAATAAGTATTAGTTAATAATCAAATTTCACCTAAATACTTTATAATGTAACTTTGGTTGGCAATGACAGAGGTCAAACGTTTACTGTAGGTCTATACGAGGTTTGCACATGCTAGATGTTTTGATTTTCAACAGCTTCCACAGAGTATCTATTGGAATCAGGTCTAGAAACCCGCTATGTCAGTCCACAACCTTGAAATGCTTTTTGCAAAGCCACTCCTTCGTTGCCCGCATGGTGTGTTTGGAATCTTTACCCTGCTGGAAGATCCAGACATGTTTCATCGTCAATGCTATCACTAATGGAAGAAGGTTTTTGCTCAAAATATCACAATATAGGTACCTTTCATCCTTCCCTTTATACAGATCGGTCATCCAGTCCCCTTTAAAGAAAACTAGCTCCAAAGCATCATGTTTCCAACCCCAAACTACAAGAGGTAGAGTGTTCTTCAGATGCAACTCTGTTTTCTACCCCCTACAAACGTGGTAAGTTGGGTTTGGTGTCACATAACCACATGATAGTCTCCCAATCCTCCTACAGATCATTTAGATAAGGGGTCTACAACGGTTAGCATCCAAAGAGCTGTTTAATGTTCAGTCTAGCGAAACAAAACTTATTTAGAGCCGCAAATGTTAAATGGCCTTTAGAAAAACTTTACTTATTTTAAAAAAAACAGCTACTAGAAAGAAATGTGTTATCATTCCTATAGAGCCAAAATGTGATTTCATTTTTTTAGGTTTTATATTAAAGAAAAAACATAAGACTTGAGCAAAAAGTGGATGGATTCATTTTCTTCTACGAGTGAATTTATATTATTTTATATTACAGCAAATTATGTAAACATTCTGATAGTTTCAAACCTAATGACCAAAAGAATGGATAGAAAATGTTGCTACTTTTTGTGTCATTCTAGCAGGGAAATTCTGAACAATTATTCAATGCCAAAAGAAAAACACCTGCTAAAACCTGAATTTGTTATAAAAAAATAAAATAAATAAACATTATTTGTTTTTTTGTTTTTTCTGCCAAAGTTTCTGAGAGCCATTGTGGAAGGTCTAAAAAGCCACTTGCGTGCTCTGGAGCCACAGGTTGCAGACCCTGATCTTGATGGTCTCTAGCTAAATTTAGACAGGCCTGGATATGTGCTGGATTAAGTAGGGGGACCTTTCCAGTGCTACAGGATTGTATTCCATAATAACATAGTGAGTTGCTAATAGTAACCTTTGTTACTCTGGCGTCAGCTATCTTCAGGTTATTGCCGAGTTCCTCCATGTAGTTCTGGGCTGGTGCCTCACCGTTCACAAGATCCTGCATATCCCACAAGGGGAGACCTTGCATGAAGCCCCAGATCGAGTGAGACTGTCAGCAATCTTTTTTCTAATAATTGCCACAACAGGTGATCTTTTCTCACCAAGCTGCTTGCCTAATGTAGATTGGCTCATCCCAGTTTTGTGCAGGTGTAAATTCTTGTCATTGGTGTCCTTTGAGAGCTTTCTGGTCTTGGCCAAGGTAGGCATTGGAGTTTGACTGTTTAAAGATTAGGACATGTGTCTTTTGTATTGATCATAAATTCAAACAGATGCTGATGACAACTGGAGGATGGAATACCTTTTTAAAGAAGTAATAGGTTTACTTCGTTCTTTTGCTTCTTAGTATGTGCTTAATGTAGTTTATGCACCATGACACAAATAAATTATTTAAATATAATACAGTATGATTTTTGGAATTTTTTTATACATTCTGTATCTCATAATTGAAGTATACCTGTGACTAAAATGACCAGAGGTGGGTAGTAACTAGTTATAATTTACTCAGTAATATTTGCTTAAGTAACTTTTTGGAAAAAAAACAACAAAACAAAAAACCCTTAAGAGTAGTTTTACAACACCAACATTTTCCACTTGATTATAAAAATATATATTTTAATGAAGTATTCATACTCGAGTAGAGCTACAGGCTACACTCTAAGAAATGAAACTTTTTTTATTTAATTTAATTTATAGTTTAATTTTCAATATACTTAAAATTGTTCTTTTTAGGGGTGTAACACCCCCACTTGCGCACCCAATCAGTAACTTAGGTAATGTGACCCAGCACTGACAACAGTAGTCTTATAAGAGGCATATGGCATCTAAGACAAACGTAAGCGGCCAATCAGTGCATGTTATGATTTATGAAGAGGTGATGCATTGTGACTGTGAATATCATGCTTTAAATCCGTCTGCTTCACTCCCGCCAGCCTCAGTTTACTGCCTAAATGTAGCTATAGAATTTTTTTAATAAAAAGAATGCTTATAATTCAGGTAACTTGAAGTGTATCTTTAAAGATGCTATCTTAACAGGAAAACAATGAGAGAGTAAAACAAATATGGTTAAAACATCAATCCATCCATTTTCTTAACCGCTTAATCCTTAATGGGTCACGGGGGGGCTGGTGCCTATACCCAGCTGTCAATGGGCAATAGGCAGGGTACACCCTGGACAGGTCGCCAGTCCATCACACCACATAGAGACAGACAGGACAAACAACCATGTACACACTCACACCTAAGGACAATTTAGAGAGATCAATTAACCTGGACTGTGGGAGGAAGCCGGAGTACCCGGAGGGAACCCACGCATGCACGGGGAGAACGTGGAAACTCCATGCAGAAAGGCCGGGATACGTACCCACAACCTTCTTGCTGCAAGACAACAGTGCTAACCACTGCGCCACCGTGCAGCCCGTTTCTGGTTAAAACATGAGATAAGAAAAAGTTATTTAGATCAGCAATTACCCAAAGTGATTTAATATAGAGTTCAGCTTAAAAGAAAAGTTTGGGTTCTCTTTTAACCTGGACCTTAATTTTAGAAAATATTACATTCATTTACTCACCCAGACAAGTTTGGAGCTACATCGAACCATTTAGCAGGACTTTATACTGAGCCGCGATCAGTATAAAGTCCTGACAAGTCAGTATACTTGTCTGGGTGAGTAAATGAACATAAGATTTGCTCAAATTAAAGGTCCAGTGTGTATAAAATGTGGCTTTTTATTGATAAAAATCAAGTACTGCTTTCATAAATACGTATTTTACCAAGGTCTAATCACAATCGCATTATCATGAAAGCGTTCTCATGTCTTACAATACTTTGTTTATAAATACAGAGTGTGCACCTCCCCCCATCTGAGGCTGCCATGTTGCATCGCCATCTTTGAGTACGTTAGCCGAAAGGGGTTAAACTTGTTAGCTTTATGCGTTTTAGCCAGTGACATCTGGGATAGGGGGAGAGGTGAAGAGAAGAAACAAGCATAGAGGACCATGGATCATAGTTTTCAATTTCAATGGAGGACGATCCGTATTCTTTGCCTCTTTGCTCTTTGAGATGGAGGAAACCATACCACAGAAAAGAAAAAGAAATAACCGGAGAAAACAAGAATCTACATCAGTGGAGCGTTTACCAGATGGAGACTATTCATGAGGGACACAAACTTGAAGACGGACGCGGAGGTCGCAGGCTTTCTCCTATGCAGGTAAGTTAATTACATGAAACAATGAAGTTTATTCTAGCGTTATGTTTGACACAGGACAGGTTAGTCCAGCAAATACTTTATCTTCCGTTTAACTCTGACAATTTACTCCGTGGCTTCCATAGTAGTAATGACGTGTTATAACGGCGAAAGGCCAGAGAACACTGCTCAGTTGCTTGCATTCACTTAGCGCACCACTAGTTGGAGGTAATTCTTACACACGGGGGCTTTAAGGTCCAGGTTACAAAATAACCCGAACTTTTCCTTTAAGATATAGCTGGATCATTTCTATGCTGTTGCCATACCAACAAGAACAGATGGTAATAAACCATTACTAGTCCACTTTTCTAAAATGGTCTCTGGCTAATAATTTAAGAATATTTACATCCATACCAGTGGTGTGTTCTGTGGGTAAATGGTAGCAATTACATAAAAGAGAGAAACCTGGAAATAGCATTTTTATTTACTGTTAATAACAATAACAGATGGCTTAAGTGAATCTAACCAAACATGACATAATTTATTCAATTCATCTATCCAGGCTAACAAGGTTCCTCCTCCACCCATTTCAGCCATCAAATTATCAAGGTATGCCTGTCCCCCAGTGACAATGCTGTCCTTTATATTTATTGTGCCACTATTGACGTGTGCTGGGACTTAAAGAAGAGAAACCTCCTGTGAATTAGAAACAAAAGAAAGTGCTGTTAGTAATAAAGCAAGCCAAAAAATTGTGCCATTGAACGAAATTGGTTTGCACCTTGGCATTTCCCTGTCCCTCAGACTGAAACAAGATGTCTTAATTTATTTCAAGTTATTTTAAGGCAATAGGTTTAAAATCGCTCACTGGAAAAAAAGAGATTAAAAAATGTTCGAACAGCGATCAAGGTTAGTAAACAATTTTCTTTGACAAAGTTACTTCCTTTCTTTAACAAACATATTTAACTCATCAGAAATAATGATTCTCATCAGAATTTCCAGCCTGAAAATGTGATAAAAACCCAAAATGTTTTTACTCACAGAAAAGTAGCAACAGTCCCAGCAACATCAGCAAGATACCAGCAGCTACAAATTTTTACATTGCCTGTTATGCACGACTTCCAGGCTTTGGTTTCATCACATCAGCACACTGTTATGTCAATGATCTGGAGATTATTGCATGACTTTCCCTGCTGGTCCTTGATCTCAAGAGATACTTTGTAGCTGCCGGGCCATAGGCCTTCCTGGTCTCGAAGAAGGACTGTGGTTTCTAATGGAAGATAACACCTGAATGCCAGATTAGCCACCCAATATGAAAGGAAGTTTGTCTGGAGCTGACATATTTTAGCAACAGCAAACTGAGTTTTACATAATCAAAAAAGTCTAATGTGAAGCTGAACTATGTTATAATGTAAACACTAAAGAGGCCATTTAACAGAAGGTTGAAAGAACAACGACATGATTCTTACGATTAAGGGACTCTAAGATCCACTTCCCTTTGCTGTCACCTTGAATCAGAGTAAAGCAAATGGTCCAGAGTTGGGGAACATATATTCGTCCTGTGCTTGACATAAATTACATTATCCTCATAACACAGGATTTGAGTTACTGAGATCAGTTTTGGACAGTGGTTGTTGAAGTTCTCCATCTGAATGGCTATGGTCCCTGTTGCAGTGTTTGAAGGTATCACTAAGAACCAGGTAAAATAGAGAAAAGTCATGTTTGTTTGTTTTTCTATATAAGCATCATATTGATTTTGGATAATAAATTATTTAACCCTATTTCCAAAGAACTCACTGCTGGAGATGCAAATAATTTTTTCATAGTATGTTCCATTGACAAAAAAGTTTGATTCTCGATTAGGATATTTATTTAACCTGATTTCGGCTGCTGTTTCATCAATAGTAAACCATTTGCCTTCATCAAGCAACTTTGCATACCTGCAAGTTAAAGAGAAAACAATTCAGTTCAGGTTAAATTGGTTTATTTACATGGCCCTAATTTATCTTAAGAAACTTTATAATACAAATATATCCATATCATGCCCAGTAATATAAAATCCAAATGTGTCCGACATATAACTAAAAGTGAAAATAAAATCAGATTTCAATTGCAACCTTTCTTGGGAAAAGATTCATTCAGAATTAGAGTAAAATATTTTAAAGTCTGATCTTTGTGAAACCAATTTGAAACTTTATAGGGTTTAAATTTTGCATAAACAACCAGCTTGGTTTGATGAGAGACATTACCTCACATTGGTCACAGTCTTCAGTGTGTCACTGTCAATAGCAGTGTACGTTGCAATGACTTTGTTCATGGTTTGTTCCTCAGAGATGGTCACCACTTTTACACTGGGCTGGAATCGGGGCCCCTCACTCTGATTAATGACATTTATTTTGATGGGATACGACTTTGAAGAAGCTCCTGACTCCACCGTGCTGTTTCAAAAGCTGTACTCTGCTTCATTTTTAACCCTCACAGCCAAATTTAGTGTGTTTATTTCTTCATAGTCCAGAGCCTATAGATTATAAGTAAATGATTATCAAAAGACACAGCTTTTAACATTAAGCTTAGTTAGAGGTAAAGGTGTAACAAGATGTGCAGCAGCTGCTTTAAGCACCTCTTGCGAACTAGCCTTCTTGTGTTGGTACTGTTTATAAAAATAGTGTGTTCACACTGCACGCTTTGTCAGCGTCAAACAATGCTCACAAAGTGCCTAGTTTGACGCTTTTACATGTTTAGGCTGAAGCTTACAAAGCGCGTGGGTGGGCCTTTCTCTGCCAGATGTTTTAAACACCAGCGGATCGTGGTTGACTAGACAATGTTGACGTTTGGTGATGTCACTACAGTGAAATGCTCTGATTGCTTGACATGCTACGTCAAGAGCGTTAAGAACGTCAAAAGCTCAGATAGGTGAACTTCTGTGTTGCTGGCTTGTGGAGGATTGAAGTTTGAAACACAGGTAAAATTTCAGAAATTGATGCAGCCAACGCACACAAAGTTCCTCAGAGACTCTGACCCCCTGCTGACAGCCTCAACCATAGACTTTACATTTAATTTTGCTGCTCTTGACGTTGACATTTGGGGCGCTGTGAACGCACCATAAGGCTTCTTTGGAATCTGGGCTAAAGCACTCAGTAACAAAATATTTAAATTACATTACCAGGCTTGTACAGGATTTACAGTATTACACATAGAGTATTTCATATTTTCCATATCAATTCAGAATAATTTGCTAGCCATCAGAGAATAATGCAATGGGTTGAGAGTTAGTCACTAAAATTTAGAGTGCTAAATTAAAGGTATTCATTATAGTTTGGACTTTACATAATTAGCCTTTGTTCCTCTTCTTGTATTTTTTTTAAGGGATGATAAAACCTGGTCACCAGACTAGTCCAACCTGGACTGGACTATTTTACTATTTTAGGTTTGTTAAAAATACACTTTGGTTTATACAAAATTTGTGAGTACCAGTGTATCCTTAGTTTTCGACAGAAATACAGAGGACATCTTTTTCTCATATTGTAAGCTGGATGTAAGACACCTACTATCATGTGTTTTGAACTTTTTTTCAGCTAGACAGACCTTAGTAATTGTGATGACTCCCTCTAAAGTTTGATATCAAAGTTATGTAATAAATGTTCAAACAGCTTTCCATACTCGTTGGTCTCTTTGTCAGTTTTGATATTGAAATAACCTCCTGAAACAATTTCAAACAAAGCAACCAGTTCTCCGTATTTATGAGATCGAGGTCAACTGCTTGTATCCTTAGAATTTCAACACCAATTGTGTTCTCCTCCACTTTTCCTTCATACTAGCAAAAAACAAACAATCAAAAAACAACTAATGAAAACATTAGGTTTGTGTATTATCAGCACAGTGAATAAGTTTAATGATTATGCGGAATACTGTATTCTTGTTGTGACATATCTACCATTTCTTTTTCTAGAGTTGGAATATTGTCATCTATGTCTGAGTTTAATTTCAATTTCACCACTTTCTGTGTTTCCTCCTGGTCTGCCACCCATATCAGAAGCTAGAATTGTCAAGTTATATGTGTCTTTGGTCTGAAAGGGAAAAAAATAGATTAGGAAATTGAGTTTTAAATCAAACATTAATTAGTGCTTACTAGTAAAGTCCATAGCAAGTTATGGAAACCACACATAGAGTGGTCTTTGCAACCATGACCTCTCCTGTTTTAAAGTTGATGGCGAACATACCACCACTGTTACTGCGCCCATCTATTCAGTAGGTGATTTTGGCATGAGGAGTGTTCTCATCATCATCGTCTGTAGCTATCACTTTCATAACAACAGTACCTGACAAAAAATATATAATACAGTTAAACCAATCCAGCTAATCATTTTTCCCCTAGCAGAGCATGATTGTTTTGCAGGTCGTTGATACCCGGTTTGCTGTGTTCGCTCACTATACACACAGTGAGGTGTATAGATTAGTGTTTTCAGCCAGATTTTGCAGAGGAAAAGAACAA
This sequence comes from Apricaphanius iberus, assembly GCA_028564705.1. Classification (NCBI taxonomy): domain Eukaryota; kingdom Metazoa; phylum Chordata; class Actinopteri; order Cyprinodontiformes; family Aphaniidae; genus Apricaphanius; species Apricaphanius iberus. The sequence goes on from JAPXFQ010002614.1 coordinate 1,596,561, forward strand.
ATAAGTACACACCTCATAAAAGAAAATTATTGATGGTGTAGTCATGTCCCTCGGTCAGGTTTCTTGGAACAATTGATGTTCTTTTATGCCTCCTCAGTACTCTCCCACATCCTTCTGTCAGGTTAACAAGCTTTAGGAGAACAAAAGCAAATCAATAAGCATTCTGCATGTAATAATTAAGTCAGAAAAAAGTTTGGTCTGGAAAAAAAAAATAGGACAGTACTGCAAATCTATTCCTCTCCTGTGACTATTGATTTTCAACACAAGTACACAGCATTGTACTTTAAGAGCTAACTGAGTGATGCTTTACCCCAGCAGCATTGTGAAAGACTGTTAAAGAAAATTCCAAAATGCATGAAATCACTTCCGGCACTCAGCGAGAGTAGACGCTTTTTATCTTTCTCCCTCTCTAGTATGTCTTATCCCACAGCCCTTTGTCTGTCTACTGCTATGGAGTCTTTTTTGCATTCTCCTCTGGAATAATCAACGTTGGATCTGGACATAGACTGGTCAGATGGTCTCGTGAGCAAATTTTCCCCCCCGGAGAAGGTAATAAGGGAGTGCCAAGCTGTCCTGATGGATTACTGTGGAGGATCCTGGGTCTCTCACTTTGACCATCGAGAAACTAGAAACATCTGGACAATTGGATTCATGACAACTGGATATCTGCTGATTAGCGCATGGCAGGTTTTTCCCAGGTATTGTAAATTTATGGCTCTTAAGGCAGAAATTGGCAGGCTGCCTGGAAGCGGGAAGCTGCATGGTTGTTGTAAAGCTCAGACTCTTGCGATTTTCGAGCATGGACTCGTTTGTTGCTGTGTGGGGAAACAACTTGGAGAAGTTCTCAGCCGGCTGGAATGGACATGACCCCTGATTTGGAAGAGAGACCACTCTGACGGACTCTAAGGCTGAGAAGGAAAAGTGATCTTTGCCTGTGGATTTCTTATCAATTGAAATTCGGCCTAGACCACACATACTCCCTTGGATGGGAATCTAGAAGGACGCTCCTTCTCCCCCACCCTACCCCCACACCTTCAACTATGAGCTGGCTCAGCTCTCCAATGACGCAAATTACATCATAGTCGAACAGACTGTGGGATTGAGCTGTGTGGAGTTCATGGGCTACTGACTACTGATGCACACACATGCACACACAAACTCACACCCTTACAGATGCACACAGTTTCCTGGTCATCACTGCTCTAGCTGCATCCCCAATCTCTTCTGCCCACTCCAGGAAGCAGTTAGATGGTGCGCATCTGTTGCAGTACGTCAGCTGTTGATTGGGGTCCCCCCCTCTCCTATCCCTCCTGTTGTGTCATTGTTAATGTATGCATATGTGCTTAAATGTTTAGGTGTGTTTTTTTTTCTTATTAGCTATATTCTGACTCTGGATTAAGGAATCAAAACACAGTTGAGCATTTTTTTTGCCCCCACCATGGACCCCTCCCTCCATGACGTTTATCTGTTTCTGTCTGCATACATGGGAGCGCTGCTCTGGCGGCTGCAAACCCTTCACTGACCCGGATCTGTTTGTTTTTGTTTGTAATGATTTTGGACAGGTTGTACTGTAAACTGAAATTTCCCCTCGGGGATCAATAAAGTATCTTTGATATCTTTGAACTGGGATCCAGGAAAAGGGTTATTCCATTAAACATTGAGTCTTAAACTCTTCCTAAATAGTTAGACAAGAGAAATTGAAACTTTTCCAGTAAACAAATGACAAGATACTGTATATGGAGTTCTCACAAGATTTGAAACAGTTTCCTGTCGATTTCTTTTCATTTAACCAAGACATACTACAAACACAGATAATTGGATTAAATATCCCAAATAACAAAAAAAAGCAGCTCTCCACTGATGTGTTCGCCATTTCCATACACCCTTCGCAGTGAGAGCCACATCTGGTGAAAGACCATCTTTCTATTGCTTTATTATAACATATTTATTGAAAAAAAATATTAATAGTCCCACGCTGTTACTTACAATGAGGAAAATATGGAAGGCTGCATCTGAGCGGAAGATCCATCACTTAGAGAAATACAAAGTTGTTGTTATTTTGTTGTTTATAATCCTCGTTTTGAACTGAGTTCATTTGAGTTGAGACCATTACGTTGAACCAGTGAGAAGCGAGATGCATATTAGGAATTAGGCGTGTCTTCTTTTGTTAGAAAACTTTCGATGTAGAGCGATACCAGAATGTTGTGAAAGCTTAATATTGTTACAGGTTTTGTGCTGTGCCGAAAGCAAATGCCTGCCAAAATGTGAATACCCTGTCACAGGAACGAGAATCGTCCAAAACTACAGGATAGGCTACGGGTCTGCATGAGAAAACGGACTGAAACATGACAGACGGAGCAACTTTTAAATAATCTTAATATTACCATATTTCTTATTCACCTATTTCCTGAAAATGTGATGTGAGAACGTATGTGATTATGTTGAATATGTTTCAACTCTGTACACAATTCCACATATTTTCATATATAATAATAGCCTAATAATAATTTATATTCATTTCAAGCAATATGCAAAACAATCTCACATACAATCAAATTTAACTTGTCAAACTTTAAACATATAAGACCATCTATGACATTTGAGACAGCCAAAACATATGCATGCCATGATATTCAGCCACATAAGCTACTGTCACATGGCATGGTCTAACACATCAGAAGCTGTCCTGAAACCACTAAAATCTCTATTTAAGAAAACACTGAAAATATTGGACAAAAAGCCTGTATCATCATTGTATCAGTTTAAGAAAGCATAATATGAATCTTATTAGCTATCAAATATTCATGGATGCTTGCCTCATTTTTAAAGTTTTAAATGGGCTCGCTCCTCCTTCACTGGTAGACTTTATAAGTAAAAAATCTAGCAATCGAGTAAGTACAAGGGCATTGTCCAGAGGCGACTATAATGTCCAACAGCGCAGGACTAAATATTGTGAAAAGGTATTGTCCATCAGAGTCAGGTAGCCTACTGTGGCACATTTTGCTTTTAAAAGGGCGCTAAAAGTTTGGTTAAAAACTAACCAGACATGTGCACACAGGTGGACTGTCCCTTTTTTCTGGGAGTGTAGGGGCAGCTTTGAAGCTGTATGTATGTTGTCCGTAATAAGTCTGTATGATTTTTTAAATGTCCAACCTGTATATTATATGAGTTTGTCTATCTTTCCTGCCGCAGGATACAGATGGAAATTAGGTTCTGTGCTAACTCTGGCATATTTACATTGAAGCTTTGCTGACATGTTGATTAATATGCATTGTCCTGATATATATATATTTCTGGGCTACTCATGAGTTTTGTATTCGTATAGACATTTTTCGATTCAAAAGAGAGTGGGTGCAGATTTAGGCAGTTTCCAAATTTCCAAAGCCAAGAGAAGAAGTCTTGGAATTTCAGCAGCACAGAGAATTATGTTTGTCCTCACAAGGTTCATTCTGAATGCTTCAGCATCCCGCAATATGCAACCCCTCCTCTGTAGGGCAGGATGATATTCTGGTCAACTAATCACCCCTCATCTTATACCTCGTTCTACCGTCACTCAAGTCTACAGGTAGCAACAATCAAGTGATGTAATTCTCATTACTGGAATCTTTTCATTTGGAAACACATGTTTCCATTTTACTTTAGCTGTGTTTCTGCATTAATGAGACTGTGAGTTTATCCTTTTCATTGATTGGGAACCATAAACAAGTAAACATAATATCTTGGTCATCACAACGACCTTTAGTAAAGATTGGAGTGAGGATAATCAGCTAAACCGTCTGATTTCAACTCCACTTATGGTGTGGTTACTAATATGCTTTTTTGCTTTTTTATGCTTCTCTTCTGAGTCACATCCTAGCTGTGGGGCATAACCACTAACATTAATCTTTATTCCCTCCATTTCAAGTTTCAGGCTCATCAGCCTATCTGAAACTCTTTCCTTCCAGAACATTCCTAGCAAATTTCTCCTTCAAGATAACTCTTACTCCATTTCTCTTTCCATCTACCACATGGTAGAACAACTTAAACCCTTTTCCTAAGCTTCTAGCCTTGCTGCCTTTCCATCTGGTGTCCTATACACATATAATATTCACTTTCCTTCTCTGCGCAATGTCCACCAGCTCTCCAATTTTACCTGTCATAGTCCCAACATTAAAAGTCCTTACACTTAAATCCACACTCTTGAATTTTCTTTTCTCTCTCCACCTACCAACACGCCTTCCTCCTCTCCTCCTTCGACCGACAGTAGTCCAATTTCCCACGGCAACCTGTAGGTCAGCATCACCGGTGGCGGTTGTTGTTAACCCGGGCCACGACTAATCTGGTATGGAGTTCATGTTTGTGATTCGCATGTCTAATTTGGCTTAGCTTTAACGTCGGATGCCCTTCCTGACACAACCCTTTCCATTTTTCCAGACTTGGGACCAGTGCAAGAAATCACAGGCTTGTGACCCCTTATGGTTGCATTAATATTACAAATGAAGTTAATGTGTTAAATTAAGTTCGAGAGCAGGACCACGCCCCATATCCATTTCCTCCCAGCAATCTACCCAAACTTGGTTAAACTGGTGCCTCACACTGGATTGCATCTCTGATCACTCTGTGATCGGCGGATCTTCCCAGACATTTCAACCCCCTTCTTATAATAAACATTGCAATTTGAATCTCTGTAAGCATGGTCCTTGCCAATGAAATATATTTAAATGTTGACTCGTTAGTCATATTTAAGTCCATTTTCTCATGGAAGAGTTTTGAATGATGGTCTCACATCAACAAACTGACGTTATTTTGTCCATGTTAGTATATTCAATGTTTTAAGAAAAATGAAAATATTTGTTTTAGTTTGGCGATGCTCATGTTTGTTTAAAAAGCTGACTGTACGTCCAGACTGGATAGGGTGGAACCATATTGTATTATATTACTATGACAATGATGGTTAGATATTAGGGCTATCAAACGACTACATTTTTTAAAATCTAATTAATTACAGGATAGCTGTGAATTATTCATGACAAATTTTTATTCCTAAATATGACCAAAAAAAACTAAAAATTTCATTGTAAATTAAGGACAAATCCAGATACTGTTGCTCTTTGTCATCTCATGAAAAATTATAACACTCATCATCAATGTAAATGTAAAGGAATGAATGCTTTTATGGTGAAGTAGGTGTATCAACGCAGCTACTTCCGCTAATGGGCTTGCACCAATTTAAGTCCAAAAACATCACTTTAACTGAATAATGCACATTTTTAACGCAATAGTAACTCATTATAAAATTAAGTGAAGCTATACAGTGAGCCAGCCAACATGCATAAATCAACATAAATACGGAGGTTTTATACTCTTGTTTTACTACTGATTGATCTTGATATGTTGGCTGATCAGGTCCAAGCTATTTTACCTCAAGCTTCTCCTGCTATGTTTTTCTCTCAAAGGTGTTGTTTTGAGTGATATAACTGAATTCTTCTTCTTCTCATTCTGCATTTTGCATCTCTTTTTGTTCATCTCCAACTCCCATGGTTTGACCTGTCTATCAGCCACACTGTGTGACAGACGTCTGTGACGTCGGCTCGATGTTAGCACCATGGCAGGAGGGTGGCGATATGTAAACTTCGCCCCCTCAAGGCGCAGCTCTCCTGTACCCCAAATCATCGTATCTCTTGTATTACAAAAAAAAACAAAAAAACACATCGCCCAGTCCAGAATCCTCCTAGAAGATGTAATGGCCAGTGACTTTTTTAAGGGAGATAAGGAACTTGAAAGCCAGCTTCCGTTGTTAAAGCTTCCTGTTTAGAAACAGTTCAGCTTCGCAGTGTTACAGAACAATGCATTTTCATCTTAACTTGTTACAACTTTCAATAGCACAAGTGGTTGCTGTTTGCTACCACATATGTTACTGAGCCAAAGGACACAGATTGTATCAGAAGACAATAGTAAGACCATCCTCAGAATTTATATATTACCATCGAAATCAAAATACAATTAGTCAGTTAAAGATGTCACACATTAGATCCTTTTAATCCCCTTGCCTGTTTAACTTGTATTCTCCACTTGATACTGTAGAGCAAATGAAGCGTTATGGATCTTTGCTCATTAGTCAACCTATTGAATTTAGAGGTTCATCGCAAGCAAATTCTAAAATTTCTGAGTCAGAAAAATAAACTTTAATGCCCCCACAAACTCTCTGTTCCTGTTCCTTTCAGTGACTTCGACTGGGCTTCTCTTTGCATCAACGTCAGTGGCTGCAGTAGAAAATCTGTGTTTTACAAGACATACTAGTAAAAGTTTATTTAAAATCAATATTACATGTATAGCCTGCAATTCTAAACTTAACAAAATAAAAGAGGTGCTTGCATACGGAAGGCATTGCCTAAAACAATGTTTATAAAATTTACTACCAGCAATGGATACCTGAGCATTGACACATTCCAATGTCAGTACTGTTTTTCTTTGAAAAGTCCATAATTTACACTTTTCACCTAATTAACATTAACTTATGACAAATGACAGAGGGGAAGTTGCTGTAATTTGGCCTCCAGTACTGAGAGAGTGGGGCTGTTGCGTCATGCCAGTCTGTCATGTAATGGCCAGGTCTTTGGCTGTAATTTCCACAAAAATAATCTGGTCCGCACCAAATTTAAAATAAGGTTTGGTAAGATTATATGCAAATGTTGCAAATTATATGCAAATTTTGATGAATGTGGTCTAATCCCTCCAAGGAGCCCCCTTAAAACATTAAAACAACTCAGTGTCGTGATTTCAGGGATTTTTCTGACTCAAATGCAGACTCATATACAGAAACAGGATTAAAAGGTTAACAATACATTTATTTAACGTCAAGGATAACTCTACAGGGTAACAGAAACCCAGGAAGAATTCAGATGGCAGAATTTGAGACGATCTGCTGAAATTTTCTGATAAACGGGAGGATGGAGTATATTGCATCTTGAGGAGGGTGTTGGGATCTGGTAGGGAGTATCTGTGTTGGTAAATTTATCCAAGGAAACTGCGAGAAGCATTGGTTTTTGGGTACCACTGTGAGTCTGACATCATTCAGTGGTTAAAATTTAACATCAACTTGTCACACTTATCTAGAGTTAATTGTATTCCTGGTAGGAACTAATTTCTTTAAGAGGGGGGGGGGGGTGACGACCCTCCACTAGGGGTCTCCGTATTTGTTTGTAATTTTCAGGTCTGTCTGCCATTAATGCCAATTGGGTGCACCTGGGCCGGCTTTATTCCTGCCCCTTAAAAAGGTTTCTCCTGCCTGTTTACTGTGGTGGCTCCTCTCTTCAGTTCGGAGTACACCCTGGCCACCTCTGATGTTTGTTTGATTATTTACAGGTCCAATCATCCAGGCACCAGTAAAATTAACTTACAAAACTCCTAATGGACATATAAACTAACTAATAAGAAATATCTTAAACAGGAAAATTAAGATTCTAAAGAATGGAGCAGAAGTGAAAAATTAGGAAGCTCTGTTCCACAGGGTTACACACTCCCCCTCTAAATATTATGCACGTCCCGTTGCATGTGACCCTCAAGCACCCCATAGTCATCAGTGGTACCCAATGAATCAATGAACGCTGTGCTTAAACCCTGAAACAATGACTTAACCACTGTTATCAAGGGATTACCGAGTTTAGGGTAGTCGAGTTGGCGTGGTGGCTGTCTAACTCTCTCAGACCTCCGCAGGGGTTGTGAAACAACAGGATCAGCACTCTGAAACCTTTCGGGTGTTCTTTTTGTGTCATCTACAACTACACATATATCAAGAGATGACTGATCTGTGTTTTCAACCAAGCCGTTTACTGCTTCACCACTCGCCATAGGTTGTGACTGTAAGATACTAGCATCTCTATACGGATCCAAATCTCCTTCCCCACTCAGTGGTTCAACGGATAAGGTCCAATCATCCAGGCACTCTTACATTACTGATTAAACATATATATTTTTTTGAGTTAAATAAATGTCCTATTTATACTACCACCTTGGCTGTCTCCCACTATTTGTTGCAGGCCTTGAGCCGGCCTGTAACAACATCCACTGCAAGCCACAGTTTAATGCCAAACTTGTCTGGCTTATTTGCAATGTACTGCAGAAAGCTGCATAGAGCCTTGATGGGTAGAAGCTGCTGATCTACCCCCAGCTTTATTGCATGAAATGCTGTTATTTGACTAGTGCACATTTTGTGATTTAGACACGTGCACTTCTTGTCACCTTTTTATCAAAGTGCAAGAAACGCATTGTGCTTTGGAAATGGTTTCTTGACATTGTTTCCTTGAAAAAGGGGAATCCCCAGTCTGCAGACCTGAGTTTTGACAGCTCCATATTTCTTTCCCCAAATTCTCCCTGCACAGAAATAAGAGCAATCAAAGCCCTATGTCAATTTTCATTCAAGTCCACGAATCATCCTCTAAAACCATGTGCGCTTTTCCCACAGTACAGTCACATATGTGGATGAAGGAGTCCCGGCGGCTTAGTCAGCAGAAGGGGGCTGCAGAGGAGGAGAAATCTTTGAGTTTAATTCCTGCATTAATAAGGAAATGTGTTCGAGTCTTTGATAATTGTAATGTTGTCTTTTACAGAGGGTATGGAACATAGTGTCATGTTTAGCCATCAATGAACTGGAATCTGACGGAATTGTTGGTGCTGAGTCTGATAGGTCATGGCATACAAACTGTATAATTATTGGCAATGTAATTTTGTTGCTTGGCAACCGGCAAAAAGGTAACAGTAAAATCCGTTTTTTTAAAAGACCTTAAATATATAAATGTAAGTAGAATAATGCAATATAAAAATGTAGAATAAAGTGTAGAGTCATTTTCAGATTACATTTACCATCCGATAGCCAGAGGAAAGTAACTCCTTTTAAATCTGGTTGTTCTGCAGCAGGTGCTACAGAACCTCCTGCCAGACGCCAGTGTAACCAAAGGCTTACCAAGCTTCTGGTGAATCTGCTCTAGGTTCTTTAGGCAGTGATAAAAGGAGAATGATGCAAATGACTACTAGTTGAGGAGAATGCTGTATTTAGATAAAAAAAATACAAAACTCAATACAAAATACCCTCTATACCTAAACTAACCTATAGCCTGCATAATTATTTACAACTTAGACAATGAAACAATTGTTTACAGTTTGTCTTTACAGCTTTGGGAAACAAAGTTTGTGGAATTTTAACCAAGTCGGTCAGAAAGCAATTTAGTCCGGGCCTCTTCCTCTTTGAGGAGAAAAAAAAGAAAAGAAAGAAAGAACGGGGCAGAGAGTATTCGTTGAGGGTGCACCCTTAGTTCTGCTCCAGCATCCAACTCGGGGGATCAAGAAAAGTCATACCACACCGTAGTCCTCAACAATGGGGAGGGGGACAGTCAACCTCCAGTGGAATCCAGGATCTGGGATAGCTCGCCATCTCCTCAGAGAGGAGAATTTTCCGTATCAGTTGTCCAGGGCTTCCAGGACATCAACCATTGGATTGGGGGAAGAAAAAAAACCCAGCAGCCAAGATGTGGATGAAAGCCAAACCGTAGAAAGAGTACAACCTCCGGTTGTCCTTGCTTCTTTTCCTCCAGCTACCGCTATTGGAACCAGGTTCTTCAGCTTTTTCTAGTTTCCCCTTCTCTGTCGGTGTGTGCTAGCTCCGTTGGCTCAGTGTGCGTGCTAGCTCCGCTGGCTCAGTGTGCTGCAGCCCGCGTTGCGTATATTAAAAAAAAAAGTATCTCCCTTGGCCTCAGGAGGCGGGATCCATCTCCTCTACCCAATCGGATGGAAATATCCATCTTGCATCCAGTAAAATTAACTTACAAAACTCCTAATGGACATATAAACTAACTAATAAGAAATATCTTAAACAGGAAAATTAAGATTCTAAAGAATGGAGCAGAAGTGAAAAATTAGGAAGCTCTGTTCCACAGGGTTACACACTCCCCCTCTAAATATTATGCACGTCCCGTTGCATGTGACCCTCAAGCACCCCATAGTCATCAGTGGTACCCAATGAATCAATGAACGCTGTGCTTAAACCCTGAAACAATGACTTAACCACTGTTATCAAGGGATTACCGAGTTTAGGGTAGTCGAGTTGGCGTGGTGGCTGTCTAACTCTCTCAGACCTCCGCAGGGGTTGTGAAACAACAGGATCAGCACTCTGAAACCTTTCGGGTGTTCTTTTTGTGTCATCTACAACTACACATATATCAAGAGATGACTGATCTGTGTTTTCAACCAAGCCGTTTACTGCTTCACCACTCGCCATAGGTTGTGACTGTAAGATACTAGCATCTCTATACGGATCCAAATCTCCTTCCCCACTCAGTGGTTCAACGGATAAGGGATCCGGAATAATGTCTAAGACATCTGCAGTCATTTCAGCACTGTGATCATTAGGATCCACAGATTTAATTTCATCTGATTCTTGTTCAGACACATCCCCCCCGATTTCTCCCATCTGCAACTCTGAACTAGGAAGAGTTGAATCAGGGAATGGTTGAACTGATTTGGTATCGTCTTGTCGTTTCATCGTTGGGCACTCATACACAGTTGTGATCCTAGTAACATTCTGGCAAGGTAAATCAATCAATGTCTCAGAAAACTCATCATTCACATCCAATGAGTCTTCATCAGAAAGTTCAACACCGGCAGTTTGACGAGTTCTGGGCTTGCGGATAATTGTGGGTACCACATCATCCATTTCTTCCTGGGTAGGAAGGAACCCGCAGGGAAGCAAAAGATCTCTATGTAGGGTACGGGTAGGGGCCTCCTTGTTTTCTGGCCTAACCGTATAAACGGGAAGGTCTCCAGCACGTTTCACCACCACATATATGTCAGCTTCCCACTTATCAGCCAGTTTGTTTTTTCCTCTCAACTTTACATTCCTGACTAAAACTCTGTCTCCAGGCTCAAGAGTGGAGACGGTTATCTTACGATCAAATCTGGTTTTGTTTTTTTCAGCATTTTTCTGAGCATTCAGAGAAGCTAACCTGTAACTCTCTTCAAGACGCTTTTTGAGACTCTCCACATACTGGGAGTGTGTTGTTGGTTGGTCAGCTTTTAAAGGTAACCCAAAAGCTAAATCCACAGGTAGCCTTGGTTTACGTCCAAACATCAATTCATATGGCGTAAACTTGGTAACCTCATTGCGCGTGCAATTATAAGCATGTACTAAGGGTTTTACAAAGTTTCGCCACTGAGACTTTTGTTTGGTCTCAAGTGTCCCTAACATGCTAATCAAAGTTCTGTTGAACCTTTCCACAGGGTTGCCCCTTGGATGGTATGGGGTTGTCCTAACCTTTTTAATGCCTGCCACCTCACAAAGCTCTTTTATTAGCTTGGATTCAAAATCGGGCCCTTGATCACTATGCAATCGTTCTGGTATGCCATAATGGACAATGAAATTATCCCACAGGCTTTTAGCAACAGTCTTTGCTTTCTGGTTGGCCGTCGGAATTGCAACGGCAAACTTGGTAAAGTGGTCAGTCATTACCAAGATGTCTTTGGTGTTGCTATTATCAGGTTCAAGACTCAAAAAATCTATACACACAAGTTCCAATGGCCGGCACGTTTTAATGCTCACCAGCTCAGCAGCTTTTTCAGGGGGACACTTCCTGCGTGTACAGCGATCACACCTTTCCACTTTGCTTTTAATATCGGCTGCCATTTTGGGCCAATAGAATCTGGTTCTAACCAGATCTAGAGTTCGATCAACACCCGCGTGTCCCATGTCATTGTGCAACCTACTCAGCACAGAAGGTCTGAGTTCTTTTGGCAGAACCAACTGATAGGTCACCCTGTCTCCTTCATGCCTTTTCCTGTACAGCACCTCATTATGGAGTTCTAACCGTCTCAGCTCTCTTAACAGAAAAGGAAGATCAGGAAGTGCTTTGCGAGTCGTTGGAGAGGGTGATTCCCCGAGTTCAATCTGAGCAATAACCTCTCTAATAACTGGATCAGCTCTTTGTTGGGTTTTGAGGTCAGCGGGGGAATAAGACGTACTTGTGGGTAATCCTAGCTCATCTCCAGAAATAAAACTTTCTGGGATGGCATCAGCAGATATAGCTAATGATTCAACCAAAGTAATCTCATAATCATCAGCATCAGGATGACCAGGAATCTTGAGAAGCTGTGTTTCACAGATGGCTTGGATAACATCCTGGTCGATTTCGGCGGTCTCGGTAGTAGCTAAATGGGATTGTGCAAAGCGATTAATGCGCTCAAGTTCTTTTTTAGATTGGGCGTCATTCACCAACCCTCCATGAGGTCGCCTAGATAACCCATCCGCATCCAGGTTCTGCTTGCCAGATCTATACTGGAGCTTGAAAGAGTAGTTGGAAAGAGCTGCCAGCCATCTGTAACTGGTAGCATCTAATCTGGCAGAAGTCAATATATAGGTGAGAGGATTACTGTCTGTAAAAACAGTAAACTCACTCCCATAGAGGTAATCCTGAAACTTTTCTGTCACAGACCATTTTAAAGCGAGGAATTCCAGTTTATGAGCTGGATACTTGGACTCACTTTGGGACAACCCTCTACTGGCGAAAGCGATAGCTTTGCGATAGCCGTCCTGTTCTTGGTATAATGCCGCGCCTAGACCAGTTGTACTGGCATCGGTATGCAGGATGTATGGCTGCTTTGGGTTGGCAAATCCGAGAACAGGTGCCGAGGTAAGCCTGTCTATGACTGTTTCAAAAGCTTTCTGGCAATCGGGTGTCCATCTGCCTTCAAATGGCTCTGTGGGATTAAAATATGTATTTGATTTGTACTTGAACTTGGAACCCTTTCGTACTGGTGGATAACCCCGGGTTAGGTCGTTAAGGGGTCTCACGATACCTGAATAGCCTTTTATAAACCGCCGATAATAACCTGCAAACCCCAAGAAACATCTAAGCTCTTTGAGAGTTTTAGGTCTTGGCCAGGTTTTTAAAGCTGCGGTTTTTTCTGGATCAGTCTCTACTCCTTTATCTGACACAATGTGTCCAAGGTAGCGAACTGTTGTCTGAAAAAATTTACATTTTTCAGGAGACAGTTTAAGTCCATACTCCTTAAGCCTAGTCAGTACTCGCATTAGTCTATCTTCATGTTCTTCCAAAGTTTGGGAAAAAACAATCAAATCGTCTAAGAACACTAAGACCTCTTGCAAATGCATGTCACCTACACACCTTTCCATCAACCTTTGGAAGGTACTTGGAGCATTTGTTATGCCCTGGGGCATTCTGTTGAATTCCCAAAACCCTAAGGGAGTGACAAAGGCGGTTTTGGGCTTGTCCTCTTCTCGTACCTCAATCTGGTAGTACCCAGATTTTAGGTCGAGTACGGTGAACCATTTCGATCCCGTTAATGCGGAAAATGTCTCCTCCAAATTTGGAAGTGCGTACGCATCTTTAATAGTCTGAATATTAAGTTTTCGATAATCTATGCATAAACGAACTTCGCCGTTTCTCTTTCGCACTACCACTATCGGAGATGAGAAAGGGGACTGAGACTCTCTTATTACACCTGCAGCGAGAAGCTCCTGCAGATGTTTTCTCACGGAATCTATGTCCTGTGGGTGTATGGGTCTAGCCCGATGTTTAAATGGAGTCTCATCGTGAAGGTTGATGTGATGCTTCACATTGGTAGTACACCCAAAGTCTAGGTCATGGTGTGCAAAAACTTCTGGAATTTCACTTAACTTCTTAGTGATCCGCTCTTTCCACTCAGGTGGTACAGGAGATTCTCCAAAGTTAATGGCCACCTTCTTGAATGCAGACTTATCTGGTTCACTCCTAATGCTCGCCTCCTGCTGTGAAAGGGCACAATGGAAGACTGCAAGATCAGCAATGACACAAGCGGGTGGAATTGTGACCTCATGGTCCGTCTCATTTGATACCACAACCGGGACTTTGTACGGAGCACATGCAGGAAGTGTAATCAAGCAGCTCTTCACACAAAGACCTCCAGGTAAGGACGACTGTTCTGGATGTTCAACAATGGCACATTTGTCTACACTGAGAAGGTGAGCATTTGTTGTACCCTCCAAGACAACTGTACAACTAGCTGGAATAACCACGTTTTTTTTTTCATTCAAGGTAACAAAGCCCAAGCGGTCATCTCTTATTTTTTTATGTCTAATCCTGAGAGTATTTAGGACTACCCTATAACCACAAGAAGCGGGCTGGTGATACAGAGACTTTTGATTCAAATACTGATCGTAAAGTACATCAAGTGTGTTTGTACCTATTAACACTGGTGTTTCATTGTCCTTCCGAACCTCAGGGACGACGAGTGCTAAAGTTGGTATTTCAATGTCAGATTCAAGGAAGTCTCTGAGAAATGTTACAGACATCTTTATATATCCCAGATAGGGAACAAGCTGTCCAGCAGCTCCCTCTACTTCCAAAAGGTCATGGAGAGGTTTAATCATTTGGTCTGGAAAGTTATCTTTACAAAAAGTCTCAGAAACTGTAGTTACCTGAGATCCAGTGTCAAGAAGACAACTGCAGTCAATGCCATTTATTTTTACTGAGGCTGTGCATTTGTTTCCTACCAACCCTCTAGGGAGATAATTGGACTGGTTTCCAACAAAAGACTGTTTAAGATTAGCCTGGTGCTTTAGAATTTTTTTCTTGGGACACTTTTTTTCTGGAACAGTCCCCGTCTGCCCCTCAACAGAGACTGTATTTAGTTTAAATGGTCACCTAAGCTGGTGGGATTCTGAAGTTCCCATTTTCTTTGTTTTTCTCGCAAAAGTTTTCTTTTTTCAGCAACCAATGCCGGATTGGGTTCGTTGCCGCAATCCGGCTAAATATGTCCATCCTCTCCGCACCGGAAGCAATACCATGGTTTTGGTTTTGTGATTTCCGGTAGAGTCATTTGTTGTGCTGGTTCTCTGTTTGGTCTTTCAGATTTTTGTTTTGTATTACCTCTGCTGGAATGGGTTTTTGTAGTATTCAGTGACTTTTTTGTTTGCTGGGTTGGCGTTATCATGGCTAACTGACTTTGAATCTCTGCGATCTGCTTTTTTAAGTCTCTAGCGACATTAGTAAGAGAGTCATACGTTTCCTGTGTTTCTTCATTGTTTTGCGCAAACTGTGCTTGTAAGGTCACCTTTTGTTTTGTGGGACAGAGATGTTGTTTTCTGCGCATTTCTTTAGTAGCATATTGCTCCTCTTCTGTTCTAAGTAACAACAGCAGCTCAGGGAATGAAGGGGGGTTCGACCTACGCTGTTTTAGTTGAAGTTCAGAAATTAGGGAATTATCCCAACATCCCCGACAAAACTGGGTGATAAGATGTTTGTCAAGGTCTTCCTGGCATGCTCCCCCTCTTTTCACAGCCAAACTCAGTGAGGATTGGAGGCGCTGCAAATATGCTGACGGCATTTCTCCAGTGTTCTGAAAGGTAACAAGAAACTTTGCATACAGTTCACTTCCATCTTGAACTGTTTCATAAGCTGAATCTAACAAATGAAGATAGTCTTTAGGGGAGCTATTGACACCTAAATGTCCGATGATGTCTGCTGCAGGGGGTAGTAGACTGTCAACGATCTTCCTAGACTGCTGAAAACCAGATAATGAAGGATCATTTAAAACCAGGTCTACACTGGAGCGCCAGGCCTCATAGTCTGGTTCATGGGCAGGTCGTGGGACCTTACCTGAAAAAGGTCTAAGCCTCACAGGAGCGTGCCCGTGAGAAACAATGTCCTCCCGCTTTACAATGTGTTCTACTATGACACGCTGGACGGCAGGGGGATTAAGGTCATCAGCAGTTAGTGCTGAAGCACCTGCAACCCCACCAGCTAGAACAGCAGGGGACTCAGTTTCAGTAGTGGGTAACTTTAGCGGACCTTCTGCAGATTTGGATTCGGACTCTGCAGGAATCACCTCTGTGATTAGCTCACTCATTTGTGACATCGCTTCCCTGAGAACATCTGTATAACCCCTTCCACTCATCTTGGCTAGGTTTTTAAGATCAGAAAGGAAACTGCTAGTAGCACTGCTTCCAACCACCTGGGTGTACACATTAGCCAGAGCTTGTATGTTGTATTTTAAACCACCCTTGACTTCATGAGTATACGGCAACAATGTTTGTAATGCTTCGACAGCAGCTCCTGAACTGAACTCGATGATAAGGCTTGGATAAAGCTCTGAAGTTCTGTCATCAACCGTTATGGTTCTGTTAATAGAACCATACTGCTTCAAAAAGTCAACAATCTCCTCATCTCGTTCATCTCCAGCATTCCCTTCGACAATTACAGCATTGGGAACTTTTATAGAATATTTCTGGACAAAATCCATGTCTTACTAGTAAAAGAAGAGAGCCTACTTCAAAACAATGTTCAAGATTATTCTCAACTCCCTCCTGGCTGGCTCGCCAAATTTATGTAACCAAAGGCTTACCACGCTTCTGGTGAATCTGCTCTAGGTTCTTTAGGCAGTGATAAAAGGAGAATGATGCAAATGACTACTAGTTGAGGAGAATGCTGTATTTAGATAAAAAAAATACAAAACTCAATACAAAATACCCTCTATACCTAAACTAACCTATAGCCTGCATAATTATTTACAACTTAGACAATGAAACAATTGTTTACAGTTTGTCTTTACAGCTTTGGGAAACAAAGTTTGTGGAATTTTAACCAAGTCGGTCAGAAAGCAATTTAGTCCGGGCCTCTTCCTCTTTGAGGAGAAAAAAAAGAAAAGAAAGAAAGAACGGGGCAGAGAGTATTCGTTGAGGGTGCACCCTTAGTTCTGCTCCAGCATCCAACTCGGGGGATCAAGAAAAGTCATACCACACCGTAGTCCTCAACAATGGGGAGGGGGACAGTCAACCTCCAGTGGAATCCAGGATCTGGGATAGCTCGCCATCTCCTCAGAGAGGAGAATTTTCCGTATCAGTTGTCCAGGGCTTCCAGGACATCAACCATTGGATTGGGGGAAGAAAAAAAACCCAGCCAAGATGGGTGGAAGCAAACAATTGAGGATTAACAACCTCCGGTTGTCTTGCTTCTTTCCTCCAGCTACCGCTATTGGAACCAGGTTCTTCAGCTTTTCTAGTTTCCCCTTCTCTGTCGGTGTGTGCTAGCTCCGTTGGCTCAGTGTGCGTGCTAGCTCCGCTGGCTCAGTGTGCTGCAGCCCGCGTTGCGTATATAAAAAAAAAAAGTATCTCTCTTGGCCTCAGGAGGCGGGATCCATCTCCTCTACCCCATCGGATGGAAATATCCATCTTGCATCCAGTAAAATTAACTTACAAAACTCCTAATGGACATATAAACTAACTAATAAGAAATATCTTAAACAGGAAAATTAAGATTCTAAAGAATGGAGCAGAAGTGAAAAATTAGGAAGCTCTGTTCCACAGGGTTACACCAGCATGGAGAACAGTCCATGGTGTGGGTGGATGGAGTCTCTGTTGAGCTCTGGCTAAGCACCGTCTGTGTGCAACTTCCTGGGTGGGGGGGGGGGGGTGGAGTCCCAATAATCTTCTCCGCTGACCTTACCACTCTCTGCAGAGTCTTTGGATGTGGTGTGAAGTGTCCAGTCCAGTTTGTCTGTGATGTGCACCCCCAGGAACTTGGTGCTGCTGATGACGTCCACTGCTGTGTTGTTGATGAAGAGTGACACCGAGAGAGATGATGTTTGGCAGGCTGATAACATCCATAGTACGGTTCTTGTTATGGTTCTTGTTGTAGAAGATGAATCCAGAACTCAAAGGAGATCACTGGTAACTCAGGTAACAGGCTGGACGACAGACTTAAACGGGATCACTGAAACTTACGAAACAGGCTCGGAACCATCGAGAGCCGGTAAGGTCAACAACCAGGTGTCAACTGAGTGTTTGAGAGCTCCTTAAGATGGTATTGGAAGCCTAATGAGCCCCAGGTGTTTCCAATCAGCCAATATCCTCTCTAGAGAAGGATGTGTCATTCAGCACAGAAATATACAGCCCCACACAAAACCTAACACTGGGGACCTAAAAAAGGTTTCTCAAAGCCATTGTCCATACCCCACAGGAAATCTGCCATTTTGTATCAAATCTGCCATTTTGTGCCTTTTACTCTAGCTATAGCTGAACAAACTCATCCTACAGCTTTGCATTTACTTCAGAATCAGCAAGAAAAATTTTACGAAAATTTTTTTTAGAGATCAAAACTCGTTCAAGGCTTTTCTGTAAAAATCAAACCATCACTATGCGAAACTATGTGATGCTACAATTACACACCGGAGTGATAGTAGCATCTTTGAAGGAATGCTCTGATGACTGTTTTCTCTAATTCTGTCAGTGTTATTTTGTTATATATTGCCAATTTACTGATATCAGTTCGTAGGTTGCATTCATTAGAATAAATGGGAGTGTTGACCAAGTTGCTGTAAGATTAAACTGTTTTGTTGATGAACCCTTTTATATTTGAAAAAAAAGCTTCTCCTTTTTATTCTGTGTGTGTGTGTGTGTGTGTGTGTGTGTGTGTGTGTGCGTGTGTGTGTGTGTGTTTGTGTGTGTGTGTGAATGAGGCTGAACTTGTCTGGGTTTTATTACAAGTCTCGTAATTTCACAAAAATAAAATGAGCGGTGCCCCGGCTTAGATTTAATTAATGAATTAAGCAATCGAATCTCATCAATAGTTATATTAATATTAAGTTATTATTCACAAATATTGTCATTGCTGTAAACCAGACTCTGTGCAAACGTGAATCTTTTTTTTTTTTTCTCTATCACTAATTCTACTCTGATTTAAATAGTTAACACATCCCTCCGTTCAGGTGTCCTTCAACAGACTTTAAAATCCACGGTTATCAAACCACTACTAAAGAACTACCTTGACAACACATGAATGCAGAACTACAGGCCAATCTCTAATCTCCCATTCATCAGTAAGATTATTGAAAAAGTGTTTCAACAGTTAAATAACTTACTAACAATGACCAACTACTTAGATATTTTTCCGTCTGGTTTCTGTGTTCGCAACAGCACTGAGACTGCCCTTGTCAAAGTTTGAAGGGCATATGAATAAATACCGACTTTGGTAGAACCAAAGTACTGGTTCTGTCAGACCTCAGTGCGGCATTTTACATTTTTGATTATAAAATAGGACTGGAGAGCTAGGTCAGACTCTCTGGTACAGTATTTGGCTGGTTTGAATCTAACCTCAATAAAAGATGTCACCATAGGGCCTTTTCTGTTCAATATATACATGCTCTCACTAACCCAAATTATAACAACCAATAATATTAGTTACCATAACTATGCAGATGACACTCATTTTTACATTACAATGTCACAGTTGACTTTAAACCCATCCAAACCTTAAATTAATGCATTGAGCAAATTAATAGCTGGATGTTGTATCAGTTTCTCCAGCTGAACAGATGGAAAACTGAAACAATTATTTTTGGACCTAACAAGGAACGATCAAGAGTCAGTGCTCAGCTTCAGTTAATTAGAAGGTTTTTTTGTTTTTTTTGCAGTTTTTATTAGGACAATACATATTAATAAACATGTCAGCAGAAAGCATCAATGTAAATATGCCAGAGTTACCACGAGAGCTAATTTTCATATGCTGTCCCAAAGCAGGTAAAATTAACAATGACTTAAACCATATACAAAGGTAAGTAAATAGGGCAAACACAGACATCAAGATCAACATACATTCATTCTCAGATTGAAAAAAATAAGAATAAGAATGGCGGGTCTATTTGGGCGTGCACCTCTGATTATGTATTATTATATAATACCACTGAAACTACTGGTCAGTCCTGAAATCTAGGTATAATAATGAACTCTGACATGAACCTCCAAGTCCACATAAAATAAATTACAATGTGTGCCTTCTATCCCCTGAATAACATTTCTGCGATTAATGGACTAATGTTGCAACAGGACCTTGAAAAACTCATCAATGTGTTTATCTGTAGTCGGTTTGATGACTGAAACAGCATCTTCACAGGTCTCTGTAAAAATTAAATCTGTCGGCTGCAGTTGATCCAGAATGCTGCTTCTCACATCCTCACCAGAAAAGTACTAAAATCCTTACACTAACTCCCTGTAGACTTCAAAATACTCCTGTTTATAAATCATTAAATGGCTTAGCTCCAAAATATGTTTATAAAATGTTGTCACTATGCCAACCACTTAGACCACTCAGATCCTCTACCTCTAACCTACTAATCATCCCTACACTTAGAACAAAACACGGAGAAGCAGCTTTCAGTTTGTATGCTCCCCCTATATGAAAGCTTCTGAAACTCAGAGCTGCTTTAAATCAAAACTTAAAATTGATCTGTTTAGAGCTGGATTTGAGTAAAGGACCATGATGGTCCATTGCTGCTTTGTTGTTTTTTACATTCTTGAACTTATTTTTATGCTATTCATGCTTAATTATTGATTGCTGTGTTTACTATCTATGCTTTTATCATATGTTTTGTTTCTTTATCACTGAATCATCTAAAGCACCTTCAGTTACCTTGTTATTGAAAGTGTGCTATACAAATAAAATTGCCTTAGCTCTAAGAGGTTTTCCTTAAGAAATACCATGTATTTTGCTCCATCCACTTTCATGTAAATAGCCAAGCTGCTAACTAAACCATTTTATCTCCATCACTTTGTTTCACTGATTTGAATTTGCACTGTACACTTCCTATTTTTAGATTATAAACTGAACATTATTCAATGAAATATTCCAAGTAGATGAAATGTTTTTTGCCTGTTACTGTGAAAACTACACTGAGAACCTTTATGAGTGAACCCTCTCACAAGGCAACCTGTTGTTCTAGAAAGGGATACCAGTTTCGGCTTGGGTGCATGTGAAATGTGAACCTTGCTCAATAGAAAAAGGTTTAACCAGTTGCAGACCCTGACTGTATCTGTCACACAAAAAACATAGCATATTGTATATTGTATTTTACTCTTGTATTTTGTATGTTGCATTGTACTCTTGAAGCATCCAAACTGAGTATAAATATATCAAAAATTGAAGGTGCAAATGTTTTAAAGCTCTCTTTTTACATTTATTTGAATATGAAAATCTTTTCAGACAGAAGTACAAAAAAGAAGTTGTAACTTTGCATGTTCTACATGCAAGGTTACTGTACAGTTTTTTATTTACACTGAAGGTATAACTCCTATAAATGTTGTTCAACAGCACAGCAAAAATCATATTCATGAAAAAAAACACAAAGAAAGCTTGATTGACAAAATATATATTTTTTAAAACAAGCATTTTAAAGTACAACATTCTGCCGGATGTTACTATATGCATTGACTTATAAAATTCCCAAGTTAAATCCCTATCTTAAGATCAAAATACCACTCCTCAATATAGAAGTAAACTATATATACAGCTGATTACCATCATCAAAGGTTTTACAGGAATAACATTAAATAAATTGTTTTAGTGTTTGATTATATATTGATATCAGGTGCAAAAAACACAGAGACAAATTTAACTGCAACGCTACATCACAACATTAAATGACAAACAAGAATAAAAACAAGCTCTCTCTCTCTCTCTCCCTCTCTCTCTCTATATATATATATCAAATAAAAAAGTAATGATAATACAACACCTTGGAAAAAAAGAGTTATTAAAAGTTTGGCACTTATCAGTTTTAATGGTCAAATAATTGTGAAAATACCAACTATATATATATATATATATATATATACACACACACACATCTTTATGGTATCATTACTTTTGTTTCTTATTTACTTGAAAAGATAGCAAGACTTCTCAGTGCTATTGTATGTTATCTATTAATGGTGACATGCCCTCAAACCCAGTAGGGAAGGAAACAAAGCATCAAATAAGGCACTTAAAGATTTCATGGAACATTATTTATGGTAAAAAAAAACAAAAAAAAACATCCACACCTATCCACATAAATGGATTGCTATTCATAGACATCCCAGACCTGAAGGAGCAGCAGTTCCCTAAATGCTGTCCTCTCAGGAGAAATTTCTACTTTCTTAATTCTACTTAAGGACCTTTTCCACAAGGGCCAGCTTTGTCCGGACTCGGTTGGTCCCCCCAAAGTTAGGGCATTTCCACTGCATTTCCTCTGTGTTTCACATTACCTCTGGCTTGGTCTGAAGTGGGCTGATGTGACCCAACATGCCAATCTATGGACTGATTGGTCCAGGAGAGAGATGTTACTCTCGCTCTCCTAACTGTTTTTTTGAAGTGATATCACAAAGAATGGCAAAGGGATGGCTTCCAGTGAGTTTAAAACATTGCTGGGGTAAACAAAAACATATTGTTTTTTTAAATGAAACCGCTAATATCGCACCGTGAAAGACTACAATGGCCGGAGTTGGGCAAGCTGCAAGTGTTTAGCAGAAATGGACAGCATTTGCTGCCGAGCAACGGAAGAGAGTGCTATATACTGTCTCCAGCATCATTATATCTAACATCAAAAAACAGTAGGCGATGACTTATTTTTACTATTCCATTGCCATGTTCTTGAGATGGCTATGGAAACACAACCAGACCGTTCTGGTCCATAATGACACTACGTAGACCGGGCCATACCGGCCCAAATGGAAATGGTGTAAAAGAACAGTAATTGAGCTTGGAATAACAAGCAACCAAAAAGCACTTTGACCATTGATAATGGTAACAAAGCTCTTAGGGCGTCCATGCTGTTTTTGAGTATAAACACAGGTTGCACATGGGTTGTAAGAGCATTTTTGTCATGGGCAGTTACGTTGTGAAACCTAAAAACTTGGCTACTTATGCCCACAAGCAAAAGCTTTAAACAGAGAATTCACAATTCTTCCTTTTGGTTTGAGTTTTTAAAAAGAATAGTTTTTGATGCTGTAATGCTGCGCTTTCGTGGGGACAATAGGCCAAATTGTAGAAAAATATTTTTTGTTTTGTGAGATCCCGGCTACATATGGATAATACCTAATACCAACCTGTTTCAATGTTTTAAAGCTGTCAGTTTTTGGCTAAAGCCAAAGGCCAAGCAGTTGGATATTTTACACTTTAAATACACCTTAAATCTCTTTCTGCTTTAGTGCACTTAACTCAACAAGGACATACATGTGTGACATAAGTGTATAAACAAAACTAAGTAGTGATTTATATGCTTGACTCAATATTTCTCTCTGTCACAGACTTTTTTATGCTGTACACAACCCTCTGGTCTCCTTGGAACCTGGGTGTGGTTGTCATTACAAAGTCTTCCTTTGATCCTGCAGAACCATGTGAGCCTCCAGAAGACGACTTCATCTGGACTCCTTTACCAACCACCTCAAAGCCTCCTTTCGAAGACCGTGGGGGTATATGGTCAGAACTGTGCATGTAATGTGTACCACCTCGAGACCCATTCTCAACAATAAAAACTTTAGTGGATTCAGAGACGGTTCCCTGTGTGAGGCCCTGTGCTACCTGCCCAGATGCTCCTTTCATCCCCACCTGCCCTTCAACAAGCATCACACCCTGAGAACCTTGGAGGCCTCCAACTATATGGTCAGAACTCTGCATGTAATGTGCACCACCTCCAGAACCATTCTCAACAACAAAAACTTTAGTGGATTCAGAGACGGTTCCCTGTGTGAGGCCCTGTGCTACCTGCCCAGATGCTCCTTTCATCCCCACCTGCCCTTCAACAAGCATCACACCCTGAGAACCTTGGAGGCCTCCAACTTGTATTAACCCTTGATTGATCCCAGCTTGATTTACCTGACTGACCACTTGCTGGGTTCCCCCTGACACAAGCAGCATTTGGGGATTGGGCTCAACTACATACATTGGTGCAGCTGCGTAGTACATGGCAGGCTGCTGAATGAGAAGTGTTTGGTTAGGGATGACAACTGTCTCCTGAACTTTAGGAAGAGTTGCAGAACCCTTGGAGATCTCAGTAATTTTTTTTTCTCTGATGAAAGTAGAAGACCCAGATGCTTCATTATGGATATTGAAGGCGTTGGCATTCATGTGGTCTCTGTCTCTAACTGTTTCTGTGTGAGTATTGACATGTGTGTGGGTTGAGGTAGATGGCCTTACTGAAGACACCGTTTGGTTCGAGAGATTAGAAACCCCAACATCGAATGATGTGCTTTCCAGGGTTGTTCCCTGGCAGATTTCCGCCAAGGTTTTGAATTTTGGCCCCAGGTCATCTAAGAATGCAAGATCATCTTCATTTTCAAGGAGGCTGCAGCAACCCACGGAACCTGCCAGTGATCCTTGGCCCTCATACTTATAGTTCACTTTAGCTTCCATCTCCTGATGTTGGTGTAAAGCTTGACTTGTTTTCTGCAACAAAATAATAAATTCAATAATTTACACCGTCAATTATAATGCATTTTCACAGTATTCAATAAGTTAAGCTAGTGATGATAAAACATTATTGACATGTCATCATGTCACCAGTCTTTGAGGAACGGGCCCAATTCAAGTTTAAAGTATCTGACGCAAAAATTTAAGGCATGTTTTAACCCTTTCAGACACAAATATAAGTAACATTTTCTGTCTTAGCTGCACAAAAACAAGTAAATTCTTCAGTCCTTGGGGTGCAATTCCAGATTAGTTATAAATTCTTTAGGGTGTAATAGTTATGCTCAACCTGAAATAATGGACATTTAATAAATTACCTTGAGCTGTAGTTAATTTCAAGTAATGCCAAGTGTGCTATATAACTTTGTCTTGAGTCTACATGATAGACCTGATTTACCATCGCTAAATAAATGACAGAAAATATTGTAAAGAAACTTACTTCTGAATAGTATTGCCCAAGATAATGGTCTGGCAGGGCCATTCCATCAAATGCTGTCAATCGGTATTTGGAGAAGCTCATGTCTTGCCCTGCCATAGTCCCTCCACCCATAAAATCCATCTGATCTTGGCCTGTAGAGTAATTGTATTTGTATGTGTTGTACATGTTCATCCCCTGTCCTGTCAAGGTTCCTCTTCCATCCATTGCAGCCCCCGAGCTACCAAAATGATCAAGGTATGTCTGTCCCCCAGAGAGATTGACATCCTTTATATTTATTGTGCCACTATCAGTATGCACTGGGACTTGCAGAAGAGGAACTTCCTGTAAATAAGAGAAACAGAAAGTTCTTTCAGGGATAAGGCATTTTTCTGCAAGCCAAAAAAGGGTACAGTTGGAAGAAATATCTTCACACCTTGTCTTCTCCCTGTCCCTCAGTGTGATACGAGATGAGATGCTCATTTTGTTCAAAAGGAATAGGCTTAAAATCTCTCGCTGCACTTCCACAGAGGCAGACGAGCAGAAAAAGGGGAATCACTGGGAAATAAATAAAAAACAATATTTAAGACCGATCATGGTTAAAAACTGATTTTGTTACACAGAGATGGATTTAACTCTCTAAAAATACAGCAAATGATTGAGTCATAGCTGTGTCAGGCAGGCAGAAATTCTGCCTGTCTTCCTAAGCCAGCTAAGACCCACCCTGGTTTTTATTTTTCTATTCAAGCAAGAACTGGTTCAGTTAAGCAGCCTTGTGATGGGAAAATAATATTTACGTCTTTACTCACACAGAAGGAGCAACAGTCCCAGCAGCATGAGCAAGATACCAGCAGCTCCAAATGTTGCACTGCCTGTTGTGCGCGACTTGCAGACCTTGGTTTTGTCACATGTGCACACGCTTACATCGATTATCTGGAGATCATCGCACGACTTTCCCTGCTGGTCCTTGACCTCCATGGATACTTTGTATGTGCCAGGCCATAGGCCTTCCTGGTCTCGAAGAAGGACTGTGGTTTCTAAAGAAAGATAACACATGAAAGTCAGATTAGTAACCCAATATGAAAGAAGTTTGTCTGGTGATGACTTAGTTTAGCAAAAGCAAACTGATAAAGCTCCATTGTATTTTAGCAACAAATTGCATTTATTCTAAAGAATAAATATTTTTTCCGGTTTTATTCCTTTTACAACTGGATTTTACTAGTAGTCTTACAAAAACTCTATTGACAAAATTAGCTGTTAGAAAATTGACTTTTAGTTTAATGTAATCTAAAGTAGGGATGTCCCAATCCAATCACGTGATCCGAAATCAGGTCCGATCATGTGGTTTTAGACTCGCTAGACGCTACCCCCGATCAGGACTCGGATATACATGTATCAGACATCACGCTAGATATGTTTCTTCTCTATCGTTTTGACCGATGGCCCCAAAAATATGGTCATAATGCACTTTTACCAGTCAATTTTTAAATGAAATGCAGCGGGTCCTATAATCACTTTAAATATTATTAAATATTCAAACAAGCTTAACAGAAAACTACTTATTAAAGTTACAACAAACAATTGCACTTTGAATACACCTGCAGTAGGTCCTGCTCCTCATCAAACCGTAATGTGTGCTCATTTGTTGATAATAAAATGGTGGAATTGTTATAGGGGTTATTGTCATGAGGTTGAGGATTTTTGCCCCGGACAGATGACCTCTAATGGAGGTTTCATTTATTAGGCTTACTAAAAGGTACCTCACAGAAGTGCTCTGCTTGGTAATTGAATTGTTAAATGTTAAAATAAGGTAAATTTAAAAAAAGAAACATTCTGAATCTGTTTCTTCACTCTTCTATATTCTTTTTCTATGTATTACCAATAGAAGTGGAACTCGATATGGGTAGATACTCAAAATCAAATGAATCGGACTCGAGGGCAAAAAAACCTGATCGGGACATCCCTAATCTAAAGTGTTACAGAATAAACTAACCTGAAGATTAATTACTTTATAGTGTAAACACTGAAGAGAACATTTAACAGAAGTCTGAAAGAACAATAAAAGAATAAGTAAATAAAATCTTACGATTAAAAGGCTCCAAAATCCATTTCTCTTTGCTGTCCCCTTGAATCACTTTAAAGTCAAATGGTGCGGAGTTGGGGAAAAAATCTTTATCATGTGCTGTCACATAAATTACATTGTCACCGTAACACATGGTTTGTGTGGTTGAGTTAAGTCTTGGACAGTTGTCGTTGAAGTCCTCCACCTGAATGGCTATGGTCCCTGTTGCAGTTTTCGGAGAAACATCTAAGAACCAGTTAAAACAGAGATAAGTCATGTTTTTATGTGCAACATATGGTTTTAAGTTAATAAATTAAAGCTGTATATGTTAAAGAACTTACCATTGGAGATGCAAATAATTTCGGCATAGTATGTTCCATTGATCAAAGACGTTGATTCTCGGTCAGGGTATTTATTTAACCTGATTTCTGCAGTTTTTTCATCAATAGTAAACCAGTTATCTTTATCATATAACTTTGCATACCTGTAAGTGAAAGAACAAACAATTCAGTACACTTTAATTTGGTGTATTTACATAGTCCAAATTTATCTTGAGAAAGTGTACAATACAGTCAAATCCACATCATATCTGTGAATATAAAATCCAAATGTCTCGAAATAAATTCAAATCAGTAATCAATAATCAAACTGTATTCTTTTTTGGATTCTTTTAGATGATCTAATAATAATACAAAACCTCTATTCTAGTGATGCAACATAATTTGAGAAAAAGTAACCAGAAAAGCTCTTTTATAAAATGTTTTGAATTTGATACCCCTTTTTATCTTGTAAAGTGTGAACATAAAACAGTTTACCATTGACTTAAAACTGTTGTATGTCCAGCATTTTGTGGCAACATGGGGATCTAACCAGTTTCATTTCTTAATAAATTGTATTAAAAGACAAGAGATTAAAAAAAATTCCTAGCTCAAAAATACCAGTGGAATGTGATAGCATACTTTCCCTATTTACATAATCATCAGTGAAATGTTTGTGAAGGCCAAGAGGGTCAGTATTTATTAAGAATTTTATTTGAATCAAAGAATTAATAAATTAAAGTTTGGTATCATAAAATAAATTAACGAAACATATTTAAAAGTGTGGATTTTACATTACGGCTGCAACCTTTCATTCAATAACATTTATTGAAAACTGGAGAAAACTATTTTAAATATGAGTTAACAGCATATTTTAATATCCCTAAAAGTCTCAGATTTTGTACCTAAAAGTTTGTAGTGTAAAGTAAATGTTATGGTTACCTGTATTCTATGTATTTATTCATTATAATCAAGTATAAGTAAACTGTGAAAGAATAAACAAATAAGATCTTTGTGAAAGTATTTTGAAAAATAATTATACACGTTAGTTCCAACCAAGTAATTTGATTTGACAAGAGACATTACTGTACAACAGCACTGTCTTTTTTCAGACATACTTATCTCTATCCAGATTCAGGGGTTAGATCCTTCTAATGTCAAATTTTATGGACAGTTACCCCATGTCGCTGGACGAGGACTGTCCAAATTCGAAGAATTCTTAAAATGCGACCTATGAATCTGAGGACGAGAGCGGTGTATCCTTCACTGCTCTTCATATCCCGAGATGCATTGCGGGTCAACAGGAGAATTTATTTCAGCGTTTATGGTGGCCCAGGCGGGAGAAGAGTACAGTTTTAAACTGTAAGTATATTAAAATCTAGCGGTTCAAAAATTAAAAAAATTAAAGCGTTTTTGTTGTTTACCATTTGTTGTTGGCATAGACATGCATTTAAATATTTTTTTAACCATTAGTCATAAACAAGCTTGTATGGTCGTGCAATGATTCTCTGTGGATGCCCTGCGTTTATGAAGCTAATTTCGGTGTTCGTAAATAAAGTGTGATAGGGTGAAGGCCCTGTCACTATGGCTCCGATTGATCATGTGCCCTAGCTGCTTGGACTAAGGTATATCCCTTTGGCTGAATGGTTAGCATGTATGACTCTTATGGTGCAATCACAACACACAGTTGGTCTGCGTCACGCAATGCGTTCAACGGATGAAGTTTGACGTATGTACTTTTTGGCTTCCATAGCCTGCTTCTGAGGAAAAATCAACGCATGGGCGGGGCTTCCTCTGTTGCCGCTCGCTCTGAACTATCGTGGATCGTAACGAGAGAGTGGCTTGGCTTTATTTGCTAGATAAAGCTAGACAACATTGACATCGGGTGCATAAGCGCTCATTCTTCAGATGTGTTCTGAGTTTGGGCAGTTTAACCATTTTCTCCAGGAGCTGCTTATGGATGAGGTTCGCTTTCAGCGCTACTTCCGTCTGTCCCGCGCACCTAATTTTACGACCTCCTGGGCCACATCGGAGCTTAAATCTTCTACCAGGACACCAACTACAGGTGCTCTGTTCCTCCTTAGGAGCGCCTGTCCATCTGTCTTTGTTAGGTGTTATTTCTGATTTTTAAAATCTGCGTTTGTTGAAAATTTTTTCACTGGACCCGCGCTTCATTCAAGATACGTGTAGTGACATCTCTACAGTGAGATGCTCTGATTGGTTGCCGGACTGCGTTAACTGCGTTGCGTCCGTCAAAAGTTAAACTAGCTGAACTTCTGCGTTGCTGCGTTGCCGTATGTAATGCAAGTGAAGTTTACGGAGCCAACGAACACAACGCAGACACTTTGACGGACCTCTGACATACTCTACCATAGACTTTACATGTAATCTTGCGGCAACTGACGCTGACGCATGGGGTTGTGAATGCACCATCACTACAGGGATCAAATCCCGACCAGGTCTTTGTTGTGCGCTTTGCCATAAAGGTAAAAAGACAGCCCCTTTTATGAGAAGTTATAAGCTCTTTATTGGGGCAAAATTGGGCCACAATGTTATGGAGATGGAAGAATAAATCCTGGTATACACCTTATTCTTAGAAGAATCTTATTAAGCCCCAAACAGCACAGATCCTGTCATCTCAGTGTGGGATATCTTGTGTTATGTGATACTATCATTAATTTTGTATTCACTGATCAAGACGGTTGTCATGTTCAACCTCTTCTCTAATTTTCTATCTAGTTCATCAGGACTATTCTGTAGAAGATGAAGGGGATGTCATCCCTTGCTGGTCAAAAACGAATGAGATACATTTTTAAAAAGCACTGTACGTGCATATGCAGTGCAATTAATACATATAATGTATGACTGATCATGTTAATCAAATTGTATTTATTTAAGGTTTTTGTGTTGCTCCTTTTCTAAACGTTGCTTTTTGATTTCCTGTTTAGGCCATTAAACAGCAAAGACAGGCTCAGGAGGAGATAAGATGAGAGGAGGGATCAGACGGATGGACTTTATGTTTGTCAATTTATTTTTTGTTATATTGGTTATTTATTTGTTAGATGGTTAGTAATACAATTGTTAAAACAAATGATAAATATCATTTTATTAACAGTTATTTTACTATTTACTGATTTTAAAGGTTACATTAAACAATTTAAAATATACCCTATACTAACAGCATAAGTAAGAATATAAGAACATCATGCTGTTTGGTCTGCAGAGAGGGCTTAGGGTAAGTTGTTTGCACTGCCCACTACAACGTCCATCATCAGGTTTGCAGACTGGCAAAATCGATGGCTTCAACATCACTAAGACGTGTTCAGAAGACCATTTATCCCACCAGAGAGTGCCGCAGATTTCTCTAAACCAGCCACATCCTCCTCCATATTGTCTTCAAGCCTCATCCCCGGGGCCAATAGCGTCAGCAACACTGAGGATGATTACATAAAGAAGACCGCAAGCTCTTATGACCTTCAAATGTTTTAAAAAGAAAAAAATGTAACAAGTTGGTTGCCAATTTCAGCATGCAAATATTATTTATCTAATTTTTTAGGTTCAGCTTAAAAAAACCGAAAACATTTTTGCATGCCCAAATTGGCTATGTATGTATGTATATCTCTATATATAGATATACATATATATGAAAACATCCATGACACATGCTGAAATGAATAAATTAGTATCCAGTTCTAAATAAGATATAAAATACCACATGATATAAAATAAAATACTACAAAACATAATTACCTCTCAGCTGGAGCAATAAAACATGTTGCTGTCAATAAAACTGTTGCCCCTCTAGTATTAAAAAAAAGTCAATAAATAAAAGCTTAATTTTTCCAGCTTATATATAGCGTCACGGTTCCTAGGCGACAGGACATCCGTTGGGTGGGAATTCCTCTGAAGACTATTATTTTTAAGGTTTTTGGGCCAAACTGGCCTTTATTTGACAGTGGACAGATTTTGAAAGGGGAGATAATTGGGAAAAGACATGCAGCAAATGTCACATGACTCCCCTCCTCTGAAGACCAGAACCGTCGAAATTCACAGCTGTTAACATCCGTTGTAACCGGTCGAAGAAGGACCCGACCTGCTTAAACCGTTGAGGACGGGCTCTTGAATGATCCAACCCCTGAATCTGGACACACCCTCTAAAGTATCACTCCGCTGCAAAGGCATTCTAATATTTGTGTTTTAAATGTTTGTGTTGTCTGGCAACAGCCTTGTCTCCCTTCCAGTTGGAACTATTTATGTTGGTGAAGCTAAATACATTATTTATTAAATAAATAAATAAATAAATAACACAAATTATAATCTGTTGTTGCTTATTCTTAAATAATAAAATGCGCTTGTAGAAATATTGTATATTAACAATATCACACTTGAGGTTGTGCTGAATTTCAGCACTCTCTCTTGAGTGACATTGCTTAAATAACCTTTACATCTTTCTATTGCATGAACAAGCTGCTTAGTCAGATATGGAATGACAGCTGAAAAAAATAATATGCTGTGCAAGAGACAGTACCTCACGTTGGTGGCAGTCTTCAGTGTGTCACTGTCAATAGCAGGGTACGTTGCTACGACTTTGTTCAACGAGGTGGATGTTTGTTCCTCAGAGATGGTCACCACTTTTACACTGGGCTGGAATCGGGGCCCCTCATTCTGATTCACAACATTTATTTTGATGGGATACGACTTTGAAGAAGCTCCTGTAGAGACCGTGCTGCTTCCAAAGTTGTAGTCTGCTTCATTTTTAACCTTCACTCCCAAATTTAGTGACTTGATTTCCTCATAGTCCAGAGCCTATAGATTGTAAGCAAATGATTAGTATGATACACAGGGTTTCAAAGCCTAGCTTTAGCCAAACTGTAACCAGACATTGTCCTAGTTTCTAGGGCGCTATCCTGGTGATTTCAACACTTTTGGCAAAATAGGTTAAAGCCATTGTTTGGAGTTCTGGATATGTGCAAAACGTTCTAAATTTGCCTTGCTGTGTTTGTAGTGTTAACAAATAAGACTTCTCAGTCTGGGCTAAAGCACTTAATTACAACAAATTTAAATAAGCTTGCATCACTTTTAAATTAAAAAAGGTGGAAGTATTTCAACATTTTCTTTCAGTACTAGGTCAGTTGAGATGGATTTGTTAGAAATATGAAAATGGCAATATGAGAATGTAACTACAGGCTGAGAAAAAGCCACTAAACTTTTGTTAGAACTGCTAAACTTAAAGCTGCTTTAAAGTTTAGACTGTAATTAATTTACCTTAGTTTAAAAATAGGAAACAGAAAGATACATACTTTTTTTCTTTTTTATTATCACCCCCTCAGAATTACACTAGCCTAAAAACAGCAACATATTGAATAGTTGAACATGGACAGTAAAATGTTACACTGATTAGATCATTAAAAGCACATTTTGGTTTATATTGAATTTGTGAAAAAAAGACAAAAGAGAATTCTTAAGTTTTCCCCTAAATACTGAGGAAAATATTATCTAATTCTTGTGAACCCAGTATTACATGTTATTTCATTTTGTGTGCTGGATGTAACACAGCAAAAATTATTTGCGTTTAAATTTTACATTTTAAACAGACCTTTTTAATTGTGATGACTCCCTCGTTGGTATTTTTGTCAGTTTGGATATCGAAATAACCTCCTTCATTTCCTGAAACGATTTCATACATAGCGAACCAGTTCTCCGTATTGACGAGATCGAGATCAACGGCTTTTACCCTTAGAACTTCAACACCAATTGTGTTCTCCTCCACTTTTCCCTCATACTTGCAGATAAAAAAAGAAAAAAACAACAACATTAGGTTTGGGCATTTTCAACACATTTTTATGAAGAATAATTTTATGCTTGTTGTGTAACATATACCGTTTCTTTTTCAAGAGTTGGAACATTGTCATTTATGTCTGTGAGCTTAATCTCAATTTCACCACTTCCTGTGTTTCCTCCTGCTCTGCCACCCATGTCAGAAGCAAGAATGATCAACTTATATGTGTCTTTGGTCTGAAAGAAGAAAAAAAATGTGGCGATTAGGAAATTTAGTTTTTAATTAAACATGAATCAGTGCTTAGTAGTAAAGTCCATAGCAAGTTATGGAAACCACACAGACACTCACCTCTCTATCTAGAGTGGTCTTTGCAACCATGACCTCTCCTGTTTCAGAGTTGATGGTGAACATACCACCAGGGTTACTGCGCTGATCTATTCTGTAGGAGATCTCGGCATGAGGAGTGTTCTTATCATCATCGTCTGTAGCTATCACTTTCATAACAACAGTACCTGACAACAAAAAAATATATATAATACAGTTAGACCAATCCATGTAATCATTTTTTCCACTAACAGAGCATAATTGTTTTGCAGGTCGTTGATACCCGGTTTGCTGTGTTCGCTGACTTGTCCAACTTGCTGCATCTTAATGACAGGTGTGCAGTCATTAATGTCCACGACATTAATTATGAGATCAATATCATTCTCAGCACGGGTCCCATCGGCATACTTAGCCAAACCCTTAAGCTAAAAAGCAAAACAGAATATATTTTGCCATTCCATTAATTTCTCACAATTTTTGCAAACACAACAAAATGATTTTAAAGTGCTCTTACTTCATATTTTGCCATTTCCTCTCGGTCCAGAATAGAAAAGACCTTAACAAAACCAGTGTTTCGGTCAACAGCAAACCTTCCAACTGGGTTTTGGTCAACACCAGGACCAGTTAAACTGTATGTTATCTTTCGATCTGTCTCCTTATCTGAGCGAATCTGCAAGAGATGCATAAACTTACATAAAAACCTAGGTTATTTGAACTGTGGGGTTATGGATATCTTGTTTAAAGAATGCATGCCTGAAAAGTATTTTAACTTTATCAACATTATTATAAATGGTCCTTCTAATTAATTTAATATACACGGTACCAAAGTTTGTAACCCATCTTTTTTTGTAAGTAAATTGAAACAAAGACCAAAATACTTTCGATTTCGCAGTTATTTAAGACAACGATACTTAAGGTATAGTTTGGATTTTTTTGGGTGAGGTTATTATTGATAATAGTTTCCCACGCTTTAGTTGACCGATATAATATTGCTTGGGTTAAAAGTGTAAGGCTAAGTGGTAGTTTGACCCACCTCCTGTTTTAACCTTGTGTGCCAATTTAAAAAAATCTCAAAGTAAAATTAACATTGATAATATGAATGAAATACTAAACGAGATGCTGGTGCTAGGTTTGCTGTTGTTTCTCAGCTTAAGAACCTTAAATTACTACACTAAAGTCTTGTTTGTAGAAGTGTTCTAATTACTGTGGAAAACGTATACATTCTGTGACATGCTGTCAACACATTGGTGTTGCATTTTTTTGAATGTTAATCTTGTGAATTATTTTAAATTGCAAAAATCAGCCAAAAGAGGGTGCCTGTTTGGCTAGCTGTTTCATTTCCTTTGCTATAGGAATTTATGAATTTTTTTAGCAAACTCAATCTATTTAAAAGGATCTTCTAAATATATTATTTTCCAGGGTCAATTTTAGAGATTTTCATCCTGGGTTTTAAACACCGTATGGGTATTTAAGTGCAAAATGTGAACCTTCAACTTGCTTTGATAATATCTCAGTCCAAAATCGGTAAGGTCCATAATTTTTTATTTATTTATTAAAAAATAAAAAATTTCACTTCTGATTTTTGGGGTGGGTGGCATCGAACCTTTCAACTGTTTTGGGGCATATGGACTTAGATTAGGTCTGTTTCAAAATCTGTAACAGTTGGATTTGTCAAATAAGGGAC
Organism: Apricaphanius iberus; assembly: GCA_028564705.1. Taxonomy (NCBI): domain Eukaryota; kingdom Metazoa; phylum Chordata; class Actinopteri; order Cyprinodontiformes; family Aphaniidae; genus Apricaphanius; species Apricaphanius iberus. Next base: position 1,631,384 of record JAPXFQ010002614.1, read on the forward strand.
AGAGCTTCCAAAGCGAAAGCCGATTCCTTAAAAAAACACATTGTCATTGCCAAGATAACAAAACAAAAAAACTCATCTAAATTTCAGACCCAGTTTATATATATGGTGTATATCTAAGTATACCTAAAATTTGTATTCATTTTCATGTTGATTTCAAAGTAAGGCTTATAAGTTCGCACTTTGAACAACATTTTGAAGAGAAAGAGACCAAATAAGTGCACACCCTAGCGATATGGTTATAGGTGGTGTAGTCATGTCCCTCAGTAAGGGTTCTGGGAGCCAGAATCCATTCTCTTTTCTGCCTCCTCAGTACTCCACCGTGTCCTTCTACCATCACTGGAACAACCTTCAAGAAAACAAATAAACAAGGCAAAAACATCAAAAAACAATCAACATGTACACTAATAATTACAAAGTCATATAAACGACCACTGCTGCTGCTTTTTTTACATCAAATAATGAATATACAGCTCACAACAGCACTGCAGTTCCATTCCATTCTCTATAGACTTCCAAAACCAAGAACTCATCATACGTATTAGGTGATTGCTTTAACTGAGAAGCATTGCAAAATAATGTTAAATTGCACATTAAAGTGAGATTCATAATATTGGTTATTCCACTAAATTCTATCTCATAAACTATCCCTACGATAAAAAAACATCAATAAAATCATATATATGCTTTTATCCTCTGAGAATACAGCAAAATTTACTCATTTGTCATTTTATTCAAATAAATCTTTGAACTAAAAACCCGTAGTTATTTTGGGAGAATGTTCAGAATGTAACCCCACCCCCACCCACCCCCAAATAAAAACAAAAAAACAGCTCACTGAATTATTTCTCAAATAGCTAAATATGTAGGCCTCAATTCATGTAGGCTAGGTTAATTTAAAAAAGTGAATAAATGGGTTAAATTAAAAGTTAAGGGTGAACGGCTTTGTACCATAGCTGTTAATGTTCTCCTGCGTTTCACAATGGGAAAATATATCCAATGGTGTTTCGTTCTTTGTCTTCTCATAAAAAAACGATCACTGCTTAGAAAAGCCTCAACTCATCTAAGATAAATTCGTAGTTATTTATTTTTTATTTATTTATTTATTGTATTTATTGTTGAAATATGATACCAGGACCTAATTAAAGTTTGCGCAGCTCAGTTTTCAACATTCAGTGTCTTGTCAGTCTACGAGCTCTGACTGGATTAGGAAGAAACGGAGGTGGGGAAACAAAACAAACTATTCTTTCTTCAAAATTGACAGGAAAAGGAAAAGTGTGTTTGTTTGTTTTTTTTATAAACACAGACACTTGGTAACATGGTTTTACTAAAGACCTATTCGCTGTTTTTACGTGCGAATGCCCCTCACGGTGAGAAGGGCCACACCTGTTGAAAGATCGGCTTTTTAATGTTCTTATAGTAAACTTTAAAAAAATAAAAAATAAACTAAACAACGTTACTTACATTGAGGAAGAATGTCAGTAGAAGGGCAAGTCTGCATCTGTGTAGAAAATCCATCAGCTAGAGAAATATAACGTTCTTTTTATACTCGTTCGGAAGTTAAGATCGCTGAAGCTTGAGACCCGCTGTAGTCTTTTGTTAGTTGCCTCAGACTTTGACCCGGTAGAGGAGGAATTAACTATATATGAGCACTGGGCGTGTCTTTTGAACTCTCGATAAGGAGTGATGATAACTCAATGTTGTGTAAAGCTTGGTATCAGTTCTGCGTTTAACAGAAATAATCGAGAAAGGGAGAAAAAACCCGGAGAAAGCCTATTGGGGCGGGGTGGTAAAGTAAGTCTTGTCTCTATGGAGCTAAAGAGTTAATGTTTAACAGCGACGTTACTATCAGGTGTCACTGGGAAACATGCCAGCAATTGTTCCTGTGTAGGCTACTTAATTCTACCAAAACCATCGAGATAGTGGAACAGAATGTTGCTTTTCAACTATCGACAATTATCCTGTAATGTTTTTGGAAACAATAGCATATATGACTCCACTTAATAGTATTTACAAGCAAGGGTTCATTTACAGTAATTTTGGTTTAGTCAAGGGTATTAGCCTACTTTTGAGATTTTCTCAAAAAAATATATAAAAAAAACTTTTTTTAGACAAGTAACCCATAACTAAATGATGTCTGAGAGTTTAGAAGGACAGAATAGAACAAACATTTAATAGTCCCAACATAGGGGAACCTGTTGTACCAGCAGCATCCAAGGACAACAGTATGCAGAGACAACATATGTGCAAACAGTACACAAAAAAGTGAACAGAAAATAAATGTGCAAAACATATTTAGAGAACCCTTCCCCAGAGATATTTTTTGTGTGCAATTATCGCAGTGCTACGTTTTAAGTAAGGCTAAAATACACAACAAAAACGTAGTGTCAATGTAAACAACAATATTGTAAACATTCTATATTTGTTGGGAGCAGTTTTGGTTGTAGAGTCTGAGAGCTGCAGGGAGGAAGGACCTGTGGAATCGCTCCTTCATGCATCCAGGATGCAGCAGTCTGTCACTGAAGGAGCTCTGCAGTTTAGCAACATTTCCATGCATGAGGTATTTAGCATTTTATGACAATTTATCTCCATCAATCCTAAATACTGAAATGAAAAATAAAATGCTAAGGGATTGCAAAAAAAAAAGGTCAACAAGGAGGAAGGCATAAGACAACGTGGAATGGGAGTACAAATGATCTATGGAGGGAACTGAGACAGCTAACTTCTTGTAAACCGATGAGCCAGGCTTCTATACATCTATATGTAATCTATACATTAAAAAGATAAAGCAAGGTCACCATCAACAGATCAGTGGGGATGATGAGTTCCTTTGGAAGTTGGGCCCCAGATGAAACATGGCTTTGGATCTCATACAGGATTGAGTTTTTCTACACTTTTGGAAATTCCCATTAAACTGTTTATTTTTTATTTTATCGAGTCGGTTTTGTTCTGTTGTTCTGCTTTGTCATGCAGTATCTGCCTTCATTCTTGTTTTGATCACTCTGTGTTACCTTCTTACTTGCACAGAGAATTTAACAGTAAAATAAAAATTCCCAAATGCAACCATCAGAGCTGTCGCATGGTTGTAGGGGGCGCATAATAAACATTTAATTTGGGGGCTCCATCTTGCGGGAGTTCTGTCAGTGAGTTTTGTAAAGGCAGACCAGATGGGACTGCTAATAACCTTCGATTGTCACACAGTGATCAAAAATCTTTAAAAACTTATTGGACTTTTAATAGGTTTGTTTCTGTTGCAGAATTGAAAAAAATTGATCTGGATTGGATCAGCTACGGTATTTGGCAAACAGGCCACCATGGAGCCCTAAAAAATTGCAAACTCTGAATATCTTTAGGCTGATCCTGAATTCCACTGGTCCCTTACACAACTTATTTGTATTGTGTAATTTAACTAGAATTGCTCTGGCAATGAAGCGTTGATTTCACAATATGACCAGATTCATGGCTTCTTCAGAATTTCTTCAGGAAGTACCTTGTGAAAGTTGGTGTCATGACTTGTATAGTGTTAAAATAATGTAAAAATTAAAGGTAAAACTATATCCTTCTAATTTTTACTTTACAGCATGGGGTTAAGGTACACTAACAAAATGAGAACTGAGTCCGTTTACATAACCGTTTTGCCACCAGTATTTTAAACTTCACCAGGGTCTGTGAAATTCTGAAGCTGAGCATCACAGATTGTTGAATCGTCACCTTTGGCAACAGTGGAGCATCCCTTGTGCATGTTTAAAGTTGTGCAGCTGTAGTACTTTTTTATTTTATTTTATTTTTTAAAGCTGAGATTTACAAAAAGAAGAGTGCATTACTGACCAAACATGGTCACAGTGCTTAAAAAAATCCCTTTAAGGTGAAAGATGTGAGAGGGAAATTACAGTATGAGTTCCTTATTCCTTTATTGAGCATGCAGTTTCACTAAATACAATCCACAGTCATTAATCATTTTAGTCACTTTAAGACAGGTTACGTTTTTTATTGTATTTCCTAATCAATTTAATCTCTAGTTGAATGGGGGATTTTGGTGGAGCCATAATGTGTGACGAATGTCCAATAAAAAAAGGGAGAAAAGGCTAAGTTATTGAGGTGTATCTTTTAGAATGGGTTAATTAGGCTGTATTTAACTTTATCTTTACAATCCAGCTTAGCAGGTCTGTTAAAAGCAGTAGGTGTGTTCCAAGTCTTTCAAGTTGGAGAAACCAAACCACTTTTGAAGAATGCAAGAAAAGCTATATCTTTTCTAAAGGTGCATTCAGTAACCTCTTACCACTTTGACTTAAAAGCAGTCTTTCATTTGTGTGAACCCCGAAATCTCATCTCCTGTTAACTAATGCTTCAGCATGGGTGAAAATATTACAACATGCAGAGTAACTTTAAGTATCGAAAGGCAAGCGCTCCAAAGCACTGAGCAATGACTGACAGCACAATTTGATTAATGTAATTATGACCATTGCAAAACACAACACAAACATTCTAGAGCGTTCCCGGAACACTTTGTGAAAAATCAAATACAACAGTTCCTTCCAAACATATGTATAAGGCATAAAGATTGAAAATGATTTTGTCACATTTTAACTACGAATTTTAATGTTTTTCTGAGTTTATGTGCTAGCAGCTGACAGCAGCACACAATTGTGAAGTGGCTGGAAAAAAAGATATCACTGTGTTTTTTGTTATTGCAAATAAAATATGAAAAATGTGTTTTGTATTTACAAATGACCTTTCAATGAAATTGCGAGTGGCGGAATAAGACTAAGAAACAGTTCTGTCCTTTTTGCAGAACATGTCCTAAATCATCACGCAACCGAGTCACTCTTGTCTACTCTTTTTTTGTAATGGTTTGTTTGCATAGATGTTGTTTGCATAGATGCATGCTTAGAATGCCTTTATTGGCCACTTATTTTATTACACTCTCTAAATACAATATATGTTTAGTATATAAGTATACAACACTGGCAACTACATTTCATTTTGTTTAACTTTACGCTACCAGTTAGGTAATGCCATTTAATTTGATTCAGTGATTTATGTTCTACTTCCTGAGAGTCTAGTTGGATTACCAAATCTTTGTATATTTGCAGTTGTACTATACTCTTTCCATTGTCAGATAATGGACTGAACAATACAATGTGGTATTTTCCAAGCTTGGCATTGTATTGTTTTATAAGCTAATTCTATAATAAACAACAACAAAAAATCTAAAGCCTTTAAAGAATAACTGGATATATACTGTCATTGAGTTAAGTCAATGACAGGCCTTATTTCTGAAAGTGTCAATTAAACTTTTTAAAATTGTATATGTAAAAGATTTGAAATATCAGGTATCCCATTCCTTCTTATTCAGAACTAACTACTTCTATGTGTTGGTCTGTCCAATAAAATTTAAATAAAATACCTTGAAATTTCTGGTTTAATAGTGACAACATGTGAACATAAGTTCAAAGGGTGTGATTGCTTCTACACAGAACTTTGACTCACATGTGACACAAAAGCCTTACATTTAATAATCCAGAATGGGGAGGATAGGGTGGTGTTCTTCTCTGGGTGTATCTAGGAACAGGGAACATGTCAGATGTCAGTGTCAAAAAAGGTGTCATCATATTATTCTTTAGCTAAGGGAGTTGAGAACACTCTGCCATCAAACTTTTGTATGTAACACGCCTATGCCTGCTGTCATACCCAAGTATGTTCAAAAACAGTTTGACGCAAGGGTTGGCACATGTACTGAAATGGTAGAAACAATACCTAAACAGGTGTGTTAGTTCAGATCATTTAGTCATGTTGCACAATTCTCAGTCTGCCCAGAAAAATGACTCATAATTAAATTTATTCACCAAAACTTTGGATACAATAAGATTTAAAAGATATGTCCTCTGTATTTTTTTCCCTATTCATGTATGGTTCAGTTAGAAGAGGAAGATTATTTACTCTTTAAACAAGCGTTGAACTAAGTGTAGTGAAAACAAACTTTCCTTTTAGCCTGTGGCAAACTCCATAAAGGATATTTACTCAGTGTGACTCCCAACCATTGTTGCCACACCCATGACTCCCAGGGACGACTGTCTTCCTGATATATTTCTCACTTCTCTGGGTCTAGCCCCCCCTCCAGTCCAAGAGGCTGGACTGCTCAATACAGTATAGAAGCCCAACCCTGAACATTGAACTCGCTGGGAATTCTTTCTTTATATAACTGCCACTGGCCCTTAAGTTTTATCTGTAGTTTACAGAGATAGAGAGCGTTTTGTGGTGGGAAAAGAGCCTCCCAATGACAGGGCCCATTTAGCCTCACATTCCTGTGGTGTGAACTGGGGAGCCCAGCACTGATCCCTCTTGCCAGAAAGTTTGAGTGAAGCTACTGAGGAGGAGGAGGAGGAGCCAACAGATGTCAAGCTGTGTAGGCCTACAGAGCAGTTAGAGGTATTTTTAAGTCTGACAAAATAATAATTTTTCTATGGTTTGTAAGAGGAACACAGCTATTTGCACGTTGTACATGCCTTCCTTTAAAAGTTAATCTGTGTCAGAAATGTATATTCCTTAGTGAGGTTGTCTGAATTTAAACATCCCCTGTATGTTTTGAGCTTTATTATAATTTCCTTAAGAATTTCTCTAGCAGTAAGGGGCTTCCGTCCATGCAAAACTTGGGTAATGTCTCCCCCTGCTGGCAAGAGATAGATGCAAAAATGCCAGGACATAAATTAGTTGTGTGTGTTTGAAAGCTTTTTTGCCCTGCCCTAGATTCAGCAATACACCTCCCTAAGGTGCTTCCTGAGATCATTCTATTCGGGGTGTGTCCAAGGTGTGGCCGTCTGTTTGACGTGCCATCTGAGGTTGAAGCGAAGCAGCAGAACAAGACCGTCCTCCCATGCGTTATAACAAAAATCGGAGAAAGTGACGTGTGACAAACAAATAGCGAGATCTAAGAACATCTGTCACTATTTGAGCAAGACAGCAACTCCAGTAAGACTTTTCATGAGTTGGTCTGGGACAAGGTCCGACTATCTTTGCTCTAAAATGACAAAGGTTCTCATTTATGGCGTCTTCTCGCTTCTGGTAAGTCTTTAAAAAAATTTTTTTTATGAAAACCGTTACTTAATTTCTATACTTGTCAGTTTTTTTCCGAAAAGCGACGCATAAATAAATGTGTAAAGCCTTTCAGATAGGTAAAACTGTTGAAACTTTAAGATTTCATTTATTCCCTTCTCAGATCCTTTCCTGTGTGGACTCATGTTATATCTCCGACTCTCTCAGCGTCGTTTCTCCACAAACCATTCCAGCTGGATACCAGATCACAAAAGGTATCTATGCATACAGCTGAGGCTACATAGGCTACCGCCTTTCCGTTATTACTACGCATTATGCTTTAGGCTAAATAATACATTGTTCTGACTTAGTTTATGATCAAAACTAACTTTCTCCTATTTCGATGTTTTATTTTATTTATTTATTTTTTAGTTGAGGCTGTCGACTGTGACCCCAAGACACTTATTTTAACTGTGAACGACCCAAGTTTTACAATATACAGCAATGGGGTAATTGTAGCACTAAGTCCGGTTTCTGTGGCAACCAGAGGGCGGACATTTTCTGTGAGGGCTCAGGACAATAGTGGGCCGGGAAGTGAAATGGAAGTTCACCTTGTCTGCAGTGAAAAGCACGAGACAAATGTAAGAGCAATGCAAATCGCTCCCCCTTTTAAATTTTTATACAAACAATAATAATAGTTTTAATGATAATAATGTTTTCCTTATATTACAGGAAAATGGCCAGGTCATTTTGAAGCGTACAAAGAGACGCTGGAGTCCTCCCCCCATCAACATACTGGAGAATGACAAAGGCCCTTTCCCTAAAGGTCTTGAAACGGTATGATTAATGTAGCCTAGATGTTCTTTTGTCATATAGATAAGACGTTTTACATATTGTATTGCCCAATTGCAAAGCTTAAGTTATCTCAGGCTTCTGACAGTTTCTAAAAAAAATACTTGCTGTGGAAAATAATTTGTTTTTTCTTCAAGACTGTGGAGAAGCCCGTTTTTTATGACATAATTTAGAAATGAGTAGTAATGTGTTTGTAGCTATTTATGATTATGAATATGCATGTAGGCTACATGTGGTATTTTTCATTCTCAAACCACACAAGACAGCCTCTCAGCAGGGTTTGATGTGCTGGTCATTTAATATTAATCACCTGCTTAGCAGTAAACACCCAATATTTATTTTAAGATAGGATGACATGCAATGGTTTTATTTTTAGAATTTTCTGAAACATTTTTCATTCTATTTTATTTATTTTGGGGGAGACGGCGGGTGGGGGTTGTTTTTTATTTGTGATTAAATTCTTTAGTCATTTTCCAGCAACATGAATGGGATACCAATATCACTATGTCTTCATACATTCTTGCTATATTTGCTATAAGTTATAAAAACATGCTGAAGGTAAAAAAAACAACTTATTTTGTATCCAAGATGTAAGATTTTAATCTGCATTAACTGCCTTTAATGGTGGACCAAATTACTATTATTCTTGCACTGCGGTCAATTCCATCCATCCATTTTCTTGACCGCTTAATCCTTAATGGGTCACGGGGGGGCTGGTGCCTATCTCCAGCTGTCAACGGGCGAGAAGCAGGGTACACCCTGGACAGGTCACCAGTCCATCACAGGGCAGGACAAACAGGACAAACAACCATGCACACACCTAAGGACAATTTTGGAGAGATCAATTAACCTGACAGTCATGTTTTTGTACTGTGGGAGGAAGCCGGAGTACCCAGAGGGAACCCACGCATGCACGGGGAGAACATGCAAACTCCATGCAGAAAGACCCTGGGAAAATGGGTTACTGCATGCAGAAAGACCCTGGGCTGGGATACGAACCCACAACCTTCTTGCTGCAAGGCAACAGTGCTAACCACTGCGCTACTGTGGTCAATAGCCTCACAAAATCATTCCAATGGGTACAAATGGCTCCCTGGGCCATTGATTGGACATCCATGGCTCACAGAAGCAAATTTGGTTGTTTTTTATTGTTTTGCCCTGCATATTGAACTGAAATGTTAAGGTATATATTATAGTGCAGGTACCATAGATTACAAAAAACATTTAGACAATTATCACAAGCTTTTTGACAGTAAATCTGTAACAGAAAACAGTCAGAACCCCACAAATGAATAAAGAATAATGGTTAAAAAAAAGTACATTGTGAAACAAGCTTCTTCATCAAAATAAAGATATTCAGTAGTGTAGCTTTGCTGCTAAATAATGAAAAATATTTACATATCGAATTGTATTTGCAAAATTTATTTATATAGTCATCAAACCAGCTGTAGGAAGAATAGTTTGCACAGGTTATAGTAACTCGTGTTTCCAAACAATCCAAATGTCAGACATTCAGTGACAATGCAAAAAGAAAATACAGTTTAACTGTTTCTAATCACAATATCTTTTTCCCCATGGTAGCAATACAGTATTTGGCCATCCCTAACAGCAGTACCAATGGAAAAGAGGATAATTCAGGAACAATTCAGGAAAACTTGAATCCTCGGCTCTGTCGTCCTTCTGCAAACTGCAGGAGGATATGCAAATTAGATGAAATGTAATAAAATCTCTTATAAGCAGTTTACTGTTATTTTTTTATCATGACTGCTTTTTTTTATTTATAGGTGGTGTCAGATGCAGATAAAACTTTCGATGTGTACTACACCATGGAAGGACCTGGAGTAACAGAGTTCCCGTTCAACATCTTCAGTCTTAATAGAGAAAATGGGTTACTGACAGTACACGAGACAGTGGATCGAGAAGTGTATCCAAAGTTTAAAGTAGGTTTAACAACCATTTTTTTATTATTTGGTCTTAACTCATCTAAAAATGTATATTCTCTTTCTTAATTTTATATTATCTGAAAGTATACATTTTATCTGTGTTTCTGTCTTTTTAATTTTAGTAGTTAATTCATTAGTTAATGTTTTTTTAATTTCAATAACAAACAATCTAATTTGGACGTTTCATAGACACCCAAATTTTGGAGTAATTTCATATTCCAAATCTAAAATCTAAAAATATTATTTATTTAACCACAAACAGATGTGGTTTGGAAAAGGCAGTATTTTTCATCATTTGTAACATTAGTTGATAGAACCTTTGCTGTTGCTTAAGTTATTTTTGTTTATTATTCTGATGCTGTGTCTTTATTCAATTATCATATTTTTTGTGTGGAAATTAATATAACTAATACTGATTATCTTGAAATGTGTGTTTGTTCACAGCTAATAGTCAATGCTTTAGACAAAATAACCCATGCGCCAAGAGACTTACCTTTGGAAATTGTAATAGCAGTGGATGATGAAAATGACAATAAACCAGAGTTCCAAGGAAGGCTTGCATTTACTGTGCCAGAGCAAAGCTTAAGTAAGGATCAGCAAATGTCCGACGGTCATGGAGTTTGAAACTTGTTCCATAAACATCCTCTGACTAAACATGATTTCTCTAATAGATAAAGTGGTGGGGGATGTGAATGCCACAGACAGAGATGACCCCGACACAGACCATGTGAAGATCAAATACAAGCTCTTGGACGGTTTGGATTTCTTTGCCATCCACCCAGATACGGGTGTCATCACCACAGTCTCCAACAAACTAGACCGGGAGGTAAGTACTGCTATCTTGCCACAAATGGTTGACTTTCTTTCTTTACATTTAATTTGCTAATTTAAATTAAAAATAAAAGGTCAAAAATATCAATATTCAATGTGTTTTATTTTAAGACAAAAGACACACATATGGTTACCGTGGAGATCAGAGATTTGAAGGGTGCACCAAAGGGTCTTTCTAATACAGCTACAGCAACAATCACCTTGGGAGACATCAACGATAACCCACCAACTTTCACTCAAACATCAGTAAGTGCTTAGAAGATAAATAAATAAAAAATGATCAAAGTAATTCTAATAATATTTACTGTAAATGAATGAATAAATAGTTCATAATATGATAATGTTGAGTAAAAACTTAAGTTTCATGATGTATAGGATATACATTAAAATATAAATCTGCTGCTCTATTTTGTTTATTTTAAACAAAAACAGCTATTAAACTGCTGCTAAGAATAATACTTATTAGTTTAGTACATTTACTATGTTTGCTCTCACATGTGATATACGAATAAGAAGTTTGGATTAGGTAACTTCTAAACAGCCATATTTTTCTGTTTTCTGAGATAGGGCAAAGTGTATGGGCCTTGCTATTGTCATTTGTAAGACAGTGTGCTAACAGAGAATAGCTTTTTTTCGTTTTTTATTTTTTATTGTTGTGTTCCCTCTTACCAGTAACCAGCTCATACATAATAGAAACACATCCTATGCTTTTTTTCATGCAGTACAAAACCACAGTTTCAGAAAATGAGGTTGAAAAACTTATCCTGAGAATTCCAGTGGAAGATAAAGATTTGATAAACACACCCAACTGGATTTCCACATTTTTCATCACGAAAGGAAATGAAAATGGGAACTTCAGGATTGACACCGATCCCAAAACAAATGAAGGGCTTCTTTATGTTAAAAAGGTGGCTTCAATGTCAAAGTCATGAATTGTTTATTGTTAATTTGATTTCTTTTATTTATTTTTTTACACAAGATACATTTTTATTTCTTTATTTTTACATTTCTCTCTTTTGTCCAGCCTTTAGATTATGAGAAGGCCAAAAATGTGATGCTTGAGATTACAGCCCAGAATCAAGAAAAGCTGATTGGCACCACTGCTAAGTGGATGTCCATTCCAGTGGAGGTTGTGGTCACTGACATTGATGAAGGTCCGGAATTCACTGCCCCCACCGTTATCTACAAAGTTAAAGAGAACCTATCAAATGGCACAGTGATAGGAAAGTACACAGCTATAGATCCGGAGACCAAGAGCAGCAACGGGATCATGTAATCATTTTTTAAAATTAATTACTTTAGGTTTGCTTTAATTATTTAATTAAAATTTACTTTTAGTGGATTTACACAACTGCAGGAAATCCTTTCCCTGAAATATGTTAAGCTGAGATGCATCTTCTTGACTGTTTCCCAGGTATTACAAAGTGACTGACCCAGGATCATGGGTTGGATTGGACAGAAATACAGGAGAGCTGACAGTTACAAACACAATCGACAGGGAGTCCCCTTTGGTCCAGAATGGAAGGTACAACATCACCGTGAGGGCTGTTGACGCCAGTAAGTTTCTCAGAACACAGCAAATAGAAAGCAGCGTTTTTTGTTTGTTTGTTTGTATGCCAAAAGATAAGTCTTATGGTGCATACACAACAAACGCGACCAGAGAGTCCGGTTTACATGTAAAGTTAATGCAGGAGCACGTTGAAGTGCGACTGGGGGGCAGAAGCAGATTTGCATCGCGAAAAAGCATGTGTGCCTGATTTGTGTGACCAAGTAGCACGACTAATGCGTTTGAAGCGCAAAATAAAATATGCTCTGCATTTTATATTGTGCATTTTGTGCATTCGCGCTTATCGCGTCTGCTGCAGAAGTTGGAGAAATCTCAACTACAGCTTCAAGTCCAGTTGCGACAACCAATCAGCTGACGGGTGATGCTGCGACTGAGTGAATGGAGTAGTCACAGCATCAGCAGGACATGGATATTGATAAACGTTGTGGCTAATCACCTCGAGCTACAGGACACCAGCTGTTTTCTATACAGAGATAGAAATAATAAATAAATATTATAAAGAGGTTAAACTATTTAGACAGGAATGCTCTTAAGATGTTTGTGGGTGGCTCTTAAAAGAGTCTTTGCAACAAAAGGCCCAGCTCTCTCCACCGAGAAGGGAGCCATAAATAGCGTCCTCACCCATGCCTGGTAATGTCTCCACCACAGCACTTTCCGCGCCACTCGCATATTATATTATAAACTTTTACAAACTGTAGACAAATGGTACGCCACTCAGCTTAGTAGTTGATGTGTCGGCGGGCAAAGCTTGGACCTTTGCGGCTCAAACTGGGCAAGGAGCTGGGGTATTTATTGATCCCTCCACCACAGCTCCACTGCAGCGGTCCCAGCTCTGCCTGAGGTAAGGCCGAATATTTAACGCAGCTGTCGCAGAGAGGTCGGGAGAAGGATACAGGGAGGAGGAGGCCGACTGCTACAACGGTCCTGGTTAGGGTCCTCCCATAAGATACGTATTTCTGCTTCACGCAAGTGAAAATACCATATTTTGAGGCGCGACATGTTCGCTTTAGACACCCTTCAAGGTGCGAATTGTTAAGCGACCAGATAGCGGCATGTGGCGCTTTTTGGTCGCGTTTGGTGTGTATGCACCATTAGTCTAATGAAGCAATCAAATCCTTCACTCCTGTCATGAATGGTGTACAGTGGCTATTCAAAATATCAGGGACAATCATGTACACAGAAAAACCAGAAAAATCTGGACATTTTTTTCTTTTTTACTCTGCACATTGTTAAATGGATAAAAAAATATTCACCATTTATTTTAAATGAAATCATAGTTAAATATGATTAAAAAACGATTCAAAAATTATCCCTAATTAAGTTTTTATACATGAAAGGGTTAATGATGGATGTGTGCCAAACCCAAATTGGTGGTTTTGAAGACAGCTTGTTACACTATCACAAAGTACAAGTTGTTCTTCCTTTTTCTTCCCGATTCCTTTTTTTTATAGTCAGGTTCTCATCAGACAAATGCTGTTCAGAATTAAAGACACACCTTTGTACCTGTCTGAACATACCGTCTTTGTTTTACCTGAAAATATCTGTTAAAAAGAAAGTACCTCTATTCCTGGACAATGACTCATTCGATCTTGTCTCATGTGGCAGGTGCTTTCTTTACAAGGATAAGTTGTACATATTCCATTGAGCACCTAATCACACAGATTGTGAAGAAAAGAAAATAACATATGTTTTGAGCAGACATGTTTTTTGTTTTATTTACTGATAACTAATGGAATACCTTTGAATCTAGCCTCAAAGGCAGGAACAGGAACAGTCATCCTTGAGATAGAGGATGATAATGACAACATCCCAATAATCCCAGAGAAACTGATTATGTGTGAGGAAAAAGGTGTCGAGCTTGGCTCCAAGGTGGTTTTGGTTGAAGACGGTGACCTCCATCCATTTTCTGGCCCATTCAGCTATAGCCTGCCAGTTGACCATGATGGCACTTGGGATGTGGAACGATTTAATGGTTGGTACTTACATTTTGTATTTTATTGGGAGTTAGAAAAGCAGATTTTGTGGTTGTGTTTGTGCTTGTTAAGCATCATAACACAAATAGAAATTTGTTAAGGCTTCAAAAAATCTCGCTGGGATAGAAGAAAAAATGTTAAGAAATTTGAAATACAATGTCAAAAAGTCTGCTAATTAGACTGGGCAGATTTAAGCAAGTTGTATTTTGACTACCTCTAAAAGTTTCTTTTATGCAGACAAGTTACAGTAGATTGACAGTTGCACATTAACTTCAATGTTTTTCGACATTGTCCACATGGACTTTTTTTCTTCATATTTCCTACTTTTTGGTACTTTAAATTTCATATTGGGATGTCTTTATCCCTACAAATCCAAAATGTATGTCTAGCAGTCTCTGAAATACTTAAAAAACAAATAATAACACACTGCCCTTTCCAAGCTAGTGATAGTTTAAAGCAGTTGTTTGCATAGATGAAAATTCTAAAACATTTAGATACACATGCAAGCAAACATATCTTCTAAAATGATCTAAAATGTCCTAAATCAGGGTCTGTTACAGTGAAGCATTCTGCATCCCATTTTTCAAGTTTGTAGTAAAGTATAAGTTTCTAAACATTTCTGCATATATGTTTCCTTTTAAGATACGGCGGCTATGTTGATTCAGAAGAAAAAACTTCCAACAGGGATTCACAAGGTGTCCTTTACTGTACGAGATCTGCAAGGAGTTGGTAATTTACAGACGACATCAGTGAGGATCTGCCATTGCGTAAACGGAGAATGCCTAAACCAAGATCGCTCTGTGGTTTTGGGACCGCTGGGTATTCTGACCTTGCTGTTACCCCTGCTTCTCCTCCTCCTTCTCTGTAAGTTCTGCAGACTTCAATCCAACAATGAAACTATGATAAATAAGGAAAGAAAAAAATCCAAAGTAAAATATAGCTGAAGGGTTTATAGAAATTTAGAGAGAATATCTATTAAGCACTGGAGATAATGAATATACACATGCACAATTTAAAGGGTTAGTTTATATTTTTTGAAGTAGGGTTCAGGACAATTGTTACTAATAAGAGATAAATTAGTTGATGTTGTGAAAATTTATTTTTGTGTTGGTAGAAAATAAGAAGAAATCCTGAGATCTGTGGGAGACTAATATCTAATTTATTTAACCTAGTCCATTTTAAAGAGTTTAGTAAACCCCACGATTGAAGAAATCACAAGCTTTAAAATGATGGGTTTTACAGTTGCTTTGCTTGTTCCCTCTTTCAGGTACATATGACTGCTGCCAAGCCATAGTTACATTGCCAGAGGCTACATGCTGTATAGGACTATAAAATATTTGAAAATCGTGCTATAGCGCTAACATTGGTAAATAAATGGTCCAACAACAATATCAGTTGTGCAGCCTTGCAACTGTCAGCCTGCCATAAATGCCGTAAATATCTGCAGATAAAGATATTTTCTGATCAAGAATGAGTTTACGTGCAACTGTTCAAGTTAATATGAATAAACCACACAGCCGCTGTATGCTATACTGCTGTATATACCTTTTGTTCACATACAGACATGTATTATACATATATTTTATATAATTAATATTAAGGTAATAAGCCTCTCAATTAACTTTTTATACTTATATCAATGTTATTGTCAACTGCTGAGCTGCTAAATATTTATTGCATCTGCAAAGACAAGAACTGACACAATGGACTTCAGAAGAAACAGTAGTTTCAAAAAGCTGCTATACAGGATGTTGTAAAATGGTTAGAGAAGCAGTTCCTGTGGACAACAAAATCATGAACATAGTCTACAATGTGTGTATCAGATTAACTGAGAGTTCACACTAACAGCTCAGTATAGGGAAAGTTTTCTATTTTAATGACCCAACATTTAAAATAATGTATGATGATATTTTAACTACTGTTATTAGCAGCACTGTTAGCACATTTAGCATTGCTAACTCAAATTCAAACTGTTACAAAAACACACGTGGTTATTACTTTTTAACATATCTGTGTTCATTTTACAGGTTTACTCCTTTTTTGTGTCTGCTCTACAAAGCCAGAGAAGATCCTACTTGAAGATATGGGGTACGGTGGTGGGATCCTACTTCCGTCAAACACAGAGGCCCCTGGCGACCAAGTGGTAAACCATTTATCTATAAACCATATTGAGAAATAGAAACCCTACTGCTACATTTATGTATATTGCTTCGTGTGATTACCCAGCTAATAGTGTTTTTTTTTGCTTTGCAGGATGCCATTAATATTCCCAACACTGGGTTTGAACAGGCAGTAAAAGGTTCAATCAAGGGCTCCATGGTGAACCCTGGATGGCTGGGAAACAAGAGCACAAGCACAATGGGAGGCCACAGCTTGCACGACAACGAATTCCAAATGAACTCTGGTTTTAATACACTGAATATGCACAACATGTCCTCTAGCCAGTTTGGTCAGTACGGTCAACATGTCGGGAGTCAGCTTCTCGGAAATGGCATGGATTATGGTCAATACACCATGGATGCAGCTCAACTTAAAGCTTGGCAAACACATGACCTTTATCTGACAGAGGTTAGATTGCTGAAAACACACACAAAAAATACATCTGTGTCACAGTGTAAATTAGCTCAAACTTTACACAAGACAAGCTCAAAGGAGGGGCCATATTCTGTAAAGTTTAGTAACTTCTGCATTGGCTGTAGGAGCAATAGAAACTCCAATCTGTAATATAATTTTGTTCTATACACTGTAATAGCCTCCTCCGTAAACTTTAATATTTTTCAGTGAGAAATACTGTCCCTGTAGCTCACTGCTGAATTGGATGTTATATCCGACTGCCACTCATATCCTGAGTTGCCTTGTTTTATCACTTTGCACGGCGTGTTATCTCTTATCATCCTGGCTTAGACCACACACGGTGTTAACACACTACCTCTCCCTGTACTACTTTCCTCTTACAGAAACTGAACTACTTGAGAAGAGAGGGGAATGAACGCTACGCTGAAGATCTCATCCACAGCTATGGCTATGAGGGGTCGGGCTCTGTTGCTGGCTCTGTAGGATGCTGCAGCGAGCATGATGACAAAGGGAATCTTGACTTTTTAAACACACTTGGACCGAAGTTCAAAACTCTTGGAGATGTCTGCATGAAGAGATGAAAAACGGATAATGAACCTGTTTGGTTTAGTTTTCATGGTACAAGATTTAGATGCCTAGGGTATGAATGTATGGTGCTGAATGTTCATCATGATTGTGTTGTAAAAATTTTTATTTTCAAGCTGGGTTTTTTTTTTTTGAAGTCTTTAGCACTGAAAACAAAGCAAATGTCTGTTTTAAATAAGTTGTTTTATGCATTTTTGTGCGGTCATTTACTTCCACAGCCTTGGTTATGTTCAAACCCAAATCTATATGAAGTGAATAGAAAGTTTAAAATCCATTTGTAATGACTCCTTTTTTGGCTTTTATTATGTCCTTAGAGTAAAAAATGCTTTTTTGTAGTTAGTTTATATGTACAGTTTTCAAGATATTTTATTTCCTTTGCTGACATTTCACACAGTGTTCACAACATAAAAACATTTTTTTTTTTACTCATGCAGATTTCGGGAATCTGTCTTTTAGCTGTGGGTGATTTTCCACTGCAAGCCTCTCCATTTTTTTGTTTTTTTTTGTTTCATGCAGTAATTATGTGTGTATGCACATTCCACCCGCAAAGGAATGTGTTTACAGTTGACTGGGTGTAGTTTCTGCTGAGTGTCAGTGGGATTATTGCAACAGTCTGAGACAATGAGCTTGTGAAAGTCAATGCAAGGGTGTGAACAGGAGAGGTGGGGTGTGACACTGCGGTCAACTGAATGCTACTGTCCAGGCATATGCAAGGTCAGACACTTCCGTAAGATGCCTATAAACCTGCTTGTTGGATGTGATCAAATATTTATTGTTAAGTAATTTCATTTGATAATGCAGTTAGGGAAATTTTCTGCATAAAAGTGTTATTATCTAGTTTTAAATGAGCTGAAAACAACAATAAATTCAAGTAAGATCTAAATCAAAGATAATTAATGTGCTTTATGTTTAGTAAAGAAAAAAACAAAAGCACACAAAAACCCCATGTTCTAACTTGCAAGTCTGACTCTGCTAGAATCTGTTATAGAACAGAATCTCCACTCTGAAACGGGTGCTCGGTTATCTCAGGTTTTGTGTACTTTGGTAAATGATTCACTGGGTGTGGCTGTCTGAGCAGTGAAATGTTCCAACTCTTTTAAATCCCATGACAACAGGCCAATATTTACATTTAGTCCCTTGCAAATCAAGTTGCTGCTCTATGATTATTAAAACTTCCCCATGTGGTTTTTGCCACCAAGTTCCTTAGAGTAAAACATACAGCAGGAAAATCAGGAACAATATTAGCAACAAATTTCCTGAAACAATTGTTGTTTTTTGTTGCACGTAAGATGAACTCTTATTATTTTTTATAAACAAAAGATATTGCAGTAATAAATGATATTTGATAAAAAAAGCCATGTCGAAAATTATTCTGACATCTATGAACATACATAAAATTATAACTTTAAAAATATAAATTTTATTAGTCTCTGGGAATTATGGACGGTTTCTGATATGGATGATGTGGCTTCCTTCCCCAAGCTGTATGGTATTGAGGTGGGATGAGATCTTGGCAGAAAATACATTTATTTGTGTCCTAATTTTTTATTTATTTCTTATTTCCACTTGATAAGTAGTGCATGTCCCAAAGTGTAACCATTTTTGAAAAATATGGTAGAACACTGCTGCTTGCCAATGGTGCTCAAGTTGTTATTCTATATGGATTAGCTGGATGCTGTCATTCCATCAATGGTTTTCTGAGTGGTGTCCAGCAAACAACGTGGGCTAAATTTATAATTGTAAGACCTTTAAGGAAAACATGATCTGATCCAGAGTGACGGCATCCATCCCACTTTGGATGGAGCAGCACCTCTTTGTAGGAATATGGACTGATTTATTAGTCCAGACCAAGAAGCAGAGTCGTAGTTTAACCCACCTCTGAGCAGTTTTTTTTTACTGTTACCCACTCAATACCCCACTGAAACAGTCTTGCCCATGGCCCAAATCAAATAGATTAAAAGATAACCTAACAAAAACAAATGATGAAAATCTAATTAAAAGACATACGACTTTGACTAAACAAAATGATAGGGCGTTAGATGGTTTACTGAACAAAAGGTCCCTCTCCTCAAAGACTTAATTAGTGACTTGCTATGTGATATTAAAATGGATTTATTCTGTCTATCAGAAATGTGGCTGCAGCAGGATGATTTTGTGATTATAAATGAATCAACTTCTTCGATTGTTTAAATTTTCACATTTCTAGAAGTATTGGGTGAGGAGGAGGAGTCGCAACTATATTTTGTTTAGATTTATAAATTCACCCTAGATCAATTAATAACTACAGTTCTTCTGAACATCTAAGGCTTATGCTACATTCACACCAATCAGCGAGTCCAGGTGTCAAATCGCTCAAACAGACGAAAGTTGATGCCTTAAAATTAAAACCCAGTAGACTGTCAGTGCGTCACGTCAGTTCGTCAGCAGCCGGGCAGGGATTTCTCTTATTTCTGCACTTTCCCTCCCTCTGCTTTCTTGTCTCTTTCTCCTCTACTTGACACGTGTCCCTCAACATCTTCCACAGCTTTTTTTTCAGATTTTGTGTAAGTACACATTGGAAAACTAGTGCTAGCTACTGTATTTAGGACTGTAGTTGCCCTAACTCGGTTTGGCTAGTGTTATCTACATAACAAAAAAAATTAGAAGAAAAAAAAAAAAAAAAAAAATATATATATATATATATATATATATATATATATATATATATATTATATATATTATATATATATATAACTGCTTGTCTGCCACTCCAATACCCAGATAGCACACGTACGTCTTGCCGACGTCGGCCCAAGGATGGACGTCGGCCCTATAATTTTTACCATCTGTCAAGCATCGGCCCATGGGCACATTTCTCATACATAGCCCCTGCTCATCAAACATCTCTGCTGCGTCGGCTTTAAGTCGGCCCCAGATCTACCCACACACGGAAGACCCCAGAAGGCGGGACCTATCCTATCAGTTGCAGTCCAGGGGTGTCGTCGGTGTGAATTTCAGAGTTTCAGGTAAGCCACAAATTGCCAAAAAAAATTTCTTGTACTCTGTGAAAGTTAAACGTTTCCGGTGATATATGTACAAGTTTTTCTACAGCCGACACCAATGAAAGTCCTGTTGTTTTTCTTCCATTGCGTTATCTGGTTGGAAAAGAAGTGTGCCGATCGGCTATCATATTCTGAAATCTTTGTTTCGACATCCTGTTCTCTTATCGCATATAGGTCAGGTTACTGTCGGCATGTATCTTGTTGTATGAAGTCAATGTGGTTTCTAGCATCATAGAAAGGAGACTGAAACTGAACCTCCTTTACACTAGAACGGCCACTAAAACTGTTTGCTTCGTATTGGACGGTTCATGCCTCAGCGTCTTCCATTCATTTCTGATTGTGGACACCTCGGTATTATTCCACTGATACCATGGTCATTTACGAACGAAAGAAATATTAGGTAAATTATTATTACGTTAATGTTGTTTTTTAACCGATAAAATTGTAAGTTTTTCTAAAGAAACGGCTGAGTGGGCTATCTGCCGTTGTGATGCGTTGCCAAGGCAACTGCTGTTACGTCAGTCAGGATGTGTTCCCCCCACAGTAATTAGTTATAAAAAGTAAAAAATATTCTTTTTTGGATCATCATTTTTTATAAATAGCCTATTGGTCAAACAACCAAACTGTATCAGATGCTCAAATGTTTTTTATAAGTTGAAATATTTTCAACTGCAGCAAATGAGCAAAAATCCAGTTAAGATTTTCAAAGTAATGTGTTCCAGATTAACACAGGCATATGTGAAAGACATGAATTTACATTGTTTGGTAACACTTGATTTGTTCTCTTATTTTCCTAAGATTGCAGAACTGGCCATAATTAGGGGGAAATCAGTTTTAAAAAGTGTGGCGTGTATGCCACAAATTGTTTTCCCCTGATCTTGCTACCAAATTGAATTGATGTGGGAGGAGACAGAAGACTGGAATCAAGGGCAGACAGTCATGATATTCTACTAAGTAAGTATTACTACAACTGTTTTTCAGTTTGAATGATACACTGTGATCCCTCTATTTATACTTTGTTCAGTGTCTTTGTTTAGGCTTGAGTTGATCGTCAATTTTCTACTTGTCTCTGTATATTAAATCCTTTCGAGAATGTAACATTAGTTTCCTACCCCAGCATGGTTCCTTCCTACCTCAGATTGTTGAATAGTTTATCAAAAAAACAAAACTAAATAAATAAATTAAAAACATGTTTTTGAGAATATACTCCATGGGGTAAAAGCTGCAGCTGGCTAGGTGTGGAGTGAATCATTCAAACTGAAAAACAGTTGTAGTAATACTTACTTAGTAGAATATCATGACTGTCTGCCCTTGATTCCAGTCTTCTGTCTCCTCCCACATCAATTCAATTCGGTAGCAAGATCGGGGGAAAACAATTTGTGGCATACACGCCACACTTTTTAAAACTGATTTCCCCCTAATTATGGCCAGTTCTGCAATCTTAGGAAAATAAGAGAACAAATCAAGTGTTACCAAACAATGTAAATTCATGTCTTTCACATATGCCTGTGTTAATCTGGAACACATTACTTTGAAAATCTTAACTGGATTTTTGCTCATTTGCTACGGTTGAAAATATTTCAATTAATAAAAAACATTTGAGCATCTGATACAGTTTGGTTGTTTGACCAATAGGCTATTTATAAAAAATGATGATCCAAAAAAGAATATTTTTTACTTTTTATAACTAATTACTGTGGGGGGAACACATCCTGACTGACGTAACAGCAGTTGCCTTGGCAACGCATCACAACGGCAGATAGCCCACTCAGCCGTTTCTTTAGAAAAACTTACAATTTTATCGGTTAAAAAACAACATTAACGTAATAATAATTTACCTAATATTTCTTTCGTTCGTAAATGACCATGGTATCAGTGGAATAATACCGAGGTGTCCACAATCAGAAATGAATGGAAGACGCTGAGGCATGAACCGTCCAATACGAAGCAAACAGTTTTAGTGGCCGTTCTAGTGTAAAGGAGGTTCAGTTTCAGTCTCCTTTCTATGATGCTAGAAACCACATTGACTTCATACAACAAGATACATGCCGACAGTAACCTGACCTATATGCGATAAGAGAACAGGATGTCGAAACAAAGATTTCAGAATATGATAGCCGATCGGCACTTCTTTTCCAACCAGATAACGCAATGGAAGAAAAACAACAGGACTTTCATTGGTGTCGGCTGTAGAAAAACTTGTACATATATCACCGGAAACGTTTAACTTTCACAGAGTACAAGAAATTACTTTTTTTTTGGCAATTTGTGGCTTACCTGAAACTCTGAAATTCACACCGACGACACCCCTGCTATCTGCACCCCTGGACTGCAACTGATAGGATAGGTCCCGCCTTCTGGGGTCTTCCGTGTGTGGGTAGATCTGGGGCCGACTTAAAGCCGACGCAGCAGAGATGTTTGATGAGCAGGGGCTATGTATGAGAAATGTGCCCATGGGCCGATGCTTGACAGATGGTAAAAATTATAGGGCCGACGTCCATCCTTGGGCCGACGTCGGCAAGACGTACGTGTGCTATCTGGGTCAGATGTCTTCCGCAAAAAACTTTTTTGGGGAATTGTTATTTATGCTGCTGGATTTAAAATTTTATCTCCAAATTGTCCTCTGTTGTGGATCAACACCACCCATCAATCAAATTGCTGCTTTATTCAATTAATGAGGATCCAGCCAGTCCTCCGCGGGCTCAGTTAATGGTATCTGTTCCAGGAGGCAAGAAGAAAAGACACCAGATCTGGTTTTTGTGACACGTACCTACGCAGGGGCTCACCCACAGTGTAGCACCATGTAAACAAGGCACATCTCTTTTATTGAACACAGCAAAACATCACATGATCTGGTTACATCCACTGTTTTTTCGTAGTTTAGACTCACTGACCCGACATTCAACGCATTCTGTATCCTACCTAAGGAGTTTTTCTTATCTCTTCTAGTTTCGGCCCAGAAAAAGGGAGGAATCCTGTACTGGTACATCCCTTTACCTTTGTAAAAACATCTTGTGCTTCACCTCTATGAAACCAGCTTGTTCCTTTTTGAAATAATAAGGCAAGTTATATGAAACTACATATAAAACTGTTTACCCAAATATATGTAAAGCAGGTTATACAAAAATGCATATAAAAGTGTTCACAAAGATATAATATTCTTCAATGCACACTGGCACACCTGTTTTGCTGCTTGTTGACAAAAATCATCTAGACGTTGTGAAGACAATTGGCTGAAGCTCCAACAGATTATCAGGGTTGAAAAGGAAGGGGAGTGCAGTGTTTTCATTGGACATGCTTGTTGATGCCAGGTTGGCTCTTTTGAGAAAAGGCCAATTTAAGGGGATTTCATAGTACAGTATAACCATTTTCAGAGGATGAAGCTGGAGCTCCTCCGTCAGAGCAACATTCGTGCATACACCACTACCTGATTGTTAAAGGAAAAGTTTGTTTTTTGTCATCCTTGACCTCATGTTTACAAAATAGTATGTGCATTTGCTTACTCAGACAAGTTTAGAGCTACTTGGAGCCCTTCAGCATGCGTTTATATCGAATCGCGATCAGCATATATCCATATAAAGGGAGTCATTGGGGGCAAGAGTTCGCCGTCTGTAATAAAGCATTATCTGCCCCAAAACGCCTTTATTTAACCATTGTTTTGTTGTTAATCGTTAGTATTACTCCCCTCAGAGTTCAGAATGTCTCAAGTGTTTATTTGTTTGGCTCCTTGGTCATTCAGAGGCAATAATACAACTAAATTTTGCGCAATTTTAATTACGCCACTGCCGTGCTCCATCCTAGTCACAGTCTGAGCAAGACTTTCACTCTATGCTCTACGGGGTCGGTTAGACAGAACTTGCTACTGCAGATATCAACATGGTTCGCGTTTACAAATTGCAGGAACCGAATGACCTACTGGACTAACTTCGGCTTCCATAGGCTCCCTGTCCGCAGCTGTAAAGGCGACAGCTGTGTTGTGATTGAAATCCCAGGTTAGTGTAAAATGGAATCTGTTACATTTTAAAACCATGTAACAACCTCAGAAGCTAATACCTTAGCACCTCTGAGACATTCTGAACTCACAGGGGAATACCACTATTTATATTGAGCCAATCAGCTCCCGAGTCTGCGACACTAATGTCAGTTAAATGCTGAAGTAAACATGTACGCGTCCTGCGATTGGATAACAAATTTGGCTAAATGAAGGCGTTTGGGGCAAATAATGCCTTATTATAGGCGGCAAACTCCTGCCCCCTCTGACTCCCATTATATGGATTATGATTGTGGGTCAATAAAAACTCCTGCTGAAGTAGCTCCAAACTTGTCTGAATGAGTAAATGAATGTAATATTTACAAAAAACAAAGTCCAGGTTGAAAAAGCGAACTTTTCTCTAATTCTGATGAAAATTGTAGACTTATAACTGATACTTAATCAAAAGACTTAAAGTTGATGTCATGCAAGAATGTTTCTGTGTTAATTTAGAGTTCAAAATTAAGCTGAAAGTCTTATTTATTAAAGTATGTTACTCATACAGCATTTTGGTTTTATAATGGACAACATTATAACATGGACATTAATCGGTAAATCAAATCTCTTGAGTTGATTAAACACAAAAATATTTTCTTAGACACATTAATATATTAGTTTATCATTTTAGGGTGTAAAGAAAAAAATGAACATCTTAATTAAGAGAATGATGGAAACTCACTTAACTGCCAAATGTTAAAAAGGAAAAGTTGACCCCAATATCTTAAAATGTCCTTCTGACAAGGATACCCATAATATTATTTTTGTTCCACCAGTAAATTCAGGAGTTTATTTTTCAGTTTGTCTGCTGCAATTGTTCACGTCCTTGCATATAACTTTTTTGTTTGTATGCAAGAGTCAGAAATAAAAAATGTTGAACTGTTAACACTGCTAACTTCTGATGAGCCACTGAATCACAGGGATGACTAAACCTTGAGACATGAGATCGTAGGTTATTTGAATGGAAAATTCATTTGATATATCATTTAGGTGGTTTAATCTGATAGAATGTGAAATTTTTCACATTCGTTCAAACTTGGCGGTAAAGGGCGGTAAAAGTTTGACAGCAGCGATTAATCTCAACATCAGATGCCTAACTCGTTTTGTGTTATATAATTTATTTTTACACAGAATTAATACTGAGAGTAAAAGTAACAGAAAAAATCTTAGCAATTAAAATCAAAACATACATGATCTATGATTTACTTATGGGTTATGACAATCCATTTCCACTTCATATACAGTGAAGTAATAACACTGATAAGCCACATAATTCAATGTACTGCTTCATATGTCCATCCATATCGGGGCTGCTTGAGCCATCACTTTCCCCTCGCTTCTGTAAAGATGCAATTAATTCTAAGGCAGGAGCGTGAAATTAATTTATTGCTTGTAATTAGTTTTCTTCATACTGTGAAAACAATCTCTCCGCATAGGGTGTGTTCAGTCTTCACCACAGAGTCTGAAGACACTCAGCTCCATGGGAGTTTAATATAAGCACTGCTTTTAGCTGCCAAAAAAAAAAAAAAAAACTTGATGGAGCAAAGAAACTTCTCAACCCTCTGATGACTTTGGTGTCAAGATTTATCATTTTAAGTAGCATGTGTGGGGATATTTTAGTTTTCTACCAATGCTCATGACAAAGGCACTTCCTCAATGTGTGTCAAGGGAGAGGCTGAACCAGGTCATGTATATATAGAATTTAGGCTGGTTTGTGAATAATTAAATCACATACTTTGAGTGTTACGGCATGCATGATGACTTATTCAAATTACTGCAAAGAGCTCTATAAAATGGATAGAACTGTTTGAACTTCCTACATGTATGATTTATTTGCACTTTCCTTCTACAGAGGTGAAATGCTGCAATTACTGCAGTAGGCACTAGGTGTCACTCTTACCCTCTCACTTGAGTGTTTCACATACCAGTGGATGTGTGGAATATTTTTAGAAGATAGCTGGCTTCAGTGAAGATGTTTTTCTGTCTGTTGCATGTGTAATCAAACACCTGAAACAGCTTCAGTTAAAGTGTGAAAATCACAACAGCACATCTAAAGGGAGCGGATGTGACAATATGCAGCAGGAAATGCAGCATACTTTCAGGTTGCACAAGTGAACAAAATGATTATCATATGCTATAAGTATCTTTCAGTAAGTGGAGTGAGGGTGGAAATGACCATCAACTCTGACATTGTCTCAGGACAGTGTGTATCTTCTTAGCTTGGTGAGAAGAAATCAACTGTTGGAGAAATTATTAAAAATTGGAATAAATACAAGATCACTGACAATCACCTTCGACCTGGGGCTCCATGCAAAATCTCACTATGTGCAGTGATGTACGGTCAAGGGAGGCAGTGGCTCACCTGCACTAAAAATTATGATAGAAAATCAATGCTTTAACTTATCTGTTTTATATATTTGTTTTCTTTAATATTTAAAAATTTTTATGGTCAAAATCACAGAATTTATAGAACATGATGATACATTTGCCCAGTGTCTGCAGAGCCAGGCAGAGTGAAGTGCGAGGTGAGGCAGTGCAGTTTTATACCTCACCTCAGATATACGCAGTCCTTTGGATTTGCTATTCAAAAGGATTGAATTGTATCTTTTCAAGTTTGTACATTTTTTCTTTTCAAAAATTCTTACACATTGTGGTTAATTTTCTGCCTTTATCAGTTATACATCTCTTTCAATCACTTAGTTCTGTCACATATTTGTCTAAACCTTTTAAAAAAAGTTTTCTTACATTTGACAACTTCAATAAAATGTATCTTTTTCGTACATTTTTATTCATGTTGTTCAACTTAAGGGGCCTTCATATTCAGGCAGTCATTTGTTATTAAGCAAATTAGCAATCTAAGAACTTACCTGTTACTTTGCTGATTATTATTCATGCTCAATAGAAGTGTGTAAGCTTGCCTTTTAATTAGAAAACTCTGTTATGCATAAACCCTCAAGCACCTATCAACATCGTAACTCGAAAGGCTTCAAGTTGTAAACTGCATAGAATTTATTTAATTTATTCATTCATCTGGTAAAATCAATATATGTTAACTGCAGAATACCTACTCATAAACTAAATATGATTTTCTTATTGATTTTCTTATTTTTCATGAGACATAAACAGTTTTTATTCAAAGAATGAAAATCAATAGATATATTGAACTTAGACAGCTTATTAAATAATAAAAACCTTATTATAAACATGCAGCCATTGACAAGCCAACTGATTAGAAGAATACTTCTTTTTTGTGATAAGAAGTCCAAGAATATTGGACTTTGAGGTTACAGCCTTAAGGTGTGTTCACACCACACAGTTTGTCTGGGTCAAGCAACGCATCCAACGCATGTAGTTTGACACATGTATGTTCAGGTTTGCAATGCTTGCCTCTGAGCAAAATAGAGTGCGTGGGCAGGGCTTCCTGTGTTGCTGTGCGTTCTGAACTATGGTGGATCGTAACCTGCACCCAATTTTACGACCTCCTAGGCCGCATTGGAGCTCAAATCTCCTACCAGGACACCAACTACAGGTGCTCTGTTCCTCCTTAGGACCGCCTGTCCATCTGTCTTCGGTAAGTGTTATTTCTGATTTTTGAAATCTGCGTTTTTTGAAAATGTTTTCACTGGTCCCGAGCATTCAAGATACATGTAGTGACATCACTACAGTGAGAAACTCTGACTGGTCGACGCAATGCATCAAGTGTGTCAAGTCCGTCAAAACTTCAGCTAGCTGAACTTCTGCGTTTCTTGCGTTTGATACGTTGCTGCTTGCAACACAACTAATGCTTGAAAAGTTGACGGAGCCAACGCACCGCAGAGACTCTGACAGACCTCTGAAGTACTCGACCATTGACTTTACATGAAATCTTGCCGCAACTGACGCTGGCGTTTGAGGCAGTGCGAATGCACCATTAGTTTCCTACCCCAGCATGTTTCCTTCCTACCTCAGATTGTTGAATAGTTTATCAAAAAAAACAACTAAATAAATAAATAAAAAACATGTTTTTGAGAATATACTCCATGGGGTAAAAGCTGCAGCTGGCTAGGTGTGGAGGGAATGGGTGGCAACAATTGGAAAAATTTAGTTTTCTGAGGACGATAGCTTGCCGCAACCTTTTTTAAGAAAAAAAAAAAAAAGAAAAACTTTGAACTAGTTCATTTTTGAAACTGTGACCTCTTAAAAGAAAAGGCAATTATGAACAATGAACTGAACTAGTTCATTTTAAAATGTGT
This sequence comes from Apricaphanius iberus, assembly GCA_028564705.1. Classification (NCBI taxonomy): domain Eukaryota; kingdom Metazoa; phylum Chordata; class Actinopteri; order Cyprinodontiformes; family Aphaniidae; genus Apricaphanius; species Apricaphanius iberus. Next base: position 1,660,038 of record JAPXFQ010002614.1, read on the forward strand.
GAACTGAACTTTGAACTAGTGTTGGGAAATTGAACTTTCCGAACACTGCCACTCAGTGGCGATAATGCACCAATTTGTTGTTGCCAGCCACCATTAAACACAAAGAAGAAGTGTGCTGTGTTATTTCTAGTCTAACTTACATGCAAATATACACAAAGAAGGGAGAAATAGCAAATTATATTGAATTTTGGACAAAAGACTAATTGTTTTAAAAAAATGACTTTAACTGTACCTTTTTGAATGTACAGAGGCTTTGGCCCTCGACGTGGTTGTAGTGAGTTTGAATCCCATTCTCTAGAAGTTCTCTCGCATGATTAATTATTTGTTTTGGGGGCTTGTCCTGCCTTTTTATTTTTGCCGATGATTGGCTAGAAAGCCTCTGCAGTAACTGCAAAATGTAATTGCAAAATGTTGGGGAAAACTATCCCAGACAACAAATTAGGTCTTTCTGACATTGGTGCGCCTGTGCCTGCCCAACATAAAGTGCATCGGTGAGACGTCTTATGTAGATTGGTAGCTAATAGGCAATTTATAGGGAAGATGTCGGCATTAGAATTATCGCCGACCGTGAACCAACAAAAACCCGAGATAATTATAGGCTATGTGGGGCAATCCCACTAGAGCGAGGCGAAAGTATTCTTTCGCCTCGCTCTACCATTGACTTAATACTGGAACAGCTGATTTTCGGCTGCATATCTGCAACACCAGAACACGCTTGAAAATCAGCCCTTCCAAAGTTAAGTCAAAGGGAGCGAAGCTCTGAATGGTTTGCACTGCTCTAGTAGGAGTAGGATCCCACCGCTTTATATATATGTAAAACAATATCTGATTAAAAACACTTCTACAATGAGTTTACGTATGTGTTATCCTCTAAGTTAGCTATATATATATATATATATATATATATATATATATATATATATATATATATATATATATGTATGTAAGTTAGCAGCTAACGTAACCAGATAGCTTGAGGAAGATCTTATGTAACCCTTAGCATTAACGTACACCTTACTATCTCCAAAAAGTTAACATGCACCGTATTAGTCTATGCATTCTACCAAATATCATATCATCATATACATTTCTGGCTCTGTTCTGTGATTGTGCTTCCGACCGCGTGTTGCCCATTATTTGTTTTCCCAGCGGTATGACAAAAGCTTATACTGTGTCTACAGTTATGATTGTATCCTTGACTGGCATACATCATTGGCCTCTCAAGCAGGGTTGGGCTGGTGATGAAATACAGCCTGGGAAATTTGAAGTTTCTTTACCTCAGCCGGGTGGTGGATGAGAAAATTATGATTTTTATCGATATCTCAAACTTTTAGGCAGCAAGGTAACCTGTATTTGGAACTCCCGTAAGATTAGTTGGGCTTCTTTTCAAAGCAGAAGAGACCAACTGACATCTGGTAGCTGCTGGCAAACAATATCAAACCACGACTGCTTTTAGAGTTCAGAAACAAAACATTCCAGCCACTGGTTTAGAACAGACAGGTCACTCGTGAAAACTTGTGAAAAATAAAAAATAAAAAAATAAAAAAACCTGGGACCCCACAAGACTCCCCCCCCCCCCACGCCCCAATTTCCCCCAGCCACTCCTCCAACTAATCTCCACCTTCTGAAACTGAAGCCCGAGATGATTTTTTAAACAGGAAAGAATTCACAAAAATTTTTTTGGACCTCAAGACCACAGTAAATTTTTGGAAAAAATTTGTGAATGAGACCTGAATGAGTGAACCTGTCTTGCAGGTTTTAGGTGCATCCCTGCTCCAACACAACAGAATCCTTTGCAAAACTTGATGGCATGCTGCAGAATTAACTAAATTATTTGATTAAGCTTAGTTGAAGTGGGGTTGCATCGAAAACCTTCTGGAGAGTGGCTCTCGCGGACCAGGGTTGGAGACCCCTGCTTGGAAGAATAGAATATTCCATTATTGTCCTACGAAGGGAGAATTCAGCTGTAGCAGCAGCAAAGCGACAGATAATAGAAACATAGCACACAAGAAAGGTAGAAAATAATACACTGCTACAGCTAAAAGGGTCTCCAATTTAGAGAGGCACAATATCCCCCACCACACTGAATGGAAGGTGAGGCCTAAGGATAACTTTCATAGATGCTTCACTTTTAAACTGATGAAACATGACGGGACAGGTGACACTTTCCCTTACCATGCAGACTTTGCAGCCCCGGGACATAACTACTTTTTAACAAAATTACAGGCATCTGCATGCTCCTCCATCATGCAATACAATAAAATATACACATCAAATGAATGAAGTGGCACATAGTCTGTTTTAGTCCCAACTAACTACTGTTGCTAAAAAAAACAACTTCAATTTCACAAAAAGAATCTAGGCGAGGACAAAGTAATTCCTTTTTTTCTGTGAGTTCTAAAGTGAATTTTTATCAGTCATACCTACAGTGATATTAACTGTTATGGTTGAAATTAGACGATGTTACCTTTACAAAGAGCCCAAACATGTTTTTATTCTCCATAGGGTTCAACAATAACTCTCATTTAGAGAGGTCATATTACATGCGATTCAGCCAAATGACCCCACTTGATAAGGGGTGAAATTAATGATTATAATTGATTTAGTATGGTGTGTGCATTCATATAAAATATGGAAAATATTTTTTGCTCAAATGACTAGGCACAATGAAGATATATATTCATACAGAGCAATGACTAAAGGGGAAAAATATAAAGCATGTAGGAATTACAATATAATAGCTTTCTTCTTATTCTTTCAGTAGAAAATGTTTCACTGAAGCACCAAGCTGCTGCATTCATCACCCTTGTGCCTCCTCATCAAGTCGTCACCACAATAACAGCTGGGTGAAGGACAGAGCCCTTACACTCATTACTGTGTCAAATGAATGGCTGAGGGTTTCTCGCTCTTGATGCCATTCAGCTGCGTAGTTGCACCTCTGACCTACATCAAAAGCCTGTTAAGGTGTGTGGTAGTGATATCCGTTCGTGTTTGTCTTTATTGAACAGAGGTACTGAAGTGCAATAAACTGGAGGTCAGAGAGCAACGGCAAGACAGAAAAATATATATAAATTTGCGGTTCCTGTTCATCCAACTGGATCTTACATCTCTCACTAGTTGTTTGTCTTGAGTGCTAGGAGAAAAATATTTGTTTTCTAGCTTCTCAAAGTTTTTAGCTGCAGTGGCTTGCAAAAGTATTATTATCTCTTGAACTTTCTTACATGCTACATCATGCTACAGTCAAAACTGTGCACCTTATTAGGATGTAATGTTTTAGTCCAACACAATACCGTCTAATTGTAAACCGGAGGAAAACAATAGATTTTTAACAATGATTTTTACAAATAAATAAATGAAAAGTATGGTGTGCATTTCTGTTCATTCTTTTGGCTGCAACCATAGCTGCTAAGCTTATGGGGTATGTCTCTACTAGGTTTCCACATGTAGAGATTGAAATATTTACCCATTGCTTTCTGCAAAATAAGCTCAGTGTAATTGGATAACCTCTCTGAGCAGGAATTTCCCAATTCTGTGTATCATCGACTCTTTCCATTTTCAGAAATAAAAAGTAAATACATTTTTTGCTTGTCTTGTTATTCTTTCTGTATTTGTTTTTTGAATCAAATACAAAGGAGAATCTTCTCAGTGAAAGAAAAAAAAATGGCAACAGGACTGAATTAAATTTTAATATTTTGTTGCTTGGGTTTACATTACCTGGAACTTGTTCTGTGTGAAAAAGTGTAGGTAATCTAGTGACACTATTTTTTATGTTGAACATTTTCAAAATAAATTAATTTAAACGTGAGACAACACTGAGTCATTAATAAAAAAATGCAATAACTAACATATCCTTCATAAAAGTATGTTGAAAGTCCGAAGTGCTTTGAATGCATAACTTTGAACATTCAATAAAAAAAAGCGTACAATTTTTGTCAAGTACAGTGGCTTTACTAGGCATTTTTTTTCGAAGGTTTTGTGGCTGTAGTGGCCTTTATTTGAAAGTGGATGGCATACAAAGTGGAAGAGAAGTAGGGGTTGACATGCCGGAAGGGTCCACAAGGACAGGATTCAAACTCGGTACAACCAGGGCTGAGGTCTCTGCACATGGGGCACCTGGACTCACCACTATGCCACATAACGCTCCTCTACTGAAAAATATCACTGCTATAGCATGTTTCCCAGTGCAGCCAGTGCTTTGCAGTCCAGTTCGTCTTTGTGTCCGCTCCCTTAGGATTTTTTCAAACCAACCTTCTCCTACATGCAGCCCCATTGATGACAGACAACCAGCCAGTTATGAACTTTCTGACCGTGCAATGATTTCATCTGACAAATGTCTTTTTCTCTTCAGATAAGGCTGGGCACAGAATCTTCTGACACTCATTTCCGAGCTCTGCAGGATATTCACCTGCTGCATTGTGCAGAAAATTTTTGCGAGTTTAATAAGTCTGTAATGAAAGTACTGTGTGGTTCCAGCGCTGCTGGATTAAATTATAAAATCAAACTAGGTCCTTTGTGAAATCTGTTATTTCTATACCAATGTGAAAAACAAAAACATTTCCATTTTTCTATAAAAAAAAAGACTAAACAAAAAATAATTAGAGCCATTCATAAAGGCCTACAGGGCTCTATGAGGGGTAGCTCTGATAGCTGCAATGCTCTGATGTTCCATTGATTTCTATGGCCAATTAGCAAGATTATTAACAGAACCTTGAATAACACACGTACACATGCAAACATTAATGAATGTGAAGGCGCTGCACGGTCACGCCATCTCTGCAGCCGTCACCTTAAAACAAGCCATGTCCTGTATGCTAGCCCTGTGGCTAGGTAGCTACTTATGCAGTCCAAACAGACAGTTATTTAGCCAATGCCTAGTTAAAACTATCTTCGAATTGTATTGGTGAAAGAGTTAAACTCCGATTTCCTAAGAAGAGGTCTAATATATAAATAATACTCACTTTAGTTCCTTTGTTACCGGTCTAGAATCTCTATCCAGCAGTGGCTTGGAGTCTACATCCACAAACTGTGTTGGAGGCTATGTAACTAACAGGTCGCAAATATTGGAATCATCACTATGTAGGGGCAGGTCCCGCCTTCCTCGACTCTGATTGGATATAAGTTCTCTTGCATGATTGGTTATTTGTTTTGGGGGCTTATCCTGCCTTTTTATTTTTGCCGATGATTGGCTAGAAACCCTCTCCAGCAACTGCAAAACGTCATTGCAAAATGCTGGGGATAACTATCCCAGACAACAAATTATGTCTTGCTGACGTCGGCGCGCATGTGCCTGCCCAACATAAAGTGCCTCGGTGGGACATCTTATGGAGATCAGTAGCTAATAGGCAATTTATCAGGAAGATGTCGGCATTAGAATTATCGCCGAACTTGAGCCAACAAAAACCAGAGATAATTATAGGCTATGTGGGGAAATCCCACTACAGCGAGGAAAGCATTTTGTCGTCTCGCTCTCCCTTTGACTTAACACTGGAACAGCTGATTTTCGGCTGCATCGCCGCAACACCACAGAATGCTTGAAAATCAGCCCTTCCAAAGTTAAGTCAAAGGGAGTGAAGCTTACTTCTAGACTTCTACAATGAGTTTACTTATGTGTTATCCTCTAAGTTAGCTATATATATATATATATATATATATATATATATATATGTGTGTGTGTATATATAAAACAATATCTGATTAAAAACACTTCTACAATGAGTTTACTTACGTGTTATCCTCTAAGTTTGACATAGATATATACAGTATGTAAGTTAACAGCTAACGTGACCAGATAGCTTGAGAAACACCTTATGTAATGCTAACCATTGACGTGCACTTTACTATCTCCAAAAAGTTAACCTACGCCGTATTAGTTTATGCATTCTACCAAATATCACATTATATCATCATATACATTTCTGACATACAGATTTTACAGAAGCTCAACATACCTTTGCCCTTACACAGCCGGCCTGTGGCTTGATATGGACAAACGGTTGCATAGGCAACCAGCAGCACTTTTGAAGAAAAAAATGAACCAAAAACAGCTGGATCGGCAAAATGGTTCCTTACAGTTCCTCTGCCAATCTACGGAGTGCGCATGCCTGTTGGAGTGGCATAGACTCATCCCGCCAATGTCTTACCCACCTAAAATGACAAGTTGTATTGGCGTGCAGGAAAAAAATAATACCTTTACGATACTTTGCCCTTGGTGCCTACCAATTGCCACTGTCGGTAAGACCAAATGTGTTGTCTGGAATTAGCTGGTTTATTTAAGTCATTTTTGAATTAGTCCTTCCACCAACAGAAGGATAACACGTCAATATAACACTGTGATAAGTGTGTACTGTCATATTCTGATTTTAAATTTACAGTTCCAATTGATGATGTGAAGTTCTGATTGATACCGTGCTCTGGTCTGTCCATTGCCATGTAGACTTGTTGGCTTAATGTTAAGATTGCAGACTTTGAATTGAGAGTTACAGGTTTGAAACTGGGCTAGTCACTTTTAATGTTTACCTTTTCCACACATTCATATCTATTTTAAAGAGTTTTGGGATGAACATTTTAATTAAAGTTTTACTGATGGTATATTCAAACTTTAATTTGATAACTTTGACAGAATAAATTCATACGATGAGGCTGCTAAACAAGCAGGATGCAAGTTAGGGCAGCTCTGCTATCGCCTTAGGAAGCATCTGTGTTGATTACCTGTACTGCACATAGATGTTTAAAATAGTACAATTATTTATATATATCTGAGCCTCCCTGGTAAGGTCTATTCGGGGGTTCTGGAGAGGAGGGTCCAACGGATAGTCGAACCTCGGATTCAGGAGGAACAATGCGGCTTTCGTCCTGGTCGTGGAACACTGGACCAGCTCTACACCCTCGGCAGGGTCCTGGAGGGTGTGTGGGAGTTCGCCCAACTGGTCTACATGTACTTTGTGAACTTGGAGAAGGCATTCGACCGTGTCCCTCGGGGTGTCCTGTGGGGGGTACTCCGGGAGTATGGGGTACCAGGCCCTTTGATACGGGCTGTTAGGTCCCTGTATGAACGGTGTCAGAGTCTGGTCTGCATTGCCGGCAGTAAGTCGGACTCATTTCCAGTGAGAGCTGGACTCCGCCAAGGTTGCCCTTTGTCACCGGTCCTGTTCATAACGTTTATGGACAGGGTTTCTAGGTGCAGCCAAGGTGTTGAGGCGATCCGTTTTGGTGACCTCAGGATCGGGTCTCTGCAGATGATGTGGTCTTGTTGGCTTCATCTGAATGTGATCTACAGCTCTCGTTGGAGCAGTTCGCAGCCGAGTGTGAAGCAGCTGGGATGAGGATCAGCACCTCCAAATCCGAGACCATGGTCTTGAGCCGGAAAAGGGTAGAGTGCCTTCTCCGGGTCGGGGATGAGGTCCTTCCTCAAGTGGGGGAGTTTAGGTATCTGGGGGTCTTGTTCACGAATGAGGGAAAAATGGAGCGGGAGATCGATGGACGGATTGGTAAGGCGTCTGCAGTTATGCGGGTGCTGTACCGGTCTGTCGTACTGAAGAGAGAGCTGAGCCGAAAGGCAAAGCTCTCAATTTACCAGTCGATCTACGTTCCTACCCTCATCTATGGTCACGAACGCTGGGTGATGACCGGAAGAACGAGATCACGGATACAGGCGGCTGAAATGAATTTCCTCCGTAGGGTGGCTGGGCTCTCCCTTAGAGATAGGGTGAGAAGCTCGGTCATCCGGAGGGGGCTCAGAGTAGAGCCGCTGCTCCTCCACATCGAGAGGAGCCAGTTGAGGTGGCTCGGGCATCTGGTCAGGATGCCTCCTGGACGCCTCCCTGGTGAGGTGTTCTGGGCACGTCCCACCAGTTGGAGGCCCAGGGGAAGACCCAGGACTCGCTGGACGGATTATGTCTCCCAGCTGGCCTGGGAACGCATCGGGATTCCTCCCAAGGAGCCTGCCCAAGTAGCCAGGGAGAGGGAGGTCTAGGTCTCTTTGCTTAGGCTACTGCCCCCGCGACCCGACCCCGGATAAGCGGAAGATGATGGATGGATGGATGGATGGATGGAATTATTTTGTATTTCATATATCTTGCCCTCATATAAGGCACATGTCTGTTTAGTATTTGTACTGTCCTTTAACATAATTTCAATGTTGAGAGCAAACAGAAACAAATTAAGTAAACTTAACAGTGCAATAAACGTGTTGAGATTTTTACTAGTTAGATTTTCATCATAAGACTTATAACATAAAATACATACTGTCATATAAAAAGGGACAAAGTTTTTAAACTTTTTCTCTAAGAAACTCATTTCAGATAGTAGGTTTTACTTAAAAAAAGTGTTTCTATTTTTTCAAGAGTGTTTTCTCTCTCAATTTCTTGATTTTTGTTTGACATTCTCAGGGTTTTTTCTTGATCCTTTTTGGCACAAAAATAATTCCACAGTTGTCAGAATTCTCTTTCTTAAATTAAATAAATACACTGGAAACAACAGGATTTTTAGATAGTAGCTAACATTTTCACATTTGTGAAAATTAAATTATAAACAGAAAAATAAATGTGATATGTTGCCTATCACCAGCACAATTATCTGAATATATTTACAGTATTTGATATAAACTGAAAAAAGGGCACATGGAGGGATATTTTCTCCCCAGTGTTATTATAATCAAAGTAAGCTCTCTGCAAAGCCTTACTCTCATGTTTTACTAAGTCCTAGATTTTAACAGCACAACTGCAGGGATTTAGTAAGTGAACATGCAGAGATCAGCTGAATGTCTGTTGCTTTAGTTGAAAGACAAGCTAGAACTGGTTTGGCAGAATGAGGAGGCGAGGATAAACAGGTAGATTAGGAGTATAAAGAGGAGAGGTAGAGTGTCTGACATGAACACGGAAAGATGTGAGGCCATTCCCACGTAGGTGTTTGGAAGTTGATTTTTTGGGGTCCGTTAAGCATTAAGCCAGTGTGCAGATGGAGGCAAAGCCAACTCTTAGTGTGAAACCCCTGCAGTGAAGATCTATAAGACTGATCAGACCACCGTCTGTGTCAGCGGCTGCCTTCGTCTCATTGCCTGTTTTTTGGCTGGGTGCAGAACGAGACTTCAGCTGACTACAAAACATATTCTCACTCAGGGGTTATGCCCTGATAACCACACAGTCTTAGTGTGGAGTTTAATTGGCCCACTGCACATTTTACTTCAGGGAATGTTTTGACACCTACAGTGTCAAAACAAGACCAGCTAAAGGTTGAAGCTTGAGATATACACTGTGCAGCCAAATCTCAACCCCCTTAAACCTCTGAGCTCAGTGGCCATAACAAGATAATTTACATGTTGATGAGGATATTTGAGAGTTTTTAAGACATGAAAAACAACTGGAATTTCAAACAGGAGGAAGAGGATTGAACTATATGTGAAAATCTTGGATTTTATGTGTTTGTGTGTGTAATCTCATTTTATTCTTTTTAGTAAATCCCTCCCACTAATATATATATATATAACAAAAACTGCAAACACGGCATGCTACAAGAGGACATATAGGAATACAACTTCATTATTGTTGAGTAAATGTATCCCCAGTACGGTCAGAAAATTCAATACTGCACAGCAAAAAGTCTCCTACTAAGCCCTGTGGCCACTTTCTTGTGTTTCTACACAAAAGCTGGTGGATGAAAACTAAACCAAGACCCCATGCATGGCAATTCCTTTTTATGTTCTGAAGCGGAGTTCAAAAGATTTCTTTTATATTGGGTAACACTGATGCTAAGGGTGTATAATTTATTGATTTGCTGTCAGGCTGGATCAACTGCATCTAATAAAATGCCTCTGTGAGCATCAAAACATTCATCTTACACCAAGCAAAGCCCAACCCCCCCCGACGATACCGTGTGCTTTGGAAACCACATGGGGTGACCACATATTTCATAAAGCTGGCTCATTTTAAGTGGAATCTGACAAATCTGCTCTGCTCCGTTGTGTTCACTTGGCACACATCTTCTCTCAATTGGCAACCAAATGATGGGGATCTGCAAAGATCTGTTGCAACTGAGTTTGTAAATCAGATAATAAACAAAAAAGAAAATAAATCACAGCTGTGAGGAAGACGTTCCTATCTGTGATGTTTTCTTTTTTTTTATGGTAAACAGTTGGTAAGCATTATTTTAGTTTTCACCTAGCTTAAAAAACACAAGCAATATGGATCATACTGTCATTAGTTAGTTGTTACCAGGAGCTTACCAGAAACATTAGTATTGTGTTCATTAATCCATGCTTGTGTTTAGTGAATGTGTAATTCTTAGTTTATATTACTGGATCTTAACTATTGGTGTGGTTCTGTTCAGTTCGTTGTTTTTGATTGTTTTGTTTTACCGCTTCTCTGCCGTCCGTCAGAGGTGGAGGACTGGGATGTTTTCTTGTGTTCTTTGCTTGCCTCCCTGTCTTGTGTCGTCCGTTCGCACCTCTGCTGGTCCTGTTTCTTTTCTTCACCTTCTTCCTTTCTTCCTTCTTGTCTTGGTTTTGTGTCCATGACTTCAGGAAATTGAACCCACAGTAATCACTAATAAAGATTTTTCATACATATACATTAAGTGGGGTATTACAGCGAAGCTTTAATACTCTGCTTGGGAAAGTAAAACTGTTGGGCAAACTGCTAGACAGGACACATAAAAAAAAAAACATCACCACGCCCAAACCTACAGATTACATCACTGTTAATATAGGCTGGTCAAGTGACACTTAATTTCTGTGAAGCATCAATAAGCTCACGTTCACAAAGAACTTGGGATACATAATTTATAATATACATAATTTATTGTATTCCATAAAATACACTCATTTTAAGACAAAGGCAAATATAAACAACTTTATCTACTTTTAATCATCACACTTGATAGTCATCGGCGTCGTTTTGCAATCAAGTTTTTCTTCCTTTTGATCCCAGCTGGCAGGTCCCCCCCGTTGGGTTATCCGGGAAGAAGGATGCTTGAAGCAACAAGCTCTGATTTTTTATTCTCCGTGGATCTAATGCACTTACAGTCTCTGGTATGGCTCGGTAGTGTGGTTTGATCACAGGTCAGTTGTTGCAAAATACTCTGCTGTTTTCGGTGCGGCTTTAACTTTCTTTTGGCATTTTTCATACAGTGCAGGTAAAATGTGTTCGTGAGATTGAATCCTAGCTTTTTCATCATGCTTATCGAAGCAAACCCTTGGCTATAAAACCCGTTAGGCTATAGCACGAATTATTTCCGTGTGCTGTTTTTTTATGTTCGTAAGGAGCGATTCTTTCAAACAGCTCGGTCAGCGATCCCTGTCGTCTGGAAGATGGTTAACTGGAAATTTAAACACTGGTGGCGGTCAGTTTAGCCATGCAACGCTCATATATGGTGGTGTGATGTTCTTAGTTGTTGATAAAGGTTCGTAGTGTATCTTGTGAGGCAGCAAGGTGGGTTCTGCATTACCTGGCGTTGCGCAGCATTAACGTTTTCATAGCCGATATAATTTCTCACAACTGATGTACTTTTCCTCTTAAGTACCATATTGTGCAGCGTTGGATTCTGTTAAGCTTCAGACTATTTTATAACGGGTTAAAGTGCAGCATTTCCTTCTCCCTCTGCATTGTTTGAGCTGTTAGCAAGTCACGTGACTTTACCAGATATGTTTACATCAAGTCAAATCGCAGCCTTTGCGATTAGGAAATCGCATTTTATCAAATTGCAATTAATCGTTCAGCCCTATTTTAATGTTATGTGAGCTTAAACAAGTTTGTCCAATAAAATGCGCATAGTCACCATTTCACATAAGGTCTCTTCTGGATCTCAGCGAGGACGCACGCTTTTTCTCTCCCTCCTCCTCCTGTGTCTTATCCCACTGCTCTATGTCCTGTGCCTCTATATGGAGTGTCTTTTTTGCATTTTTCTCCGAACCAAAACTGAATAAACGAAAGATGGAAAAGGTCAGCTGGTCTCTGAATGCTATTGATAAAATCTACTCAACTCTACGAAGCACCGGAAAAGGACATCCGGGTTATGGAAGATATCTGGCTATTTGGATTTATGTGGATCGGCTTCCTGCTGATTGGAACGGGCATGTTCTGGGTCTGCCACAAAATGGAGCAACAAATACTGAAATTGGAGACAGTTCTGGAAGCGATTGGAAGGCTGAAGGAGCAGTCGGAAGTGTGGATTCATGCTGATAGAACCTCACGCTTGGTGAGCTTGAGCACAGGCTAGACGCTGCAAGAGGCGATCTAGCTGGCGCTTTGGGACTCACTCGCAAATTGTCATCGGACTTGGAGAAACTGTCATTGCTGCAACTGAAAATTAGTGGAGTAATCTGAACTTTAATTTGGTTGAATTAGACTACAAAAGAAACCACTGACAGACTGAAAGGGTAGAGTGGAAAGTTTTTTTGTCTCTCCCTGCTATCCAAATAATTATTGTTTTGGCTTCATGTAGACCCTCAACTTGGTCCGTTATCAATGCCTGTGAAGAAAAATGTAAACAGGGTATCCTCCATCCCGCACACGTGCAAAAACTGACACACACGCTCACATGGATCAGACACACAGTCACACACACAATGTCCAGCTGTCTCCCAAGCTCTCCTGCCGCCCCGGGTGGTAGGTCTGGCTGCGCGCTTAGAGTTGAGCGCTGCATGCAGATTGTCGACCAGGTGCTCCTGAACCCACCTAACCGTCCTTCATGTCATCATTGTGAACTTTGAAATATGTGCTTCCCGATGTTTTTGGTCTGTTTTTTTTTCTATTACCTGTGTGAGTCCTTGTGAGTCCGTCTATGGACCCAGTACAAAGTTGAGCGTTTTTTTACCGTCACCGTGTACCACCCCCCACCCCCCCAACCCCCCCCCCCCCGATGTGTAACTCTTTCCTGAATACATGGGAGCATGACTGTCTGTTTGTTTGTAATGATCTTGGACAGGTTGTACTGTAAAACTTAATTTCCCCTCGTGGGACAATAAAGGATTATTCAAGGTACCAACGAGGAGATAACGAAACCAACCATTCCATGAAAATAAAGAAAAACAAGCAGTATTCCCAATACATAAAATGCAACAGCTAAACAATAGAACATGCTGCCACAGCTGTGCCCCAGGATAGTTTTTTAAACTATAAATTGCAGTAAATCAGATTTTTTAATATGTAGCATTTTTGTCGTTTAAAATTGTTACCACCTGAGAGGCTGATGAACCACCCGGAGCTATACGACACCAGATGTTGCTTGTACAGAGACAGGGATAAAAAGGACCCAGCTTGGAAGAAGATAAGCGAGGAGATTGGGCAACCTGGTAAGTTAAATTCACTTTGGAAAGTTTTGACCGAACCTGTGCAAAAGGCAGCATGCCCGCCTACTGTCCCGCTATTTTACTATTTTTTTCCCGCCGATGTTCAAAAACTTTTCCACTAAATAAATAACGTGATTATTCAGAGGACTACTGCAGAAAAACGTGGATTGGCCTCAGGGACACCTACTGCAAGGAGAGGCTGAAGGAGAGACGGAGTGGTTCAGCTGTAGGATTGGGAAGGAGCTAGAAGTTCTCCGCTGTCATGGGGTTTCTCGACCCCTTCCTCACCCTGCGGGAAGCCAACAGCAACATGGGGATTATGCGGACCGCGGAGAACATCCTCTCGGAGGGCCAGGGACAGCCTGAAGAAGCAGGGGTAGTCCCAGACAGAAGGTATGTTTACAATTATTTAACGTAGGCAGTTATATAGGCACATATGTTATTGCTTACTAATAAACAGTATACAGTGGTCCTGCTATAATGTGGTTCGCCCTTCATGGCCTCACTTTTTCGCAGATTTTTTATTGCATCGCATGGTTGATTGGAGGCAATTGCATATCTCCACCGTATCATGTATCCAACTTCGTGCGTGTCAAAAGGGCATATTTTAAAGTGTGGCAACTTTGCTGTGGACACGCTTCGAGGTGTGAATGTTCAAGCATCCAGCTGGGGTCTGGGGGCGTGTGGCGTGCTTTGACGCTTTTGGTGTGGACGTACCGTGAGTGCCCAGCTGCACTTTGGTGTCTCCTTTCTGCCTTGGTGAAACAACTACCTCTTCTCACATGATCCATTTTTTAATGGTATGTCATGGAACCTATCACTTTTCCTTCAGCTGTTGTGGATTAAAAAGTACCGCTAGCTGTCGGTAGCTAACGAATCTCCAGATTTAGTTCAGTTTCTAAAAGGCCGCGTCTCAACACTCTCAGTGCTTATCCAATCGCAGGACGCGTACATGTTTACTTCAGCATTTAACTGACATTAGTGTCGCAGACTGGGGAGCTGATTGGCTATCGAAATTCATGCTTTGTTAGACGGACATTCCCATTTATCCCACGTGGGATACAGATACGTGGGTAAAACTCCCCTGGGTGCTCGGGACACGAATCATCCATGGAATCGCCGCCTATGACTGTGTGCGCCTCAGGGCAACAATGGTTGCTTTTCAAAGCTTTTTGCATTCTCTAAAAGAGATTAGATAACTCTGACTTGAACGAAGTGACAACACTTTTTGCCTATTTTTGACTCCCACAGCGGGATATTAGAAGAGATGATATAAGACCTCAACGAACCCATTCTATTTCATCAATTATTGCACACAATATCCCCTTAATGACAAAAATGATGGTGGCATCAACAGGCTGTAGGGATACTTTTCTTTAGCAAGTACAGAGATAGAGTAAATACATGCCAATCCTGGAAGAAATCCTATTTGAAGCTGCAAAAAACTTGAGATTTATGTTTACAAATCTGACTGAGCTTAGGCAAAAATCTCACCTTGGATGAGCAAAGCAGGCAGAGACGAGTCTCAAAAGACTTGCAGCTTTGACTGTTGCAAGGGATAGTTTTACAAAGTATTTACTCGGGTTATGTGAAAATCCTTGCACTCCAAACTTAAAATCTAAAACAAATATACTGTAAGTTTTCCCCTTAACAATTAAATCTGTTTGCTGAATACTTTTGATTTGTGTACATTACATTACATTACAATTAATAAATGCCATAGGAAGCTATTAACAAAGTTTTTAGTTTTAAACATATGACAAAATCAAGGCATTACCTGATTGTCAGGAATTAAAAGCCGGCAGCTTTTTGTGTCTGTCAGTTATTGTTTTATGAATACCTACCTGGTGAAGTGTGGTATTATAAATGGACCTCTAAGTACCAAAAATAAAAATAATTTAAAGTGTATTAATGGGTTCTGCAGTAGCTCAGGCAGTCAGGTTAAGGTGATCAGTTTCAATCGATGATTTCTATGAAGATGCAATCTTTTACTCTTCCAGGGAGATCAAGACATTCACACGCGTAGCCTCCCCAGTGGTGCCGATGGAGAGATGCGGACAAAGAGGAAGAAACACTGCTGTACAATAGAGTTTGTAGTGCTATGACATCAGCAGCGCCATAAGTGGGCCTAGCCTGCGCAGGCGAACCAATTCAGGTTTCGGGCCTGTCCATGACAGATTGAAACGGCATAGGTTCTAACTGTGCAATAGATTGACTCTGTTATACACCCCATACCAGGTTGTGGCAGTAAAGCAGCAATTAGTTCTTTGCAGGCCATTTATAAAAATTAAGAAGAAGTGTGGTTTGTTATTTGTTAGGCTAACTTGCATGCTAATGCTAGTTCTGATGAAAACTACGTGAGAGATACACACAAGGAAGGGAATTATTATTTAAGAGGCAGATGATGTTGGATTTTGAACTTAAGAGTTGTTCTCGACTAACTATTTAATAGGAGGACATTTCTGGACTGCTGTGAATGAAAAAATACTTTTTTTGTGTGAGATGGCTCTTTTCTGTGTTTGAAATGTCCCTTTAAATGGTAAGTTGTCATTTATTTGCTTTCCGATTGGTTTGACAAAAGCATGCACCGTGTCTACAGTTAGGATTGTCTCATTGATCGGCATATATCTTTTTACTCACAAGCAGAGATGGGATGGTAATTTAACCAGGGAGTTTGGAAGTCTCTTTACCTTGGATGGGTCATGGATAATTTTTCTTTTCCTTGAATATCTCAGACTTTCAGGCACCAAGACAACCTATATTTGGAAGGACAATGAGGTTAGGCGGGCTTTCTTTCAAAGCAGAAGAGAACTAGTGATGTCTGGTAGCTAGAAACAGCTTCACCAGTAGTGCTTACCAAAGGAACGTTTCGACAATCAGAACTTCAGTGTAATTTAACCAGAACTTTTTCTTATCGTGTAATCAGTTGGCCCGCTCCACTGAGCTACCGTGTCTCAGAGGAGCCGTTTAAAAAAAACAGCTAAAAAAATTCAGAATATGAGGAGAGTTTAAGCATCAAGCAGCATCGCTGATTAGCGCAAAAAGGTGCCCAGAGCAGAAGAAATAACAAGAGGTTGACATAGAAGAAGCGGGGCTTATTGTGTTTTCTGTTTGCTATTGTTAAATGTTCATTACTGAATGAAAAAAGTATATATTTAAGTGTCACACAAAACAATTGCCCTGGCCATACAGGCTTATATGACACTATTAACAAAAAGACTGCTTCTCGAGTAACTCTTCTTATTTTACAAAGCCAGTTGTTTGGGGACATCTGCCATGGCTGGCCTTGGCTCATCATGTGCTATTTTGTGTTGGTGCATTACATAAAGACCTAATAAAGTACACTGAAGTTTGAGGTTGTGATGTGACATCAAAAGTTCAGAAGTTATAAACACTTTTGGCACAGCACAATCTTTCTTTCGCAAAAGGTTGGAAAATGAGTTAACTAGAAATAACTCTTATAAATGTACATTCCAAAATTATCATTACTAAGATTAAAAATCTATTATTTCATGTTATTATAAGATTAAATCAAATTTTCTTTCATAACATTTCTAGTTTACTGGGTTCTACTGAAATTTGTAGCCATAGGTTGTCTCACACCAGTATATCTTCTACACATTTTACAACTGGCAATATTTTTTTAGCTTTCTTCTCTCATGTAGCAAGAATAACATTTTACCAGGCATTATTTTATTCTGATCTGTTCAGGCCAAAATCCAGCCAGATGGTTTATAACAGCACCTGCATTTCCTTTTCCAAAAAAGTTCCATGAAAAACTGTACAGATGGCACAGCTGGGCATGTGCTAATAAGGATGAAAATAGCTATTTTATCACTGTCTGAAGTGCCTACAGTAAAAAAAATTAAAAAATCATAATCATACATGGAGCTAAATATGGAAATTATGAAAGGAATTCAAACTTGTTCTTGTATTTTTTGGTGCACTTTGTAATCTCCCCTACATTATAAAACATTATCTTCATCTCTCAGACCAACATTCCAAAAAACAACTTGTCTAATGTTAGTGGCAGCTAAAGGAATAATGAAGGAGGAAAAAATCAATGCAAGTACACTTGGCAGTCACTCCTTTCCTCTAACCTTTCTTCCTTTCTACCAAAAGGTCAAATCAAAGCCTCATAATCAGCAATTGGTTGTATTAATTCCATTGAATAATGCAAGACCCCTGCTTCCTTGTTACTAAAAAAACATTGGGTAAAGCATTTATTTATTTAAATGCAAAATTGGGTTTTATTGAAGCGGCTCTTTCATATGTGTAATAAAGCACAATGACAAGCCTTGTCAGTGATTTTGACAAATCTGTCTCAGTGATGTGAACATTTTAGCTTGTTAAAATGTATTGTTCGGTAGGAAATAGGTAAATAAACTTAAAATTATTTTCACACACTGACTTTTTTTAAATATGTGCACTGTAACTAATTGGTGCTGGCTGAGGATGCATCCTGCGAATACAGGCTACCTGAGGAGACTGACCTTAGCAGGGTCACTGGCTAGTATGATTAATGTCTCTTTTATGGATTAAATGCAATAACCAGGTGCCTTTGATTAATTACTAACATGGCCAACAGCAAATTTCTTTTAAAGATGGCGGTGCTGGTAGTAAAATAGTTTTTCATTAAACTTCATCACCTTCTCCATAACAAACTAAATATTTCACCCTGTTGTCTTAGACATTCTTTTTTGTTTCCTTGTTTCTTTTTGCATTGGGGAAATGCTTGAGCACCAGCCTCTATTTTATTTTTGTCAAGATTCGTTTAAACTTGCTATTAATACAGTATATATATATTTTTTCGTTTGTACAAGAATAAAATAATCAGACTTTACGAAAAATATCTTACAAAGCTGTAATTAATTTTAAAATGTGCTTATAGAAGTAAAAAAACAACATTTTAATACCTAAAAATTGAAGTTTCATATATTAATATAGACAAAAAATAATCTAATAGCCTCAAAACACTGTAGCGAACACACTTAATAATTAAACGTTGTTTGCCTGTGCTCACTTTGTTGCATTATATTTCATGGTTGCTTGGACAAACATGTTCTATTAAAGTTTTTTAGGGTTGTAATCTGGAATTCTAATACATCGGCATTTATACCATTTGACACAAAATCTTAGGTAATCCAGACTATAGGTGGACCTGGGGGGCTTAGGCCCACCCATTTTGAAGCAGGGACCACACACACAAACAAAAAAAGTTTCTTAAAAATAAATTAATTTCAAATTATATTCATAATTATGTTTTATTTTTGAGGAGTGTCACTTAAAGTCATCACAAAATAAAACAAAATAAAACTGGAGGTGACGTATCCATCTTTGCAACAGTTGCTGTCATTGGCTTTTTTGAATAATATGTCTTATTAACTCTCTAGACAAGCTAAGGTTAGCTTTGAGGTTGCTTTGAGTCACCAAGTTTAAGATTATAGAACACTTTAATGGAAAATATAATGTTCCAAAGCTAAATACTCCAGATGAATCCATTAAAGTACATTTCCATGCGTTAAAGTAATTTTATGTCACTATAAGTTAAGTTAATTTAAAAAAGTTAGTTTGGAGAGTTTTCTTTGAAACCTGTTGCTGCAACAGGTCAGATGGTAACGCCCTATTTAACTTCTAGTTAGCAAATAATGGCACGATGCAACAAGATGATTCTAAATCTATCAGCTTCTAAATCTATCATTATCTACAGGATGAACGGCCCTAATATTGGCCTTTAAGATGATCAAATAATTATTGAATTCATTAGGTATCTGACAGTGGTTTTGTTTATACTTTGTAGAGTTTCACCATCAGCATATGACTGCTGCTGATCTGATGGGAAATAGGGAAATCATGCACATTGTCTCAACAGTGAGTCAATCAAAATTAAGCTGAACTACCACCTAAAAATAACTATTGTTTATATGAGGGAGCTGATATGAACTATTTGTGTTAGGGTACTGCTTTAATATTTTTTATTTTACCTGGATGCTTTGTTCTAAGCATTAGTTTATGTATAAAGACACAAATCTGTTGAAAACAGTGGAAATAACTTAATTTTATTAATTTATTTGGCTTACCTATTTCTGGATGGGCCCACTTAAAAAGCAATTTCTGTCTATGCCACTAAATCCAGATAATGTCTTGGACCGTTGCAAATGTCAAGATTTGACAGATCCAGGATCAGAGATGGTAAGATTTTGACAATGAACAGTACGGCAGAAAACCCATTGTGTAATTTAACACTATGATGTTAACAGCAGCTCAGCACTGGTTTTATCTGCAGTCCAAATGTAGGTTTTTATTTCACCTCAAAATAAGGGGAAAATGGACAAAGCTTTCTGGCACATTTAACACTACCTCTTAGAGTAAAACCCGTATGAATACATCTAAGGATCATCTTTGATACTATTCTTTTGTTTTAATGTTGTTTTTTGCAGACTAGATAATGGTTAGTAGATGGATTAACTATTGGTAAATTGATCACCTTTTAATATGTCATGTAAGAAGCTATAATAATAATTACATTACTGCTCAATTTAAACTTTAAAATATTTCTGTTTAATATGTTTTTTTAAGCTATTTCTTTTAAATATAAACACATTTACATCATACAACATATGTTTTAATACCAACATTAAAATACATAGAAGTTTGAATTTTATTTTTTTTATTTTTGGGAATTTGTAAGATCTTCATGACTTACTGTACAGTTATTAAAACTATACGAGTTATGAAAAACAACTTTGGTAAATTGTCTTTTTAAATTAGATAGTAATGCTGTATATCGTCTAAAATTTTAATTTTTATACCCTAATATACAACAAAAAGCTGCTTTCAGGAACAGTCTTCTTTCAAGTTTTGTTGGAAAGGCTAAGTGTTCTTGTAGTGCAGCATAAAATAACACCTAAATTCCTCAGGAAACTACTATAAATGAATACAGCAATTCCATTTCTCATTTTCTCTTTTAATCCTTCTTTACAAGTGAATAACCTGGGTGTGATTTTTGATTCTGAGCTGAATTTTATCCCTCACATAAAAAACATCACCAAAATAGGTTTTTATCACCTAAAGAACATTGCCCCATTCTCTCTCGGGCTAATAAAAAAGACTACCTCAAGTTTACAGCTTTTACAGAATTCAGCAGCTCGTGTCCTGATGAAGACTAGGAGGCGGGAGCACATTACACCGGTCTTAGAATCACTGCATTGGCTCCCCGTATGTTTTAGGATCGATTTTAAGGTTCTTTTAATGGTTTTTAAGTGTCTTAATGGTCTTGGGCCTTCTTATCTGTCAGAAATGCTTTCACCGTATGAACCCTCGCGGTCTCTGCGCTCCTCTAGCAGCCGTCTCCTTGTCATCCCCAAAGTCAGGACACGGACTCATGGTGAGGTGTCTTTCCATTATTATGGCCCTCACCTCTGGAACAGGCTGCCAGAGGATCTCAGGGCCGCAGAGAACGTTCATGTTTTTAAAAGCAGGCTCAAGACTCACCTTTTTAGCTTAGCCTTTAACTAATTATTATTTATTAATATATTTTTAACCGCTCAGCATGTTTTACCTGATTTAATTTTTAGTTTAGCTTTTAACTGTTTATTTATTAATCTGCCTCTCATTTTTATTATTTGTTTTACATTTATTGTTTTATACTTTATATACTTTATATTTTGTAAATTTTATATTTTAACGTATTTTAATCTTTCTTGCCAGTGTTTCCTCTCTGGGGGGGCCCCCTGCATCGTCGGCGGTGGTCGGCTGTGGCTGCCTGGGTGCCCCCCAGGTAGCGCTTGGGTGGAGGTGGGGGTACCAGCCCTCCCTCCTCTGGGCGCCCTGGGTCGGAGCCTTGGCTGCTGCTGTTGATATACTGCCTTGAAATGACCTTTCTTGCAAGTGAGTGCTTTACACATTAAAGGGGAAATGTATTCATCTTGAAGATGGTCTCTTCCGTTCAAACATATCAGTTAAAAAGTGTGAAACCTCTCTTTAATAACTCTTACTATTTGATTCTCTTAGTATAGCAACTTTTTTTATAAAGTCAAGGAAATCAAACAAAATCTTTCATAAAACCATAAAGTATCAAATTGAACTTTGTCTGCAATATAATGTGGTTTAAACTATCTATAAACTATTATAAATGATACCTCAGTTTCTTTCAGTCACAGGGGTCTCAGGGGTACATTAGTGGTGCCACAAGGTGAGTTGGGCTGTAGTCTGCAAGTAGTCATAACAATAGAGAATAGGGCAATGAAGGCTGCTTGTAATTACACCTACCCTCAGGCATAATTAGGTCACCTGTACAGTAAGTGAGTACTGTGTGATAATGTGCACGTCTTAGTTATGTATGTTTAAATTCTCTCTCTTCACAGAGCTGAGGATCAGGATCAAAAATCACAAGAGGCAAATTAATCTACAGTATAGTGCTCCTTCTGACAGCAAATCTGAATGCTAATTTAGTACAGTATGTTAGTATCATTGCATGCAATTAGTGTGTTATCATGAAACAATAGTTGTAGGCAATCAAATATGTGCTAAAACACAAAATGCTTCTTTTAAATGAGTGTGTACTCAACATAAAGTCTGGTAATTACATCAAGTGCTTAGCAAAGGACTACTTGGCAGAAGTTGACCGTTTTCTTCCCTTTGCAAGTAATGGAATTATGTTTGAACAAGAGAACGTAGGGGGTAAGTGAGTACTGATTTTCTATGTTATCATCAAACATACATACAGTACAACACAAACAAGAAGGTAATGCTGTCAATGCTACATTAATTTAATCCAGTTGAGTTGTTTGTGGGCAGGTCAGATGTCAAAGAGGATCAGTGTTTTCAGAAGAAAACAATAAAAAAACAAAACATGGTTTTGCCTAAACCATCAGTTGAACTTTACATGTGATGGGTAGGTTTTAGTCTCACTTAAGAACACAACCTTTAGCTATAGAGTTTTACTTTTTTACATGTCCCATTCTAGTGTTTTTTGCTGCTTAAGTTGCCTATTCTTTTTCTTTTACTCCTAGTCTTTTTACCTTCCCTAGCATTTTTTCTTTACCTTCCACTCAGCTGGGAGTAGAAAGGAGAGCATGGTCATCCACCATCCTCTGACATCAGCAAAATAAAATTTTACCCACTCCTCACTTTCGGCTACTAGGTGTTAAAGGGCTACGCATGGACATTGAGTGGGGTCCATTCCTTCCCAGTCATGAACCTTACCGCACGTCACTGTTGCATGCAGACATTGTCGTCACGGAAAAATAGTTGAAGCTACTCATTTAATCATGCTGCGATTATCACAAGGTGACATTCATGTCTACAGTCCACATGTTATGCAGTTTTTTTGCTTATAGCTTTCATTTTTCATTGTCATTTTAAACTGTCAACCTTTTGTCCTGTGCTCTCTTACTCTGTGCCCTTGTACTTAATGTTTCAGTCTGCATTATTGCCACGCATGGCTGTTTGCTGGGGAAAAAGGAGACCGAAACGCTAATGATGTTGGCTTGAGCTCAAAGCTAATTAAAATTCTATAAATATGGTGGAGGTAGGTGGGGTGATGGATGCAGTGTGTCAGGAGTCTGGTGAGCTGGGAGGTGCACAGAGATGTCCGGACAATCAATACTTGCACGCTGAATGCATGACGCTGCATATGCATTTAATGAACCAACAGGTTTATCTGTTAATTACACGCCAGGACACACCTTTGCATTCTTCACAATGTGCTAAATCTCTCTGTGCTACCCAGATAATGGCTAGCTATTTCACACAAAAAAATCTGCAAATGGTGAGCACATTTCTCTATTTTTACCCGCTCACTTTATCTCATCCTCTCCAAACTGTGCTTTCATTTATTGCAGGTAATTCTCCTTGCACACTCCATGCTGTATTGGGTAATGCAACAAATTTATTATCCTTTTTTTCCCCTTTGACAAAATAGTTTAGAGGAACATCTGCTTACAATTCGCAAGCATCATATCTGGGAATATTCCAACATTCTGAGTTTGCTGGGATGACTCTGCAGCTCAGTAGATCAGTGGGGTGTGGGTCAACTCTTCAAACACACAATATTGCAAAACCAACAGCAAGGTTCTCATGTTTGAGCTGGCATTCCATTTCAGCTTTTGAAGCATGTTGTTACCCCCCAATGTCCAAAGGTGCTACTTATAAAACAAATAAGCAAACATTTCTCACCCACCTATGACAATGAGAAGGAATGAATGAAATCCATCCGCGTTTACATGGCACCATGCTGTTTCTTTCTGTTCAGGAATGTGTTATTCCATCACTGCCATCAAAAGTTGTATAGCTTCATTTTAGTTTCTCTCTCAAAAAAAGAAAAAAGATAAAAAACAAGCAAACAACATAAGCAGAAAATTATTTTGAAGAACAAGCTTTGAATATCATGTCCTGCAAATAATTCATTGTGGTGTTATTATTACCAAGCAAGTCATTGAAGTTGTGTTACATGCTTCTAAATACATGTGACTAAGTTAACAATGATTTGTGTACTGTCAAATCTTATCATGTTTATGTGTTGGTTATGAAGTACCCCAGTTTTAGATAGAGCACAGGATTTAGGGTCGAGAATTTACAGTTTTCTACTGTTAACGTTTTATCAATATTTTGTTTCATTGTTTTTATTATTACTCTTAATATGGACTGAGCATACGGACATGACAGTTAGCCTAATGTATGCCCCTCATGTTATTACACTAAAGTACCGAAATGACAAGTGTCCAGTTTCACGATTGCATCTGGCAACAAAATAGTCTCATGCACCATTTTGGAAGACAAACATGGAATGTAACCATGCCGACACTGTAAGCGTGTTGTTTAAAGCAAGTTCTAAAAGAGTTATAATGAACCCATTTCAAATATCAAATGCAAATATAGTCAGAATTTTGAGTGTTTGGGATACCAAACAATTCATACATTAATATAGATTGATACCTGTTTTCAGCTGTGAAGAATACAACCAGTTTAGGTCTGGTTGGGCAAAAAATGTCTCAGTTTCCAATCAGAAGGAAACTGTGGTCGGTATTATTGGCAAGGTAGGAATAATTGGTAAGTGCTAAGTGCTAAAAGGCTTTCATTGGGAAGCAAGCAATTTATCTTTAAGACAAGCTGCATTAAACTAATTCAAAATGTTCACAACCTGCCTAAAATTATCAAATTGACATTTCTTCTGTAGATTGTATTGAAAACGTAGATGTATTGTCCAAACAAACATAAATAATCAGTTTAGGTTTTGATAGAAATAGATGCCCAAGTACTGTCTGTAGAACGTAATAGAACAGTTTAAAGAATCCTTTTGTAGACTTGCACCTAGATATAGTCCAAGCACTGGCTTAGTGATATCGAAAAACAATAAACCAACTATCTTTTAGCAAAAGTGACAGTAACAGAGACTAACCTAATATAAAATTATACCAGTAGTAGCAGACATAATGTAGAGTTGATTCACATAAACAATCTTGCTCTCCTTTATTAACAATTATTATTATTATTACCAAATCCATCCATCTTCTTCCGCTTATCCGGAGTCGGGTCGCGGGGGCAGTAGCTTAAGCAGGGAGACCCAGACTTCCCACTTGGGCCAGCTCCTCGGGAGGAATCCCGAAGCGTTCCCAGGCCAGCTGGGAGACATAATCCTTCCAGCGAGTCCTGGGTCTTCCCCTGGGTCTCCTCCCGGTGGGACGTGCCCGGAACACCTCACCAGGGAGGCGTCCAGGAGGCATCCTGACCAGATGCCCGAGCCACCTCAACTGACTCCTCTCGATGTGGAGGAGCAGCGGCTCTACTCTGAGCTCCCTCCGGATGACCAAGCTTCTCACCCTATCTCTAAGGGAGAGCCCAGCCACCCTACGGAGGAAACTCATTTCAGCCACCTGTATCCACGATCTCGTTCTTTCGGTCACCACCCAGAGTTCATGACCATAGATGAGGGTAGGAACGTAGATCACCATGACAGACCGGTACAGCGCCCGCATAACTGCAGACGCCTTACCAATCCGTCTATCGATCTCCCGCTCCATTTTTCCGTCATTCGTGAACAAGACCCCCAGATACTTGAACTCCTCCACTTGAGGAAGGACTCCATCCCCAACCCGAAGAAGGTACCCTACCCTTTTCCGGATCAAAACCATGGTCTTGGATTTGGAGGTGCTGATGCCCATCCCAGCCGCTTCACACTCGGCCGTGAACCGCTCCAGCGAGAGCTGTAGCTCCCGATCAGATGAAGCCAACAAGACCACATCATCTGCAAAAGCAGAGACCCGATCCTGAGGTCACCAAAACGGATTCCCTCAACAGCTTGGCTGCGCCTAGAAATCCTGTCCATAAATGTTATGAACAGGTTCGGTGACGGAGGGCAGCCTTGGCGGAGTCCAACTCTCACTGGGAACTAGTCCGACTTACTGCTGGCAATGCGAACCAAACTCTGACACCGGCCATACAGGGACCTAACAGCCCGTATCAAAGGGCCTGGTACCCCATACTCCCGGAGTACCCCCCACAGAACTCCCCGAGGGAAAAGGTTGAACGCCTTTTCCAAGTCCAAAACACATGAACACCCACGAACCCTCCAGGACCCTGCTGAGGGTGTAGAGCTGATCCAGTGTTCCACGGCAAGGACGAAAACCGCATTGTTCCTCCTTAATCCGAGGTTCGACCATCCGTCGGACCCTCCTCTCCGGAACCCCCGAATAGACCTTACCAGGGAGGCTCAGAAGTGTGACCCCCCTATAGTTGGAACACACCATTTTTAAAGACCACCACCCCGGTCTGCCAATCCAAGGGAACTGCCCCCGATGTCCACGCAGTACTCCAGAGCCGCGCTAATCAACACAACCCTACAGCATCCAGAGACTTGAGGAACTCCGGTCGAATCTCATCCACCCCTGGTGCCTTGCCATCGAGGAGCTTTTTAACAACCTCGGCGACTTCAGGAGATTGGAGAGCCCGTCCCAAAGTCCCCAAACTCTGCTTCCAAACAGGAAGGCGTGTCGGTGGGATTGAGGAGGTCTTCAAAGTATTCCATCCACCGACCCAAGACGTCCCGTGTCGAGGTCAGCAGCACACCGCCCCCACTCTAAACAGTGTTGGTGGCAGACCGCTCCCCCCCCCCCCGAGACGCCGGATGGTGGACCAGAACCGCTTCGAAGCCATATGGAAGTCGTTCTCCATGGTCTCTCCAAACTCCTCCCACGCCCGAGTTTTTGCCTCAGTGACCATCCGAGCCGCACTCCGCTTGGCCTGCCGGTACCTATCAGCTGCTTCCGGAGTCCCACAGGCCAAAAAGGCCCGATAGGACTCCTTCTTCAGCTTGACAGCATCCCTCACCGGTGTCCACCAGTGGGTTCGAGGGTTGCTGCTGCCACAGGCACCGACTAACTTACGGCCACAACTACGGCAGACCTGCCAACATGTATGCATTTTGCGTACTCAGCATGCATTTTGACCCTTAAGTACGCTTGTACGGTTCGCTGCTCCCTTTGTACGCATTTTGTTGCACCTTGCATTTAGCCGGGTTCAGTTTCTAAACTTTCAATGAAATCCATAATGTTGATTCTGCCACTGACTGAGCCACAGCGTCTAAGTGGAGTGAAAAGCTTTCGGCCAATCAGAGTGCTGCGTTTTAACCCTCCACCTGCCTGCCAGTCGTATCCAAATGCTTTGCGCGTTCAATTCAATTCAGCCCCTAAAGCAAGCAAGCCAGGCTAGCCCGACAACTTGCCAGCTGCGTGCTATGGCTGAACCGCCACATAAAAAGCATCGGAAACCACAGCAGTTTCTCGAAAGCTATCGGGAGAGATGGCCTTGTCTCCAGAGGTCGAGACTGCCCAATCATGCTTTCTGCACCGTGTGTACGACCGACGTGGACATCAGTCCCCAAGAAGCAACAGGTACGAATTCAGTACCACACACAAACACGCCCCAACCCCCTGAAACATAATATTAAAAATAAAAGGATAAGATTGATTGATTGATTGATTGAAAAAAATGGTTCATAGTGTCTAGCTAGCTAAATCCAAATATCATTCGTTCTTTCCATTTTCACAGGGCTGTCCACAAGCGCCGGCTGCCGGCTATATAGCCGACTACTCAATGAAGTCCAGCCGGCTATTAATTTATGACTATGATATAATTCGGCGCAATGCTGTGCACGTCGTTAGCATCCCCATCGTATTTTACCTTTCATACTTCAGCATGATTCCCGCTGTGACACGGCTCTATTCTACGCTTTCAAACTATACTTTTGGCCGGTCGCACTGAACTAATATCCTTCCGCCCGCTCAAGTTGTTCCCAGTGTGATCATGGGGCTCCTGACTCAGGTCTAGCTAAACGGACGATGCGGAAAGGCTATAAAGTCCACGGCGGCGTTGTTGTTAAACCAGGCTGTCGGAGCCGTCATAGACGAGAGGCAGAGCGTCATTTTGGTAATTCAGTCCTCCCTTCAAGCATTCAATTAGTGAAAAAAAACGGATTCGTAAGAGTGTGTTTTCGTTTGTTTTTAAGGGATAATTATTTGCTGTTTTTTTGTGTAGCCACCACTGCACTGTGAATTTGTCATGAACTGAAAATAAGATATTTACAACCACAGAAAGCCTGTTGATGCAATACTATGACGGCTTGTATTGCCTATTTTTTAGTTTTAGCTGTGCAAATCAGTTTTTATTACTACTTTATATGTTGCATAATGACGATAATAATTTTAGTGATAATAGTAGTAGTAAAGTAATATTATATTTGAGCAAATGTCTGAGAAAATAATATAGCCTGCTTATTATTCAATTCAAAGATACTTTATTGATCCGGTCACTGAAGGGCCTGCAGCCGCCAGAGAAGTCCTCCCATTCACATAATAGTAGTAGTTGTAATAATAATAATAATAATAATAAGTATTAGTAATCTTCTCCTGTTCATGGTTTCTTCCTGCCCAGGGTTGTGAGAAAGATGCCACCAAAAAGAAAATCCAATCAGCAGACTCTGGAAGGCTTCTTAAAGAAGAAAAGTGGCCAGTTTAAGTGCCTCACAGTAGTATTAAGATTCTGTATTCATCCTAAAAGGGACATTTATTGTTCAAATCAAAACATTTTCAGATTTTTTTTATTTTAATGGTTGCATTTTAATGTACAACTACAAGTGTTATATTGTTGCTGCTGCAATATTTTGAGTTGGGCATGGACTCTGATCCTGAATGGGAAGATAGTGACAACAGTGAAGTTGATTAAATAGCAGAATGGAGATATGAAACCATTAAGTTTATAATTTATGTTGGAAACGTCTTTTACTTAAGAGTATTTTTATTTTATTTGTATACATATTCTTTTGTTTACGACGAAGTTAGTAAATATATATGCATATTTTGCAGTTACTTACATTTACACTATATGGCCAGTCCCCCCCCTTAAGCTGGCTACTTTCATATTATTAGTGGCTAGTCTGTGTCTATGCGGAAAGCCCTGTTTTCAATTGTCGAAACTTAAAAAATTAAACAGTGATAGATTGTTTTGTTTTTCGTTTTTAAATCTAACACAAAAAAAGAAATATTGCCTGGTTTTTCATATTTCAATTTTAGACTCGGATCAAATGTAAAAAATGGAAAAACGGGCACAGGGGTCGGGACCGGACCGTGGTCCGTGTACGTTTAGGCAGTTTTAAACAAAGTCGAAAAAACAAGATAACAGCTCGGTATTTCGTTTTTCGCTTGGGTTGGAGGAAACAAAAACATAATACCGAGCTGTTATCTCGTCTTTTTGACTTGGTTTAAAACGAAAAAAAGAACAGCCAAACCCGACGGAACCGACCGGTTTGGCAGTATATTATGAGTATATTATGTGTATATGTAATGAATTATGGTGTTAGGTACAGGGCTTAAAGTGTCCGGGCACTGTGCCTGAATTCAGGCGTGGGCAATGGCGTTTAAGAATAGAAAATAGGCTTCAGAAATGTGTTTTATATGGAATTTTCCTTACTTTACCCTGTAGGTATCTCACAGGGTTCTTACTATTAGGCGGTCAATGGTGGAACATATAGGATAAGGGGGGGGGGGGGGGTACTCATAAAATTTCAGGTCTACTACGGTAAGCCGCTTCGAAAATTGTAAATATGGCAAGCAAATACAATATAAATAAAACAGAAAAACTATGCAGAATGTCTTGTGAGTGGTTAGAATCAATTCAAAAGTTAGACTCTATGACAACTTTTAAAACAGTTAAAATTGAAATGCAAAAGGGCATATCATAGTTTAATATGGCTATATCATCAAGTGAAAGAGGTACAGTGGAGAGCAGAGTAACTGAAACATAATGAAGACGAAGACCCGGAATCTGGTGCTGTTGATAAGTTGCTATTGTTAGTTTAAGTCTTTCAACACATCTGCCCTGCTTGCCTGGCTTACATTACCCAGGGAGTGGTTTGACAGCTGCCAGCCCTCCCTCATGAATGATATGAAAGTTTTATTTTACTTGCTCTAGGTTTTCATATCAACACATGGGTGGCTGAAAAATAATTATAATGAGGTGAGATAAAGGCCTATTTTATTTATTATAATGGTTGAATTTCTCATGCTAAAACTGGTCTCCTTTGCTTTGAGCAGCAGATACAATAAATAAATAAATGAATCATTCAGTTGATAGTGTGTTGTGGACTCTCAGAAAAGTAATTTTTTTGTTCAAGTTAAATATGAGTTAGACTTGTGTATTTCTATTGTTTTATGGTATTAACTGTGGAGACTTTACCAAAATCAGCATTTATTAGTGGCAAAGCACAAACCTTGCTGGTGAACTTCAATCTGTATAATACCTTTGCTTCAGGTCACTCTAAACCGTAGAGCAACCATGGCTCAGGAGGTAGGAGGTTGTCTTGTAACCAGAGCGTTGCTGGTTTGTATCCCAACTCTGTCCATTGTTGTGTCCTTGGGCAAGACACTTCACCCACCTATCTATTGAGGTCATCTTTGTCAATATCAGCTTTGCAGGAAAATTTCTCTTTCTCTGTAGTTTTATTCATTTTTACATTAGAGGATCAACTGCTCATCTGGGGAATAAAACTTCAGTGCTCTTTGAAATAAATAATTCTTTGTCAACTTTATCATAAAAGTCCTGCCATCAGTTTTAGTTTTCATGCATCCTTGATGTCAACGTGAATAAAGTGTCTGGATAGTGGTAACAAGATTAAATAATGTTAACTTAAGTAAATTATGCCGCGACATTTAAGTTACAGTACCTTTGCATTGGTTGCACTGGTTCACATGTGAGATATTGATAGCACATGAAAATCACTGTGCTTTTTTTAATTTCCCCCCAAAAAATTGGTGGCAGGCTTATTTGGTGATCACATTGTGTATATACTGCTGAGTCAAATGTACAGAAAGGTCAGACAGGAGCATAATTTTCCTATAGCATCATGTTTTCATAGGTCAGAGAAACAAAGAGCAGATGGTGTGATGGAGTGGGATGGATAATGGTTGGATTTCAGCATTAAGCTATAAAATCACTTTCCTTTTCATGTCTTAGCTTTAAAACCCCTAATATATTCTGATAATTCTTTAGTTTTCATAATTCTAGCTTGATTGTTTACTGGGCAATGATTACATCTTTAATAAGATTTTAACTTATTGTTAATAGTTAAGAATGTATACATTTTTTCTTTCATTTTACTTTAACTTACTCAAGCTCTTTTTTTAATATATACTTTAATATATAATAATTTTAAATATATAATCATAAAATCATAATGAACATAAAATTATCTCATTGTTCTTTTAATATGTAATAAAGTTAGCTCCTTAAAAAGAAAGCAATATTTTTTTAGGTTGATTTTGAGACTAATTAATATGATCATCAATGTACTTTCATGTTGCTTAACTATTGTCTGAAAGGTTTGCCTTTGCCAAGCAGAATTCCTAAAGACTTTCTAAGCCAGTTCTCCCACGCATATCTTCTGCATGCACACATACTCAAACACACAGAGCGACCTCTGGGCCATGAAGCTGGCCTCTTGGAACTACCTCTAAGCTCTTGCCAGCTCCTTTCCTGTAAGTGCAGTTTCTGTTTATTTTTAACTCTGACAGATGAATCTTGTCTTTTCTTTATCTTGCTTTTGGACTCAGACATGTTCTCAGAAGGGGCTTAGATGTAGGAGGCAAAACAAACACTCCACTCATCCATCTTCTTCCCCAAACTGAAAAAAAAAGAAGCCGAAATTTAACAGCCTTATGTCTGTGTGGTGCTCTTAATGCTGCAGGCATTTACAAGTGAATGAGCAGACTACTAATGATTTGTATGGGTCACTGTTTTCGGCTTGTGACCAGCATACAGCAGAGCACACACAGAGTATGGCTATGACTACAAGCCAACATTCTCGCTTACTGTAACACATATAGCCTTAAGATGTATGTGTCCTGCATTATGATCAAACTGCAAAAAAAAAATAAAAAAAAAATAGAGAAAATTACCTGAATCCAAGTAACCATAAATTTTTTCCCTTCTTTGTGGACAACATTTTTGTAAGTAACTGAACACGTTAGAGGCTTTTGGAAAAAGCATAGCAGGGATATTGTACTTGTTGGGGAGTATTCAAATATTACGGTGGGAGGATATAAATGTAGAAACGGGTTACCTGATGGTGTAGCCATGTTACTCCAGCTGGCACAGCACTATAGAGCAGACTGGGAAATATTTCTTACATGCACAGGAATTAAACTTGGTCAGCAGATTTAAATTCCACCCCACCAACCATTGTTCTATTTGTAAAAAAAAAAAAATGCTGCCTGAACCTGGCTCACAAGGAGACTTGCTGAAAATAGCAGTCATTGGAGTTGATCATCTGTAAGAGAGTGAAAATTCAGAAATAAGAAAGCCACAGGCAAATTGGAGCAGTGCCAATGAATGCTTACTGCACCCCATTATGTATGAGTGTGGTCCAATTGAAAATCTAATTAAAGGTGGTACCAAGATAAAAAAAAGTGTGTTTTATTTTTGTTTTAATCTGCACAACTATTCCATTCCATTAGATGTGTAATTTCTGCTCATCAGACACTGAGTGAAATTAGTGCCCCAAAGGAACCTTTTCTATTTATATATATTTTTTTCACTTAAAGTAATTAGTCCTTGAGAAGATGTTCAAGTATGGCAGTAGGCATTTTTATACCTGTAGGGAACAAAAAGAAGTGAGAGAAAGACAGAGATAGAAAGAAATAGATACAGAGAGAGAAGGAAAGAGAGACAGATACAGAGAGAGAGAGAGAGAGAGAGAGAGAGAGAGAGAGAGAGAGAGAGAGAGAGAGAGAGAGGGTGTGTGTGAAGGAAATGAGATAATATGGTAAGGTTTTTGTAATTTAATGTCTCAATTTTGATCAACTGATTCAGTGCACAACCTTTTAAAAATTGTAGTTAAGACTGAATCTCCTGATGACTGCATTAACCGTTTTCCCCAGATGAACAACTTTACTCCTCCATACTGCCTTTATTGATCAGCATTATAATCTTTCACAGGTGACATTAACAAAGCCCTCATCTGATGCTTTACAACATATCTTCTAATCAAGGCACATAGCTAAAATGCTTGATTCTGGAGCGCAAGATGAAATATCTGGATTCTGGAGCCAGGGGCGATTCTAGAATCAGAGGTTTAGAGGTGCTGAGCACCCAGAGAGCTGCCCGGTCAGGCAAGATATATTTTATTGTTCTGTGCATTTTAACAAACGCGCACACACAACAAGATATATGTTAATCTACATCCAGTCACTTAGCTAGTCTGTAGCACGTGCATCTAACATGAGGTTTGGACAGTGACTGCTCATATAAATATATTAAACTAGAAATAGAAATGATCCTCCAAAAACTAGTAAAGCATAACTAGGACAGCTTAAACTTCTGCCAAATACCTCAGTACAGTCTGGTTTCCTTCATAATATGTGATCATCTACAAAATTCAAGCACTCGTTCCTTAGCCCATTTCTGACATTTACTGGATTTTGTATCCAGATTTGTTTGTTAACAGCTGTATTTCTATTTTAATTTATGTTACTCTATAGCTTACTATCTGTGTTTTCACATGCCCTGTATTCTCCTTTTTGTATGCGTGTGGTAACTTAATTTTTCCCACTGTGGCATTAATAATCTGTTCATTCATTCATTCATTCATTCATTCATTCACAGATAAACAGATGAACGTCAGCAAAAACATAATCTCTTTGGCAGACTTAATATGGGATTATGATACAATTATAAAAAATATTTCGAACATATGAAAGCATTAGAAAACTTTGAAACTTGTTAGGATCCAGCAGGAAGAGCTGTTCCCACCTTTGCTCTACAGGTGCTGGAGGTTGAAGCAGTGACAGGTGGAACCAATTACTGCAATCACCACAGTAGTATTTAGAGGGAGCGGATCCACCAGCCAGATGTCAGATGATTCCGTTTCTCAGAGTGGTAAACCTGGCCACATTTACTCGAAGTATGTGCTGTTTCTACCTGTGGACTTACCCTGTTCTCTCCTGTGTTCCTTGTAGCAGGTCTTTCCGGGCTTCACCTGCAGTTCTGGGGTTCCTCATCAATTCTCCGACGTTCTCACGTTGGTCTCTGTCCTGGACGTCCGTCTCCTTGGGGTGTGGCCGCTCCTACAAACTCCTCTGTACCACCAGTCCCACTGCTTCAACTCCGTCGGCTCCAAACCTCCCTCATATCTCTCAGCTACCTGTGGAGGAGTAGCTCCATCAACATCTAATACAGCTCCAGGAATCCTGCATTTACTGGATCACTTACCTCTCCCTCCAAGTACGGTGTTCGTCCTCGCCAGTGAGTCAAAACTCGTTCTTTTGACTCAAAAAGAAAGGGTTCCAACAGTCTTAGTTTCCATACTCACCTCCTGCTTTACCTTCCATTGTCGCCACCTGTCGAGTTCCATGCCAGCCTGGTTCCCATGACTTTCCTGACGAAAAAAGAAAATAAACTTTTTGAAAAACTGAACTTGAGTCTGAGTATTTTCGTTGCCCGCTTATGAGTCAACCTTAAATCATGACAAAACTTGTTTCGTCTTCTGTAGTTCGTTGTCCTTCTGATGCCTAAACTATTCAAAATGCTTGCAGGGATCAAAAAAGCTTCTGATTTAACTAAAAATGATCAATAAAACCTATGTTTTTCTGGAGTCAGATTTAAAAAAAAAAAAAAAGTTTTTCTAAACTGCTTATTTACTAATGAAAGATAATTAATAAATACCAGTGCATTGTTTTTACCAGATGTTCTGTAGGTATGACTAAAGCAACCAAGAGTAAACAGCTGCAGCCCAAGGTAAAGGACATACTTCAACTCTCTGGGTGCCTTTAAGAAAAACAGGAACTCAAACATGACCTGCTTGTTAAATTCACTATTTCGTCGTTTGGGATTCAGATGCTGAGAAATAGGCCTACTTATCTCTAAACTATGTAAAAGGTTTTCCTTTGATCAAAAATGTATCTGGTTAACAAATATTTTAAAAACCAAGAGAAACAAAAAACTAACACTGAAAAAACGAAGCTTTTTTATCGTTGTGCAATAGGTCTCTGCAGCAGATTCCAGCTGGCTGGACATTCAACCGTCGCGAGCAAGTACCAAGTATGATGCATTTAAAGACCTGTCGAAAAATACATTACCAATAAAAACGGACTAAAAACAATTGCTGTATTTATTTTTAAGTACTATATTTCAAGAAATTCCTGTAATGTTTTACACTTTTCTAGTTTAAAAAAAGCACATACAGTAAAAAAGTACATTAGTTCTCCCAAAGACTAAGTATGGCAGTGATGAAGCACCCCCAAAAATGGGCTAAAAATTATGTCCGGAGTCAAGGAGGAAATGTCTTCCGACTCGTGCATATAAAGATTATTAAACCAAATCACAACCAAACTCGGTCATTTAAAGTATCCAGAGGCTATTCAGGTAGAGTGAGCATATTAGTTGGTTGCTAACCCACTTCATACTCGGCTAACAATCCTTGACACAAATTGGAACAATTGTTGGACTCTGCATGAGGGCTAATTCATGAGGTCTTCTGACTTACTGTCTTGATAGAACGGTTAAAAAATAAATAAATAGCTCATAGAAAAACTGGTTTGGCCAAAGAAAATAAAGTGTACACTTACAGTAACAAGGAAGAGCCATTAGAATCCTGGAAATACAAATGTAAAAAAGAAGGCCTTGGTGTTTTAGATATAGGGAATTTTTTTCACAATTGGGAACACTCCCTTTCATTACAAATATTTGGTTTGGAATGTTGCTATTAAAAATGTTGAAAAAAACCTTTAATAGGCTGCACAGGCACTCACTGTTTATCATGGTGAAATTGTATGATTAATAGAAGCACAGATGGTAATTTCAGTATTATGAAACAAACTCACTCGACATACACCACGAAAACATGCTTATATTAACTTTATCCACATTGTGTTACATTCTAAAACTAAAATGGAGAATAATAAAAAAATATATATAAACAAAATGGCCCTAACGGCATATTTTCTGATATTTTGGAAATTTTATGAAAGAATGTAAACATATTAAAATACAGTAGTTGGTACAGCAATGTTTAAATTCTTTGCTGTGGGAACTCAAAACTGAGTTCAACTTTTCTGATTATCCAGGAGAGCAACATTGCAAAACATTAAAGGCTCCATTCAAAGTTATGAGAAAGTAAAAAAAAAAAAACACGAAACTGTGGTTAAAATGTCAAAGACACACTCCGCAACTTTTACATCCTGAAAACATGTTGAATTGTTTCGGTAGCACATCAGCATTTATTATATTCCTCTTCGGAGCTGTCACCGCATGGGAGGGTCCCGCTATTGAAAACTCTACGGTGCAACTTTTCTCCCACGGGTTGCCTGGTGGAAGTACAGATGGATTTTTGCTGTACGACATTATGCTACACGCTACCAAATGATATAAAAAAAAAACATGGTTTTGACACTTGAGCCATGGCAGAACCACCAAAGAAACCAAAGAACAGACTATCGGAAGAAGCCATGAAAAGAAAAAAAATGGGGAACTGGTAGAGCAAGAGCAGGCCAAACCCCAAGCTCAAAGCTCCTGGATCTTCTCCACAGGAAAAGGTTAAGCCTGTGATTCTCACCGGGCCGCATCTTTTCTGCACCCGGTGTGAATCAGGGGTAAGGAAAATTGCAGCAAGCAGAGCTACGAAGCTGGACGCTGAGCAGAGCCAAGCCATCTTAACTAATGACCAAGTTGTTCCTCTTGTTAAAGCCTAAAGCTCATAGCGCACCACCCCCTGCTCATCCTGCTGCCTCATAAAGCAGCAAGACACAAACTGACATAAGTCAGACAATACTTCTTTCCCCTCACTGCTGTAAATTATATTTTCTGTGAAACGGTTATTCAGTTAAGGGCAAAGTACGATTAGTTTCTAAAACCCAGTATTAAAACTTTTCTGTTTTGTGTGCACAGCCGCTGTGAATGAGGCATTCAAGATAACTGGATATATTATGGATGCTGAACTAGCCATTTTGCTACTGAATTGGTAAGTAATAACTGCTTATTCCGGGGTTATTTGGGCATGATGATGTAATAAAGTGCCTGGAAAAGGTTTGACTGTTTACCAACTGACTTACTGTTAGTTTGATGTTTTGTTCTATTGGCTAGCAAGCCTTTAAAACCATCAGTACATTTCTTCAGATGTGCTCCATAGAGACTTGTTTTTACCACAGTGACGTTACGTTGCAAGCCTTGACAGGGCGACAGGGGGCACATATCCGTAGATTTACAGAGTTTGTCTTTAAAGTTGCAGGAGGTTAAATACACAGGAAAAATGAAAAAGCGAATAGAAGGTAAGGGATTGAGACGATGAAATTAATAATTTTTTTTCCTATTTTAATTACGACACAATTTTGACTTTCAAGTTTTATTAATATTTTGACATAACTGTTTTTTAAAGGACAATAAATGCAATTTTATTCAAACTCATTTTTTAGGCCAATTTGCAAATTGAACTGTTAATCTTGAATTTAAATTGCAAATAGAAAATACCAAAGTTGCTTATGTTTTCTTTATTAGTCAGCCCTGTGGTTTGATTGTTACTTCTTTGTGGAGTTGTTTTTGGGTGTTCACTTTGTTTTATTTATTTATTTATACCAAATAGTTTCAGAGTGTTTGAAATAAGGAGAAAATAATTAATCACAAAGTGGCATATATTCTCAATGCTTGACCTTACTTCTTCACTTTTATTTTATTCTATTTTTTATTTGTATTTTAAGAAATACATGTAAGAGCGCAGGCTCTTAAGGTAGTGGCACAAGTTTAAGATAAAGACCATAAGTGGAGTTGGAGCCAGCCGAGCAAAAGTTTCCACTGATTTTCTTTAGGTATGACCCAAATAAACCAGATTAGAAATACATATATCAGAGAGACACAGCACATGAAGAGAAGTTTTGACATGTAGAGAGGAGGGATACTGGTGATGAAATTGGTTTCAAAGAAAGGCTGAGATTATACATATCTTGTGAATTCTGGAAATGTAAATTAAGAAAAAAAATAATATTCTGCTACTGACTGGTTTGTGACATTGAGTACAGCAAGTTTTGCATTTGATTAATATTTTCCATAACAAGACTGCATGGAGCGATAAGTAACTTTATTGTAAATCTTCTGATAAATAATGATGACAAATAATGAAATAACTTTATTATTTAATTCTTCCCACTGAAGCAGACCAGTGAACAATGTCTGTACTGGTGACAGACTTTTGCCACCATCATTCTTTCACCTGGCAGCAACAAGCTTTATCAGAATAAGTATGAGTAAATAAGAGGTTATCGCTGTGTCCCACAGCCCTGTTCCTCACTGCGGAACAACAAGGACATCCACTTGTAAATATGGTCAAATGGTTCTGTCTGAATGCTCAAGTCGCTATAGGCACTGCCAACTGCAATCGTGTCATTTTAAATTAAAGTCCTTGGCCACAGAAATATTTCCACTTAGTGCTCCAAGACAAAATGCTGTTTACAACTCAACACAGTTCTTGCATTTTTCCTGCACATGATTAATTGCATGTCTGGCATAAAAAATTAAAAAACAACAAAAACAACATAAAAAACCCTAACCAACCAACCAAACAAAAAAGATTAAAAAGGACAAATAAGTAGTGAACAGATAATCAATTAATTCAAAATCAGCAGCCCCTTTATGGTATGCTCTCAATTATGTGGGCGTGGGAGTTGCTGATGCACTGCAAAACAAGCAATGTAGTCTGACACTGTAGCTCTGATCGCTGATCCACATTTTATGGAGAAAAAAAAAGTGTAGGGTAGCAGCTGTAGAGTGTGATGTGCTGAGATAACGCACCCTGTCAGCACAGGCCATCCTGCCAGTTTGATTAAAGCATGTACATCAACTGGGCTGCACCCCAGAGGTCCCAACTAAAGCAAGGGCATGCCTTGGCAGAGTGGGTCAATAGAGCACGCTGCTGCCTCCTACCATCACTTTTCACTACAGGTTAGAGAAAGGAAAAAAAAAATATATATAGTCACAAGTAAGGAAAAGGAGAAGTGGTGATATTTCAAGTGCAATGCTGTGCCATCAGTAGCTGTGAGAACACACCAGCTGGTCTGTGAACGGCTTCAGCCCACAGGGCCGTCACTGAATCTCCGCTCGGGTGTCTTGAAAATGTTTTATCTGCCATGCCACACCTGCAGAACACGATACCCCTAAAATCCATCTCCTTCTCACTATCTCTTCCTGGTTAAGAGAGCTCCCATGTGGGGCTGCACACGATGCGCCAACCAGGCTGTAAAGTTTAACCCAAATACGGCAACCCCAATGTCACTCAAAGCAACCACCAACACCTGTGAAGCCTGACATCTCTCATACTAGCAGTCAGTGCTTTTTCTAGTTTGCTCTCAACATTTATTTTATTTTTCTTTTTTTCGACAAAGATGGTCGAAAAATGTAAACAACAAAAAAAGGTTTAGCTAAAATCTGTGGAGAAATGTGGAACAATATGTGAATTCATAGAGTGACTTGCAAAAGTATTCACACCCCTCTAACATTTCACTTTTTTAATTTAAATGTTTTGTCTGTTTACGTCTACATAATACTAGTACATTATCTTTCAAAAGTCAGGTAACTTGTAAATTCAATCCAACCACGTGAAGTTTAATCACAATATAAATACAGCTGTTCCGGAAAGACCTCAGAGGTTCATGAAGACTAAAAAGAAACCTGCCAGATAAGTTGGGGATAAAGCTGTTGAGAATTCTAAAGCAAACTGCAAGCCTATGAAGGCATGACCATTCACCTAAGCTAATAAAACAGGTCCGGAGAGGATCAAAGGAACAATCCAGAAACTCAGTGTAACTCTGGAGAGGGTGCAGAGAGTAACAGCTCTGATTGGAGAATCTGTTGAGAAAACATTTATTGCCCTCTCTACAAATATGGCCTGTATGGAAAAGGGGCAAGAACAAAGTCGCTGATGAAAGAAACAAATGTTCTGTTTCAAGTACAAGCCATGTAGGAAAAACAGCAATGATATGGTCAAAGGAATTTTGGTCAGATGTTACCAAATGTACATTTTTGAAAATCATCTTGAAAATATCATCCTGAAAATAAGACATAGCTGTTATAGCATTATTTATCAAGATTGTAAAATACTATTGGGAGGTGCTGTTTAGCAGCAAAAGAAAGCTAGCTATCCCTACTTCTTTTGTGCTAAATAAAGGTAAATGTAAAGGAAAAATAATGTTATTATACATCATTGGCAATGATTTAAAGACATACTGTAGGGCCTGATTTATTGATGGTTTGCACAAACCGCACAGCGTTGCAAAAAAAGGCTCTGGCTTATCTATCAACACAGCGCAGAGCGCATTGCGCCTGTTAAGGCTGCAGCCAGATGCACGCAATCCATTTAGCGCTTTTGCCCTTGATGAATATGCAATCTGGGCGTTTCTGTAAACAGACGCAAAATATTGGGAGGAGAATAGGCGCAGTGTGATTTACAAAGCATACAAATGTTTGTGCTTGCTATTTTAGAGTCTTATTTTTAGCACTTCTGAAAATAATGTCTTAATTTTGTGCTACCACATTCAACATAAGTTTATTATTAACAAACGGAAAAAATGCCATTCATGCACAATATAACCTAAGAGTAATGAACACTCTAATGGCCATAAACCTGACAGTTATGTAAATATTTACCAGTTTTTCCCCCAAAGACGCATCATAACTCTCTACACTGTCATCACGTCTCCAACTGGTGAACACACTGAGCACACAGTGAGTTGCGATCCTGGATCCTCATTAGTTTCCCCTGTAGTGGTTAACCTTCTGAAGTCCAATTAATTAAATGGAGTAATCATATACAGTACCACAATTATAATTGGAATCATATATGACATTTTCAAAAACAAAATTTAGACATTTCAGACTACATATTTTCAAGATTACATTTTTTCTACTGCAACTTGATGCCATGATAAAGTGCGATCCATTTCAGCAACATTAGTAGACTAAGGACATTTTACAGACCTAGTTCTGGACATGCTGCAGTTTTAATCAGCCTAACCATGCAAGACGATGTGTGCATGCAGCAGAGAGCAGCAGATGTACACCGTGTGAATTACATTTATTACTGACAAATGAAAAACAGAATTCACAACATTAAAGCCTAATAGTAATTAATTCTGTAACAGTCAAACAATTGATACATATGTCGCCCTCTGCCTTGGTGGCAAAGACGCTTCTAAAATCCATGCGCATATTCCTCCTGTCTCTTGCATTGGTGCAGCTCGCATTAGCGGCCACAAACTCCTCATTTGAATAGTACTACTTGAACCTGATATGAATTGCTCACGCAAAAATAAATTCCCCGCAATTCAAGGACAACCCACTAGCGCAATTGTTTAGTGCCACACGCAATTTTGCTGCTAATATCAGGAATCTTGTTAAATCAGGCCCTTACACTCTTTAAGGTAAAAAAAAAAATAGCCGCTCCAATGCAATAACAGCTTTAAGTGAAAAAAAAATCACGTTTTTTCTTTTTTCTTCTAACATTTCCATATATTTTTATCTTTACAACAGATCCCTACACACAGTTGCATGGAACAAAACCAAAAATGAGGAAAACATTACAAAATGTCAAATTTTGTTTGGATCTGAGGAAGTAACAGTTGCAACTTCAACTACAGAAAACAAAATGACCCCCTTTAGCCAAATTATGTAATTTAGTGAATGCCCTTGAATATAATTACTAAAAAGCATCTGTCGTTTAATGTCCTTGTTACTAATCTTATAAGTAAAGAAGGGCAAAAGATGCCTCAATTTAAATCTAACTGAGCTGATCAGAATGAAAAAAGGATGAGAAAACGCTCATTTGTCAGCATTAAGTCAAATAAGAAAAATATGGACAATAGAAGGAATACAGAAAGATTGAGGTGAGTGGGCAAGATTGACTAGACTGGCTGCACATCAGCAAAACTACAGTATTTTTTAAAGTGATGAGTATAAGATTCATCATTCACCAATCCCCTTGGCACCCTCCGATTTGTAAAGCAGCATGAGATCCTTCATCGGCTGCCATAGATTTTCTTTTTCTCTCTCCTTTGGGCTGGTGGTATTTTGGTCTTAGCTCCTGCCGGTGAGCCTGACACCATCGAGGCACAGTTTGTTCTCCTACTCAATAGGACAATCACCTCTAAAATCAGCAGTGCAAGTGTACAGAAATAAATCACTGTTTCCAAGCCCGGGGACACACACAGAAGGGCTCCTGTCAGTTTTAAGTGAGGATGTTAGGTGCTTTACAAGTTGTAAATTGCTATGCCAACAAATAAGAATGGTTACACCAATAAAGTAAAATGTGAACAATCCAATGTTTAATTTATTCTTCTTAATAGGCAAGATGAATTTCTGCCAAAACAAAAAAGGAACTTAAAATCAAAAGAAGGAACTTAAAATCCCATGTAGGGAATCCTGACAAACTACCGGCCACAGCTGGAAAAACAAGTCTTACCCACATGCAGACAGTTACAACTGGGTAACAACTGAGGATCTGGCTGAGAACAAAGAAACTCAAGAATGTATGTACTGGGAGGGGCAGTAGATTGAGTGAATGAGAAACAGACAATATGTGGTAAGGTGGCAGTTTGGAGTCTAGATTAGGGTAATTGAGGACATCTTCGGGTAAATGACAAAATCTAACATTTATCAGAATCAGCTTTAATGGCCAAGTATGACACATACAAGTATGATGCATACAAGGAATTTACAGATACAGTACAACCTGTCCAAGATCATTACAAACAACAACAACAACAAACAGATCCAGGTCACTGTTTGTCATGCAGCCACCGAGCGGCGCTCCCGTTTATGAAACATAGAGAAATACAAATCTGGGTAGGGGAGGGTTCCACGGTGAGGGGAAAAAAACGCTCACCTGTGTTGTGGGTCCGTACAGCACTCACAACGCAGGTAATAGAAAAAACCACACCAACAAACATTTAAGCACATATTCAGACAATAACAATGACACATCAGGAAGGATGGGCAGGTATGAGCTCCAGTCCACAGGTTAACGCGCTGCCATCGAGGCGCGCTGTTATCCAGCTTCCTGTTGCAGGAGAGAAATTGAGGATACAGCGAGACGGTGTGTGTGAATGTGAGTGTGTGTAACCATGTCAGTGTGTGCGTCAGTAGATGCAGGTGTACGGGGGAGAGGAGACTCTGTTGACATTCTTCTCAGGGACATTTGATTAGGACCATGTTGAAGGTCTTCATGGGAGCCAAAATATAAATTTTCATTATGTGTCAATGATAATTCACAAACTTCTAAATATGTAAAGGAATGTTCAAAGAGTAAAGAACTGGATTAGTCAAGCACACTGATTAAGCGTTAAACAATAATCATGTTAGAAATGTGACCAAAGTGAAATGAGCAAAAAATAAAACCAATTAAAAAAATTCCCCATGAGCAGATCAGAAACCACCTAAACATTTGAGGACATTTTAATCTAACTGATTAGTGCTGAAATATGATGAGTGAAGCCAATGAATTTTTCCAAGAAAAAAATTAAAGGCAAAACCTTTTTTTTTTTCTTCTAATACATATTTATTAAAATGTTTAATACCTTTGTTTATGCAGGTAATCTTTGAATTTCATTGCATTACTGGAAATAGTATTTGAGTTTTTGGTCACTAACCTAGAGTTCAATGAAAATCTGTTAAAAGGGAGTCTAAGGCCACGTCCACACTAAGCCGGATAATGCCTTAAACGTATAATTATTTAGTCTACACCCCACTATCATCCAGACTAACCCTGCGTCGTTTAAGGTCTGTGGCCGGATAACTATTAGCCGGGTAAGAGAGCCGTATAAATCTTAATTCAACGGCTAAACGAGCTAGTGTGGACAGCTTCCCCGGAAAATGAAAGGAAGTGGCGTCAATGAATGCTGCGTCAATAACAATACGACAGTATAGACAAAGACAACAGCGAAGAGTAATAAATCGATCTCGTCGTCTGTCCACACCAAAAACTCTCTCTTCTTCTGAGCAGCTATTGTTCTCTTTGGTTAACGGGACAAGCAGATATGGACTGTGCTGTACAGCTTCTTGTATATTATGTAGGCCCTGGCGTCACGTAGATTATATGCGTGTTTTGTGCGTCTTTTCGCGCATGCCCAGTATTTGCACAGGTCGGTATGGGGTTGCGCAATCATGACCTTAAACGGGGCGTAAATGCTCGTGTTGAGTGGATAACATTAGGCGTCTAACTCCCATATAACCTTGCCGGCTTAGTGTGGACGTAGCTTAAGATTAGGGCGAAGTCGGGAGGTCTTTCGAGCTCAAAGATTCGAAGTGCCTCCCAAAAGATATAGCTTCAAAATACCACTGAAAACATGCACAAATCTGGTAGAAAATCAATCATGATTGATTGTATAATTAATTTATTAAAATGCCATTGTCTAGGAAAATGTTTAAAATAAAATAAAACATTTTTTTATTTAAGCCTCCTTTTACATACTTTCTTCCTCTTTTAAAAGACATCTGTTTAATTTCTCAGAGACCAAAGGACGAAAGGACAAAGTTTTGTGATTGTATAACATGCTTTCCTTTAACATTAGGTGTAATGAAAG
This sequence comes from Apricaphanius iberus, assembly GCA_028564705.1. Lineage (NCBI taxonomy): Eukaryota > Metazoa > Chordata > Actinopteri > Cyprinodontiformes > Aphaniidae > Apricaphanius > Apricaphanius iberus. The sequence continues at coordinate 1,704,426 of JAPXFQ010002614.1, forward strand.
ATGGGGTATAAAAAGGAGGAAAAAAATGAGAAAAACACCCAGAAGAATGACACAATTTGAGAATACATGAAATTAAAAAGTAAGTGAATGTGCAAGGCGCAAGAGCGTGACATCAAAATAAAGCATTTCTGATCGCTCATATAGTATTACACTTTGATATTATAAGTGTTGACCAATTTAGCAAAAACAGAAACAGCATCTTGAATGATCAGGCACAAAATGGAGCACACATGGTTTAGAAACATGTCAGCTAAGGGCAGTCTGGTGGCATTAGGGATATCATGCAAATTTTTTAACCATCTCCAAGAGGAAATTAAATTCTATTTTGCCAGTGCCTTCAGCTAAATTTATAATTAGACTTTCAAAGTAATTTGGTGTGAAATAAACTGTTTTGAAGTGACTCAGACAAAACGTTGTGGATCACACTGTTGGACTCATGGATGACAAAGCTGTGTTCTTTCTCTACATACATGCAAGAGATGGTAACATTTTGTGAAGATAAACAAAATTATTTTATAACAAAGGGTTGGCGAAGTAATTATCTATTAAAGTTCCGTCCCTGTAGCCTGATGTCATGTTGCTATGAGTTTTGAAGAATTTTGTAATTACTCAGAGTAGCAAAAGGCTAAAGCTAATTAGACAGACCCCATTTTAGTTTTTTTTTTTCAATTTAAAACAATTCAGACTAAAAATGTTCATATAAACTTGGTACAACACAATATTTATACATATTCAACATCTACATTTACACAAGAGACTGTGTGGTAATACCCAAATCAGATATTGTTAGTTTAACAAAATCTTTTCCCAATATCTTTGAGAAACAAAAGAAACAAAGGAACATGTCTTTAACAAGACAAATTAAAAGTGTGTATCCAAACCCAAATTAACATTATTTTTTTTCAGCATTTATGGTACCCTAGGTGTAGAGTGAATACTAAATACGCTGAAAACTCCTACTGTACAGAGAGTTGACACAAATAAAATACTGCTTATTGGGTAAAAACAATTTAAAATGATTACATGATGAAAATTCACAATGTGCTTATACCTCTAAATACTATGATAATACAGCTGTCCTTCAATTTTCATTTACTCATAATAATCAGGTGTTATACAGTGGCTAAAAAGTTTTTACAGAGTAGCACAATTTCCAAGATGCTGCATCGATAGCAATTATAATTGCTTGTTCAAAGTTAAAAAAGCTGTGCTGTTTATAGGCAGTCTGGACCGTTTTAAACACGTTGTGGTTACAGTACAAAAGCTACCAAAAAAGCAGGGAGAAAGCCTCAGGAAACTTTTTGTTCTCTTCTTATTTTAGATAAAGCATTTATTTATCACAATGGAAGTGCTTGAAAAGTAATTTCATCCTGCATGCATCTCTTATCTTGTCTAATACCCAGATAAACATTTTTAATACACAGCATATTTTTTCCTTATCAGCAATAAACAGTAGGACTGTCAAAAGATAATTGCATGCCACAACACTTGATTCTCTGCACAACAGACTTCTTAAGCTACTTCGGTTAACATCAGTTAGGATTAAAGGAATGATCAGCTTCCCTGTTTAAAACTAGTGACAGCTTTGTACTTCTCAATGCACAGAGAGGATAATTATTATCAAACATGGAAAACAAACTAGGACTGGGCAATATGGCAAAAACAGAATATCACAATTTTTCAATTATATTATCACAATTTCGATTCTATCATGATTTTTTGAAATATGATTACAGTCATGACTTAAATTACATATTACAGAATAGAAATATTGAATAAATAAACACATTTATTCAAATTAGGGATAATCACAGTGCTAGCACACTTATATTATGAACTCAGACCATTTTAAAACATCTCTGAGTTCATGGCACTCGCCCCCGTAAAAAACTTCTGGATTAGAATCAAACTATAAGCAGCAGAGAACAAATTGATTATTTTTATCCTTAGGCTTGAGAATTTGAGTAGAAAGATTTGTTTTCGAACAGTTTAAGTGCCTTGCAGTGTTCATAAGAGATTCTTTATCATCCTCATAATTATTACAAGAAAGTTGGCAACATTTATACCTCAAGCCAGCAAATTATTGATTTAAGTTTAAGTTAGTCTGTACTCCAGTATAGTTGAAAGTGTGTGACAAACTTTTCTACCTTTAAAGCGAAACATCAACAGTGGTTCCAGCAATTTCTCTATTTCAAATCTATTTCAAACATTTAGACATGTATATATTTAACTTGGGATCCCGGTTATATTTAGTACTGCACTTTGTATGCATTTTATCATCTCAATAAAGTAAGTAGACCATATTGACTCCAGGGACAATTGAAAAAAAGGATAAGCCTTTGAAAACAAAGGATGTGGAAGTGCTGCCAGATACTTGTATAGATGTCACATTGCTCCTCTTTTGATGCTGCAGGAAACGCTTTGAGAAAAAAGGATGCTTTTGTTTAAAGAAAACTTCTCAAAAAGCAAAAATATGCTATGGTGTATTGGAAGAGATTTAGAAAAAAGTATTGATTCTAGTTTATTATTGTTATTATTTTTATTATTATTATTGTTATTATAATTATAATAATAATAATAATAATAATTATTATTATTATTATTATTATTATTAATTGTGATGTTTGTGATGCTTCTCCGTACATATACTTGAATACATCCAAACAATAAACAGCCTAACTTTGAATAGACTCATCTATCAATATCTCAGATTGTATGCTATTATTTAGGGGTGCTGAGCACCCAGAGAGCTGTCCGGCTAGGTAAGACACATTTGACTGTTTTGTATATTTTAACACACACACACGCATGTTGGGTTTCTATGTCTTGTGGGGACTTCTCATTGACATAATGTTTTCCGTAGCGCCTTACCCTAACCTTAACCATCAAAAATTAATGCCTAACCCTGACCCTTACCCCAACCTAACCATAACCTAAGTGTAACCCTGACACTAAAACCAAATTTTAAGCCTCAAAAATTGCTTCAAACTTGTGGGGACCGGGATTTTGGTCCCCACAAGGGAGGTCGGTCCCCACTTGGATAGTAAACTTCCAATTTTTGGTCCCCACAAAGATAGTAATACCAGGTCCACGCACACACACACACACACACGCACACACACACACACAGACAAATGGAGATATAATGTTAATGGGCATCCAGTCACTTAGTCAGTAGCACCTTGGCTTTGATATGAGCACATGCATCTAACATAAGACTTAGAAAGTCACTGCTCATAAAAATATCACAAACTGACTGAATCAATCAGAAATTATCTCAAAATAGCTAGAGAAGCAGCACTTGGAGAGCTCGGCCCTCTGCCAAGCACCTCAGTACAGTTCAGATTCCTCCATAATAGAAGATCATCCTCAAAATGTAATCACTCATTCTTTGGCAAAATAATGACAATTCCTGAATATTGCATCAAATTCTGTCAACAACTTTTTTGTTATTTTGTTAACAGACAGCATTATTTTTATTGATTCATTGTATCATTCATTCATTCATTCAAAAATATGATAATAAAGTTTGTTTTTTATAAATTAACAAGAAAAAAAATCAAATGAAAAACCCAGTTTTTCTGTATCAAAGCTTTTTTTTTAACCAATCCAAGCTATTATTTCTGAAATAACACCAACAACAAAAAAAAGCTTTTTGAAAAAAGATAATTTTTACAAAAAGTATTTCATAACAAGATGTTGTTTTTGTAATTTGGGATTTACTAATAGAAAATAAAATAATAAATATCAATACAGTGTTTTTACAAGATGATCTGTGGGTATAACTATAGCCACCAAAAGTTTCCACATGCAGTCCAAGGTGACAAACATGCCTCAACTCAAAGAAACATGAACTAAAACATGTCCTGTTAGTTTAGTGAAATTCACTAAATTTGCTGAGAAATACTCATCTCTAAAGTATGTATATAGGTTTTCTCTCACATAAAATTGTTTTTGTTGATGTTGTTAAGACAGAAAAACTGAGCTTTTCTTTTTTTATCATTTTGCAGTACACTTCATTAGGACTTATCAGGTAACAATTACTAGCTTAACACAATATATTGGCATGATTAACTAATCATTCAGCAAAGATTAGCTGCATGCATAAGCAGCTCAATGCACAGTTTGTTTAGTAAAAACAACAAATCCTCTTATCTTTTACTGCTTTGCTGAACATTCAGCTCTCACATTAATGTGTCTCTTTTAACACTTTTGTATTTTGTTAAACAAAAACAAAGACTAACAAAATCAAAAAACATCTCCGACTTTAAGGTGGTGCTTTGACTCATAATGGCCTAAAATTCCCTCTGAAGCTACTATTTAATCCTGACATTTTTGCTTTAAAACTCAATTAGATTTCAAATAAGAATAAAGAAAAAAAAGCATGTCTGGTCTTTACCTTCTTGAACTATGACTTTCTGACCGATCGTTTCTCAGATAGTCAATCTTTCACCTCGACAGTCTTTACTAACTCCTCTGATTCTAAGCAGATGTCATTTAAATGCCTCTAACGCAGTCTGACACAAGGATAGGGCTGTTTGATTAGTGAAGTGCCCTTATTAATTCATGATCAATTTGTTATCTCATAGTATGGCTGAACCTGCCAAGCCAACTCAATACCACCTTACGCAAGACGTGATGCAAAGATGTAACTGTGGTTTAGAACATTTGCTTTAAACTGATAGCAAACCCAATCTGAGGCTGCCAGTGATATGATAAACTAATAAATATTGGCACAAGCAATACAGTCTTGATGTCTTGTCAAACTTTATTTTAAAGAAGCGAACATATTCTTTTAGATATTAGACATATATAATAATTGTGGTGCTTCACTTGATTTTAAATATTGATGCTGGTAATAGTATGATTTTTAGCTTGGCTAGTCCTAACTGGTGATCATATAACACTGTATTATCAAAGTAATTAAGGATATGACCTGCATTGTTAACTAGTAACAATAAATTATCTCTGACAGTAAATATAAGCAGTACTTCTGGCTGTGTTAACTCTCTTTCTTCAGTATAACCGTACACCTAGCGTGCCATGAATGCTGAAATAAAATTATGTTTATTTGGGCTGGAATAAACAGCTTTCATTTGTCTTGTGAAAGATGGGTTCCTGCACTTTTACTGAATCTTAAAGTGGACATATGCATTTAAATTATTCCTTTTAACATCTTAACCATTTAGTTGTTGTTGCCTATGGAACCTCAATTGAAATTCTTATGGTGCATTCACACCACTCAAAATGTCAACATCAAGAGCGGAAACATTTCATGTAAAGTCCATGGTTGAGGCTGTCAGAGACGTCAGGGTCTCTGTAGGGTTTTGTGTGCAGTGACCACATCAATTTTTGAAGCTTTTCCAGTGTTTCAAATATCAAAGTGGCAAAAGCCAGCAACGCAGAAGTTCAGCTGGCTGAAATTTTGAGGCTCTTGACGCTAGTCGCCCAACATCAACGATGTCTAGCCAGCCACAATCAGCCATTGTTTAAAACATCCTGCAGAGAATGGCCCGCCCGTGATCTTTGCAAACTTAAGCCTAAAAATGTATGGACATCAAACTGGTCATTTTTTGAGCATTTTTTTATGCTGACAAAATGGTGTGAACTCACCATCAGGTCTGAATTATTAATTATTGTGGCACTACAGGCTCCTCTTTAACGCCCATTCTGAGGAATCTAGATAATAAGTCGTTTTGGTACGGTCTCTTTAAATCTAGTAGACGCGCTGCATATCCTGCCCCCCTCCAGGTTGCAATACCTTCCACTCATGCAGTTAGCAATTTTTGAAGTTTGATAGAGATATGAGAATCTAACAGTGCCAAAAATCTTTATAATCACAAGATGTCAGAAAAGTTTTCTATCCATCCGCAATTTTTTTATCTAACGTACCCATTAACTATATATAAGATGAGAGTTTAATGGCCAAAAACCTCATAAAAAATATAGTAATGTGCCATGTTTAGCAAACTTTTGAATCACCATCACTAACAAAACAACACTGTGTCATTTAAAAGCTATAAAAGAATGCTTTTCAATTGTGGTTTTGTGAAAGTAGACTAGATTAAAAAAATAAAGAAAAACTTTAGCAACTCTACAGTCACATATGCTGAAGCCCTTTTAATTTTACTGACAACACTTTAACACACACTACTTGCCAGATATGTAATTATATAAATTCTGCTATAATGAGATTAATAGGTCTTAAATTCTATTCAGCTTATTTATAAAGTGCCAATTCACAACAGATGTTCCATAAAAGACCCCGTGTGTGTCAAGCTAATGTAATTGAATGCACTAAAATCATGCGATGTTTAAGACTAAAAACAGAAAAATAATCCAGTATTGTTTATATGGTAGTTTATTGATTAGATTAGTTGATTGGAGTAAAAACTACTGAAAATGTTGATCTAAGATTACTCTGAACTGGAACCTTTGTCTTTTTCCTGCCAGCAATACTCTATTTTTTAATCATTCAGCTATACATTTACAGCAATATTACCATGAATATAAAAAAAAAAAATCTGAGACAATGTTGATTATTACGACTAGATTATATTTGTTCTTTACTTGAAAGAACACACACTTTAAAGGGATATTTGACCCCTTAGTGAAATTTATTCTGCTGTTATATTCCCCAGGGTTAAAAAGTGAGAATCGGGATTTTGTAATGAGGCCAGTTATTCTCCTAATCTGGTAGTCAATTTGCTTTATTTTAGCAAAAACAATATAATAAAATGGGAAACTGCTAGCATTTTGTTTGCAGTTGTAACAAAAAATACTCAATAATGGTCCTAAATATTCTTGGTCACCTCAATAATCATATGGTTTGCAAATGACAACAATAAGTAACACAAAGGAATTATAGGAGCTGTTTTAACCTGGGAAGCTGTAAGGTGCCGCTGCAAAGTTATATCAAGTTTATCAAGTTTTTTGATATAATCAAAAACAGCATGATAAGTTGCAACTAGAAAAGCACTCAGAGTGCACAGATCTGTGCCAGGTCCACTCATCCTACCCCACTCAGTCCCCATGTTGTGATGTCTAATTCCTACTTTCAGTACTTTTCTGACAGAATGTCTGTTAATGAGACTGTTAATTTGTCTGTGTTCATGCTGTGAAGACAGTGCTCTTCCAGCAGAGTGTGTAGATTCATGCATTAGCAATACATTTGCTGTGTATGTGGTTCTGAGGCTATATACTTACGTAGCCTTTTTTTTTTTATATTTTCTGCAGCTCTTAAAAGACAAAAAGATCTCCATCCACATTAACTAGATAGATAGACATAGACATGGAAAACCTGTAGGGGGCAGTAGTTCTCCCAAATTCTATCCACTCAGAGTAACTTTCTACTCACTACTTTGACATACAGCTGTGATAGAGGTGGTAAAAACAAGAGAGCAAAAGGCGCTTTGACAATAAGTAATGCCTACACAGCTCTGAGGGCATAAACGCTATTTCTGAGTGGAAACACAGGTCACACAAGTGATGTCGGAGCATTTTTTTTTTGTCACAGACAGTGACGTTACGGCATTAACCTTCCATACTCAGACACTTAAAACAGAGAAAACACAGATCTTCACTTTCATATTTTTTAGAAAGATTTGTTTTTGGTGTCAAAATTCTGCTTTTACGTGTGGATGACAGCCAAAACTGTAAAAAAACAACAACTCAGTTTTGTGTGGACAGGGCATGAGACAAGAGAGGAGTCCTAGCCCCGCTGGTTGCTGGTTAGATAAGTGCTTCATGTCAGATCAACCCCAAATTTTAAACAGTTGTTCCTGATCCTATTGCAAACATTTCATGAAAAAATAATTGAAATGTGTCCATAACTTTTTAAGTTATCATGCTAAAGACAGATAGGCAGAACCACATACTCTATGTGGAGGTGGAGGACAATTAAAAATCCAGAGTACATAACAGACAAAGATGATGACTCAAACTACGGTGGTAAAATCTCTGTGCAGCTCATGCATTTTCATAATTTTTATACACACAATCCTAGTTCTTTCCATTCGCTAAGCAACTCGCCAGATTAGGAGAATGAATGGACTGGATATAAAATCCTTTGTCTCGCTTATCTAACTCTGGGGAAGAAGACAACAGGCTACCTTTTGCTAAGGGGTGGAATCTCCCATTAATCTGGAATAATGTAACAAAAGTTGTACAAGATGTTCCATCAATATCAACAGTAAAAACGTTCATTTGTTTTTAATAAAAGTTACCCTGACAGTTGTTCAGTATAATTAGTTATTTTCAAACAGAACATCATACAAATACAGCAGCAGCTAATCAAGTTCATTAGTTAACACAGAGATGACAGTGCTAATAGAAAATGTTTCAGGTGAATGAGAAGCAAAGTTTAATTTGTATTTCAAAAAAAATAAAACATGATCCACTCACACCAAATATCAAGCCATAATATTGGACCAATTAGCATCGGCTGACCTTACTAAAAACCAGAAAGCACGTTGTGTGCATACCTTGTAAAATTTGAGGTTATTTGAGCTCATCCACTAGAAGATAAAAGCAATGTTATACAAAAAAGATGACCCAAAGTGTGGACTACTACTTGATATAGTTTTTTTTATTCCCGAAAAGTCTGTAAATGATCTTATGTCTTTTTTCAGGTTATCGGAAAGACAGTGAGGACAGGGTTTTTTACTATAATGGGAAAAAAAGGCGAAAGACTTTGAAGCAAAACAGTGATGAAGAAAACATGAAAATGAAACCAGAGATTAGGAATGATGAAAGTATGATGACTGATCTGCCTCCATGATAATTGCAAAAACATACTTCTAAATTACACAACACCATTCCATTTGAGGTACATTACATCTAATTTTTTGGACTTGACATGTATTTTTATGACCACATGGTGATTTTACATGTCTTACAGATTTTCTTCTGTTTTATTTTGCTGTAAATTCATATTTCAAAGAGAATAATAAAAAGGGACAGTTAGACAGAACAGGAATAAAATGGAGGTAACGTCAGAAAAAAGATAGTTTTGGTACCAGATTTCTGGATCATGGCCTTCATGTCTGACTTACTCCGTAATTCAAAATATTTCGTATTGATGTGCAGCACACAAAGTCAAGATAACAGGTTTAAATTCATGTTTATACATGGATGGCAGCACTGGTACACTATCTGCATTTGCACAAAAGGAACTCTGGCATGTTATTAAGATTTAGTGAAGGTCACCCATGTGTAATAGGCTCTCTGAGCTTGATATCCTGTAATAGCAATTGATGCTAGAAAGAAAAAAAAAATATCCACACTTTAGTAGAAATATTTAAACAGCAAAACTTGACAAAAATCATGAAGCTTAAGACATATTTGTAAAACTTGCTTGAAAGCCATTATCTAGGCAGATTGGTGAACATTAAGGGGATCCACAAGTTGTTGCCTGCTTTATACCTGAGCTATATTGATAAAGACCTGAGTGGACAAATGGCAGAATCATTTCGAGGCATTTTCATTGCTTGAGACATCAAATTATCCTCTCACACTGAGACAGGCAAATTTTCAATCTGACATCATGATGAATAGCATTTTACGTCTTGTCCTTGGATATGCTTATTTTCTAAACTGGATAAATGATGTTCTGAATTTGCGTTGATGCTGAATGCGACAGCAAAATGTGATCAAACTACAATCAGGTAAAACCTTTTTGCTGGGGGGCAGTGAGTGATGACAAAGGTGGTGCAATACATCTTTAGTCATTTCAAATTATTATATTTCGATGAATAATTCAAAAGCAGCACTCAAAAGAAGCATTTTAAGAAAAGTTTTATTGAATTTAAACACATTTTTGTGAAGATTAAGGGGGTTTTGAAATATATCACGAAGGAAAACACAAAGTGGTTAAAGTTTAATTTGTTATTCCAGAGTTCAAGTACAACTGCTCCAGGGACTATAAAATTAGAACCAGCTATATCATAGCATCCAAGTTACAGTTTTTTTACAGTTGATTCAGTTTTGCTTCAGATAAGCTATTTTTCTAAACACTGATAAACCCTTTTTTCTGATGAACAGGGGCCTGCAACATGCTTTTCCACAATAGCTTCCACCATCCAATTATCTACAGATGTTAGCTTTACAGAATCCTGGCTCATCACATCTGTTTGGTTGTGGGAACCTCATTATAAAGTGCCTGTTTTAAAGCACAGCTTCAAGGCCTACTTGCCACATATTACTACATCGTTGAGCATGACCAACAAACATTACTGAGTGATTTGAAAGTTTGCATGTTAGACCTGATGACTTCCAACTATTATTTATCACTGCATAGTCAACAGTTTCCATTCCTACCTTTATTTCATGTTTTGTGTCTCACAATACTGTGTATAGCCTACTGAGTGTAATAAGATAAAAATAATTTTGAATAGCCAAATTGTCAACTCCCTGTTATTGTAGAAACACAAGATCATGCACACTCACACTAACTCCTATGGCCAGTTAAAAATCAACAATTCAACTAGAATGCATATTTAAGAGCTGTGCAGAATAACATGAGTGCTTAGAGAAAATCCATGAATACAAAATCAAGTTAAGTAAATTCAGCACATTAAAAGCCAATTTTTGAAGCAAGATGAAAGTGCTTACTAACACATACTATCAAGATTACAGCAAATCTGAGTCTTTTTTTATTTTTACTTTCAGTTAATCAAAAACCATATGAAACCAATTTGAGATCTTCAGCTAATACTTCACGTTCACCTGTTTCACCTCCACCTGCTTCAGCTTCACATGCTTCATCTGTCAGATAACCTTCTAAGTATGAAATGTTTAAAAATAAGGCACCATAGTATTGATAATTACACAGTCATTGATAGAAGCAGTGCATAAGGAAAGTGTTCACACTCCTTGGACTTTTTTTCAAATATTCATGTTAGAATGAAAAAAACTCCAGTGTGTTTTGTCAGATTTCTGTGTGATATATCAATACAACATATTTCACAATTGTGTAGTGGAAGGCAAATATTGCATGGTTTGTAAATTGTTTTTAAAATAAAATCTGAATAACATAACTTGTATTTATTGAGTCAGTTTTTGCTAAAACCACCATGTTTTATAAATACTGCAGATATTTTTGGAGTATGTTACCGAAGAAAAGGATTAAGCATGACACTTCCTGTTGGGTCACACACAGCCATCGGGTGCGCTAACACGCTCTCTCTTTCATCGGAAGGGGGGTCAAGCAGAGTCTGTAAATAAACCTGCTCCCCCAGCCGTTTGTCTTTCTTCACGGCGGGTAACAGCCGGCTCGATACAGGGAAGACCAAAGCAACCACTTCCCTCGCTGATGAAGGCGAAAGGCCCGATTTACTGGGAGAAACTTGCTTCAAAGAACTCAAAGACCACCAGGTGAATCATAAACCTTGATAAACCAAACAGTGTGTCATCATCAAAGCCGACGAAAAGTTCTCTGAGTTTTAGAGCGTTGCGAAACGGAGCTGAGCACTGCGAAATGGAGCTGAGAGCTACGCACGGTGGGAGTTTGAACCAGCCGAGGTCACATTTAATCAACGCCAAAGAGCCGATAAGACTTGCCGTGCTGGAAACCGGCAAAGGTACTGTCTGTGAAAGCTGGTTTTGGTTGCTGCTTAGCCCCATCAGAGGGCAAGCTAACAGCATTCCCACGGCCACGAGGGTCACTGTAACCAGCTACTTCAACCATTGTTAGCTTAGGCTAACGCCGCCAGGCCCTGTGTCCTCATCAATGGAGACGTCAGGATGACCTTTAAATTTCATAAGGTCTGTTTGGGCAGAGGAAAATTAGTTAAGGATTACTCATTTAAAAGGGGTGTGTTTTACCGTTGTTAACTTGTAAAGTTTTCATCTGCTATCTTTGGGTAAACCAGGCCTCCCGGCCTAAAGCTCTAATCAATGTTTTAAAAGACTTTTCCCAACAAAGAGTAGTTTTAAATCCTACTATCAATCCTACAGAAGTTTTACTTTCTTTGTTTAATGTTACATAAACATTTTAAAGCTAATCCAGGCAGCATCACGTGGTTACCTGTGGGCTAGATGCTAAAGATTAGCCCATGTGTTTGGTTTAGGCCTGCATTTAATAAACAAAGATCACTATTAATGGTTCAAACAGAACTTGGTTTAAAATAGATTGTTGAAGAGCTGAATAGAATCTTCTTAGCCATGTTTGAACTTGCCTTATTTTATCAAAATACTGAACTTAGATTGTTTACTGCGGTGACCAATCCAAATAAGTAATCCAATCCAAAAGAAGTAATGTTCCAAAGGGTCAATGACTTCTTATTCAGATTCTTTTAAAACAAAAATTTCTTGATCCAAAGAATGTTTTAATTTCCATTACATTGTATTATTGGTTTACACAAAAATCAGTGGTGTTAATTAGTTAAAGGTGTTTACGATTGGTAAACTAATTAGCTTTCATCCCAGCATTAGCAAATCACGCCTTGGTTCTTAAAGCATCCAGATTTCTCCAAAGCATAAAATCAGAATTCATGTTTTCTATTAAATGTTTCTTTTTCTGTAAATACACTTTATATTTTGGAAAGTCATTGTCATCCCTTTTATTCAACACACATACATGTGGCATGGGTTTAATGTTACAACATACGGTAAGAGTTTACTCCATGCGTTTCACCTCAGCCTTATCTAGGCAGGTGCTAGAAACCATAGAGACTGATCATATAAATGTTGTGCAGGGATATACAATTTTGCATTTCCAGTTTTTATGCAGCAAAATATGTGAATAGATAGTAAATAGGGAAGGCTATCTGGTTATAGAACCATCTAAGAGTCAATAGCTATATATATATATATATATTAATATATATATATATATTAATATATAGTTCCTGATCACAGGTGGCTCCAAAAATAATAATCACTTTTTCATAAATTATTTATCTTATTGACTGCCATAAGCAGTCCTTTAACTATTAATAGCCAAGTAGTTGTGTTTTTCCTTAAATCCACAACACTGCCATAACCATTTTTAACCTTGAGGATAATGTTCTCAGGCAGACAAGAAAGTCCCCCCCCCATATTTTATTCAAAGGGATTATACATAAGTTTAACAATAAACACATATATCAAGATTAAAAATGTCTTCCTCACACATGCTCCAGCGATGCTTTATAAAGCTTGCTTACGCACAAATCTGGGTGTGAAAACTATGTAACCAAATTTCTAAATCAAGTTTTGGATGTATAGAAAACAAAGTGGTGCAATAAAGTTCTTGCTTACACACTTTTTGGACACGGAGGACACTGACAGCGCAGCAGGAGAGATACCAAACTGGGGAATTTAAGGCACATTTTCAGACTTATAGAGCACTGCCAACACCGACAGTCTTCTGACGTTCGAGGCACCGCTGAATAAGATGTATTTATGTTTCCACCCATGCCTCCCTTTTCTTCTTATTCGTAATCCCGGCTCCGAATCGCCCTTTGAGGACCGTCCTCCTCTCCACTACCAAATGTTCCACTAGTAATAATTGGTCCTGCGACCAGTTAGGTTTCCTTGTTCGTTTCTCGCAGCTCATTTTAAGTTCACAAGGTGCTTTTCACGGTAGTGGGGGGGTCTATTTAAGATGTGGCTGATGTGCTCAATAGACAGCCTAATTGTTTACAGCCTACTTGCAATCACTCCCTTAATATGATGCATACATCTATCCATTATCTATACCGCTTTCATCCAATTTAGGGTCGCGTGGAGGGGGGGCTGGACTTATCCCAGCTATCAGCAGGCGTTAGGCAGGGTACACCCTGGATAGGACGCCAGTCTGTCGCATAATATGATGCATTACACATTTTTTCGTTTTTAAACTTCACTCTCTCTGTAAGTAGGCTGTTGTAAGTTGTATGAAGTGTCAGTGTTGTGGCAGACACAGAGATGTCATCATGCATTATTTCTGCTATTTGCCCCGTGCATAATTACGCTTTTATCAACATTGAAGTTTTCTATTTCCTGGTTTCACACGTGTCATTCAAAAACCAGTCACACTGCTGTCCGTCTATTTACTCGTGCATAGGAAATGACGTTTTCCATAGTAACGGGACGTCACTCTTACCTTACTTTTAGGGATTTGTCCTACATGAAAGTAGCTCTTAGTGTGTCTTTGAATAGGCTTTAGACGACAACTCCTACGTAAGACCTTTTAGTGCGAGTTAGGAGTAAGATAAGAGTCTTTGTGAATACGGCCCCTGATCCTGAGGCCACTGAAATGGAACCCCTGGTAACCATACTCCCAAAGTATTATTTATTTTTAACTTATTTTTAACTCTTGTCTTTTTGCACATTTTCTTATTGCTAACTATATTTTTGTCTTTTAATGTCAAGCATTTTGGTCGCCTTTGGTTGATTAAAGCTTTATATGGATAAACAATTATTAATTGATTGAAATAAAGTGGTTTCTCTGCCTCCTGTGGAATTGCTTTCTCCTCCACTCAGTTGCCTTGGTTAGTCGTGAAAAGACCCATATTAGCTGATTTAAGAAATGCAGAATATTCACTAGACACTTTACATTGGCCTTTTATGGCAGAAAGTGGGTGTGTAGGAGGCGGGACATGATCTAAAACAGCTGAGCACATTTCTAAGAAAGAGTTTGATTTATAAAGTGGAAATTGCATGCAGCTGTGCGTACTCCAAATCTGCTAGATCAGAAACTTAATAGGTGTAAGTAACAAAAAGTAAGTATGGTTTTAGTGAGGATTATATGCAAAGTTTTATAAATCTCTTTTTCAAGAAAGTCCTTATTGAGCAAGTGAACCTTCTTTCACATGTGTGTGTCTCTTTGGCTTTTGTCAAATTACAGAGAGAATTTCAGTTGTCTAAGTGTCACATTAGTGGAGTGAAAATAATAGATGCAAGATTATACAGATTCTTCCAACTAAACTAAGAACCCCTTCAGCTCCCCCACAGTTAGCACGGGCCTCTTGGCTGCTTCTCTGGTTAATTTTCTATTTGCTTTAACCTCTAGCAATGTCTTGATAGGCATGAGTGGTTTCCAAATGTGTCTGGAGAGTTTCATGAATTTAACTATAATTTTACTAATGGTGTAAAAGATCTCAATCAAACCAAATCTAAAAAAAGGAAATGTTAAATCCTAAAACCATCAAAAAATGGACTAACTGTAAAAATAGGGAGGCCTTTAGTTTTTAACATTTACTTAAATAAACGAATAACACCCTTTGTTTGAAAAACAAAGAAGGAGAAAAAGGTTTGTTATGTGCATTTTTCTTAATATGGGTGTTAGTCACTTATACCTATGCAGTGATGCTGGTAATGCGTTACTTAGTAGCGTGTTACTACTAATATTACCACTTTTTTTAGTAACAACTAATCTAATGTGTTTCTTTTTTCATACAGGTAATCAGATTAAAGTTACTTGATCAAGCCACTGTGAGTTAAATTTTTTGTCACTATATGGTCCTACCTTCAACTGCTGCCGAAACAGCTGATAATCTCCTTTGCGGGTGCCATGTTTGTTTTGGCCTGAATCTGAGTTCTGTACTCTGTAGGCCTAGTCTGGCCCCTAATAGAAACTCTCCATTTGTACATGCAGTGAGAGAGCAAGTATGTTCCCAAGACACAGCTTATTCCTTTATAGTTGCTGGTGTCAATGTGAGGTTAAAAAACAAGTATATTTCCGTTCTTACTGTTAAAATGCACTTCCAATAAAGTGATTATATTTAAAGTGGTTATTGTGTTTATGTTGAGGCAGTGGGGAGTGTTATAGGGAGCTGCAGAAAGTAACTAACAAAGTAACTTGTAATCTAACTTAGTTACTTTTAAAATAAAGTAATAAGTAAAATATCTAAGTTACTTTTGGAAGGAGTAACCAGTAGTCAGAAAGTATATTACTTTTTCAAAGTAACTGTCGCAACACTTTACCTATGTATGTATATTTACATTTGATACAGTGTAACCTTTTTATTTTAAAATAAAATCATAATTACAATAATAAAATAAATTGTATAAAGGTGCATTTAAGAAAAGTGATATCAGTAGAAGTTTTAAACAATAATATACTGTCAATGTCTTATGTCAAATTATTTCTAAATTTAAAATAGGGACATGTTCTGTTCAGTCATGGATATGCAGAGGTAAGGCAGACTTTTAGACCTGGAAACTATAAAGTTCACAAACAGCTGCAAACAGCTGGCATTAATTATTGTTGATTATACATTTGTTGTAAGGGAATATGCCAATGTTGTTCACAGTGTTGGGGAAGTTCTGAAACATTGCTTGAAATAAAACGGGCTGGCTAAAACACATGTGGCATGTTGTAAAAAAAGAATCCCCGTGTGCTCATTACATGTACATATAACAAGATGGGTGGTCGGAGCTGAACTAGGAAGCCAATTTCAGAATAATGGTGGATACTTATGGCAATAATCTTGCATTGTTTTCAAAAGAGCCATAGCCATCATCCTCCCCTCTCATCATCTTCTCACTTCTCTCATTTTTGTGGGTCAAACATCATTTATAGAGCATTTCCAAATGCTATGATTTCACTGGGGGATTTAACAGATCATATTAACAACAGAAGTAATGAGCAAAAACATTAGCCTGTTAAAAAAAATAAAAAAACTCTAATAATGCTTTTATTATTTCAGGGAACCAGAGAGCAAAAAAAGAGAATATAATGATAGTGATTATTGATTTCTTTGAAATAAAACAGAGCACTAATAATAAGACAAAACTAAGGCACAGATAGAACAACTACCTTGAGATGTAAGGATTTTTAGACACATTTTGCCAAACATTCCAAAAGAACCTTCATTCCTGAACAGAATTGCCACTTGAAATAGAGGATGGGGCTTCCAAATCCCCCATGCAGAACGTTCATCCCTGTGGCATGTTTGAAAACCCCAACTCTCATCCAAATTACAGAAACTGCAAAGTAGACATTTTCAGCCGTCAAGGACACAGTGGGAGAAATTTGTGTGAAACCTCTTTTATTTCATTACACCACGAGGACATGCGATGTCAAGCAGAGGTCCCACGCTGATAATATAATTGGCTCCTTGTATGGCAGAAGCGAAAGCATGACACCATGTGCCCCGTGAGGAGACAAGCATATTGAGAAAGGAGTGGGAAATCCGTGCTGTGTGCATATGCATGTATTCGTGAAAAGTTAGCAAATAATTACTTTGTGCGGACTAGGAAACTAAGCCACGTTTACGCAGTGAAAATAACAATCTCCAGAATTCAATAAATGAAAAAAGAATAAACTTTAAGATACTGGCAATGTTGGTGTAGAGGCTCATCAGAGCACAGGCAGCACAAACAGGGCTTTGTAGATGCAATTCTACATTATGCACTCTCAAACTGAACACCAAGACCTCTTACTGTAGCTTGCCATCGTAAATCACTGTTCAGTTGGAGGTTTGTGATGGATTTACATCCTCAGGTTGCAAACAGTGCCCTCCATTAGGATCTTGTAGGAATGGCTGCAACCAAAACATGACCTTTAAAAGCTGCTTTGTTGAGCAATTCATTCTTGCACACACTGCAGTAACACAGCCTCCTGGTCCCCCTGTAGAATTAAGTTGATTGAGCATGGCCTAAATTGGATCAACCATATCTTGCGTGTAAGGAGCCCTGGGCCTGTTAAATCGCCTGGAATATGATGCAGCCGACTACTTGGCTGTTTCGTTGGCAAGACAGTTTCTGATCCAATGCCTAAGAGAGTTATTAACGCATAGGTCTCCTCAGCTGACCGTTGCCTTACAGTCCTTCAAATTTCTTTTTGATTGTTCGCTATCAATACCAAATGGCCCTAAAATTTGCACTACAACATAACTTACATAAAGTTAACAACTACATTAAATCATACAACAATTTAAGTATTTCCTTTGTGGCTGCAAACGATGAACGCCAACCATTAAAGCTTGCCATACGGGCAAAAGATTGCCACATGTTATGCCTGTTTTCTGCAATTTAAGAAATTGAAGATCTCATTAGTATTGAACATCCACAGGGGATCTGTAGATGGAGTGCAGTAGCTTATCAAAAGCTCTCAGCCTAACAACCCTCTAGAGTAACATTATATGAACGAGCCAAATTTACAGTCTTGGTGGTGCCATGCTAATAACTGTTCTGCACCAGTAAAACGAAAAAAAGCTATAAGTGTCAATCAGATATCAGTGCAGAAAGCCGTTGGAGAGAAAATTAGCTTTGCTAAACAAAACTGATGTGAAATATTAAGATTTATTGTGAATCCTAGACTTCAGGACCTGCTTTATGTGGCTTTATTGATGTTTTTTTTTTCTCCTTCCTTTTTCACACTTCTTTCCAAAGCGAGCTACTGCTAAGAGTGCCACAGGCCTGATTTGGACCGACGTACTGCACAGCTGGGGGGCTAATGCAGAGAGAGGAATGGCTGTTCATGCTGCCTGCAGATGGAGATGTGCCACGAGAGATTTATTCCCTGCACACTGATAGAGAGGGCTCTTGAGATATTAATTATGATCCCAAAAAGGGAGCTGAAACAATGAAATGTAAGAAACAGAGTAGCATTAATAATTTATATTCAGCTAAAGACCAAAGGCTTTGTTAGAAATTCTTATTTCATCTGAGCGACTGTCATTTCCCTATTGCATTGTACTTAAAAAAAAAAAAACACAAAAAACTGTCTTCTCTGTGGTAGTTGACTGGTAATGATTAATTGTAGCATTCAGAATGTTTGTTGCGTACACTTAAGTTTGCCAGAGAGGCTTCTGTGTGATTTATTATGTCAGAGGGTAAAAGCTGGAAATGCCAGCCTTGACTTTTAAACATTGGTATCACTAATCTAACTGTATGTTTGTATATCATGTACAGTTCCTTGCATTTTTAAAGTATGTTAAAGTTTGTCGTTCTAACCTGACAAATGTGAAAATGTTCAAAAGGGTGAGGAAATGCCATATATAGTTTTATATATTTGTTTATAAAGAAATAACAGAATTTTTTTTCCCCATATATTCCATAACTGAAACCTTTTGGCTTTAAATTTTATTCCACCCGGACAGTTAGAAAATATCCTTTGTTAACTCTGTTGAGAACAAAAAAATAAATAAAAACAATAAAATATTAAGACAACCAGAAGAATGGTCCGTGTTTGAAATGCAGAATGTTGCTTCATGTTTATATGCATAATGGTTACTATATTTATACTCACTATTTCCCAAAAGTGTGATCTTTAAAAAAATGGCTGAACAAACTTAAAATAACTTGTGTAAATGTATACACAGTAAAAAAATATATAATATTCAACTCTTTAGCATCTCTGTAAGGCATAACTGCATAAAGTGCTATTTTTACTCCAGTGATTTGTGTTATTGGAAAGAGGCTTTCAAGTACAAATGAGCTCATTTGGATTCCCATTAAAAAAAGTCTAAAACTGCTGCTTGCAAAAGCAAGTCTCTGATCTGCAAGGCTATTTGAGCCTATTTAGCTGCATCTTTGCAGTCAATTACTGATAACAATTATCCTCATTGTGGTATTAAACCATCACAATTTAGTCAATATGTTATGGATGGATACATGCATCACCATACAGTGTGGGATTTTACCTCCTAAAAGATTTCTGCATGACTTATTCCAGGAGTGCAATCATGGCAATGATGCTATAATGGACTGAAGACAAAGACAAATAATGAGACACAGAAATCAATAAATAAGAAATGGGCATGAAATGGACGCACATGCACACAGTTATACACAAACACACACATACACATGCAAAGACAGAGAGAGGGACAGCAAAAAAATTGATCTTTTTAAGCAGATTGGGCTTTCCTGCAATCAGTAGAATGATGCACATTCTGAAAAACGGAGATAAAAAAAAGCCTGTAGCAAATACATATGACTCATGCAATTACACATTTCTGCTTAATAGGGGGCCACCATTAACCCACACGAAAGAAAGGGTGAGACATAAAGAATACTTTTGTATGCTAAGCGAGTCATCCCTGCGGTCATTCACTGAACAACAAATACCATGTTTTGACAGATTTATTAGAGGACCCTGAGAAAATAAATATAACTACAGAGATTCCAAAAGCCAGTTTCCATTGAGGGGAAAATAGCTATTCAAACTAACTTGGCCTTACTGCTTCTCTTCTAGTGAGTTTTATGACAACCATCACATTTGTTAGAGATTCATTAGCTAAATATAAATCTTTCTTTAGCTAAATCTTTGTGGTTTGTCTGATAACAAGTACATATATAGATAAAGGATTGTGAACAAAAGCACACTCGCTGTCTCGTACTTTTGTTGAAGTTTATTTATTTCTTAGAGCTGTTCTACATTGGGTAGGTATTCGCTACATTTAGTTTTATATAGTTTAATGTTATCATGTTTATTTAAATGTCATGCTGCTGTTTTTTGTCTCCAAACTGTGTTAACTTCAGCAAAGGAGCTAAGTTATGAGCTTTGATCCTTGTCTGTCCACACTAAATATGTTTATTTCTTTAACTTTAAAAAAAAAAAAAAAAAATCCATCTGGCATCTGACCCCTCCTTTCCACCGGACGTGTCAGCAGCATGTTACAGCAGCAGCACGTCATACGAAGCTGTTAGCCACCGCTGTAATCAATATAATCCTTTCTATCGGAGGAGAAAGCAGCACGAGTTTGCCCCGTCACAGGAGCGTCATGTACAGCACTTTTCTAAATATACCCGGCAGTCCTATTTCTACGCGCTATGCCTGTGAAACATGTAAAATTCGACATTTTGGATAGGGGAAGACAGGAAGTCAGACGGCTCGGCATCCGGAAATTTTCAAATTTAAAACAAAGGTGCTTCTTTCCGGTAGCTTTACTTTACTACCCATAAAGTGAGTAGGTCACACTACCTCAGATCGCCATTAACATTATTCTTTTGGACTTCGGATTTTGTATATTCCCTGACATAACATAAACTTATTGGCGAATGTAAAACGGACAGAACTTAAAACACAGACATTTTGGAGCCATGTTGTAGTCTTTCTCCTGCTTGTTGTTGCGTTTACTGACGAAACCACGTGTGATTTTGCTGATCTTGCATGATTTTGGGCTCTCTAGGTGACAGCTGCTTCCCTGCTGCTACGTGCTGCTGATGCCCGCCATGGAAAGGGCCAAGCAGCAGAATACGCAAGTAAAACGTGCTGCTCCTGTAACATGCTGCTGACACGTCCAGTGGAAAGCCCGGGTTAGGGCTGAATGACATGGTTCCGAGAGGCCAAAAAGAAAGAATCATTAGAGAATATAGTTTTTGTTTGTTTTCTTAGTACTTTGTAAAAAGGTATGGTTCTATGGGTAAAGGTCTCCATGCTATCCATCTTAACATCCGTAGTTTACTCCCTAAAATTGATCTGCTTAGAGCTTGGCTGTCCTATAACAATCCCAATATTATCACTTTATCTGAAACATGGCTTACTAATAGTATTACAGACTCTATTATTCATTTTGAAAACTATGTAGTGTATAGGGCTGACAGAGGATCTAGGGGAGGTGGAGTTGCCACTTATATTTCATCTAATCTGAGTTCACAGCTAATTATTCCTGATGTTAAACCTGAGCTTTTTGAAGGTAACTTTGTTAAGGTTACTCTTCATACAAATAAACAACTAATAATAGGCAACATTTACCGACCACCTACATCTCCTAAGCTAGAGTCTGTCAAGAACATATTGGCTACGGTATCGTCATTGGGAGACTCAAAAGAAATTATTCTGCTGGGGGATTTTAATTTAAATTGGAATGATCCTTCTATATCTACAGAACATAATATGGTTAATGGTGCTAATCTGTCTCAAATCATCACTGAGCCTACTAGAGTTGGCTCCAACTCTAAATCTCTCATTGACTGGATTCTTGTTTCTCATCCAAACAGAATAATGACTTCTGGTGTTCTCTCTGATTGCTTTAGTGACCATTCTATTATTTATTGTACCTGGAAAATAGCAACTCCTAAGCTACATCCTAAATGTATCAAGGTACGGGAAACAAAACTGTTTAACACTAATCTATTTGTTAATGACCTTCTAAGGATAAACTGGGACAGGCTTCACTTAATTCCTGATGTTGAAGCTGCATGGACTTTCTTTTACACTGAAGTTGGACCAGTTATTGATAGACATGCCCCATGGAAATCCATTAAGGTGAAAGGCCATCATCTACCTTGGGTTAATGGTGACCTTATTAATCTTTTTAAAAACAGGGATAGGGCCTGGGCTAAACATAAACATACGCAACTACCTGATGACTGGGAGGAATACAAAAGTTTAAGAAATTTATGCACAACTCAAACAAGGAATGCTAAAGCCAATTATTACAGAGATAGCCTGTCAAATGATTTAAGTAATCCAAAGCAATTTTGGAGGAGAGTTAACACCATAGTCGGTAAGTCCAAAAATGATTCTAATAATATGATAATTAACAATGAAATTACCAATGATCCAGCTGTGATTTCTAATGCATTTAGTTTGCTTTTTTCTCAAACACCGCCTGTTCCACCTCCTGCTCTTCACAGAGACCCATGTCTGAACAGCCAACCTTACAATAGCTCTTTCAAATTTAAACAGGTCAGATCAATGGATGTTCAACAGGTCATTAATAAGCTTTCCTCTAGCAGCGGTCCTGGCCCTGATGGCATTGAGGGTAAGTTATCAAACTTGCCTCTCATGTCCTCGCACCCCCACTGGCTGTGCTTTTTAATTTGTCTTTTGATACCTGTGAAGTGCCTCTCGATTGGAAATGTACCAAAGTCATTCCTTTGCATAAAGGTGGCGATTTACAAATCTTGAACAATTACAGGCCAATATCAATAATCAATACTGTGGTTAAAGTATTTGAGAAAATAATTTTTAATCAATTATCTGATTATCTCTCTGATAATAAGTTACTTACTCAATGCCAGTCAGGCTTCAGAAAGCACTTCTCCACTACCACTGCTCTATTGAAACTCTCTAATGATATATTTTCTAGCTTTGATGATAATATGTGCACTGGTGCCATCTTTTTAGATCTCTCCAAAGCATTCGATTTAGTTGATCACTATCTTCTATTGGAGAAATTGCAAGCTATTGGCCTCTCGAGATCATCTTTATTCTGGTTTAATTCTTATCTCCATCATCGTCGTCAGTGTGTGTCCTACAGAGGTTATAAGTCTGATTTTACAGGCATAGCTAAAGGAATCCCTCAAGGTTCTTCTCTGGGACCTTTATTATTTTCTATCTTTGTTAATGATATGCCTTTATGCTGCACACACTGTAATATTCATCTTTATGCTGATGATACAGTTATCTACTGTAGCAAACCCACATCTCCGGGATAAATCTCTCTTTACAGCACGACTTCGATTCTATACAGCAGTGGCTATTAGTTAACAAACTTCTCCTTAATAAATCAAAGTCATACTCTTTACTGTTCCATAGGAAAGCCTTGGATATTGGAGAAAATAACCTTATTCTTCGTTTCCTCGACTCCTCTCCTCTGGAATCAACTGAGACCTTTAAATACCTTGGTGTTTGGCTGGAATCTGATTTATCTTTTAAAGTCCATGTACAAGCAATAACAAACAAACTTAACTATCGTCTTAAAATACTTTATCAATCTGTCAATTGTTTTAATTTTCTGGTCAGGAAAAGAATAGTCCAACAACTGCTCCTGCCTATTTTGGACTATGCTGACATTATTTATCAGAACACCACTGCCTCTTGTCTTCATGCTATAGATGTGGTCTACAACAGTCTTTGCCGTTTTGTTCTCCGCTGTCCCTTTAGGACACACCGCTGTGTGTTGTACAGACAGTTGATTTGGTTTGTTCCTTCTGCCAGGAGACAGTTTCACTGGTTACAGTTTGTTTTTAAAAGTTTTTATTTTAATTATCCAGCTTATCTCAAGCAATACTTAATGCTTTATAATTCATTTTACAGCCTGCGTCACAATGATCAGATCTTTTTTGTTGTACCTAGAGTTAAAAGAGAGGTAGGAAAACATGCATTTTGTTTTAAAGCTCCGTATGATTGGAATAATCTGCCTTTATCTATCCGTTCCTTATCTTCATTTACAGCATTCCGAAGGGCTCTTGTGGAGCATCTTAGGAACATTTGTCTTTGCTTTTAGTTTTGTATTGCTTGACCTTGGATTCCATTGGTCATGTATTTATAATTCTTCATTCTTCTGTCCTTATCTTTATTCATTTTATCCATTTATTGTTGGGGTTTTTTTTTGTTTTTGTTTTTTTTTCCTCACTATTAATATTTTTATCATCACTGTTCTCGTTTGAGGCTTTTTTGTTTTTGTCTTGTCATGTCATTTGTGGGGTTCGTGTTGGGTGGGGTTGAGCATTATGAGCTGGTGTGTGTGTGTTGTTGTGTGTTGTGTGTGTGTTGGTATGCTGTCTTTGATTGTGATTTTTGCTCTGCTGATTTGATTCCTTTTCTTTGATGTACTGGAGGACCCCCTCGAAAACGAGATGTCTCATCTCAAGGGGTTAATCCTCCCAATAAATAAAAAAATAAATGTAAGTTGAGCACGTTTAGAATGCATCTTATGTTGCTTTCCATCTGCCATTAAACAGAAGTTTATGGCTTGTGGTAATATTTTCTGTTTTTTTGTTACAAGTTTTAAATGTCCTATATCATTAAACTCACCATACATTTCAAATGTTCCTTAAATGCACCACAGGTGTTCATGCAGCACCAGCCTAGTAGGTACAAACCAGCACCTTGTGGCTTATAACAAAAAAACTCTGATAATAATACCATAAACCATAAACTTCTGCTTCATGGTTGTTGGCAGGCAACGTTTGGTTTACTGCATACTAAATATGCCCCAGGATTCAGTGGCTGTATACTAAAAAGTGGGCGTGTTTTCTTTCTCCAACCTTCTCTGCAGGGCGTGGCAGGCAGCAGCCACAAGGTGTTCCTTTATTATCTTCATCATGTCCAGCTCAAAATGCAAGCGGCCCCTGCAGGCTGACGCCAGTCGGTTCTCGTTTCTGCCATTGTACATTGCCAAGTTATCTCCAGAGAAAATTTGCTCACAATTTAGAAACTTCTTTCCTGGATTTCCAGTGGCCCCTTCTCCGGAACCTTCCTAGCCAGAAACATACCATCAGTCTTGGTTCCTGCCTGGTCAACCTCTGCACCGCTCCCCGTTTGGTAATCACATCCACTCACCTACTCCATCGCTGCCATCAAGCTGCTCACCTGTCCATCCATAAACATTTCCACCTGCAGAGAAAATCAGAATCTCACCTTCCGTCCTGGGAATATCTGGACTTCCCCTTGTCATCCACCGGCAACAAACAACAGCCAATAATCAGACACTACATGCCCACATCCAGCCAGTCACAGACCACAGAATCCAGTTTACTTTCCTCCAGGCAACCCATCATCGAACAGATTGAACAGAAGATCCTTGTCATTCAGTTAACCTCTATACTCACTTCTCTTGCATTCCAGATTCAGCTTTCTGGTTTTCCTCCCCCAATTCCTTCCAAAACGACCCACAGTGCTTGTTAAATAAAATCATTTAAGAAAATACTCACCTGTCTACTGTGTCTGGTTTTGTGCTGGTTTTGATTCTAGAAATCAAATCATGTCACCTTATTTTTTTTTTTACAAACTTCTTCAGAAGTACACTTTTGTTTAAAAGGTATTGGCTCTCCAGTTGTAGTTTGATATCTTGTAAATTTGGTACCACTTCTCTCAAAAGTATACTTCAGGAAAAGTAATATAACATGTTCCACAGTTTATATTGCCATGTTTTCCTTAATGTTTTATTTAACCCAGTTTTATTTAATCCTAATCTAGTTAGAATTATTTCCTCCTTTCTGTTATGACCTGTTTTCCTCATTATGCCCCCTTTCCTTTGAATTTTATAAAGCCCCACACCAGTTTTTTTTCTTCTTGCCATCTTTTGACCTTTTAAGTCTGCCTTTTTCTGTTCTATTGATTCTTTTATTTTGATGTCTGAACACCATGGATTTGCAGACATTTTTTTATTGAAAATGGTTTTATTTGTATTGGATGTAGTAGAATAAAATTAAGACCACCATAAAAGTGATATCATCACGCCAGCGTGACGTGATGATGTAATGAATATGCAAATTAGAAAATTACCTCATCTAGTGACTTTCTGGGGTCACTTCAGCTACTTTCTGTCGGAGACAGTTGGCAACACTGGAAAAAACCTTATTGACACCTAAAAGTCTGACAAAGGTTACAAAGTAATTTTCTATGCTTCTGATATCAGCAAGCCCATGCCTGAATAGATGCTGAACAAAAAATAATTTTAGAGAGACCTGTTCAAAGACTGAACTAAAATCCTACTTAAATAACTTTGCTTGAGCTTACTGGAGTGTCACACTCTAGTCTTTGAGTACCAGTGTCTTACAACTTTAAAATGTGTCCCTGGTCCAACACACCTGAATCAAATTGCTAAATTGCATCCTCAGCATGCAGTCAAGTTCTTGAGAGTCCTCCTAATAACCTAATAATTTGATTCAGGTGTGCTGAAGCAGGGAAACATCTAAAAGCTGTGGGATACTGGTCGTCAACGACTGGCTTTTGACACCTTATATGGTAATTACTTGTTTCACAGTTTGGTTTGGATAACCTTTTTTGATAACAAATCCAATTTGAAAGCTCTATTTTACTCACTTTATTTTTATCTTATATTCATCTAATGATAAATGGAGAAGACCAAAAATCTCTAAGTGGCAAATACTTTTTCACCGGAATGTAGATTCTATAATTCTGTAATTCTATATACAATAAATAATTAGAATATGCATTCCGACAAGACTCACTTTTTAGATTAAAAATGTCTTCTGAAAATAAACTTTGAGACAGTAAACATGGTTTTCATTAAGTCCACAATTTAAAAAAAAAATGTAATTCTCTAATTTTCTGTGAGTGAAAATCACAGTTAATCAGGAAAATGTTTTATATATATATATTAATATATTCATTAGAGAAAGTTTGGACACACCATCACATTCAGTGCGTTTTCTTTATTTTCATGACTATTTACATTGTAGATTCTCACTGAAGGCATCAGAACTATGAATGAACACATATGGAATCATGTAGTACTTTTCCAAAAATTGTGGAATAACCTCGCCTCCAAAGTCACCCAACCCAATCGAGATGAGTGTGTCAGTATATATATATATATATATATATATATATATATATATATATATATATATATATATATATATATGCTGTTGTTCCTTTTGAAGGTGTATGCATGTTTTACTAAAGAGCATGGTCCAAAGTCGAAGTGCAACAGGAAATCAAAAGCATAATACAGATTTTTTTTTCTAACTTTTGACACTTTAAATATCAGAAATATGAGTGAGCTGACAAGTTTGCAGAAGAATATTAAAGCCAAACAGCAGGGAATGTGTCTTTGTCCCTCTTCCCTTGCAGATCCTCTGATCTTACATGTAAAGGTAGCTGCAATTAATTTGACCAGCTGCTATGATAAAAGGGGCAGAGGACTCTGACTGGTTAAAGTGAGGCTCCAGAATTTAATTTGGCTGAGGGGATGGATCAAGAGTGAGCGGATTAGTTGCAGAGATAAGGTAAGGACCACTAGATTGAATAGTATAAGCAGTCTGCAGTGGCGGCTGACAGGGGTGATGGAGTGCTGTGCTGTGTATGATAGGGGTGGATATGTCACCTGCCCCAGCTTCACTCTCCGCCGGGAAAAACCATTACGATGATCGATTTGTCCTTGGTAACAGTTCTCTTGTTTTCCTGTCTCCTGAGGAGGGGTGCTGATAGGCTGGCAGGTGGTAAACAAAGACGCAGTTGTTTCTTAACATTACCATCTGAGAGTTTGGCACTCTATTGTGTAAAGGGTGCATTGCCATAAGGACAGCAGTAGGATCATTATAACATCTGCATTTAATCTTTATAGACATCAGTGCTGTCATGAGTACAATAATTACCCTATCTGTCATTGCATTCAAAGTTGTCTTCAGCACTGTTTGAAAAACTGTCATTGAAATCTCACCATGTTGTTGTTGCGCTGCTTACAACATAAAGCCTCTCACAGTTTTACTTATGGCTTTATATTACATTGCTCTAAAAAACAGTTAAAAAAAATCAGTTTACTGCCTTACGTATTTCTTCTGTTTTTATTTTTTTCATGTTCTATATCAACAAATTATAAGAATCAGACTAGTATAATGTGAGTATATACAAAACAAATTTTTCAAATAGGGGTTGGATTTTTAATAAAATAAACATATTTACCAATTATGATCCTTTACTTAAAATGATTTTTTTTTTCAACCTGGACTTTATTTTTAGCAAATATTATGTTAATTTACTCACGCAGATGATCAGCAATCAGCATACATCCATATAGTGGGAGCCAATGGGGGCAGGAGTTTGCAACCTGTAATAAAGCATTATCTGCACCAAAATGCCTTCATTTAGCCATGTTTGCTATGAATGATTAGCGATATTCCTCATTGAGTTCAGAACTTCTCGGAGGTCTTAAGGTATTAGCATCTGGGCTTTTTGTCTGCGTAGGTTTGCGGAAAGTGAGCCTGTAGAAGCTGAACTTACTCCAATAAGTCATTTGGTTAGTGTAATTTGGAAACAGGCAAACTCGAGCCATGTTGATGTCTAAAGTAGAGAGTTCTGTCTAACCAACCCCCATAGAGTACAGAGTGAAAGCCCTGCTCAGACTAAAACTGGGATGGAGCTTGATGGGGGGCATAATTATAATCGTGCAATAGTGTAGTTGTATTTTTGCTTCTGAATCACCCCGAAACCGAACAAATAAGAACTTCAGAGACATTCTAAACTCTGACGGGAGTAGTACTTATGTTTAATAACAAAGCATTGGTTAGATGAAGACGTTCTGGGGGAGATAATACTTTATTACAGGCGGCAAACTCCTCCCCCCATTAACTCCCATTATATGGATATATGCTGATCGTGACTCGATATAAACTCGTCCTGAATGGTTCCAAGTACCTCCAAACTTGTATGGCTGAGTAAATGGGCTTAATATTAGCTAAAAATAAGGTCCAGGCTGAAAAAAGTGAATATTCCCTTTGAAAGGTTATTTTATCCTCAGCCTAAAAAGTAATTTTGCCACCTGAGTTTTTTTTATTTTTATGAACCATGCTTTTTTATGAACCACACTTGTTGACATGTTTTATAAACCTTATGGTCACAGAACTGATAATAAGATTTTTCTTTTTTCTTTTCATCAATTATGGCAAGTTTTCTAGGACCTAGTCCTACATCATCACATTATCTCCACCATGGTTGAATGTTGGTATTATCTTCTTTTCTGAGTTTCTGTGTTAGTTGTACTTGAGATATTATGTAACATACACTGAAAGAAAGATATACTTCTATCTCCAGTCCACAGGATACTTTTCCAATGTTTTCTTTAATGTGAGCTCTATTCTTGTCTTTTCTTTGGTCAGGGGTTTTGACTTGAAACGTTTCCAGTCTCTTTTAAATTATTGAATCATGTGCTTTACAGAAACTTTAAGTGTTTTTATTAGTGATTTTTAGATCTCCCAAATTAACTTTTAGTTCTCTCTTTGAATAATTTTGGTTCAATGGTTATTCCCAGGCCACTGCTCCACTGGCCATGTTTTCTCCATTCATGTATAAAGACGCATTGTAGTTCACTGAAGTCCAAAAAAACGTACAAAATGCCTTGCAAATTAAGAGATGTTATGTATATTATTTGTCATATGTTCGTGAATTTCTTTGGATCTGAGCATTATGTTTAGTTGAGTTAAGTTTATTTATCTATTTGAATTAGGAAAATGCACATTTATCAGCAATAATCAATGTGAACATGCCAAAATCTCACAATAACTCAATTTAAAGGTTTAATATGGAACATGGGCAGCAAAATAACATCTAGTGTGTTGAGGTTGTAGTTGCAATAACGAAACTTAATTTTACCGTCTGGATGCCAGTTTTGCTGCCGTAAGCAGCTAGCATCATGTCCAGCGATTAATCTTACAGGCTAAGGACTATTTTGTACTAATAATTTTAAAATACTAAATGAAAAATAATTATAAGAAAATATGTTATTTCGGTAGCTAAGTGGT
This sequence comes from Apricaphanius iberus, assembly GCA_028564705.1. NCBI lineage: Eukaryota > Metazoa > Chordata > Actinopteri > Cyprinodontiformes > Aphaniidae > Apricaphanius > Apricaphanius iberus. The sequence continues at coordinate 1,734,498 of JAPXFQ010002614.1, forward strand.
ATCTTCCACTCCTCTTGGTGATGTCCTCTATAAAAGTGATAATTCATACTTTAGAATTTACATAAACATCCGACAGATTTCACAGCGTGCGTATTTGACTGAGGTGGATGGTCAGAGACCTATGTCAATACAGAAAGCTAGCTAGAAAAGTGTTTATAATCACTGACCGCAGCGGTGAAAGCGAGCTTTCATTCTGCACACCTCTAAACTCCTCGTTGAAGTACTGTATTACTTTTTTAAAGAGATAGCTTTTAAGCAAAATGTCCCATATTCAACCTTGGATCTGTTGTCCTAAAACAGGTACCACAGAAATACAAAATATACATTACAACATTACATCACACCTCGTCATGCAACAGACATATTGCGTGGGAAAAAAAACAAACAAAAAAAACCTACAAAAACCTCATGTACAATGCACAGTGGTCACATAAAAACTAAGGCTGCATTCACACCTGATAGTGGACTCGGTTGAATTGGGGACCAAAATGTCAATATTGTTTGTGTTTGTAGCTGGTGCGATTCGCATTCATACTGCCTTTTTGTCAGTTTTATCCAAGCAGACTAAACTGGACTGGTGTGAACGCACCCTTAAATACTCCACAACATTTATTATTATTATTATTATTATTATTATTATTATTATTATTATTATTATTATTATTATTATTATTATTATCAGACAGGTACACTTTAAAGTAAAGTTCTACAGGTCTTGCAGTTGTCAGACCTGTGTGTGGCTAGTAAAATTGCATTCAGTTTTCCAAATAATGTTATTATCAGAGTAATTTATGATTTAATTTTCATAAATGACTAGGTTGTTTAGCAACGTTTTTTGCGAGTAAAATGATCATTTGATAACTGTTTTTTGTGCCAACCATTTTTTTGACTATTAAAATTAGTTTTGAAATCTAAAAAACTTAAGTATGACAAACAAGAAAACACAGAAGAAATCTAATTTGCAGAGTCTTTTATTACTCATTAGGATGCAAGATAAAACAGGTATTGTATGTGTCACAAATAACAGTCCAACTCTAAATAATCCCCATGCAGTGAACCTGTGAAAGCCTTAAAGGCAAAATAGTGTTATTTAGTATTAGTCAAGGCCAGAGCATTCTTCAGCTGAAAAGAACAAGGAAACAAAGCATTCCTGGAACTAGGTCAGTCAGGCTATTCTTGTATGAATCACTGCCAGGAGTGACAAAAAGAAACAATATAATACAAACTCTTGAGAGGCCCAATCTAGGTGAAAATTTTGAAAATAATTTCCATCACATCATTGACTTCAATGCTGTTACCTGCTTGTATGTCTCTTTATAAAAATTACACTCATTTTTTTTCCCTGCTGCTACATTTTTCCTGTCATCTTAATGAAAAGGAAAAGCACAAAGTTTCTATTCAAACTCGAACTACCCCTAGTTCTATAGGTTTTTAGCCTTACATCCTCATCTGAATTACCACGCACATGCTGTGGTAACATTATTAGGAGATTTTTGCTAAAGAATTTATTTTGAACTGTGCTATTGCTATCATCTTCCGATTTCCTTGTCGATTACATTTCCCAAAATAGAAAGCAGTAAAAAATTGATTATACCTCTTGGATTATTTACAATATGGTCACACTTGCAACCATAAACTTGGGGTTTTATAGAAAGACCAACACAAAGTACTGTTAATTAGTGAAGGTTGAAATAAATAATATTTTATAATTGTTCTGAAATCTGAAAATCATATCATGGCTTTTTTTGTTCATACCCATTTATTTTGATATCACGAGAATAATTATGGTAAAATAAATAGATGAATAGATGTTTATTTGTTTGCTGATTTCTTTTATTATATTAAAAAATGCTAAACATAAAAGTGTGTAGTTGTACTTTGAAAAAAGTAGGAGGAAGTTGCAGGGGCTTTGTAAGGACAAATACTTTTGCAAAACACTGTCTTTGTTAAAGACATCAATTGGAGGCTTGATCTTTTCTAAATCGGCATGTGTTACTTAAAAACTAATCCATTTGTATAAGATGCTTTGTCGACAAGAGCTTTTCTCTGGTTACGCTTACCATTGTTATTTCTATTCCATCATCACAGTGTGAAGTTTCCAGCGGCTCTCAGCTTTATTTTTCTTCTCTTGATAAAAACGTAGGTTTGCTGTTTATCTGGGCTATCAGCATCTGGCATTTATTACAGAGGGATGGGTGTGCAAGCTTGGTGGATTATTAGGATTACGGGTGGATTGGTGGAAGAACAGGAGTCTCAGGAAGGTTAATAATAGCAAAAATTCCTCTTACTCACATAACCACACATAGACACGCAGGTAGGCTTTTTCCTATATTAGAAATGTCTGAGCCTTCCCCCTAACATTTTAACATGCAATCTTGGGGAGAGAAAAAAATTGTGTAACTACAAATGTGTGGACCATTTTCTTTTATGATTCCCATTCTTTTCACATATAATATCCTCATGAGATGTGATGTTTACTTGCCATTTGTTAAGTACATTTAATGCTTTAAAGCCTCGTCTTGCTAGCCTGTCTGCAGGCATGTTGGCCTCATAATGTTTCCGACAATGTTTATGTAAACTGTGTGCGTACACACTATTCCTCATGGCAGATATAAAAGGACGACTAATCCAGAGCGACAGAGGAATAAACACAATCCTTAATCTCATTGATCCCAGCACAAAATCATTCAATTATCCCCCACCAACGAATATGGAAGCATGCACAGAGGGAGATGCAGAAAAGGTAACAATCCTTTTTTCCTGTCATAGCACAATAAAAAAATCAGAGCTCATCATAACATCACAATGAAATATCACATGCTAGAAGACAGATTCTACTCTCAATAGCTATTTTATGATCATAGAAAGATGGCAGGCTGACAATGTGCTGTTTAACCATAGGCTGTCATACTCCCAGTCTATAAACTACTGAGGTAAAACCAACCCAATTTGGCTGTTGTTTTCTTTTTTTTAACAGCTCTCTCAAAATATTAACTTTTGGTTGATTTAACTCAAACTGTTGAAGTTATAGGGTGTTGCACTTGACTCAGCAAACTGGCTGAGGTTTCTAACCCCCCCAAAAAAGAGTAATATCTAATGGTAAGGTTACTAGTGATTGGGTTAAACATTATTAGGATGTGAAGCAGAGGAAAAGTATTGCATTCTCTAGTACGAAGAATTTATGTAACGACTTAAACATCTTCCTTTGGGCTTTGTAAAAAACACGTTATTTATTTATTTATTTATTTATTTATTTATGTTTAGATCAGTGTGAATGCAAAATCTTTTAACATTTCACATTATGATTGTCTAATGTTAGGGTTAGATCCTACCATCCGAGCCAATTTTTCTTAAATGTACGACAGACAAAAACCAAAAAAAAACAACAACACTGACATTGTTGTCTCTCTGAACAATGTGAAATTTCAATTGAAAATGAATGAAATACAAATAAATTGTCTTCACTTTTCAGTTTTCTCAAACTCTTGCACTGTTGAAAGGGAAATCCTAGCGACGCAGAAGTAACCTAGCAACAAGACCAAAAGAGATGATTGCAGCCTTTGTGATGAGGTTGTTGTATAGTTAAAAATGTGAAGAATTATGAACTTTTACAAGTCACCCCTTTAACTCAATGAGCTGGTCCAGTTTTACACCAAACAGCTGGGTAAAACCATCTAACTTCTGCTACTACAGTATAAACTTAGCATTGGGGTCTTATTTATTTTATTTTGTTTTTGCGTTAGTGTTACAGGATCAGAATGTAGTTAGTAGTATCACGGGCAAAGCCCTGCTGGTGGAGGGGCAAACCATTTAAAAAGGGTACAGGGTGAGGAGTAAGAATGAAGTACAAGGAGACAAAGGTGAGGAAAGCTTCACTGATACAAGCAGCACTAAGTGACCCCTTTTAACAACTTAAAGCCCGCTACCTATTATCACAGAGAAAGCTCCTTTTTTTATTTTTTTTCCTGAAGCTTCACTATGGAGCACAGACCTGTTCTGATGTCAGCGTGACATCTACAGGGTTGCTGCTGCCTGCTCACTGATTTAGGGCTTGTGTTTTTTATTCTTTGAATTAAAGCTTTCTAAGCAGTTGGAGCTCTTGTAGGATCGTGACATTTCAGCTAGTCACATCAAAGAATTTGGCAAGGGGGCTGCGTGGAGCAGCTGCAGGGGGTACAGAGCCTAAGGTCTGAATTGGTTACATTCACTTCCGCATACTCAGAATAAAGATGGTTGAACAAACATCCCTGTGAATGCACCCTTTTTCTCATATTTAACATTTCCTCTCCAGACAAAAATAAGTATATAGCTGTTCTTCTTGGACTGGCAGTGACCTTTTGAAAGCAGCTACAATAACTTGTTTTGCCTCTGGAACCTTGTAGGCTTCATATTTCCACCCCTGTAAAGCAAATGTTAGTTTTAGAAGTTAGTTTGATCGGGCCAACACTGAGAGTTGTGGGGCGTGGATGTTGGAGAAGCGAGTTTGATGTATGGCACCAGATGCCTGCTGCCAGATGTTGGACAGGCTTACATGCAGGTCTGGCATGAAGTATTCAGGGCTGGCCGTGAACTAATTAATCTGCTCCCGCCCTGATTTCACGGAAGGTCACTGTGAAAATATGTATGCTTGTGAATATCTGACTAAAAGACAGAGTGAAAGAGAGAATTTTATCGTAATTCATATTTTTCAACATTTGAAAGAGTTTCCTTACATTTTTCAAAATCAACCCATGACTGTCTGAGCAAGACCTGAGTATCATCTTTGTGGGAGTATATCATGACCAAAGAGCATGTTCTGCCAGTGGAAGGCTAAATTGAAACAAGATGTGCTGGCCCCTCACTCCTTTGAAGGTGTTCCACATCATACCTCTGATTCTGAAGAGACTCAAAGTACTACCATAAAAGGACACTCTGTTTACCTTAACGTGCCTTCATCTGCTCACCAGATGTTCTAAAGTTTTTCTTTCATCTCTTCGTGCAAACCTTATTTTCCTTGAAATAGCAAGTTTGTTACTCTACATTATGCATGGATGGGAAAAGAAGAAAAGTCAACTTTCTCCTGCTGGAGGCAGACGGGGCTAAATTTGAACATTGTTTAATTTGCCTTTACAAAGCCTGCTGAGATTTAAGGATTTTCTGTGGAGAGGATTTCCAACCTCCCCGCCTTCCCTGATGAAGACATTGATACCACAGAAAGAGGGGCTGAGACCTATAAACATGGCCTCCATTATGTCCTCAGCTCAAGTAAACTTGCCTACACATGTCAGACTTTGTGTTATTCTAACAGAAGTGTTTCCATTGGATTACTTACCAGATTATTGCTGATGGTGGCTAATAGCTGTGTAAAGCAGCTCTCCTTGCAGCGAACACAAAAATGCAGCATGCAAAGAAAGTGGAAAATATAGAAAAACTTGTGATGTTTGAGCTTTTAAATATGCTATATTGGAGTTGTTCTTAATGGTTTACTCTAAAGATGGGAAAGGAAAAAAATTCTTATTTCGTTTTTTTAAAGATTGCTTTTAAACAGAAAGAATGTCTGGCTAGAGGTGATGCATGCTTCCTTTTCCTTTCTGTTTTACGACAACACTAGCATGGCTAAGAAAAAAAATAAAATTTTTATCTGAAATTAAGTTCAGTTTATTTATATAGTGCAATTAACAACATATGTAATCTCAAGGTACTTTACAAGAAAAGTCATTTAAATACAATTATACAAATATTGCAGTCAATTAAAAAGTTTCCAGTTTAAGGAATCCCAGCATATAGCGTCAAGTCATTGACATGAGGTTATGTCCCATTGACGCAGAAACCAACCATAGCAATCCTTTATACTGAGCAAGCATGTAGAGAAAACAGAGAAAGAAAATCTCCTTCACAGCAAGAAACCTCATCGGCCATCTGCCATGACCGTCTGCAGGTTTAAGAAGACAGAGCAGAGTCACAAAAGAACACAAAACCTAATGTATGAGTACTTTCTATATTAAAGAAAGTAAAAAATTGATAACAGGACATGGAAGACGTTCAGTAACTGGGAGCATCATCTGAATTAATGTCCCCCATCCAACAGGGTGCTGAAGCTAAGCAGAATACCAGACCAAGTGTAGCTTCTATGCAGAGAAAAAAAAAAAAAGTTTAACTGTTGAAATAACAGCAAAAAATATAACTGGAAAGCAGTGGTGGATTAAACAGTTTGGGGGCCAAAGGCGAACAAAGACGTTGGGCCCTATGCAGCTGTTGTTTAGAAAACATTTAATTCTAAGTTAGAAAAATTTTGGCACTAATGTCCAGATATTAGATGTTTGGAACTGCATCTGAATGAAAAACACAATTTTATTTTTATAGCACACTTTTAGTAAGAAGCCAATTCAAGTCAACATGTTCAGCAGACCTTTCATGTTGTTTCAAATGAGCTGCAAGGGTGACAGCTGGTGAAAAATATTCTTGGTTGAGCTGATATACAAATAGATTTACCTTCCTAGTATTACCATTCAAATTGGGAAATTTACTAAAATAACTTAACATTCTTAATACAGGAATTACTGAAAGGCTAAATTATTAAAAAGGAAATGCAGTAACTTGCAGAATGTTTAGTAATTAAGCATTTAATTGGTAACTCTGCATTATACTAAAAAATGCCATATTAACGTATGATTTCCTAGAAGTCTGAACAAACAGGCTAACTACTATCAAAACTGAACCTTTGACTAGCAACTAATGACAGAAAGTGGATGCCTTCCTGTCAGGAAGAATTAAAAAACACTTCCATAGAATTAAATAATCATGGCTACAAATATAAAATTAATTAATCAGAAGGATTTAAGCAGGTTCTGCTGGAACTGCAACACTAAACATTTCCTTGGATTTAAATGACAATCAAGCGCATAACAAAATTTTACAGAAATGAATGCAGAGCTGTATGTTAACTTCTATCTTTATCATGTATCGATTTGTTGCTTTTAACTTTATCATTGGTGCCACAGAGTTTGCTGGTTCTGTAGCTCAGAAGAAAAAGTTGAAGCATCTGCACAAAATGTGTTTTACAATCTCTGAAAAGCTTGTCTTCAGAAGAGACCATTATATAATGTTACCTGAAGTTTACTGTTGAGAGAAAGGAACTGGTACAAAATTGACAAGATATCAAATTACAACTGGAAATCAAACCTTTCAAACAAAAGTCTGGGGGTGGGGGGGAATCTGAGATATGTTAAAACACAATTAATAAAATAATATAGTTTGGGTTTGTTTTTAGTACTTGGTAAAAAAAAAAAGAACATATTTAGTATGCACCAAACGTTGCTTGCCAACCGCCAGGTTTGTGGCTTATATTATTTTCAGTTTTTTTCCTTTACGTTTTAAAAGTCCTATGTTGTTGGACTCACCCTTTCGAACGCTTTTTGAAGGCAGCACAGATGTGCGACAGGGTATTCAGGAAAAGTGTCTCCTTTATATTTTTGAGTTGCTTATAAAAGATCGGTCCAACATACTTGAAGATTTTTCTTTTTTATGCCTTTTGAATTATTTGGAACAGAAAACTTTGTTCCTGACTGTGTTAAATGATCTGAGAAAGATTTACAGTTGGTCAGTCGATGGAGTACGATCATTATGCATGCACGTTCGGAGATTTGTCCCTTTTTCAACAGCTGGAAGGATGTGAGGGATGTGTGGTAAATCCACCACTGCTGGAAAGTAGTACAAGTGAAAAGCAGCAGAGTAAAGAAAAGTGGTCAGTCTGTCCTCCAACAGTCTAAGCCTATAGCAGCATAAATACAGAGATAGTGCAGGACAAACTAAGCCTTTCTAACCATAAGCTTGATCAAAAAAGAAGCTTTTAAATCTGGTCTTAAAAGTAGTCAGGGTGTTTGTCTCACAGACTAAAACTGGGAACTGATTCCACAGGAGAGGAGACAACTACTTCTAGAAATCCTAGAAACTTCCAGTAAACCTGAAGCCTGAAATTAAAGTGCAACATATAGAACAATTAGATCTCTGAGTTAAGATGGAAGTTGATCATTAAGAGCATTATATCTTAAATTACATTCTGGATTTAACAGGGAGTAAATGAAGTGATGCTAAAACAGAAGAAATGGGATCTCTCTTTTTAATATTCATCAGAAGTCTTACTGCAGCATTTGCCTTCACTCAACCTATACAACATATACAGTAGGTGCAAAAGGTCAGAGAGATATGGAAGCATAAGGCTATTTAGAGCCTATAGGCAAGGAGCAGAACCTTAAAAAAATCTGCTTGAGCCTGAAAAGGCAATCGGTGAAGAGACGTTAGCACTGCAGTAATGTGCACATATTGCCCAGTCTTGGTTAAAATGTGAGCGGCCACATTTTCCAACATCTGCAAATCTCTAAACAAATTTATTCTGTAACTCAAAAAGAAGAATATTGTAATAATCGATTTGTGAAGACGGTTTGGTCTGACCCTAGATATATGAAATTATATCAAAGGGTTCTATGATAAGATCACATCAGCATCACTCCAATCTCTCTTTCTCTCTTCCCCTGGTCCAGTGAGTACTTGGGCCGGGCTTTGATAAGCCCCTCTACACCAAATGGTAAGAATACTAGCTGACCAACCCACTGTAGTCTACCTGCAAACCGTACTGGACAATTGGAATCAAGGTGGGGAACCACGTGGTTTAACTTCTCTAATCAGCAAGAGATCGCCCTCTCTGAACGTTGCTTCTACGCGCGTTAGTTCTCCATCTGTGAGCAAAGAGAGGCTGGGCCCTTTTTCCCCCTCTGGTGCGTGCGCTGTTCGGAAGCAGGTATTCCAAAACCGCGTCTGCCACAGAAAAACCTCCTCTGCACTGGACTGAAGTTTTCCCCGTTTTTTTTCTTACGTTTTTCGATCACAATCAAAAGGATTTCCCCCTATCGCCAATCCCTTGGGACTTCTCAAGTAAGACGATTCTTTTGTTTCAAAGTCTGGGTGGAGCAAATCTAGAATTTTTCTCTTATGTATGCATGCATGTTTCTATAAATGATTTGTTAATCAGTCTTGTGGTCAAAGTTACTGTGTTTTCTTTTAGTATTAAGCGAGCAGTGTTGTTTGTGTGTGTGTGTGTTTTTGCTTTGACTTGGTGTTGAGCCACGAACCAGAGAGCTTCTGAGAGATGAGCAGAATCGAACGTCGTCTGTTTAACCCTTTGTTCAATCCGTAATCAGTCATAGCTCTTTGTTAGCCAAAAGCTAGGTCAATGATAAGAGCCACGCGATCTCTTTGTTTCAGAGCGACAACAAGGTAAATTGCCCAGGTAATAAAACCCCCACCGTTTCGGCATTTTGTAGTTTGTTTATGTAGCATGTAGCCTAGCCATTTAGCTTAGCCGATAGCGAAGACCTAATTAGCCAAGAGTGAAATCAGTTTGTTTTGTGTGAATAATTTTAGTTATTAAAGTTTTTAAACTAAACAAATCTCCTTGCTTCTTTTTATTTGAGTGAATTTGACTCATTGTCAAGAACATCACCCTTCAGCCAAGTTCTATCTGGTATCGACAGACTGCTGTTGATAGAGTTAGATCTGAAAACATATATTTGCTGGGTTTAAAACCTAGTTAGTGCCCCGTTTAATAACTTAAAGGAATATTTAAATAATAATTCACAAATCATTAATTTAGTAGTCCCTAGATAACCCGAAAGACTACAACCTTATTTAATTATCCAACAAGACATACATTTAGAACCTTTGCATTTTTCAAATGTTAAGCTTGTTTAATCTTAGCAATGTTGATGAAATGACAGAAGACAATTCTTGTTACTACCTCTTTTACCTGAGACTTAAAGATCACCAAGTTGAACAACACGCCCAAGCTTTTTACCTTCTTTCTGCAATTTATGACATCAGTTTTAACAGGAACATTTGGGGGCAAAGTACAATTTTTTGAGGTTCAACGACAAATAACTGATAGCGAATGGGAAGTGTTTGAATATGAATTCATCATAATCAGGGTGACTTGTGAATTTTGATTAAAATGAATAACTATAGCAATATTTGCCTCATTAATAGTTACTCACAACCAAGCCAACTTATTGTTACACAACATTATTATTCACTGAATTATTTAATAAACAGGTGAAGTAAACTGATTTACAATAATTACTGGTAAGTACAGGGGACTAAAATGGTTTGTTTACAGGTAAAAAACCACAACAAAACATTGAGGACACTGGGAAAAAGTATAACTGTGGGGGGTACAAAGTACAGGTAAGAATTGAGTGGTAAAACGATCTGAGGCCAGTTAAAGCAAGTAAAAGCCTTTTTTGAACAAGATTATCAATTTTATTCTTATAATTTTAGATACGTGTTTTAACTCAATGGGAATTAAAGAAAATTTGCAAGGGAACTTTTTTTTTCTCACGTGGCTTAGATGAATTAGAGTAGGCCTGACCAAAATCTTTGAAACAACACCAGTGGATTATTTTGACTTGATATATACAAGATTAAAAAAAGACCACTAAATCACAGAATGAAGACATTTTAAAATGGAAATACTTTCAATGGAATGGATGGCAATGTAGTTGTCAGCATTTTAGCCTTGCTGCAAAAATCTCTGAATTCCCTTGTGTTCCATGTGTTTCTGCATTATATTGCGATTGACAGGCCATCTGTCCAGGAATTTCATCCATTCAGTGCTGGAAGTAAGCACCAGTCATGTATGACTATGCCAGATTAGTGAGGTGTAGAAAACAGATGGATTGTTGTTTATGTTAATTTTAAAATGCATTTTCATGTATGTACATGGTATTGTCCCAATTCAGTTACTCCTGAACAGTGAAATGGCTAATTTCTCTATAAACCTGCCTCCTACACCCCCTGCTATGCTCCGCTCCACTGCAGAGCCGGGAGCAGATCAAACTAAAACAAACAGTGCCTAGCTTCATCACAAACAGTATTCTCACAAATAATTTTAAAAGCACAGAGTACCACAATGAAACTCTTATATTAAGGGCTCAGATGTTTGGTTTATTTTATTTTATTTTTTTGGTAAAAAATTGAGTCAATAAAGCCTATTTCATTTGCTAAATCTCCAGGCTTTAGACAGAGCCCAAACAAACACAGCTGGGTCCACTAAGCAAATCTTTCCAGCCCAGTATATAAAAAAGCCGTGGGTGTTATTTGCATCCGTTTACTGAAAATTCTGAGATGCTACAGATCAATTAATTAACCACACAATGCTGTTATAAGATCAGATAAGCAGCTTGATAAATGGCTAATCCACATTAGCATGTAACCACTTACTTCTCTGTCCTTTCTTCTTTGATCCAGCTGCTGTTCTTTAAGAATGTAGAATAAAATCCTGTAATGCAGCCAAACAGGCGTTTTCACAGAGAAAGTAAACAAATCCAACAAAAATGTGTTTAAGCTGGCAAAAACCGAAGCAGCCATTACCTGTGAGAAGGATGAGGGTGTGTTTAAAATCTGCCAGGGGTAAGCCGCTCTTGCCTGCAGGGGCGGTACAGAAACCTGTAGCAATCAGCTTTCAACCAGTGATGTCACTATTTGAACAATCAGTTGTTTTCTAGGAGAGGGAGGGGCAGCTGCAAAGAGAGCAGAATTAAGGAGGATTACTCAGAAATGTGTGAATTAAGCCAAAAATCACTCTGGTGGGGGTTTTTATGAGAAAATTTCACTACCATATGTTTGAAAACTCAAAAAACTTGATTTTGCATGATATAGACCCTTTAATGTCACTATACCTACTATACATTTTTCTGACTTTTTCTTACTTTTCTTCTTGTGATTTCAAATATATAGATACTTGGACAATAAAAGAAGAAAAGTAAGAACATTTGAAAACACAAGAAACTACTGGACTAGCCACTTTGTGGGAACAATACATTCTGGTAACCGAATCTTGTGTTTTATATGCAATGCATGTGTGTCGCATTGTTTTTCGTCCGGGGTCTGTTTTTTTTTGCACTGGGTGGAAGGCAAGGGGGGACCAGCACAACTGGAGAATGCTGGTGTCATCCATAATTAGGACCCTTTTATACTTTCATATATGCATGGGTCAGACTCAACAGAGAGTGTGATGACATGAAACTTTTTACAGAGTAAATGGCCACCCAGCTTTGCTGGAATGTTTCAGACTGAACTTGCTTCAGAATGTTTTACAGCAGGAACAGAACTCTTAAGTAGGACACAGCTAAAAGTTTTTTTGTTTGTTTTTCTGCAGACACCAGAAATAGCTTTTCATACAACTTCCCATACAAATCTATGCTTAAAATTAAAACACAGGAAGCTCCAAGTCAGTGTTCACCTTGAATCCTTCACATTTCTTTCGAGACTCACATCAATAAGGCAAGTCAAGCAAAGAAATCCAGTAAAGAAAGCCTTTACCTTGTAGCTTCACGTTCCTTTTTTGCTTTCTTGTGTCTGCACAGTCTTAACTTACAGTAACATTCAAAGTGTGGCTACTCACAGCATAATAAAGTTAAAAATTCCTGTCCTCCTTTTGTGTTCTTTGTGGATTTGATAGTAACTCAAAGCCTATGCTGACAACACTCCTTGAGCCGGGATAACAGTGACGGAATTTTTAAAAGACTGCTTGATTAGGCAGAGTGCTGTATTCGCTGGGCCCTGCGGCAGTTGTCAGGCTTGTCTCTGCACCACTGCCTCTGCTGGTGAGATTTATCCTGTTTGTTTTGGTACAGTAGCAACATGTTTTCCTCTTTGAGCTGATACGCACCTTCACTCCTTGGAAAGGAAAACAACCTTTCCACGGAGCGAGGAGAAGAAAGGTTCTGAGGCAGGTACATATTCTGCTTCCAGGAAGGATTTTTCTCTTGCAGATCCAGGATGCAGCATATTTGGTTTTCCTTTATCTGCTTTTTCACACCTTCTATTTATGTAAACATTGCTTTCTGTACTGACATCTGGCAGCACAAGAAAATGCTACTGCAACTTATGTTTAGTGAGCTCCAGTAATTCCACCTAGCTAGATGCCATGGCAGTGTGTGCATAAATGTCAGTTAGTGCATATCAAGGATGTTTCCACAAGCATTTACAGTTAAACAATTATGCTGTAAATGCATTTAGGTGAATGCTCAAGTTTGATTGTTTTGCAATGTCGTAGTTCACACTACCATTTGTGCTAATTTACAGCACAAATCCATGATGTTCTGCACTCCACCTTAGTAGTGACTGGTAATTAAAGTCATATATGACTTACAAGCTCTTGCTCTGTGGATGTGAAAGCCTATTGTGTATTAAAATTAGAAAATATTTAGACACACCAGCTACCAATGCACAACCTTTCCCAAAAAGACCATTGCTTTTGTGTTAAAACAGGCAGGGGTTATGATTTGCAACCTAATTCTCAGTTGAAAATGTCTGAAAGACATCTCAAATTACATTGCATTTTACATAAATACATCTGTCTGTCTGTAATATCAATACTAAAGTCTCCCAATGATTTAGGTTTTGCAATTTGTGTGTAGGTGGACATGCTTTAAATCCAAAAGAGCAACTGTGCACACTGATCTATCTGTTCTAATTATGTTTTTTTGTGCATATGCAGCAGGGAAGATAATTTAGGGTAACTTGTTTCACATGTGACAGGTGCTCCTAACAGAGAATGCCTCAAGAGGAACCATCTGTCCAGGCCTTCCCCGACTTTCCTAATATTCATTAAAACGCTGTGCGCTTTGCACAGCAGGAACCCTCTAGCCCTCTCTATGATTCACATCACATACCACTACTGTCTCCCACTAATGGCGCCACCATGGCTATTGATGTTGCGGTGTCCAGAGTTACCTATGGGCTTATGTCTGTCTCCTCTCTGCAGGGGATCAAAAGGCAGTTGAAGCTGAAGGACCATTTCCATCCAAAGAAATGCTGATGAAAATGAATGAAAGTCACTTTAATGTGCTCTTTGCTTCAGGAGGAAAATTGGTACTTAGTATTCAGCATGAAACGAGACAGAAGCAGCCTTGCCTTTTCAAATGTGCTTGAAAATCTGGGATGCGGGAGCTGAAACTGAAGGATGGGCTCATTGGAGTTTGTGGGTGATCTCGCAGAGCTGACAGTGTGTATCCACATAGTGTGAACTGTTATGGCACAGAAAGCTCAGCAGCTGCTCAGTGCTAATTTTGGGCCTCAGGTGAGTTGGCAGCTGATTTCTCCCCAACACCTGAACAACACAAGTCAGAGTGTTGATGTGGAAGTTCTGAGCAAATATATGCAGATGTGTCCCAACGTGCTGCTTTGAAAAAATCATATCGAGCAATTTTGTCCCATTTTTTTTATGCCACAGAATAAAATGAATCTGACAGAACAGTGTTTGTGAGCAGAAGACAAAATATATATCTGCTTATTTATTGTCAAATTAGTTAGATTAAAATAAATTGCATATGCAGGGAACTCTAATTACATTTCTAATTGACTGTGACTCTTCCAGTGTGCCTGAGCAGAGTGAGGGAAGAAAAGGTAATGTAGTTTAATATCTGCTACCCTTTGGCAATGACAAGGTCTGTAGGAGTTTCTCCATTAGTGCACGCTGACCTAATGCAGTAAACATCCAGGACAAATTCTTCCCAGACCTGGGTACTTTATCACAGATGATAAAAACGGTTCTGGTAAGGCTGTAGTGGGAGGGATGCAGGAGTGAAATTTTCTTATTTAGGGGTGAGCTTTGGCAGTCATAAAGGCCAAAGACAAGCTGTCATGCTTTTGCATCAGCCTGACACCCCGTTTTCTTTCTCTCAGCCTCGCAGTCGGCTTCAATTGTCAAGAAAATTGGCAGACGGTGGAAATATATACAAAAGTAGCTAGTGCAGCAGGTCGAACTGAGAGGCCGTTCAGACATTTAAAAGAAGTACAGGTCCTTCTAAATGACATGACCAGAATAGGACAAAAACATTTTTTAATCAAACACAGCTGTAATGCTTTGAGCAATATTATAAAGCATAAAGACAACCGCAAACACTTCAGTGACTTGAAAAAGCATTCATAGACCCTGACCTTTTTTTACACTTTACTACAATATAACCACAACAATATACATACAAATTAGAATATGCATAGAGCTGTGTTGAAATAATCGAAAAATCGATTCTGAATCGATTCTTGTAGAAATCAAAACGAATCGATTCACAAATTAAAAAATCGATTCTATTTTTTAGAATAGTTTTTTAAAACTGAAATGGAAAGGAAAAGTCCAGATGGCCATTTTAAGTTTTGTGTCTGAAATGGTTAATACAGTATTCCATCGTGAACTGTTACTTACCCATTGTTAAGTCATTGAATATCAGGCATATAATTACAATAACAGCTTAAAAAAAACTTTTTTTAGCACTGACCCATGTCAACATCGAATTGGATCAGATCGTGATAATCGATTCTAACTTTTGTGAATCGGAATAAAATCGATTCTTGAAATTTGAATCTATACCCAGCCCTAAATATGCATTTCAATGAGGCCCATTTGTCAGATTTAACACACTAGACTGTAAAATCCAATAGCTGCCCTGATGTATATAGATAAGTTACTATTACTAGGTTATCATCAATTTGTTTATATGACTAGTATTTATTAAGTCACACTTACTTGCATGGTGAAAAACACAAAATACTTAGTGTTTAGAGTGAATATTACTTTATTCAGAGTTAAGACAACTCGCAACAATAAGTAGCCATAATATTTACTTTATTTAGTTAAGCTTACTCACAACAATTAGTAGACAAGACTGTCTGCACATTCATAGAAGAAGAAGAAGAAGAACAACAACAAGAAGAAGAAGAAGAAGAAGAAGAAAAAAAGATTCAACACGTGCGCCAGTCGAGCCCACCACACGAGCCGGAGAGCTGAGGGCAGGTTTTTAATGACGGAAATTTAATTCCATACAGCCAGACCTGACTTTTATTTCGTCTGGTTAAAGAAGGAAGGTAAGTTATCGAGCATTTTGTTTGCCTTTTAATACGTTTGAATTACTGCTACGACTTGTTAGCGTTACCGAACTTATGTTAGCAGTTTGCTAGCTTAACTAAACTTTTAATTACATCAATGAAACACGATATATCCTATATTGTCATTCAGTTAAAGACTAAAAAATAAAACTACTGCAATATCACTTTTCGGTCATATTGTGGACCCCGAATTAGCATAAAAGTGTTTTTTATTTCAAAAAATAAAGTTGTCGTCCGTAATGTTTTGTGAAAGGACAGTTCATAATCTTAAGACATCTTTATAATGTACTCTTTTTTTTGTTGTTGTTGCTGAAATTATAGCCCCAGGTTGAATTGGACTGAAATTGAACTTTATTATTAAACACACGTATGTTGCATGTGTAACGCATTAAGATACATACAAATTTGTCATTAACCTGAAAAACTATATCAGTTGAGCTTTTTTTTAACTACAATATCCTTTGTCTTTTTCAGAAGACTTTTTCTGAAGAGCTGCTTTGTCAAGTGGTGCCTAGTGCACTGGAGGTGAGATGGCAGTTGCTTATTCTTGAGGACATTTCAGTCTAAAAAAAAAATTTCCTCTTCTTGTGACCATGACCCATATGTTTGGAACCAGTGTCATTCAAATTAATGTGAAAAAGATGGCATTTTATATGTTTACTGACCAAATAAGTTTGTATGTTAGCTTTGAGGCACATTCACAAGTGGACTTTTTTGAGGCCCTTGACCGGCACCTTTACCAAGTTTGCCACTGACTGCAGTTCCGTTATTATTGGTATCGGTCAAGGTAAATGTATCTTGCTGTGATCTATCAAACGCAAAAAAACATACAAAAGTAAGCATATCAGAAATGCTAAAATATAGAAAGAAGAAAAAGTGCCTATAGCTGTATCATACACACATCAAAAAAAGATTGCATCCTCATCAGTGTTCACAGCCATCACGTCAGCATGTGTGCTACAATCTTTGTTGCACTGCCATTAATGTAAGGTGCATGTTAAGGGCCTAAAGCTAGCTACTGGACGTACAGACACCAAAAAGATTGATCATGTTGTCTCTCAATGAAAATTATAGAAAAATGGTTAACTCCAAAATAGCCTGAGTATTCCTTGTTAAAGGCAGGAAGGCAGTGTCAGCATTACAGATGAAATGGCAGTTTATAAACAAATTTCCATGTTGTAATGACATTTTTTTTTTTATTCATCACAGGACTGTGACGCTGATGAGACCTGCTGGGCACAGGTATCTGTTGGGGTGCTGACTGTTGTCCCTGAAGATGTGCAACTGATTCCAAATCGGCTCCACCTTCACCCGGTGTCTACTGCCATCATTGTTGAGGGAGGTATTGTAGTGGATGATCTCCCTAACCTACCTGAGGCAATTTGCCTTGTGTTCGGACTGTCATATGCTTTACATTTAGACTACCCAAAAGCCATGAAAAACACTTTTGGCTTCATTCAAAAAGTGATGCTTGGCCTGGGAGAGAACAAACTCTCACCAAAATTGCAAAGTCTAAAAAATCTCTTGTTGAGTTAGAATGCTTTTATTCACTCTAAGACCCTCCAATGCCCATTCATTCTCACATGATCCATTGCCAGTCAGTAAATAAACCCATTTTGCACTTGATGGCATGTTTTTTTTTTTTTTTACTGTTGAAGAGAGGGCAAAGTCTTAAAAATCTGTTGAGTTACATTACAAATGTATGAGTGGATTTAGTTTTCTTTTTATTTGCTATGTTAAGACGACTCAATTTGTAAGTCTTTGAGTTCAAGACTGACCATTGTTTGCACTCGTAGAATGTGTTTGTTTTATTACCTTTTACGAAGGAGAGGTGAGGAAAAGAAAGGGGAGATGAGAGAAGGCAATAAGAACAAGGTTTTGGTTTTATTTATATATTTAAATATAATTTAAATTTAGGAATACAGAAGTGCACTTACGGTAGCTGTCTGAGGATGTCATTAAAGGCCATCTGTAAAGTTGATTTGTAAATGGAAGAAAAATCAAAATAAAAGTTTATTGAGCTTTCAACTGTTCTGTTCCCTTTATTTATTATGTTGAATTGTTAAGTCTGATTATTTGAGGATATTAAGACCTGTTTTTCACTCCTTTATGAGCCACTTAGATTGCTGAAGTAACATGTACTTACTTTTTAGAGTGCAATCGGTTTGCATGGTTTTAGCAAGTAAGTCAGAGTGCTGTGCTAAGTTAGTCCAACTTAGATAAGTGAGTTATGTAGACTAAACATAGAGTAAATAGCACATGCAATAGTTAAGTAGACCTAAATAGTAATTATGAGTAGGCTTTACTGAGTCAAGAGTACATCTAAAGTAAGTTATCAAGTCCACTCAGCTAATTTATAAGTGTACCTTACGAAGGAAATGCTAGTTAGTACTACTTAAAATATCTAGTTCTCTTTACTTATTTTTTAAAGTGCAACCGGTTTGCATGCTTTTTATAAGTAATGATAACTAATTGGATTTTACAGTGTGGATGATCAGCAAAGAGCAAACTTTAAAGACTTGAGACTTAGGTGGAAGTTCTCTCTCCAGTATGGCAACAACCCTGAGTAGAGCTACAATGGAATTAGTTTAGTTTAACAAATATTCTATGAGTCTGACTTTTGCTTTTGTGTTATTTCTTATTTATTTACTCTTATCTTAGTTACTTCTGCTCTAGTTTTCTTCTTATTTACGGATTTGGGATCAATCATTTATTAGACCTTCTGTTTTATGTTTTAACCTTTCATTCTCTGTTTTCTTTCCTCCTGTCATTTTTGATTTCTTTCCAGCTGCATTCAACTCTGTCTGCTCAGTTACTCACCCGAGTACATCTGATCACCTTGATTAAATTTCTCCCTGGTTGCTTTGTCATTTCCCGCTCTACCCTCAGCTTTTAAGCGGCTTTCTTTTTGTCATACCTTTGAATTGAATCTCTCTTCTCCTATAGTCATTACTCCTTGTTTGGTGTAAGGAATCTCTGTGCAACATGTTAATTAAATTATTCTCAACTACAAGATTATCTACATTTTGGGTCCTACCTGCTTTGAATGATTGCAAGCTTAAATAATTTGGGATAACAGCATACCAAATGATTAAATTATGTAATAATTGCTATAGCTTTCTTCCTGAATTGTGATGTTAAATATTGTTCTAGTATAACTCCAAATGAACCGTGTTTCAATATAGAAGTAAATGTCCTGCTGTGGTATGCTGTTTTGTCCCCTCTGGAGCAGCTAAACCTCAGAGTAAACTGTCCTTTATATGATTACTAAATGAGCTGTTAAACATTATAACACTTTCCATTTCTCTTCTCGCCTTAGGAACTGCGGGTGTGATACAAAGTGGGGTATGTGTCGGCATAGAAGGTGTTTATCTTACTTGAGAATTTGCCAATTTTGGCAGGAGCAGGTTTAAACTCCTGTATCATGGACTCTCCACACTTTCCACATACATACAGACACATGCTTGCCTACACACATCCTTTCAGCACTGCAAATAAAAATACCCGGCCTTGTGTTACAAAAGATTGACCCTCGTTGCTATAAAAACTAACCAGGTGGGCTGAGTGAGGATTTTGTGTCTTGGTGTTGAGCTTTAGTGATTAATATACCTCCCACTGTGTGCTCTCATTTATTAGACAGCTGTTGAGAACTGTGGGAACCTCTTCTATTCAGGAAAATATTGAGCTTTTGCCAGGGTCTCTCTAGTCTTACTGTGCTAATGTAGCTTAAATGAACTTTTGGACATGAGCTACATATAGTATTTCGGCTTTGTCAGTTGGTAACTATCAATACACTGGCATTTCTTGCAGTCAGCCAGTCTTGCACAATAACATAAAAAATGGCTTCTTACAAATCTCTGACCCTGTGGGGTCAGGTAATGTGATCAAATTGCATGTAAAGGCCAAAGACAAATTTCTCCTTTAGTGACTTTTTCATGGGTCTTCATAGTATCTCTGTACGCAACAGTTAGCGTATGTCTCTTTATTTTCAAATTGTTTTATTTCACTTTTGAACAAATTTAATGGTCCAGAACATTAAAGCAATTTGAGCTGTAAGTGTGGCATAACATCAGTTATTCATAATAATATTAGGTAGGGATGCACTAATCAATTGGTTATTTCTTTCCCTAATTGGTTCTTAATGGGGATCTGCAGGTCAAATCAGCTAAAATTAATTTTTTTTCCCCTCTTACTCATTGAATTCATTAAACCTAAGAACTCCCCAAATTGTTGGTCTAAAATAACATACCTTAATAAAGATAAATGATTTTATCAATGTTAACACTTTTTTTGTGTGTAAAACTACTTTAAACAAGCAGTAGAAATGTACCCCCTTTTCATGCGTTATATTCCATAGAAACTGGAATTGGTTAAAGTGGGATTGGCAGGTCGGTCTTTATCTTGGTATTGCTCATAAGTCATGCATCCATAAATTTTCTATACCGCTCATCCTCAAATCTGTCTCCAGATGTCAATGTCGGGAGGTTGGGTACACCCTGGAGAGGTCGCCAGTCCATCGCAGGGAAACATAGAGACAGACAGGGCAAACAACTACGCATGCACGCACCCACACCTAACGACAATTTAAAGAGACCAATTAACCGAACAGCCATGTTTTTGAAGTGTATGAGGAAGCTGGAGTACCTAGAGGGAACCCACACATGCACAGGGAGAACATGCAAACTCCATGCAGAAAGATCCTGGATTGAACCCAGTACCTTCATGCTGCAAGGCAACAGTGCCACACCACTGTGCAGTCCAAGATGTCCGTCAGTACATCTCTAATATTAATGTCAAAACCCCTCCAAATTAACCCGTTGTCTTCCTATTGTTGGACTGCCATAGCAGAAGACACTTAAAACATGACTGTAGAATAATTTAAACCTTTTGTTATATCTTTGAAATTATCTTGAGTTTGAAAATCCAAATCCAAAATAATATTAATTAATATTAATTAAGCCTTCCGTATCTAAAAATCGACAGAGATACAACAGCCCATCTTTGCCCAAATCCTCTTGTAATTAATATTATAGACTACTTTTCACCAATACTTTAATGTGTAATGAAAAGGTCATGATAACTTTACATATAAATCAGATGGAGCGCCAGAGGCGATAATTTGGGAGGTTATTTGTATCAGAATAAACTACTGGGGGAATCAATTCATTTGTACTTATGACAAATAAACAAGTATAAACTGAAATAATCTATAATGGGTTAAAAAAGCTCACGCTGTCAGATAAGGATTTTTTTTTTCTTTACAAAATGAACAGCATCTCTACTCCAGCTGTGCATGGTGGAAGTTTCAGAAAAAAACAGAAATCACTTGTGGAGGTCTGCTTGGCAGTGATCCAACAGACATCTGCTGACAAGGAGACTAGAGCTGACAGTGGACTTCCACACATTAACACAGCAACACTCACTGATGACACCTTACAGCACCTGATAAAAGCCTCTGAGTCTCCCCCTCCCCTTACTGCTTAAGTTGTCCAAAGGAAAGACATGTGGCTGTGTGTGTGTGTCCATGTGTGCTGTAAAGACTCTGCAGCCAAAGGCTAGTCCTGAACTTTAGATTTTTCAGACAGCAAAAGCTTGCAAAAAGGATATTATGAAGAGAAAGAATGCTACTACAAAAAGTAGAGCTGAACTTGCACGTGTTTGGTAGTGCTGCCACTTCAAATTTCCAATTCTGTAGAAGCTCAATTTACAAAAAAAAAAAGCTATAAAATATGAATGAATACAGAAAGCTGAAATCCAACTATTCACAAACATTTACAGCTTGCCAATGTGGTCTTAAGAACCTCTTATGCCACATTAATGGCACCCAGAGCCATTAAGCCAGATGTTTTATGATGCTGTTGTGTTAAGCTCAACTGTTTCCTGAATGTCTGTTAATATGTGTCAAAGTTATGTGTATCACAAATAAAGGGTATTTGTATTGATTTGTACTTCAGGAAAACACTTTTAGTATAAATATAAATTTTAGTAATAGATTTGTTCCAATAGTGATTCATTTTCTTCAACAGAATGTTTGCATTTTGGAAATATCCCCTTCTTGAACAATATGGTTAGGAAAATTATAGATTCTATTTTGTATCTACATTAGCTATATAATGTGATGTGACCATACATCTCTAAAAGTCTGCACGTTTTTGGGTGACTTGTTTTCCCAAATGTAACTTTTGTTTATTTGAATTTATTTGCCAACTAGTAAGCATAGAATGAGATTGACACTGAGTTAATATTCTTTTTGTAACACAGAAGTTTGTCGATGCTAACGTTAGGGTTGGATACCAACTTGTTTAATTAACTGAAATGCTCCAGGAAATTAAAGCATGTCTGTATGGCAGTTACTAAGTCAGTGGCACATAACTGTGTTTTGAGATATTGCGTGTTTGTATTTGTAAAAGGGGGGAAACTAAAATCCTTTACAGCAAGAACAGATTATATGATTATATTTTTTGCTTTTGAAATCAGGTTTTCTTGAAATTACAATGCAAAGTATTATTTAAATGTTCACAGTTTCACTTCCTAACCTGGTGGTCACAAAGACGGTGTTGGGGGCCACAGATATTTTGGATAAAGCAGCACTTATCTTCTCTTAACAAAACACAATTTATCATTATGTGTAAGAGTTAACCAAAAAGCATAACAGATTTTAAAAACTGTGATAAACAAGAAAGATACCAAATACTACAGAATTGTTGGAACATCTGTTAAAGAGAAAGGCTTAAAATATATTTAAATCCTTTGCAGAGGGGTAACATCAAACTTTATAGAAAATAACTGTAATCCTCTAACACTGAGCTTCTGGAATATTTTTCAATCTTATCTTTCTCCTCACTTATTTATTATAAATCCAGTTGTCTTAAGCACTTTTATAATTGGACTGACTGTAGATATGGACACATTTGAAAAGTTATTTTCTTTGTGCCACTTGGGAACTTATGAATATCAGCAAAAATATGTGTGAATGCTTTGTTCTTTTGTATTTCTCATTCTGAAGAGTAGCGAAAGAGAAATACGACTATGCCTCAATTTTACACCCAGCGGAAGAAATTCATATGATATTGGTGTAAAAATGATTGGACACTAATACTCTTAAAGCAAATATATATTACAAAAATGCTTTGCTTACATTTAATTTGTTGAAAATTTAGCAGTGTCATTATATGTGGCACAAGTGATTTTATTCAAAATAACAATTACTTAGTTGGATACATATGTTCCCTGTAAATGAACACAGTCACCTTAACTAATAGATAAAAAATAAAAATAAAAAAAACAGTGTGGCATTAAGTAGGGTTATAAAACATTTTTGAACTTCATGGTTTTGAAAACATGCCAGTATTGATGCTTATATATGTTAGCTATCTCTTCAAGAAATGCATCGTAGTATTAGGATTCTTTGGACATGTTAACACATGTTAAAATTACAACCATGTCTGAAGTACGATAGATTCTCAATCCACCCTATGATGACCGTACTTGTCTGGAAGGTTTCTTTTTTGGTTTTTTGTTTTCAGCAATCAAAAGAAAATGGGCTCATAGCCAAAAAAGTCATAACAGAACATTAAAAGAATCTTACATTGATTGCTACAACAAACATTTACAAATAACACATGTTCTCTACAGTGCCACACAATGTTCAAATGAAGTGTGCTAAAAGTTCAATGCTAACACCAGCCAAAATTTAGCAGAGAAGTCCATGCTTTAAAATTAATTCTGTTAAATCTCCTCACGCCTAGAGAGCTGGGTGCACATCTTTCTGATGTATTTGCATTTTCATACATCTTCTGACAAGTCCAATAGGATACAGGCCATTAGGAACCTGGGCTAAAAGTACTATACATGAATGCCAAATGAGCTGTTAAATGAAATCAGTCTTCTCATATTTCCTGTGTGAGAAGCTTGGCACGACCTGTCCTACTCAACCCGACATACGGCTACAAATATGAGTGAGTGAAAAATGTCTTTACTTTGCAAAGCATGGAAGGTTTTGCTCATTTATTATTGCACACAGGCATTATTTTCAGACTTTCCCTTGAGTAAACAGTTATGACGCTAAATTGCTGTTTACTTTCTCTTATTTTTTTATGTATTTCATATTATCTGTTTAATTGCTGTTTGTACTTTCCATGCTTTTACGATTAATTGCTGTTTTTCATTTTTTTATTTAACGTATTTTTTAGGCTTTTCATGTTTTAAGCTATTCATGTTTTATTCTTAATTACTGTTTTTTACTCTCCATGCTTTTATAAAATCATGTAAAGCACCTTGAATTACCTTGTTATTGAAAGTGTGCTATACAAATAAAATTCCCTTGTCTTGCTTATATTCCCACACAAAATAATATTGTAGATCATGTTGTCAAAGTTAAACCAGCAAACATCAAGGACGCCAATCGAACATTTTTGTTGTGGAAATTACATCTTAATGACATCACTCCTTTAACTAATAAATAATATAAGTTCACTCTATTTTGATATTGTAGAGATTTGCACCTGCATTGTGCTATTTCACTGTGAGAAAACTAGGGAAAAAAGACAATAAGATCACATATTTCACAATTGATATGCACAATTTAAAGACTCCATTGTACCTTTGATCAAAACTTCTTTTTTATAATTCAGTAGAGGTCTGAGTCAAGTGTGTCTCAGAGGTATTTTGTAAAAACTATTTGTAGTCTTTTCAAAGTCCAACTCTAAATGTTTACAACTTTTTTTAAGTAGTCCAACCAGCTAAAGCCTGTGTTTGATGCCTTTTACCCCGACTTTCTGCCTCCACCTTAGTTCGGGTTCACACGGCAGAAACAGAGATCGCTCAAAGCAATGTATATAAAAAACATTTCCCAGTGGGAAAAAAAATAAAACAAATTCCCCTCCATATCTTTGTATAGAAAGCAGAGCCCCTGCTCCTGCTGTGTCCAGTATATCCTGCCTTTATCCATTGCTAGGATATCTTTTTTTTCTTCTTGTAACTAGTCCACAAACTATTGCCAATGCCTCATCATTGGTGTAGTGGAAGATTTAATATCAATAATGATCTGTTCTGTGTATTCAACTGTGACTCATAGTTACTGTGGGCTATTTCTTTATGATATGTTTACCAAGCTGATTGTATGACACTGTATGACTTAAGTCATGGTCAAATGAACTGATATTGAATTCCTTCATCCCGTGGTACCATGGGAACGACCCTCTGTACACTGGACATCCTGACATCTTGCAAGATTGTGCTTCTATATCATCCAAAGACGCCTGGGAGTCTACAGTGCTCACCCTGAAGAAATGTTTGCTGATATGATATTGAGAGTAGTGAGGATTGCTCAATCTATAAAAGACTGTGTTAGTTGTTTGGAGACAGGTCAGTAATTTACATGTTACTATGTGAAACTCTTACCTCCTTGCTTGATCAACAAAGTCTGTAATAAAACCTCCATAAATCTGAAGGAATCGTCTGTCATCATTAAGATGAAATCATTTATTTAAGAGATTCTCCGACCACACTAAGCATCCATATTTATTTACTACTTTGACTTTAGTCACATTTTACATCATGAGCTTTTATGAAATCTCCTGTCTGAGTTTGGAAAATTTGTGGATAAAGTTTGTTTTTGCTGTCTCATCCTTACCATGTTGTTATACAACACACATTGTGGGACCAAAACAGGAATGTCCTTGATTTTTTTTATTGCCTTGTGTGTGGTCGGAAACTCTAACTACATATTTAAAATCCTGCCATGTGAACCAGGCCTTAGAGACACCAAGACAGCCGGTATATAAATGTGAGACTAGGTCTCATCAGCATCGAATGACTGATGCCGCAAGTTGCTTTGTGCTACTTCAAAACAAAACATCGTGGTTAAATCCCTGCCGTAACTGCTATTGCAACATGTCAAGTGACCTTTTGCAACATTATTATTTTAATTTATTAAACTTAAACATATTAAACATTATTTTACACTCATACCTGATAATGGTGGAAATAACCATTTGTAAAAAAAAGAAAAAAGAAGCTCCCTTCAAGAATGCATATGGCATCAGATGCTGATTCCTTTTTAGGTTAAAACATGATTCCCCCATTCCATATAGTTAGTTCATGTGATCTGTGACAGAATTTGAAATATGTCACTTTTTTTTCTCCTTTACTTTTACAACATTTGTGCGCAAAAATACTGTATTGGAAGGAAACAACCAAGAGCTCATAATGGTTTATGTTACTGATATTCTTATAGATATAAAACCTATACATTAAGAGTATTTTGAGTTATATTTGGGTTTCAAAATTAGCTATGTCTCAGTTACGATGTTAAAATCAGTTTGAGACATTTAAGACTATAAGTGTATTAACACTAGGAAGGTCTGTTAGTTCACCTGCTTTGGTCAAGACCATATGTCTTTACCTTGTTTTTTTTTTTTTACCTTTTTTTTGCTGTGGTTCCTATTCACACTGCAAGTAAACACAAAAGTACCAGAGTTTCTTAACAAAAAGACTCATGTGCTAAGGTCTTTCAGCTAATGGAGAGTTAAAAATGTAGGCAGGGTAAAACCAGGAATCCATGTGAAAATGGGTCAACAAAAACAATGTAGAGTGCTGTTCTTGCGGTGCTTACGTGGCCAGAGAGTCCGGTTTATATGTAAAGTCAATGGAGGAGCGCAATGAAGCACGACTGGGGATCCCGCGACACGTCAGAAGCAGATTTGCGTTGCGAAAAAGCTTTTCTGCCTGATTTGCACGGACAAATAGTGCGGCTGGTGCGTTTCAGGTGCAACTGAATATGTATCAAATACAGCTTCAAGTTGCACCGCCACAACCAATCAGCTGACAGGTATCAGTGATGCTGTTTTCTATACAGAGACAGGAATAAACAATACAAATTATAAAGAGGTTAAACTATTTAGACAGAAATGCTCTTAAGAGGTTTTGTGGGTGGCTCTTAAAAGAGCTGTAAAACAGCTTAATGTCTACACCACAGCACGCGCCGCGCTGCTCACATATAAACTTTTACCAAGAGCAGACAGATGGACAGCCGCTCAGCTTAGTAGTTGGTGTGGCGGCGAGGCAAAGCTTGGACCTTCACGGCACAAACTGGGAGAGGAGCTGGGGTGTTTATCGATCCTTCCACCGCTGCTCCACTGGGTCTACCCCAACAGGAATGGTCCTGACATTTAACATGGTCAGCTCATAGATCAGAGTCCACTGAGAGCTCCTGGAGGGTCGGCATAAGGAGGGAGGAGGAAGAGGTCAGTGGAGTGGTCTCGGTCAGGATCCTTCTACATTTCACATGCATGAAAATGGCATATTTTGAAGTGCGGCCAGTTCGCTTTGGACACGCTTCAAGGTGTGAATGTGCCATCAACCAGATGGGGGCATGTCACGTTTTTTGGTCACATCTATCGCTTCGGTGTATAAGCACTGTTATTGTCTTTCAGGTGTTATGGTTAATACACAGGGGTCAAGTTATCCAAATATTTCAATATTTGAACATTTATTTAAACAGTGGGTGAAAAGATTGGAAGGGTGTCAGCTATTTTGACTGATTAGTATTCAAACCCTTGACCACTTGGTGCAAATGTGCAGAGATTTTCAAATTAACGCATGAGTAGAGGAAACTAAATCGGTCAAAAAAGGTTCCCATTAGAGCCTCTGAACTTCATCTCACACCTGGAAACTATACTAAATGCATCTCGCTTATTGGGAGCTGACAGCTTGTTGAAGAGTTACTGAGGACGTGGCTGCATATGCAGCACAACACCTGATACAGACTGGTGAAGACGGATCGTTTAACTACTGATGCAAAAAAAGAGAACATCCAGGGGGATTTCCTTCTATTAAAGCAAATAGAATAGCCCCTTGCCAAGAAAGTTTTGCTGTATTCTGATAATTTCGGTTGTATACATGTTCAGTGGTGGCACTCCTCCATTATGCACAGGTATTTCACAGAAGGTGAAGTACATGTATGGTGAGTAAAGATAAACCAAAATTTCTGTCCCTCCAACTTTGCTGCTTAGTAGACAAAAAGAGCAGATTAGGAACTAAAACTGTACCTCCAGCGAGCCTTGAAGGTGGTGAAACCTAAGCCTGTTTCAAAAGACACACACAGCAGCATATTGTCCACGATGTGTCTTTTGAATGTGGCGTGGCGTCAAGGCGAGGTGACACTTTGCCTATCATGCTGCAAGCTATAATATTAATGAAACACCATACTTGACCACTTATGAATGTCCACAGGTTCCTTAACCCTCTGCTTTTATGTAGCACCATTGTTTTTTTAAATAGGCTCTAGATGTTTCCCCTTGGCAATGAGGTGAACATCCCACATACGAAGACAGTCTGTTAACCTATTTTATCATCCCTTACTACCTCCTCTAGAAAGTGTTTTACTTAAAGGAGACATATCATGGAAAATCCTTTTTTAGCCCTTAAATGCATGTAAATGTTAATTTTGGGTGTTTACGAGTACAGACAACTTACATTTATTCTGTTCTGATGCTGTGTTTACATCTTTACATTCTTTTTTGGTCATATTTTTCAGTGTGTTTAGTTTTCTCTATTCGCTATTACGTTTTCTTGTGTATTACGTCACAGCATTTGTTGTTGAACTGCCAAATAAGGTAATGGACTTCCGGGTAACCAATTTCGTAAATCCGCCATTTTTTCTCCCCCACAGCGATTTTGTAGTCCAAGGTCAGTCATGTCGAAATTACAAGAAAGCAAGTCAAAATGTTCAGTTATTGGGTGTATTAACCCACACAAATACCTACATCGACCCACAGCATCAGAGCCTCTGAGAAGTGCCTGGTTAAATTTTATTTTTAGTGGAAATATACCGACATCCGTGGGGAAAGTTCTTCTCGTTTGCGCGAAGCACTTCGAGGACGAGTGCTTCAGCAACGTCGCTCTGGAGGGATTTGCCAAAAAGACTTCGTCTGATTGAGGGGTCAGTTCCTTCTCTCCACAGAAACGACGGACAAAGCAAAACGGTAGGCTTCCAATAACACTTAAATGACAGTAAACTTTATATTAGACATGAATGTTGTGTGTTGATATGTCGTACGGGCGATTGTTTTGATAGTTGTAGCATTGTACATTCTGCTTCTGTTAGCGATGTGTGCTAGCTTTTAGCTGAGGATATAACTGTACTGCATGCTTTGAATAAAATGATTGGGCTTTTTTTGCCGGTTTTTGTCGTGGGGTACACATGATGTACAGGAATTTAGCGACGATCGCTTCGCAATAAAAAGTTTATCTGCCGGTAGTAATCGTATCGCTGCTATCAGACTACAAAAATGTCCGAACGGGGTGGAGCGGAACGCTCTGTAACCTGGAGGGGGCGGGGCATGAAATGTTTCGCTTACATTTAAAGGGACCGCACGAAAATGAGTTGCTCTAAAGATGCTCCTCAGAACGGTATAAGGAGGGTCTGTAGGGCTACAATAACATGGAATTCAGACCAAACCACTGTGGTTCTCTTTTACATAGACCACAAGTGAATGATTTACATGTGAAAAGGAAGGATTAAAAAGCATGATATATCTCCTTTAATCTTACTCATATTCAGGATTTGCTCATTTTATTTGCTCATATATTTATTTGTGCAATCCTTCAAAAGATAACATAACTACAAAGTTGGTAAATGGATGTGAGCTGGTTTCAGTTTTTGCTTAAAACATCTCCAAATGAAATTTCAGCAACAAAAGTTAGAAAGTTCCATCATGTTTTACAGCAGCTGACAGTTTGCTATTTTGCCTCTAATGTATAAACCAAGAAATTAAATAAGACATTTAGAGAGCTTGATCAAAATCGGGGCATTGAGCCCATACTTTAATTTGGTCTATTTCATTCTTAAATGCAATTTATTTTGGGGATGCTTCGAGAAAATCAATTTTTAAGGGTCTGATAGCCTTGAAAGTTCGTCAGCTTGACCGCACACAAATATAGGGTTAGATCTAAGTTATTAAAATTCCAAAATTCTCTATATAATTAATTAAACTGATCTGACCAAGAATGATGTAATAATAAATCCATTGTCCATGACTGCTTATCCTTGCAGGATCATGGTTATACTAACAGACATGTTTTAAAAGTGTGGGAGGTAGCCAGAGTACCCAGAATGAGCCCACACATGTTCAGGCAAAACATGCAAACACAAGGCAGATAGAGCCCAGGCCACAATTAAAATACAGGACATTGCTTCCACAAGGCAACAGTGATACCAACTGCAGCACTGTGAGATTCAATTATAAATAGTACAATTATATTACACAATTATAAAAGTTTTACATTTTAATTTGGAATAAATGCAATATTAATGAAGGACTGAGTAATGGAAATAAGCAATGGGTAATGGGTTTGTGCATAAAAAGTGCACTCAGGGCAAACCAAATTGAAACTGCCTGTAACAAAAACTAGAAGAATAGAGTAGAAAGAATAAAAAAGAATAGAATATACCATATTTTTTTTCTATTTATCTTAATAAGAAATTCTCTGTGAGCAGCTCCACAACAGGGAAAGAAAAAACAAGGACATACAAAGATAAAACAAAATAACAAATAAGCAAAAAACAAATAAGTAAATTCTGTTAGAATTCTTTGGTTGTTTGCTGGACAGTGGTTATGTTGGTGTTCTTTCTCCAACCGTCTCTGAAGGCCATGGCAGGTATCAGCACAGGGTGTTCCTTGTTGGTCCTCATTACCATCCAGCTCAAAAAGGGAAGCGGCTCCTGCAGGCTGACGCCAGTTGGTTCTCGCTCCTAGCATGACCCTCATTGGGTTTCCAGTTGCTCTCCTCCAGAACATTCCAAGACAAAGACATTCCATCTTTCAGTGTTCCTACCTTGTCAGCCTCTGTCGAGCTCGCCTGTCCGCCCAGCAACGACTCCACCTGGAGAGAAAATCAGAACTCACCTTTGGTCCTCGAAATACTCTGGACAGTATTGTGTCATACATCTGCAAAACAATAGAAAATAATCAATAAGCCCGTCACAGAAAAACAAGTAAGATTCAGAAACTTCAACATCACATTTCCAGCTTCTCTTCATTCATAATCTCCATTCTCAATCATCTTGCAGTCCAGACTCAGCTTCCTGATTCCCGCTTCTCGGTTTCTCCTTAGATGACCCACAGTGGTTGTTAAATAAAATCATCGTAGAAAATATTTTTGTCTTCTGTGTCTGGTTTTGTGCTGGTTCTTGTCTCTTGAAACTCAATCATGTCAAAATCACAATAAAAAGTGTGCAAGTTATGAATTTGTGCAAGAAAACAAAACAAAACACTGTTTTCACAAATTCTGGCTTTATATTCTATCGCTCCCCTCTGAGAGATGTTATAAAGATGCATAGCATAGGGGATGAAAGCTCTGCATATCCTGTCAGTGGAGTAGGACAATAAAACAGTTGGATTTTTAAACATTTTTTCTGCTTTTGCTGAACATCTATCATAAAAGGTGCATGAAAATAAGCTTTACTGTGATTAGTCTTAATCTTAATCTGAGAGAGACTCGTTTTTTCTGTGTTCTTTACTTTGAGCGCTTGTTCTCCATCTTGAAAGTGTAAAATCAAACTAACTTGGCCTTGAACCTAATACTTATGTTTTTCTCCCTCTGATTTACTCCCTCCCTTTATGTCTAAAGATCTAACCACACATCAAAGCTTAAGCTCTTAAAACCCTGTGGTAAGCACTTGCACAGCCCAGTAGTGTCTGACTGCATCGTACCGAGGTGTCTACAAGTTTAAAGAATTACTAGGACATTCTGCAATTTACAATTTTCAAATAACTTTTCAAAGTGGGATTATGATTTGGGATTGTCTTTTATATCTTTGAGCCTTATGGTGGAATACCGAATACCCGTCAAAAAAAAACAATTGTTCAATAGATAACTCCATTCTCTGAGGCAGAGTCAAATGCTACTAAAAAACACAATTTGGCAGCATTACTTCATATAAAGCTGTTCAGACGCATATGCTTGCAAGTGCAGGTTAATCGTAGCCAGGTTTAGAACATCCCATTTGTCAGAGAAGTTAATATAATATTTTTCCAGCACTTCACCTTTCTGTTGATGAGCTGCCTACATTTTGCTTTGACTTGTTCAGGGCACTGAGGGGTTTGAAACTGTTGAATAACCAGCTTAGAAAAATATTTTTTGGCAGAAATCGCTCTTTTGTCATTTGAAAAAAGGTCTCTCTTGGCAGGAAAGGACATCAAGAAAATACCACATATATTTATTGAATGCAACAAACAAAACCATCACGGGAGCCTCAAATAAGAACTGTCCATTGTAAGAATCTAATATCAATACTGTGCACATCAATATAATACAAAATAATAAAATAATGTTATGTACTTTTTTTTAGGTACCTTGTGACAGGATATTGATATAGTGGTTAGGCCTGGTTTTACACAGCAGGATTTTGTAGGGTGATTTTGGGATTTTCCCCAAATCTAGAATATTCAACATCTTGGAGTGTCTTGACTCGATATTGCAAAACAAACAAGTATGCAGCTTAATGTGACCTGTAGCCAATCAGAAAGAAAGGTGACAGGTAGTAATTTACCTTGGAAGTGTCTATTATTCTTCCCAAGTGTCGGTTCAAATGACTGCAATCCAGAAATGCATAGAATCAGAGATCATTTAGAGCAAAGTGTGTAACGATGTTTCCCACTGAAAAAAAATAAATATAATAATAATATTTTATTCACCTCAACATATTTGTATATAGCAAGTAGAGCCCCTGGTCCTGCTTTGTCAACTCCTTTATCCAATGCAAGATTTTTTTTTTCTTCTGGTAAAATCTTTTTTCAATTTAGATTTTTAGTTTTATTTTATTAATTTTATATCATGAGATTTTTTTGATTTCTTGTTTGAGCTTGGAATGTTTGTGAGTAAAATTTGTTTGTGCGTGGTGTCTCACCTTTGCCATGGGGTCGCACACCACACACTGAAGGATCAAAACAGGAATATCCGTGATTTTTTTATTTTTTTTATCACGGTGTTTATGGTCTGAAAGTCTTCCAATAATTCTAAAATCCTGCTGCGTGAACCAGACCTTAGAGAAAAATCTACCGGTAAAACCAGTGAGCTTTAAAATCCTGTCTATTTGCTTTAAGGTTTGTACAATGTTCAGTTTTGAATTAACTTAATTAGGTTTTGCAAGGATTTTACTTCTACAAAACACTGGCAACAGACAAGAAAAATATGTTGTCCCTGTTACGCATCCTGGTTAATGACACGTGATGGATTTATTGTTGGACCATATGGACAGATAATTTTACCTGCAGCCATATTTATGCTGCTGTTCTGTATTCCATTTTCGCTATGGCAGATTGTGGATGTCCCAGTGTTGTTATCCATGTATTGTCTATGGGGGATTTGTCAGAGTACAAAAGTGTACCAATTTTAAAATACTTTGAAAACAGTTGATTGGCATAATAAATAATTCATGAAGCATACAACACACAATACAACTTGCTTGGTTACCTACACATTGAAGTTGTTTTGCTAGTTTTTAAAAGAAAGTATGTTGACTGAATTTGCATGTCTTTTAACACAGAGAAAAATATTCAAAGATGTTTCTCAGAGTGTAAATGTGACAGACGGTGCCCTCTGAAAATCCAATTTGGGTAATATTTATAAATAGCGGGGCAAAAAAATATTTAGTCTGCCACCAATGGTGCGAGTTCTACCACCTAAAAAAATGTGGGAGGCCTGTAATTTTCATCAAAGGTACCTCAATAAGAGACAAAATGAGAAAAAGAAAATCCAGAACATCACATGGTCTAATTTTTTAAGAATAATTTATTTGCAAATTATGGTGGAAAATAAGTATTTGGTATAACAAAAGTTTATCTTAATACTTATACTTATATACTCTTTTTTGGCAATGACAGAGGTCAAATGTATTCTTTTTAAATTGATTGAGAATGACTAGAGAAAAAGTGTCTTCGAGGTGCATGAGAAGAAGAGAAAGGTCTCAGAAGAGAGAAAAAAGACCAGAGTGTTTTTAGGAGATTCTAAGAGCATGCTGGTTCACCCCTGGGGGCTGTTTAGCATGGGTGGACTGATGTTGGGCTTTTGGCACCATTGCCAGTGTGTCTCTTTGGTGGGGTTTCTTATTTGGTCAGGTAATTTCGTAAGTGGCCCGGTGCTGTTCTTGGATGAGATAACCCAAGACTAGAACAATAGAGTTGTTTTCCTTGGAGTGGGTATGGGGCCTCGATTTTGGTGTTTAGTCACCCTGCGGGCGTGTGTTTGGTGTACAGTATGTTGCCACAGGACTGTAGGGTATTGCTTCACCTGGGAGGGGAGGAGGGTACATGCCATGTGGTGGTGGTTGAGTGCTTGTGGCCAGTGTTGGGGGCTGCCTGGAAAAGTTGACCACATATTTTGGCATACTGATTACTGTTTTGTAGGTTGTATTGTTCTTCAGGCATGGGGGTATGGGTATGTGTTCGAATTTCACACTGGGCGGGGAGGGAGCAGAGGATGGTGATCTCTATGGATGCGGGCTGGTGTCTGTGTTTTCTTCCATTTACTGTACAGGTTTGGGGTGAGGACTGCCTGATCTGGTAGTATGTTCTGGCAGGGGACAGTGTGTTGCATTGTGCAGTAAGTTACTAACTTGGATCTGTTAGGCATTGTATTAGAGGTTGCTGAGGATGATGGAGTTGTCCTTGCACGTGCAGTATGGGGAGTGGTTTCAATTTTGTTTTGTGGTCTGATGAAAAATATATGCTTTGTGCATTTCTGTAGTGTTGTTGGTCTGCACAGATCCTATGATGCACAATTTCATTTTTGCTTCTGGTAAGTGGTCCTTGTGTAAGATAATCCACTGGGTGTTACTGTCATTGTAAACAAATAAGGTAGGGTGACCAAATGTCCTACTTTTTTTTTACATTCTGTTCTGGGCTCTTTGAAAGGAATTCCTTAACTGATGTTATTAGCTACCCTGAAAAAAATGATTAAAATGCAAAATAAAGTTTTACTAAGAGACTTTTATATTTTTTTTCCAATATGAAGTCAAAAAACAACATGTATTTTTCAATTGAATTAACAATGTTTTTCTGGCAGACTATTGCACCAATCATATTTGTGGCAGGTCATAGATATCACATAGTCATTATCCATATGGAGCTCTTTGGGGATTTGACTACGAAATAAAGTGTACACATTCAAAAAAACGTTTGAATCACTTAATTGACAGAATGAATAATTATTCGAGTCTAGAATATACTGGAGTAAAAGTTATGCAAGTTAACCTTTTTGACCCACTGAAGCTGTTTTGCTAGTTTGTTTTGTTTTTTAAGTGAAATTATCGCTCAGCTGATTGAATATGCATGTATTTTAAGAAAGATAAAAATAGGCAAAATGTTAAAAAAAATTCTCCCAACGCCCTGCAGACCACACGAGGTCCCTGTGATTATATTTAGTTATATGAAATAAGAATTCTCTCTTGGGGGTCTTTGAGAGGTGACAGAAGATACCGCATAAAAGAAAGAAAAAAGTCAATGTTTCCTGGTTCTTCAAAGAGGCCAGCACAACATTGTTTCATTGTCTCCTGTTATGTTTAGCTGTTGTGAATCTTTAATTGTATTCATGGTTGTTGCCACCAACTATATAAAAAATAATGAAAGCTAATGAAGAACAAAAAGCCAAAAAAAGAATTGTGTTTTCTTGACTCAAGACCAAAGTAATAATCCCTGACAACAAGCATTCCTTGCTTTTATGCTTCTAAATATAACTAATCTGTCATTGTTGTATTACTTGTATCATAAGCTTAAAGTTGTTCTTTGGGCGTGTCATTAGCTGTGCTAAGGTTTCGTAATAAGATTTCCTTTGTTTAGATCTAGGGTGCATTCAGGAGAGCTCACAGTCTTGCTAAGTTACCTTTACTATAACTCTTTAAAAGAACAACAAAGAGAGACCTTTGACCTTTAAAGAACCATTAAGGTCTAAACTACTGACTTAAATATATATAATGCCATTCTTATCTCTGTAAATGTGTGCAGAGCAAAGTGGAATTAATATGCTAGCCAAACATCTGAACCTACAGTAATTGTTCAGTGTCATGATGATCTTTGTATGTGTCATGTTAGTCTGTATGTAATAAGTAATAACTTTCTCCAGTGTGGCTTTTTGTCAGTATTTTGATTTAAATTCCCTGCAGGAGATTACATAATTTAACACATTCTTGGCACATGAAAGCCCTTGATTGACAATGTGAACCACCAATGTGAACCACCAACACGTAACAAAAATTTGTAGTTCTATGAACAGGAGACCACTTTTTTTTAACCTGCCACTAATTTCAGTGGGGAACCGCTACCTTATGCATACAGACATTGATGTTCCATCTTAAGGTGATGTGGTTTACACACAGCCTTTAATGTGTGTCAGTTTGAGTCTGAATCCGACTCTATCAGGCTTTTTATGTACATTTCAGACACCTCTGTCTGCCTGTTTGTTAGGCCAATTTAAAAGAAGAGCAGGAGGCGCAAGTGTTGAAGACTAACTTAAACAGGTATGGCTCAGGTGGAAATGAGAGCTATGTATTTTTTTAAATTGCAAGACTGGTAGATTGATTTTTTTTATTCTTATAACGAAATTGTCAAGCATTAAGTAATAACTAATAGGAAATGAACTCTGCATGGTAGCTGTATTGCTATCATTGTCCGAATGTGGTGGGTTTAAACATATTGTAAACAACAGTGTCTCAGCTAGCTGAGGCAAAGCTAAATGTAAACCATTTTATCTTTTCGAGTCCTCCGAATGACAGTCATGTCTGTCAAACTTGGACTGCAATCTATGTTATGACAATTCAATTGATGATTTGTGATAATATTTCATCAAAATGTTAATATAGCGTAGTGGATTCTGCTATTGTTTATTGGATTGAACTGTTGCAGCTATTGCAACTATTATACCAAACGGCAAGGACTGTTATGTTTAGGAAAACATATATTTCCTTGCATGGTTTTTTGCGATTCAGTATCTGGATTTTGTAAAGATTTTTTAGACATTGTTATATAACTAGTTTCCTTTATTTTGTCTGGGTGTAGATATGTGATTTTTGACTGCTTTATCTAAATTACCTTGAGGCTCTTTCAGCTTGAAGTGCAACTTTTTAAGGTGAAATTACATTACTCTGTACCGTCTAACTCTCTGCTGTACAGGTGTGAGGATGTGTTTGGTTTCATAGTTAGAGTTTAAAGCAGCTGTCACTCTCTTTGCTATCTTGTTACATAGTTCTAAACATTAGAGATTAATCCATCCGGTTCTTTCTTGAGGTATAGTTGCTGGTGCCACTTTTAAAGTAAACCTGGCTTGAAAGTGTGTGTGTCTTTGATTAAGGGTGCTGAATTCAAAGTGTCCAACTGTCTCAGAGTCTTCGTCACTGTTGCTATGAATACTCATTTATTTTATTTTATTTTTCTAATTTAAGAATCGTTGGTATATTCAGAAATTTAATTTCTGATATCTATGAGTGCCCCAACTGATCAGTGTTCTTACTAGGACCAGTTGTTAAAGATCCCTACCTTTCAGCATGGTAATTGAATTGAGATGTAATCTGGGGTGGGATGAAATTTGGCGTGGTGCCACCAATGCAACACATATTCAGTTGTGTGCCCCAAGTTCCTTGGGTGTTTTGGCCACTTATCACAAGACCCCCTCTGCTGGGGTTGGGCCACCACGGGTGTATGTGTCGCACGGTAGCACCACATGATCATTTGGCAACCCATGTTGTATCTCTATGTTTCAGCCACAGCCAGTGACTGCTCTGTTCCACTACAGTGGCAAGTTCTTTGACCGCCCTCCGTTGGGCCTGCCCTATCATACCTACTGTACTTCCTTCAAGAGCCTTGTGGCGGAACTGGCGACAAAACCTCTGCATCCTACCTCCACTGGCCACACCTTTAAATTCCAGCCCCGCCCCTCTCCTTCAGCTGCTAAATTGGCAGCCTATTCTGCTCGAATGCTTCGTAGATGGCATCCTCCCATGGGACAGTCATCTCAATGATGAAGACACGCCGGCAGGACTTAGGTCAGAGGACAAGGTCTGGGCGCAGGTTGGTTGCTGCAATTTCGGGTGGCAAGGTGAGCCTCTGGCTGAGGTCTACCCGCATTTCACAATCCCGGGCAGCATTCAATGGGCCAGAGTCTGGAAGTGATGGCTTGGTTGGCTGTTCTGCCCTTCCCACAAGAAGGTTGTTCTCCATGGGATGGTAGTCTGGGCATTTAGAGGCATGGCGTTGGTGGTTACCCTCTTGTTCTCAAGTTCGGCAGCCAAGCACTTCAGCACTTGGTTGTGGTGCCAGGTGTATCTTCCTTGAGTTAGGCTGGTCTTGCAAACAGGGGACAGGGTGGGTCCTCTCCATGCCAGAGATATAAGTTGGTTGGGGAGGGCAGGACATCGTATGTAGGTCTAATGATGAAACTTAGCCTATTAGCCTCCATGCTCCAGATCTCGTTCCATGTGATTTTTCTCCTCTCCACGCCATGCCACTTCATCCAGCGGCCTTACTGTGCTTGTGAGCCTTGGCACACCTTGCTGCTTCATCCTGGTGGCACACCTCTTCCACCACCATGTTCTGCCGTTCGGTTGGAATAGCCTTTTGCCATGTGGGTGCCAGTCGATTGGCATGGGATGGCGTGACCTCAAAGATAGAGATTGGCCCCATGAGATGGGGCTGCAGCCCAAATTGAAAGCACCACAGATTCAACTTCCCGGGGAGAGTAGTGTTGTTAATATTCTTTAGGCAGCTGATTGTATCCTGCCTGAGTTGTTCCACCTGCTTCGAGTCTTTGAATTCTGAGCTATACCAGCGGCCAAGGCTTTGATTCTCCAGAACTGTTGATATTGGTTCGTTGTTGAACTGGAACCTATCATTGGTTAGCTGGTTTTTGATAATCGATATACTGCGGGATTTACTGGGTTTAGTATCCATTTTTGCCCATTTATTATTTCCCTGTCGTTTGGTACATGCATGTGTTGTTTTTATTGTCGTCATGTCATCCATGTAAGCGCTCATTGGAGGAAGATGCAACCCGCTCTTCAACCGTTCCCCTCCAACCACCCATCGTGATGGTGGAGAGATGTTGCAGCGCGCCATTATGCCTTTTTTAAAGGAGCTATATCATGCTTTTAAATCCTTCCTTTTCACATGTAAATCATTCACTTGTAGTCTATGTAAAGTAGAACCACAGTGGTTTGGTCTGAATTCCATGTTATTGTAGCCCCACAGACCCTCCTTATACCGTTCTGAGGAGCATCTTTAGAGCAACTCATTTTCATGCGGTCCCTTTAAATGTAAGCGAAACATTTCATGCCCCGACCCCTCCAGGTTACAGAGCGTTCCGCTCCACCCCGTTCGGATATTTTTGTAGTCTGATAGGAGCGATTTGATTACTACCGGCAGATAAACTTTTTATTGCGAAGCGATCGTCGCTAAATTCCTGTACATCATGTGTACCCCACGACAAAAACCGGCAAAAAAAGCCCAATCATTTGATTCAAAGCATGCAGTACAGTTATGTCCTCAGCTAAAAGCTAGCACACATCGCTAACAGAAGCAGAATGTACAATGCTACAACTATCAAAACATTCGCCCGTACGACATATCAACACACAACATTCATGTCTAAAATAAAGTTTACTGTCATTTTAGTGTTATTTGAAGCTTACCGCTTTGCTTTGTCCGTCGTTTCCGTGGAGAGAAGGAACTGACCCCTCAATCAGACGAAGTCTTTCGGCAAATTTCTCCTGATACAGACCGAGGTTGCTGAAGCACTCGTCCTTGAAGTGCTTCGCGCAAACGAGAAGAACTTTCCCCACGGATGTCGGTATATTTCCACTAAAAATAAAATTTAACCAGGCACTTCTCAGAGGCTCTGATGCTGTGGGTCGATGTAGGGATTTGTGTGGGTTAATACACCCAATAACTGAACATTTTGACTTGCTTTCTTGTAACGTCGACATGACTGACCTTGGACTACAAAATCGCTGTGGGGGAGAAAAAATGGCGGATTTACGAAATTGGTTACCCGGAGGTCCATTACCTTATTTGGCAGTTCAACAACAAATACTGTGACGTAATAGACAAGAAAACGTAATAGCGACCAGAGAAAACTAAACAGACTGAAAAATATGACCAAAAAAGAATGTAAAGATATAAACACAGCACCAGAACAGAATAAATGTAAGTTGTCTGCACTCCTAAACACCCAAAATACACATGTACACGCATTTAAGGGCTAAAAAGTGGATTTTCCATGATATGTCTCCTTTAAGTAAACCACATGCAGGTCTTTCTTTTCCTTCTTTGCTGTCTTTATCTGGTGCAAGATGACATTTGTGTTTTACAGACATCCTGAATAACCACTTATCCCTGCCTTCTGCACTGAGGTGTCGACAAAGTTGTTCTTCTGCATGAGCACTGAGAGCCTCTGGGCCACAACACTGATAAATATCCTTCCGACCACATTCAGTAGGCTGATCTGGTGGAACTGATCAATGGTTGAGGATTTCTTCTCTTTGGGAATCAGGATCCTACCTGCCTGCTGCCATACTTTTGGTATAATTCCTTTTTTTCATTCTACTTTCATAAGCTTCGAGAGGTGCTTTAATATTCTTGTCGTGTTCTTATAGAGCCTATATGGAATGCCATTGGGCCCAGGGGCTGAAGTAGTTCTTTCTCGCATTACTGTGCTCTCCACTTCGCTCCAAGTAGGGGATCTCATTTCCAGCTGGTCTTCTGGCGGTATCATCTAGGATACTGGCTAGCACATGCCTCTGGGTGTCAGAGTAGGTCTTCCTCATGTGCTCCTCTAGTTCCCTTATGGGTGCCTTGAGGGTTCCAGTTTTCTCCTTGACAAATAGTTCTTTGACAAACTTGTAGGGATCTCTGTAAAACGCACTCCTCATTCATTCTTTCTTCTTATGTTGCTTTCTAAGGCATTCTGCTCTTCGCAGTGTTGCAATTTGCTGCTTGTAGTCACCTTGTAGTGCCTCAAGTCCTTTTCTTTCTTCTTTTGTTGCCTTCCTCCATTGTTTTCTCAGGTTCATTCTTTGTTTCACCAGTTTCTCAATCTCTTGCTGTCTCCTGGACTTGGGGTTGCCTAATGGATCCCTCTGCGTCCAAAGGTTTGTACTTTTCACCCCAAATTTCTCTGCTCCATAGCTGTAAATGATCTCTCTAAATGATCCAGGATAAAACGAATAGGGGATTGTGCTTTTGCTGTTGCTGCCCCCAAATTATGAAATACATTACCACTAACCGTTCATTCTGCCCAGTCTTTTCAGGAGTTTAAATCTCAATTAAAAACGCATCTGTTCCCCATAGCCTATGGTTAAATTTGCATTGTCTCAAGCCTTTTCTCCTTGTATTTTTAGACTTTATTTTAATTGCTTAATCTATATTTCTTTTTACATGTATTGTTATTTATGATTGTTTATGCTTTGTCAAGCACTTTGGTCAACTGCTGTTGTTTTTAAATGTGCTATTTAAATAAAATGGACTTGACTTGACCCTTCAATCTTGTCCAGCTTTCTTTCCACGCACCCTTTCAGACCTTCTAGAAGATGGACGAGATCTCTATCTGTGGTTTCCCACTCCTTTTTCTGGCAGGATTTAGGCCACAAGATTTGAGACTTCCATTCATTCATTTTCCTCTCTACTGCTATCTGTGGCTGGATGGGCTTTGGACTCATGTCCGTTGGTGGCTCTGTGCTTGTTTGAGCTTCGTCTGGGGTTCTGATACCCTGTGGACTATGGTGAATATCCTGCCGCTGGGCTTCACTCAACTAATTTGTCCTACCTCTGAGGAAGTAGTGGTCAATGCGTGGCCCCTTGTTATGGTACATTCACACCGCAGGCTTTATCAGGGTGAGGCAAAGCTCACAAAGCATCTAGTTTGAGGTTCTATGTTGAAGCTTGCAAAGTCTGCAAAGTCTGCCACTTCTGGGCAAAAAAGAGCGCATGGGCGGGGCTTCTTCTGTTGCCGGACATTCTGAACTATGGCAAATAGTATTGAGTGTGTGGCTTTGCTTTATTAGCTAAATAAAGCTAGACAACGTCGACTTCGGCAACATAAGCGCCGTTTGTGGATACACCCTATTCTACGGATGCGTTCTGAGTTTGGGGAGTTTAAGCATTTGCTCCAGGAGCTACGTATGGATGAGGTTCGCTTTCAGCAGTACTTCCGTATGTCCCGCACCTAATTTTACGACCTCCTGGGCCGCATCAGAGCTCAAATCTCCTACCAGGACACCAACTACAGGTTCTCTATTCCTCCTGAAGAGCGCCTGTCCATCTGTCTTCGGTAAGTGTTATTATGATTTTTTAAATCTGCGTTTTCTAGACTAGACTAAATGTAGGTTTTCCTGCTCCCGCAACATTCAAAATATGTGTAGTGACATCGCTACAATTATAAGCTCTGATTGGTTAACGCGCCGCTTCAGGGCCGTCAACACCGTCAAAAGTTCAACTAGCTGAACTTCTGCGCTGCTGGCTTTATGAGCTTTGAAGCATGAAAAGCAGGAAAAGCTTGATAAGTTGACGGAGCCAAAGCTCACAAAGTGCCGCAGAGACCGTGACGCTCCTCCAACAACCTCCGCCATAGACTTAACATGTAATCTGGACGTTGCTGACGCTGACAAAGCCTGCGGTGAGAATGAACCATTAGGCTCTCTCAGGCATTTTATCCTGCCCTGGTGGATCTTAACCCTCTAGGCGCTGGGTTTTTTTTCTGTAAAATATTCCATTTTGATATCACTAGTTCAAAATGTTGTAACTTTAATATGGCTATAGATAAAGGTACACTGTAAATTAGAAAAATCTTCAGTATGATCCAAAGTTTGTGTAACGAGCAAAATCATACATCTAATTTGCATATTATGACGTCATCAGGCGTTGGCACTATTGGATTGCATGACTTTTACAATTTTTTGCATTGTTTTAAAACTTTTTTTTCATCATTAATTTTATATTTTTATTTAGTTTTTTCTATATATGTATTTTGTACATCTATATGTTTCATTTTTTTGGCTTTTTTTCAAGAACGGGTGGATATACCTGTTTATGTCCTTTCTTATGTGGCTCCGATACTCTATTCACTATATGAAATCAACAGAAATCAAAAGAAGGTGCTGAAAGTGTTCATCACAAAGATGGTTGACAAAGATGAGACTCCGATGTCTGAAGTCTTACAACGGATGGTTAGGAAAACAGTGTGAATAATGTTTAAATGTACAGTCCATATTTTCCTCAGCCTTCCTGATTCTCTGTTTTAGTTTTGAGCAACAGGAAGTGGATCTTCTTCTATGGTAACCAACTTGGTTTGGTCTGTTGCATTAGATGGCCAGAAAAACTATTTAAAAGGCATTTGTAACTTGAGTTACTGAAATTGTAACTAGTAATATATTGCTCTATATTTTGTAAGTAATGCATTACACTACTCAGTTACTGAAAAAAGTAATATATTCCTGTGACTCATTACTTTTGTAATGCATTACTCCCAACAATGATGGCAACACACCCAAAAAGATGTCCAAGATTAAAGGTACACATGTCCGCCATCTCCTGGTGTAAAGTAGTAATTAAATTAGTGGCCCTATCTCCAGCTGTGGCTCGTTAAAGCCAGAAATGTTGCTTGTCGCAATATTGCGACTTTGGCGCCTAGAGGGTTAAGACCCTTCTCTGATGTTATCTTTTTCCAGCCACAGATGCAGCTTTGAAGGTTGTGTCCTGCCAATGCTGTTACTCTAGCAATTACCATGCTGAACACTTGATTCATTGTCCATTTCCGTTTCAAGATCTATTACCATGCAGTCC
Source organism: Apricaphanius iberus (assembly GCA_028564705.1). Taxonomy (NCBI): domain Eukaryota; kingdom Metazoa; phylum Chordata; class Actinopteri; order Cyprinodontiformes; family Aphaniidae; genus Apricaphanius; species Apricaphanius iberus. The sequence goes on from JAPXFQ010002614.1 coordinate 1,778,243, forward strand.
ATCGATGAGCCATCTTTCGTCCCACTCTTGCAGACTCAAGAGGTATTTTTTCTTTTGACCTTTTCGTAGCCATGGTTGGCTGGATCCAAGTCACTCTATAGTGCAAAGGTCCAGCTAACACAGGTAGCTAACCCATGCCGGCCCCATTGGGGTCTATTCCCTCATGCCAGCAGTCTCTTCAGGCCGTCACCACGTCTTTCCCAGGTTGTCAGCTTCCCTTTCGCAGCAGTCACTGGTTTTGACACCAGACTTCAGGATTCTTACTAGGATTAGTTGTTAAAGATCCCTAACTTTCTGTCTTTATGAATTCAGACAAACCATGTACAAAGTGTTAAATTAAATGAATCAATAATAATAATAGGTCATTTTATTTGAACTTTACATTTTAAACATTTCACAGTGATCAACAATTATACAAAAAAAACAATACTAATAGTGTCAATGTGCAATTGCCATATTAGGATGAAAGATATGTAAGCAGCAGTGGTATACCTAGGCAATGTTCATGTTCTCTTTTTAAATTTGAAGGCTTGAGCAGATAAGATGTTATTTACCGGAGTAGGATTTGGATGCATTTGTGTTAGTTGAATCATAATCCACATAGATAAATCAGTTCCACATTGGTGAAAAATAGATTTATGAATTGTCTTTTGTTTTTGAAATAAATAAATGTAAATGTTTCCTTAAGCGATTGAGAGCAACTCAACTCAGATTTGTTTTAAAGTGAAATTCCTAATTCAATATTGTTTACAAAGAACACAGAGGTAAACTCTGCATTATTCTGATTTCTGTACTAATTATGAATCTTTTGGGTTTATCAAAAACTCAAGCAATTTGGAGATTAAACTGCAACAAGAAGGCAGTTCTGGAGGCCTCTTTGTCTGGAGTTTGCATATTCTTCCTGTGCGGCCACACTGACTTTAACAAAATGCATTTTAGCACAGTTTGTGAAATTGATTGTAGCAGTAACAGAGTTTGAGCATTTAATTTGGGTTAATTTCTTTTATAAAGACAAGGTGTTCAGGTGGAGAAAAAAAACAACACAACTTTTCTTTCTTTACCTTGACATGTTTCGACTGCGTCCTGCAGTCTTCCTCAGAAGCGTCATCTGACAGCTGTGACGTGTCGTTTATCAGCTGTTACTTTCAGGGCGTGGAGTTTGAGCATGTTGTTGTGTTTGTTTCTATGACTGTCTATCCAAAATGAACCCAGTCCATATGTGAGATGGTAGTTGGAATAGATCCTACTCCCAGTGGCCCTGACCAGGACAGAATCCTTCCTCGAAAATTTAAGAAATCATGGCTGTGTTAAATTGCTAACAATAGTTGTAGCGCCAAAGCATACTCATTATCCAGAGCTTAAAAGGCTTTAAATTATTTGTGTAGGTGGAAAATAAGAGTTTCAATCCGCTCTTTGTTTGCTCATTCTTTCTTTATCTTATTTTGCTCCCTTTACTGCATATAAATTTAACCAGTACCATGGCACACAATGAAAACCAGGTAGTGAAGGCTAGAGCCCATCCTTTCCCACAGTGATAATTCTTCACTTCATCCACATCAGAGCACCACCTCAGGGGACGTAGATGGGTAATACAGATAGAGCCTGTGTAGTTCTTTCAGCGATGGCTAGAGAGAACCTGAAACTGGCACATCAATCATGACTTTTTTTCCACTTATTTTTTTTTCTTTCTTTCTTTTTGAGTGTGCCACTATAAAGCAGTAAATCACATTTGTCACATAACAGGATTGTAACAAGCATACAATGGATAAAATTCCTTCAATATGGAGATGAATAACTGTAATATCACTCAGATACATTAAGACATCTCAGTCCAATCACCACAGATTTAGCAGCACAAAATGGATCATATAAATAACTGTCATTTTTGTGGTTGAGTTGTATAATAAATACAAACCAGGCTAAATAAATTGGAAATAACTGAAACAGAAAATTTTATTTATATCCAATAATTTAGCTGCTACCACTTCTTTAGTAAAAGATACTTTAAAAAAAAATCTAATCTGCTTATCTGCTGGATTGTGTTTCTAGACACAGGATTGTATTTCTAGACATCACTATTTTTAAGGTACGATACCTATACTGTAAGCCCAAAATGAACATAAACAATAGGATATAATTAATTGATTTTGAAGACTTGTTTTTTGGGTCCCTTAATGAGCCTTGCTAAAACGAGAATCAAAGGTAACATAGATGTCGTGAACATTTTCAGATGATAATCAAGTAAACTTTACTAACAACTGGAATTAGAAATGTATTCTCTATTTATGAAATGAGTTTTGGCTGTATTGTATATACTCTAATAAGCCTTTGCATAAATTTACACCATTGCCAGTTTGAGGGAGTACCTTATTTTTGGGAGTCCTTTCAATAGATAGGGAGGACTGTAATTAACAACACCTCATAGGTTGTAATCATAACAGATATTCAGTACATTGTGCAGACCCCAAGATACAGGTTGTGAAGAACTCCCCCTGAACTAGTCCAGCACAAAGTGGCTGGGTGTAAGATACTTGTAGACTAGGTTTATTTGAGTGCAATAACAAAGTGACAGTATAATATGATAAAGTGTATAGGACACGCTGGGCTGAGTACCAATAGAGGTCCAACAATTAAATTGGGAAGTTTGTGGGATTTTCATATTCTTAACAACAAACAGGTTAGCATTAGACAAATCCTGGTGAACTTAAGGTTATATTAATAAACACAGCAAAGCCAAAGATCAAGGAAAAGAAACACAGAAGTATCAATGGCTGAAGGTGAAAACATAAGCTGTGGTAAGTCAAGACGTCCATGGTCAGCATAGCACTTGGGACTGTGACCTTCACATTAGGAGAATGGTTTAAGTAGTTTTTTCTTAGAATATATCATGTCCTAGAAAATATTATCCATAGTATCCTCAGGCTCCAATGCCTCTTGTAGAGCAAAAACAGATCTTCAACTAGACAAGCAGCCACAAATCATTTGGACATGAATGTCCAATATAGAGACATCTTATAAAACTGGAAATAAACTAAGGAATACATACCAGTAGGAATTTATGCTGAATGCTTACAGTTGATCCAACAGAAGGATCATTCAATCAATTTCCTCAATAATTCATCTTATTATTATTTGACCACTTGAAAACAGATTTCAAATAGGGTATTAAAGTTCATCCCCAAATGATAAGATGATGATTAAAGATTTGACACAAAGACAAGACAATGAGGTCACAGCTACAGTAACTTACTCTCACTTGAAGCAGTAGCAGACTGTATTTTATAACCTTTATTTCAATACTGGGACACCATGCTAAAAAGAGGTACATCATAAGTGACACATATGCCTAACAGATGTTATACAACATCTCGTTTCACAAAATCATACCTCTTCTTTTTTGGACCATTGTAAAAAGTGTTCATATATATTATTGTATTTAGCCAAATAAATAGCGTGACAGCAGCTTAAAGTTTCAGACTGGGCAATTAACCTTAAATGCATGCTTTTGGACATAGGGAGTTGAGAAAGATTTAAAAAAAACTAATTTCCTAAAAGCTTTTAGATGATTTTACATTATCAACACATTTCTCTTTTTCATTATTTCTTATTTTTAGACCAAGATTTATCTAGGTCGGTTCAGTTATAACCGTCATGAATAAATAAAAAACTATTTAAAAACAAACATGTGAATAAAACTAAATCAAAGAAATAGAAACTAGAGGAATACAATTTTTGCTCAGTTATGTTGCTATACACATAGAAGTAAAAGCTATGTCCTCCCCTAGCACTGATTCAGGGTTAATTGTTAAGTATGTATGGTATTTTCTATCTGTGGTTTAATATTAAATCATCATGAATGAATAATGAGCTATCCTCAGCTGTATTTGAAACACAGAATTTGCCCACTACTCTTTTATTTTTAATTAGCCCTACTGGACAGCTCTTTCAGATGTCACCATGATTAACTCTGGGTAACAGAATGAAATGACTTCACATAGGCTGATTTTGAAATCATTTTGGAAAGTGAATGTCTTTGGCCAGATGAGAGCAGAGTTTGTACTACTTATCAAGAGATTAAGGGAGTCTCTTTATTCTGTTCCAGTTTCCATGGAGACGTGACATGACTTGATAAGCACAATGTGTATATGTGAGTGTGTACATAAGAGCATGGGTTTCTTGAATGTGCATATGGATGAGTGAGCTACAGCTGAATTTAAATCCTTAAAAATTTTGTGTGGGGAAGAATTTAACTCTTTACAAAAAAATATTATGAAACTATAGGAACATGATGCACTAAGTAATATGGCTTAATCAATACCTAAATGGTGAGGTTATGAAGGATAGAGATTTTTTTTCACTGTACAAAGAAACAAATATATATTGGAAAACTGCAGGATGCAGAATTTTGCTATAGGCAGGTCTTGACTTATGAATAATACAACCAGCTATAATCACAAAAACAGCAGAAATCTTTACAGTACCCTTCTGTAAATATAGTTCTCATGCTCAGAGTAAATATGCACAGGCTTTCAGAGTGCAAAAAGTTAACGGACATTTCCAGGCATTCAAAAACAATACATCAAAAACGTATTTGTTCAACACAGAATGGCCTGCAGAGTGAGAGAAGAGAGAGATTAGGCAATATTATGGTATGTTGAGACACATTTGAGTGTTTCAATGTGATTTACTCGTCATCAGTGGTCTTGTGGCTTCAATAAGTTATTTATTATTTTTCTTGAGTTAAAAACTACTGTTATACAGTTTTGAATCACATAGGATCCACATTTTTTTTAACTATTGCCACTGTGTAATGATACACTGGGAGAAGCAGCTTATAGCAGAGAGCAAAAGTAGTTATAACCCTCAACATTTCCACATTTTGTCAACCACAAACCTCTTTGTATTTTTCATGCTTGACCAAAACAATCTTTGAGCAGAGATGTACAAACGTTTTGGTACATGGGCCAAAATCATCAAGTCCAAAGTGCCCATGGGCGACAAAAACGTTGTTTTTTTGTCATAAAAAAACTAATTAAACATGTAATACTGTAATCAAACAAAGTAGGTATTCCTATAGAAAAGGGATTTTAAAGTATTGTAGATTCAAAACATAGTGCTTTTAAGGTTTGCCTTGTTAACAGAAATTATTACGTTTTCTAATATTTTGGAGGGGCTAATTTTAAAGCAAAAATCTGTTTTTTCTCAGCAGAATAAAACAGGGTTTGGGTCACTCTTTGAAAATATGTATTATTTATAGGTATGCACGGTTGCCTTTGTGTCTGATTTTGCATTATGTGTTGACATAAAAAAAAAAATTCTACCTTGGATCATTTTCTAATCATTTTAATTTTTCAACAAAAATGAGGCCCTTATAAAAGAAAGTCTCCATCTGCATCAATCATTTGTGTTGTGGTACAAATTGCAGAAAGTATAGATCTTAAATCATGGTCAAGGGCCGAGCAAAATCAGTCCGAGGGCCGTGAATGGCCCCGGGGCCGCACTTTGGATACCTCTGACGTAGAGCATAATATGAAGGGGAAAAAAAGAGATGCATTGATTCTGCATTTGCATTTACAATAAAAAATCTGAAAGGTGGCATGTTTATTCAGCCCTGTGTCAACACATTGGTACAGTTACGGCTGCAAAAATGTTTTGTGTGTTTTTTTTCTTTGAATTTGGCACATCTATAGAGCGAAATGTTTCCCCGTCCCAAAAGAGATCAAGATCAGTGATGCTGGATAAAGAGCACCTGTTAACAAAATGTTCTAATCTTAGGCCACGTCCACACTAATTATTTAGTCTACACCCCCCTATCGTCCACAATAACCCGGCGTCGTTTAAGGTCTGTGGCCGAATAACTATTAGCCGGGTAAGAGAGCCGTATAAATCTTAATTCAACGGCTAAACGAGCTAGTGTGGACAGCTTCCCCGGATAATGAAAGGAAGTGGCGTCAATGAATGCTGCGTCAATAACAATACGACACTACAGACAAAGACAACAGCGAAGAGTAATAAATCGATCTCGTCGTCTGTCCACACCAAAAACTCTCTCTTCTTCTGAGCAGCTATTGTTCTCTTCGGTTAACGGGACAAGCAGATATGTACTGTGCTGTAGAGCTTCTTGTATATATTATGTAGGCGCTGGCGTCACGTAGATTATACGCGTTTTTGCGCATGCCCAGTATTTGCTGAGGTCGGTATGGGATTACGCAATCATGGGAACTTAAACGGACATTAAACGGGGCGTAAATGCTCGTGTTGAGTGGATAACAGGCGTCTAACTCACCGTATAACCTTATCGGCTTAGTGTGGACGTAGCCTTAGAGTGTGGAAGCAGATTGATTCTTATCTGAGTTTCATTCACCAAAGTCACTGGCCTCCTAGACCAACTAGAAGGTCACCCCCGTCTCAGGTTTTACAGCCTCTAAAAGGTTTCCTTTCATAGTTGCTTTTTGTTTAGCTCCATCAATGCGCCCATCAACTCTGATCATCGTACCTTCAACAAAAACCATTCCTACATAATGATGCTTACACTACCATGTTTATCCATTATTGTGGTTCTTTTAGGGTGATACAACCACCCAACCCCCACAAAACCACCCCCCACCCAACACCCACCCCCCCCCCCACACAAAAACACAAAAAACACCAAACCCAAAAAAACCCCCCCAAAACCCCAACCAACCCAAACAACCCACCCCCACCCAAAAACAAAAAAAAACAGTGTTGATGTTCTTCTCCAATCAATTTACATATCAAAAAAACTTCCGCTTTGGGGAAGTGATTTTTTTACTGGGGGGGGGGGGGGCATAAGGAGGCTAAGTAATAATGTATCACATTTTTCAGCTTTTTATTGGAATTTTCTTTCTTTATAACAATAATCATTGTCCTTGTACTTCACAATTATGCACTACTTTGTGTTGTAATGTGTGGTTAAGGGCTATGAATACATTTGAAAGGCATTGTATGTATAGTAAAGTCTTTCTATAGTTTAATACCACTCAGATACCCCCACACACCTTCTTAAATTGATCCAAAATTGTGATCAACATCAGACATCCTTGGAACTGTTTTACCATATTTAACTTACTGCCTAATCCTCATCCTCACTCTCATCCCTAGATCAAAGTCTTAACAACTAAATGGAAATTCAGATTTATATGTTTTAGCACTATGGGTCTCAAAAATAGTCAGATATGATTTAAATGTAGTACAATCTCGCTTGTGACTGTAGTAAAAGATTTGCTGCCTAAAAGCACAGCAAGAGAAGCAGAGTTTGCAGACTGCCTGAGGAGATCCTGAATTCCCTTGATCCTAACGACCCTGTCCTGCTGGGGGAAAAAATGTACATCAATACAGCCATTAGTTATAATCATAGCCGATTAAGGCCAGAGCGTGTGGGCACATGTGCCAGCTTGTATCAACCACAAAAGACTTGTGCATTTGGAGTTACAGTGATTCAGCTGATGTGCTTAGCAGCAGCTGGCTGTCCACTTTTGCTGCTTTGATTTCGCATGCTTCCTCCTCCTTTTGATCAAGTGTGCCATTTTACTCTGAGGTTTACAGGATTGTTTCATAAGACAGAGTGACTGATGACAAAAGACAAGCAGTACATGGTGACCATGTGTCACAAATTAATGACCACACAGGATGGATAACAACAAAGCTAGTTTAAATTTCCAGATTTTAGAAAGCTTTTGAGGAATAAGACATAGTAGTTTTTAAATTACTCCAAAAGATTCACCTTTGAAGTATTCGGGGGAGGGGTTATGATTTTGATCAGACATTATCTTCAAGGATCTCATATGCTTTGGTTACATCGAGAGAGTGGGCTAATCATCTGAGAATGTCCTGTGTGGTACATTGGCATTGCTCTTTTTCTCAGGGTGTGAGCAACTTAACTGAGGTCATGTACAGTTCAGTCGCCAATTAAATCCACACAGTTAATTGCAGATTTCAAGAGGACACGTTTTGGAAAAAAAGCACACAGAAATTTTGAAGGCTATGCTTTGATTGGCTTTCATGGTGGCTTAGCTTGAAACGGCTCTTACATAATGGCTAACACTGCGAATTAGGCGTCCATTAGGTTCCCCCTCTTTATATACATGGCAACCGGTATGCATTTCGCAGTAATATATTATAAAATAGACCTTGCGTTTGAATTACTTAGGAGTAGAAGGGTTCTCATTGTGTTCTTTCCATGCTGTCCATTACTTATCCTTGACTTTCATACAAATTAATTTAGCTTTCAGTGCCCAGAGGAAGATTTGGTTATTCAGCAAGCATTTCCTTCTGGACTATAAATGGGATGTTTGTGTATGTGCAGGTGAATTTAAGACGGCAGCAGCATTGCTTCAGGAGCCCTGAAGGCACTACGGTTTGATCTTAGAAGATACAAGGAAGGCGGAAACAGGTAGAAAACTGTTTGGGGTCATGGTCCAAACAAAAAAATTAAGACTTTATGTCTATTTGGAAGGAAGAGAGACTCAAACAGAGATATCTTTCTTTCACTATCAGCTCAAGGTCTGATCTTTTTTTCTCTTCTTTTCAACAAAAGAAAGAAAAGGAGGGACTGTTGATTAATTAAAAAAAAGGTTTCCAGCCTATATACCATTGTAAAAGTGACATGAAAAAACTCTCATCTCTGAAAAGCCAGCAAGCTCAAAGATGAGAAAATGGAGATGACAGTGTAATTACTTTGAATGTAGCCTGGTTCTGGGAGAGAATGTACTGATGCTGTGCAGTGAACCAGGGTGTAATGATGAGAGAGCTGGAGTGTGATTGCCAGTGTGCCCCTGAGACCCAGAAGTTTGCAGAAGGCGTGGGAGGAGAGACAGCTAAGTTCTCCACCCATGACGTGACAGTGCTTCTTTCACTTTCTGATATTTGACATAATGAGCGAAAAAATATGTCTCCGTATGTGTGTGTGTGTGTAAGTGTTCATTTTTACTTGTGTGTGGCGGGGCTACTGCTAAGTGCAGATTGGGGTGGTGATAATAAATGGGGGGAAAGAAACAGAGGGCTCCATCTGGCGCTTGGCACTAACACATCTACTGTCAACAATCCCTAATCACTGGAGACAGGCCCTATTAAAAGGACACAGACTGAGATGTCCGGCCCTCACCAGAGCACCCTCTGAGTGCGAATCATTACTCTCCGTGTATATCTGTCTCTTGTCAGCCCAGGTCATTAGTTAGTGTAAATATGTAATGCCCTGACTTGAGGGTAAGGGAGAGGACAAAATGCAGAACCAAACTTAGATTTAGCTAATCAGGAAAATCAGAAATGTTAAAAATAATTTAAGAAAAAGATTAAAGAAATTAATTATTTCCTTTTCAACAGGCAGACAGGAACCAAACCTAATTTAGAAATGACCTTTAACAGTAACAAAATTGTGCTAAGGAGCCCCTTTGTGTAATCAGATTCGCATATTGTCAAATAGTATTTGTGATGTGTATTTTCTCGCCGTAATGGAGCTGTGGTCATTTGTCACGACTTACTGCACATTGTTTCTTATTTATCACATCCTTCTGTATTTAATCACTAAAACTGATAGTTATTCATTAGCAAAAGTATGTTTGTGTGTGGCTTCTGATAAATTAGTGTGGAGCTTGCTGATGTTTATGTACAGTGGCTCTCGAACGCATAAGATTCCAATGAATGAGTTTAAAACGTTTTTCCAAGCATAATGTGAAACATATGTACAATCCAAGTGTAAAACATTTGTTCTTATAAAAAAATACAATAACCTAGTTGTATAAATGTGCACATACTTAAACTACTGCCTTGTTGCTTCATTTAATTTAGTTTTAGCATTCAATTACTGTTGTATATTAATCTTTGAAGCTACAGTTTGCATTTTTGCTATAAGGTATCAAAATTATGAAATTGTCAAACATTATCTCATTGTACTAACGCATTACTTATTGGCACAAGCCACAAAAATCCTCCACATTTTATATACACAATCGAACAATGAAAACAGTTAACTTTAATTACAGAAAATATGGGATAGAGGGGATATACCAAATGGTAGAATGCCATTATCTGTGTTGTATTCTGTCATGATTTTAGTGTTTCAATAAGACCCAAAACTCAGGAACATTTCAAAAATATTAACTTACATTGATGTGAATTGGCAAGGCAATCAGCAGCTCCTCCTTAGGATCTGCTTTCTGCTTAGTCTCTGTGGAACAAACAGGAAGGCTGATAAACAGTGGATGTTGAAAAGACAGGATGTAAAGGGATACCCAGCAAAGATGGTTTCTCAGGAAGTCCTCCTTGGAGAATTGGACCACAGAAAACATATATTTTACTGGTCATTGTTTCACCAGCATGGCCTTATACAGGGGATAACTGTATGGTAAGTAAATTTACACACTCTTACCCTCTTCTCAGGGCAAACCATGTAAGAGTCAGGGGCTACCTCATCTACAATTCAAGGCTTAATGTTAAAGGGAAACAGTCCAGGCCAGCAGAAGATCTGGTAGAAGAAGCAAAACAGATCCAGAATCTGTGAAACAATGATCAGTGTCCTGGTAGATAAAGGTTCATGGACAGAAACATAGTCACTTTCTATACAGACAATCAGCAGGCAGAGGCAGTGTTCAGTAGACAGAAAACTGGTCAGGGACACAATAATAAACAAAGACATAGGAGAGGACTGCTGTGACAAAAATGACAAGAGACAATCTCGACTTAAGTCAGTGAAGAGCAGGAGTTTATATGTGCAGCAGCACAGTTCAGAGCAAACATCAGTCAGAGGGAGTTGGAGGGACAAAGGAGTGGAGCAGCATGAGAGATGGAGGAAACAGGGAAATAGTTGCAGTATTCTGAAAAAACTAAGCTAAAACATTAGGGAACAATTTCCTTAACATATGTTTAATATAGGCATATCCCAACCCTTATCTCGAGATTTGATCGGGATGATATTTTCACGTTTTTTAGTGATCGGAGATTGGCTATATTAGCCGAAGTTGCGCCGATTTTTACGAAAGTACCTCCGAAGTTACATATGACCGTGTTTGCTCAATAATTCAAATGTCTCTAGCAGTGCAAACAAGGACTCTTAATTACCACAAATCAGCATAGTAGATAAACACAGTTCTAATATGGGTAAACTTCAACAAATATGCTTAACCATACATGATGCTGCGTTCACACCGCACAGTTTATCTGCGTCAAGCAACGCACCTAACGCGTGTAATTCGATGCATGTTCGTTGAAGGTTGCAGTGCTTGCTTCTGAGCAAAAAAGAGCACGTGGGTGGGGCTTCCTCTGTTACTGGAAGTTCTGAAATATGGCGAATTGTATTGAGAGATAGGCTGGCTTTGTTTGCAAGATAAAGGTAGACAACGTCGACAACGGGTGCATCAGCGCCCATTCATTAGATGCGTTCTGAGTTTGGGGAGTTTAACCTTTTGCTCCGGGAGCTGCTTATTGATGAGGTTCGCTTTCAGCACTACCTCCGTGTGTCCTGCTCCCAATTTTACAACCTTCTGGGCCGCATCAGAGCTCAAATCTCCTACCAGGACACCATATACAGGTGCTCTATTCCTCCTGAGGAGCACTTGTCCATCTGTCTTCGGTAAGTGTTATTTCCGATTTATGAAATCTGAATTTGTTGAAAATGTTTTTACTGGTCCCGCTTCGTTCAAGATACGTGTAGTGACATCAGTACAGCGAGACGGTCTGATTTGTTGGTGCACTGCGACAAGTTCATCAAAAGTTCAGCTAGCTGAACTTCTGCGTTGCTTGCGTTTGCTGTGTTGCCGCTTGCAACGCAAGTAACGCTTGAAAAGTTGACGGAGCCAACGCACAGCATAACACACGCAGAGACTCTGATGGACCTCTAACATACTCGACCATAGACTTACGTGTAATCTTGCCGCAACTGATGCTGGTGTTTGGGGCGGTGTGAACGCAGCATTAGACTATATAATAATGGCATAGAAACTCACCTTTTGGCATTCACACACAATAATAAACGGGAATAAACAGAGAAAACTCCTCTTTAGTTCCAGCATCAAAGAAGCAAAAAAAAAAAAAAAAAGGCAGAGCTGAACTAAAGTGCACCTGTGGTGCATTCAAGTAATGTCAGAAATCTATTCTGGATTCACGAGGATATGAAATTTCGGGTTATATTGAAAACATCAATAGTAATGCTGCAACTTTCAGAGTTGGAACAATGTGGGCTTTCTATTTTTTTTCTATATTTAATCAAAACATAGAGTGAATGCAATGCCATGATAGTTGAGGGCAGCAATGCACACGGCAGCGTATAGCCTGTCGGAATATTTTTTTAAAATAATACTGTATCAAGTAAGTGGTTCACTTTTTACTTTTGTTTTAAATATTAAACTGAAGCTGACCTTAAATTATCTGTAAAATTTTGTTTCAAAGGATTCACAACAATATTGGTAATGCTTATTAATGAAATTAGTCTTGTAAAAAGTTTAGTAGAGATACTTGCTAAAAATATATTTGAGTTTTATAAATTTCAAAATTAAAGGTAAAATATATGATCAGGACTAAAAATCTGATCTGATTTGAGGTTGAAAGATCAGATCAGGTTTGGAGGCCTAAAATGCTGATTGGGACATCCCTAGTTTAATACAAATACGTATCTGAGGATCATATTTTGTATGTTTAATACAAATTACCCCCCATGAAAGATGCCAGAGCTGGAAATGTTGGAGATGTTAAGAGCATTAATATTATTAAATGAGAGTCTAAAATTAATTCTGACAGAAGATCTGTCAGTTCAAGAGGCATGCGATAAATGTGATAAATTTGGAGAACATGTCAAAGATACATTGAGCAAATATTGGAAAGTAAAAATGTGGGATGCTGATAGACTAATGCTACAAAAAAAGTAGTGAAATTAAGTTAAAAGATCTGTCAACAAAATTTTAGTTCATATGTATACTAATACAACCAAGTATAAGAGTTCTTATTTTTACCAGTTTTGTCTGTTGAAATGTAGAGAATATATGTCATTAAAGGATTTGACATAATCCCAAACTGGCATTTTATCAGGAGTGCAGGATGTATGTATGCACCCCTGATAAAATGTTGTGGGTGTTTATCCATTTTAGATGTTCTGTAAATGGCTTAGAGACTCACATTTCAAGGAGCATAAAATTTAATTGGCCCACACACTGTAAATTAAGACTAGCAATCTTTGTTTTAGCATGGGCATAACTGTTGTATTTGATTTGTGAGTTTAAAAAAGCAATTAATCAAACAGGAAAAATTAGGTTTTAGACATATATGAAGCTGCTGGTCATTATCATGTAAAATTAACCTTTTTAATTATTCCCTGTTGCTGGTATGACATTTTTCCATTCATTTATTCTTGATTTGGGAACTTTTCATAGTTCAAAATCCATTCAAATTCCAAGTCAAACATTACAACCGTTTTGCAGATTTTTAGTTAAGACTGAATTCTTCTGAGCATAATTAAATCAGAAAAAGCAACAGAGTAGTAACCTCAACTCTGACACTAGCATTTTTATTTCCTCCTACTGCTTCATAGGACAATAGTTCACTTTATAAATGTAATGAATAAAAAAGTGGTGACTGAGATCATTAACTGACAATAAAAATGCTTACCGACCCAATAAATTAAGTATGCAATAGGGTTACTTTGCTACACACTTTTTTAATATCAATTTTTATTTTACACCATCCACTGGCTAATAAAATAACTTTATGTATATTTTAGGCTTTTCAAACAAGTGATTTCAAAACTGTTATCATGCCTGTTTGAATTAGGATTTCAATACAAAAAAGACAAAAAAAAATTCTCACATTCTTATAAATTTAGAAATTATTGTAATGCTCCCTGGATGTTTGTAACAAAACAAAGCAAAGCTCTTTAGCATCGAGTCCATCCATCCATCCATCCATCCATCCATCGTTTATACACAGTCGTTCCTTTTCAGGGTTGAGGGGGTGGCTGTTGTCCATCTCCAGCAGTCATTGGGTCACAATTACATCTCAGGGCAACACACAGACAAGACAGACAGACAACCATGCTTCCAGACATTTTCTCTAGGGCCATGGTTCTCAAACTGTGTTACGCGTACCACCAGTGGTACTCAAGCTCTCCCAAGTGGTACTTGGAGAAAAGTTATAAATATTTTTTGAAAATAAAATTGATTAACAAATGTATACTTCACACACAGTGTGGCTGTGGGTGGCAACAATTACCAATAAATAATCCTTTTTAGGAGTTAATAAGCTTCCTTTGTTAATTATCCATAGTTAAAAGCCTTCCCGACTGTATGTTTAGGTTGGTTAATGATTGTGGTACTTGGAGAGTTCTGCATTTTCTCAGGTGGCACCCATTGTAAAAGTTTGAGAAATACTGCTCTAGGGCATTTAGGGATACCTATCAACCATCTGTTTTTGAGGCTCAAAGTTTATTTGGTTTAAATGGAGGGTATTTGTCTGCATCAATTCTCAATTTAGTTTAGTGTTATGTTATAGATTTTTGGTCCACAAGTTAGCAAATCTATGGAGCACTCTGGCACCCCCATGTTTTGCCATGGACATGGGTCCTGCACGGGCCTATTATCTGGGCCCGAGGGGCTGGAGAGCCAGCCCAGCCAGTCCGACAGGTTTTCAGAATTCTCAGGCCCGAACCCATATCAAGCCCGAATTTTTTTTTAACCTCCCATAATGTTTTATCGTGATAGAACGCAATATTCATTGGGTACGTTTGTAAATTAAATCTGAAAATGCTAACAGCATTCTAATTTGCTGTGAATAAATAAATTATTTCTGACTAATCAAAGCTGACATAAAATAGCAGGTTAAAATAGGGGCTCTTTTGGATCCGCCAGATGACCATTCAAAATGTCACTGGAGATGTGATTATTTTTTTTGCTGTCATATGACAAAACATCTTTGCATACAACACACTGAACAAACCCACTCAAACCCACTGACTCAACTTGAAGGGTTGGAATAAGATTAAACTTACTTTAGAACAAAGCTTTTCTCTTGGTTTTGTTCATGCTCTTCAATTCGTCATTTTCAATCTTTTTATTTATGTCCTCCTTGTTTGTGGTGGGAGTCGGCAAGTCACGTGAATCGAATGTGTAGTGAAGTAGGCCTACAAAAGAGACTTGCCGGTGAGGGGCAGAGCAGCTGTTGCTGCGTTCAAGTGTTTCCATTTAAACACAACACAGTTCTTTAAATAGTAGGTTTAAAAAAAAAAAAAAAATTATTTGGAAAACTAAAAGTTCCCGAGCCCGGCCCGTGTCCGAGCTAATTATACGGTCGTCGGCCTGAAGCCCAGTCCCTGGGCCTAGGGCTCTAGTGCCGGGCTTTAATATGGGGCATTCATTGGGAAATGGAGTGTTAGTTTCCTAGAAAGTTCAGGGGCTTTGAATACATTTCAAGACACTGTTGCTATGCCTGTGTTTAAAGTGCACTTAATGCTGTAATGGGTTAAGAATCAAGCCATCTGATATTCAGGTGAAGCAATGTGTGCCTTTTACTATGTTAAAGCAATTTGAAAATGTCATTTAGCACTTCAGGAAGAAATGCTAAAAGCAAGGTTGTTTATTCATCCACTAATTATACAGAGGTGACTAAGTGTTGTCAATGTCATGATGGGATCAGTAATGCCATAAGTTTTATGTTAAGGTAAATATGCTTTAGGCCAGAATATTATCTCTATGTTGTTTGTTTTTTTGTAGACTGTTAGATTTCTTTTTGTGCTTTTAATATCTTTTCTGTCTTTGCAAAGCACAGAGAGACATCCAATACAGTAGAAACTACTTCGAAGCTGCATGAAAGTTACCATTTTGACTTTAGGCTGCATTTACTTTGCAACATCACAGAGAAGGACATGCATTCCATTTAGTGAATAAGTGGCAAATGATATGTCTCTATGAAATGATGTAAGCATATTGATATATGCTGATATATTATATACTCTGGTACATTCTTTGAAATAGAACTGTGATTAGCAATATCTGCTCTGTTACTAGCACTAACCGATAGCATAATTTAACTGTCTCTGTTCCCTTTTCCTCGGGTCATACCTGTCTACCAAGGGTGCTTGAGCCAGGTTTCTGTTACCATTTTCTGTTCTCCTTTTTTCAGTATTAAAATTACTGAAAAGTATCTAGCTGGTGGTTCACGCCTCATTACTACTAATGCTGTCCATGCAACATTATACAAAGAGTGGTCAGTTTCCAGTTTTGATCAAAGAGCTTAAAAATCAGAAGTCTATGCAATTATTTCAACAAAAACACAAGGCATCCTTTAGAAATCAATCTTATCCAAAAAGGTTTTCTTTTAAATAAAGAAAAGTTTTGTTTTTTGATCTGAGGTTATGTGAGTTTGGTTGGATAGGGGCTCCCCCGTTGACTGTATAAAGCAGTCATATCATTCTGAGATGGTAGAAATAGGAATGAATCTGTGGAAATAATTTAATTATATAAAAATGATACATACTTTTTCTGCAACTTCAATTAACTTAAACTAATCGCAAACTGACAGATATTTGTTGTCGAGACTTTTTCAATAGATCATTGTTATTAAGGGACGGCCCAATGCAATGCATGGAGGCAGTGCAAATCCATTGCAAAGCAATGTATTGCACTGCCTCCATGCAATTGCATGGGCAGTCCCTTATTACTATTCACTTCTAAACGGACTCTTTATTCTTTCACCGTTAATGCGGGTCGTACCGTAGCGTGCACCCCCACAATATATACATCAAAACGACCGGCTCGATCGTGTGAGGTGTGCTATTACTTTTATTGGCGATTGGAGTTACCATGGCGACGTAATTAGCGAAGAACCACCCCCAAAAACACCCATAGGAAATGAATGGAAAAACGGCCAAAAATCATGAAAAATCCACTATTTTTGAAGATTTACTGTGTAGCCATACAATAACTTAGCAACACCATTCGAAATCCAGATTGTAGCCACGTCCGTGCTGTGTTCAGCATTGAAGACCGCATGTCGATAGCTGTTACGGTTTTGTCACAATTTGACTTTGTTCGACCCAAAGTTTGCCCCAAATCGACATTTTTAGAGTGGAGCAGCTCGTTAAGCAGAGTGTGGAGTGATGAACTTTTGGAAGGTCCTCATAAAAATTTAACTCGACGTCACGGCCACATATTTCGCACTAGTGACATGATTTTCGGTCATGAAATAGAGCCGCCCTTTGTGATTCTCAGGATCATTTCAAAATTTCCCTATGTCGCACGGTTTTCTCTCAGCGAGCTCTAGATCGCTCAAAGTGGAACCCAGTTTTAGGGCTTTTCTCCTATAATTTATCATTGTGGCTGGTCAGGATTATCTCAGCCAGAGAGATGTTCTTAGTCATTTTTCTCTCGCTCCCTCTCGGACTGTGAATAAGGTAGAGACTTCTGCTTTGGCATGAACGAAGAGAAATGATACATCTCGCTCACACTTCAAGAATTTTTCCGATACCTTGTACGGTTTTCGAATGGGAACGATTTGTTCGGCGCACTTTTTTATGAAAAAGTCTAAATCTAAGCTCTTAATCATCTTAAGTGTTTGCACCTGCTGCAATTTTCACTCACACTTGTTGCTGGGGAAACGGAGCACCTTTGATCAGAGTTCACTAAAGTTCATTCCACAGTATATACACATTGAAGGCCTATTAAACCCCACTTAAACACAGGTTATGCTATGCAGTACTATAGAGAGAAGTACTACAAACAAGTCCATGTGTCAGTCCATCTGTCTTTGTCTTTCTGACCATGTCTCTGTCTTTCTCAGTCCCCCTGTCTGCCTGTACCATTTCATCTGTGAATAAGATAGAGAGTTGTGCTTTGAAATAATTGAACACAAAGGATAAATATCGCTAACACTCCAATAATTTTCCTGATAGCTGCTATAGTTTTCGAATGGGAAAGGTTCGTTCGCAGCTGTTTAACACTCTGAACATGGAGAGGAGACAACAGTACACATGGCCTAAAACTCAATGTTGTATGTATGTTCGGATTGTGTAGTGGTTAAGGAAGAGGGTTTGCATCCCAGAGGTACTGGGTTCAAATCCAGGAGCGAGCAGCAAATAATTTTTCTTTGCTGAAAGCTGAACTGGGAGACGAGACAACAGATCATATGGCCTAAAACTCAATGCTGTATAGCTGATGTTGTAGTGTAACTGTTAAGGAACAGGAATACAATGCAAGAGGTAGTGGGTTTGAATCCCAGGGGGAGCAGATTTCTTTTTTTTTCTTGTTTGAAAGCTGGAACCAAAATCCCTATGTTATACACAGTACTACATTGCACTTGTATGCATTTTAGTTGATTTCAGCTTTTCCAGTATATTTTCATACTAATCCTACTACTACTAATACTACTGACAACATGTTAGCTAGCATTAGCATGCTAGTTAGCATTATCATGCTAGCTGTTGTTAGCATTTTAGCTAATTTTAGCTTTTTGACTATATTTTTGTACTGAATGGGATTATAATTGCCAACATGTTAGCTAGCATTAGCATGCTAGTTAGCATTAGCATGCTAGCTGTTGTTAGCATTTTAGCTAATTTTAGCTTTTTGACTATATTTTGGTACTGAATGGGTTTATAATAATGCCAACATGTTAGCTAACATTAGCATTAGCATGCTAGTTAGCATTAGCATGCACACCGTGGCCGTCCCTTCTCTAAATTTCCTGAAATTTTCTAGTTTTCTGTTGCTGTTTTATCAGCTTTATCAATGCATGAGTCAATGTTGATAAACCTATGTCAGACACCAGAACTTTACTGTAATAATACTGGAGCTTTTTTGCCCTGAAAAACCAGAGAAAGAAATGTAACAATCTCTTTTAAAAATGTAGATATTTTATTACCAATAAATGTTGAAATCATGTCCAACTGGTATCAACATTTTCAGTCGGAGTTGTTGTAAACAGCTTAAATTGATTAATTCTGACCAGCCTTTTACCACAACACAGTATTTCAAATGTTTTCTACAAACTCACAGGTATATGACATCTGCTTTTACTAACAAGATAACTATTACTGATAGTAGCTCCATTTTAAAATTATGTTTGTAAAGATCTGTTTGACACACAACACAGCTGTGGATCAATTCCAAAGTATGGCCTAGTGTCCATTTGTAGCCTTTGACATGAGGAGAGGCCTTGAAATGATTATTTGTGGCCCCTAATCACAGCAAATGAAAGTTACATAAATGTAGAAGAAACACTGACTCATATTTATTTTTTATTTTTTTGCTTGGAATGGAAAAGGCCAACAAAATATGCCTTTTAAATTTCTCTTACTATTAGGTAAATCTACAGTATAAGACTGTTCTAAACTTTTGGATCAGTCACAAACGCTTTTTCTGCAAAAAACAAGACTACTTTGTTACATTACAATATTGCATGTTTAGTTCATTGCTGAGCAGGTAAAAATGAAAAGCAAAAATTCAAAATAAAATAATCTGCATTCTCAATAGAGAAGTGTAGCCCAGAGAATTTTCAAGTTTGGACACCAAAGACTGAAATACAACATTTCTTGCAACATAAAGTATGCAAAATGATAAAAAAAGAAGAAAAAAACTACTATCCTGATTTAAAAAAAAAAAAAACAAAGAAAAAAAAAAGATTAACATTTATCAGTCTGGAAAGGGCTGTAAAGCCATTTCTTAAGCTTTACAGCTCCAGTAGACCAAAGAGGTGAACATTTCCATGAGGGGGCAACCTACCAAAAGTATCTGCACTGATTAAAAGAATAAAAAGGCCTTTATCACATTTCCCAAACAGTTTATTAATTATGTTCAGGGCATATTCAAAGTCTGGAATCAGATCTCATGCCTCTCTTCCACTAGGGCCAGTACGGTACGGAATGGATAGCTTTTGGAGTGTTTCCATTACCTGTGTGCGGTCCGAGCCGACCCAGCCATCCTCTTGTTATGGACTTCGTCTGCCTTGGTCCGAAGTGTGCAGAAGTGACCTCACACGCCCACCTATGGACTGATTGGTCTAGTAATGTGATATCCCTCTCACTCCTACCTAGCAGCGGTAGCCGCTGATTTTTCTGGAGTTGGTGGTTTAAAGTGAGAAATATTCAAAGTCTCAGAGAAGGTTTTAATTTTCTTTGCTCTAAGTGCCTCCATGTTTAAAAGAATGAGTGCTTTATATACTGTTTTATAGAATTTAGGGAGAGTTGTGGTTTTTATAAAGCTGAAGTTGAAAGTTGACAGCGAGAATCTACATTGATATAGGCTGCAGCTTCGTCTGTGGCAGGGTAGAAAATGGCTTGTTATCGGCCACCGCTTTGGCATCTAGGACATTGGAAAACTGTGAGTGATGGCAGATTTTTTGCCAGGTTGCTAAGAGGAATAGAGCTTTGATCGGGGCTTTTATTGCCTTCCACACGTTTGGTTTGGAGCAGGCTTCGGGCTGGTAGCGGTAGCTGTAGCAGGCAAAGTCTGTTTGTGATAGATGGAGAAGCCAGTAGCAAGCCCATGGTGTCGGGGAGGGAGAAGCCGGTATAGCAACAGAGAGGCAGGCAGTCTTTGCAGTTATCAGACAGCTGGATCGGCTGCACGGTGGCAGATTCAGAGTCATAACAGAGTGGATGATCGCTGGTTAGATCAGTACTGGCATGAAGAACACAGATAAGGAGCTGGAGGCATGAACAGATCAATGTCTGAGAGATGTGAGGTGGGTAAAAAGTATTTCAACTTTTGAGAGGATCTGTGTCGTCATGACTTTGTGACTGCTTTTTGCTTGAGTTTTTGTTAAGCTAAGCCTGCCCATGTCCTCATCCACTGCTGAAACACAACCTACCCACTCCAGGCTGTACCGTGTCATAGTGTTTGGGTGTAAAGCAACCCTAGTGGAAAAGGGGTATAATTGGGACGCTCTGGTGTGATTATAAAACAGACTCTTTAAGATCAACAACCTACAATTGAATTGAAATTAACTGAGCTGAATTAAAACAATTATGTAAGGAAGAATCATACAAAATTATTCGTAGCAATTTCAAAGAGTGATTCAAAGTTATGACAAAACTTCAAAGCAGTTGTTGCTTTGAAGGGTTGCCCAACCAGTTATTTAGTTTATGGAGCTATTATTTTTTCACGTAGGACTATTTTGGTTTACTTGTCTTCATTCCTTTAGTATTAGACATTTTAATTTGAAAATGTTGTTTGTATTCACTTAGGTTGTCTTTATCTGACACTAAAATATGAGAAAAATACATTTAAATCAGCATAAATCTGTAAGGAGGGAAATTTGTAACTGAACACAATAAAACTGTGATAAATATAATTTAGAGTTGTATATATAAATAATAATTTACATTCATAATATTTAATAATATTTGGGATTTTTTGGTCAAAACATGTGCACTGATAGTTGGCTCTATTCTTTCACAGCAAATAACAATATAAAATATGAAATATTCATACAGTGGGGCAAAAAATTATTTAGTCAGCTACCGATTGTGCAAGTTCTCCCACTTAAAATGATGACAGAGGTCAGTAATTTTCATCATAGGTACACTTCAACTGTGAGAGACAGAATGTGGAAAAAAGTCCAGGAATTCACATTGTATGATTTTTAAAGAATGTATTTGTAAATTATGGTGGAAAATAAGTATTTGGTCAATAACAAAAATTCAACTCAATACTTTGTAATATAACCTTTGTTGGCAATAACAGAGGTCAAACGATTACTATAGGTCTTTACCAGGTTTGCACACACAGTAGCTGGTATTTGGCCCATTCCTCCATGCAGATCTT